>OZ021682.1:1721125-2368276 GCA_963978505.1 Listrodromus nycthemerus | reverse complement strand
ATGTGTCATTGGATCGAGCGAGATAATTAATGACATACAGGCAGGCAGAACTCGAACAAAGAAAAGCTTTGACTATACTTTATTCGTGACAAAGAAAAAAAATAGTGAATATGCGGATCGCTACGTCGGTCTTTGCGCGAGCATTTATTATCTACTGTTCGCTGTCGTGCCTGCTGAAAATCGAGTCGAGAACAAAAAATAATGGCGTGTTCAGCCTCAGGAAAAATGGCGGGATAAATATGATAAAGAGAGAGGAGTCATCGTTTTTCTTTGTTTCGGTGAGGTTAGAGCTCTGTGATGGCGGTTTGGGCAAATAAAGCCGCGTGTTGGTACAGTCGAGTAGAAAAAGTCTCTTAATTTAATTGACAACTTGTCGTAATGTTACGATCGCCAACGATCGTAGTGGAGAAAGTGTGGATCAGGGAAGCGAAAGTTCCCTAGCGGTCGTCAGCATCAGCTGCTGTCCGACCATCACGGCACGTAAACGGAAGAGAAACGTTATTTAGTGGTGAATCGAAGGTAAAAGTGTTTAACGCAGAAACGATTTTGAAGAATTTTCAGAGTCACATTTCGAGGATATATTGAAATTTACTGAAACATAATAAATACAAAGGCAAATGACGCTCGGTTACCGGCTGCTGAGGATAAACTCTCGACTCCCCTCCCTCGCGCCGTCAAGGCCTTGGGAGAAGGCATTGTGAGTTTGGACGCGTCACCAGTCTACCGCACGCCACACCAGTACTCCGAGTACTCGGTGGCTATTTTAAAATAACGCCACCGTGATATGCGCTTGCCTGGCTCGATCGTCGTCCTATCTCGATTCAGGCAATGTGCCGTCATTCAGCATCTTTCCCAGTGCGTCAGCTCTGACACGTTAGATTTTCCCGGTCTCGAATTTATTATCAATGCACATAATATGCATGACGCGCAGATAAAATATTTTCATTCGAGCATTCATTTTAAATTTCCAACCTATCGACTGTTGGCTGCAACAGGCAAATACTAATTTAATAAATACTACACCGCGTCTCATATAGATAACCGAGACTCGTGAGTTACGAGACCATTAATAAATGTACGCTTTCATTTTAATAAATTTATAATTCATGTTGCATTGTATTATAAAATGTGCTAGGTTTCGGACTCATCAATGGCTGTCGGTAAGGCAAGTTTCTACACGATTCACTGCTACAAAGCACTAGTTTAGCTTGTGAATTATAGTAAAGGGAAAACATCTTTATCGATTTGGAAATCTCACTTATCGACTATAAGTGCCGTATCTCCAATGTGACAATTTTTCATTAATTTTCCCCGAGCAACCGGTCATGCAAAAGGTAAATTCGCTCTAAAGCAGTCCTACAGCGCCATCTATCGTATATAACATCTATATACATGACTTCACGTTAACTTCAATTTTATACCACGTGGCTAGCAACTTGAAGCTGCTGTCGAAGCGCTCTCTGCGACGCGCTACAGTTAGGTGTGTAGTGCTGTAAACGGTGTTGCGGCGGGTGCCCGGCCTTACGGCGAGATTTGTCCGTATTTCGAAAGATTCGATATGGGATACCGGGGCCTCAAGTGCGGCACATTTCTGACGGCCGTCGTCGTCTTGATCGCAATTTATTACAGAAATGTCGACGAGGATCTGCAGAATCGTCTTATGGCCGTTCGTGACGGTCTCGAGAGGCTCGAAACGAAACATCAGATATCCATACGACCTAAGGTTGCCATAGGTTACGGCGCTTGCACCGACATCTTTGTAGATGCAAAATACTTGCTGTCTTATAGCGAAGACGTGGGGCAGCCAAAACACTTTGACGAGATCAAGACTGAGGAGGAGCTCTTGAAGAGCTTCGCTTATTACTTCAGACACGGAGCTGCCGCAGAGTAGAACAATATCTACCTTGTTTGCCGGGTGTCTTTGTTCGGATGAGAGAATACGTTTCTATTTCTGTTTTCATTTCCAGACGATACATGACCAATGGAAAGTTCTTTGACGAACTGGTATCTAGGGCGCAATCTTTTCCATCCTCTTACTCTTCTATAGGAGGCAATGCCCCAGTAATGGGCTTGAGATTTGCAAGGGAAGGCTGCGACGTTATTTTAGCAGCTAAGATGACCAAATCTCTCCATCAGATGATACCAGACTCGGTCCAAGTCGTAGGGGGCGAAGTCGACCATGACGATGTACATCTCATTTTGGAGTACAAGCATGGAGAGGTTTGGGGACCCTACACAAGTGCCAGAGCTAACAGGTACAGCTGTGTCTCAACATTATTGGCATATGCTGTAATGGATATTAACAAGTCAAATTTTCATTGCAGATATATTCTTCATAACGATGCAAACAATCCGACAATAAGTTCCCTCGAGGATTTTGATAAGATGTTGCCAGATTTCAAGCCCGATCTGTTGGTGATAAGCGGTCTACAGATGATGGATAATTATCCATTCCAAGAAGGTAGGTCTTGGATTTCATATTATCGTCAAAAAATTAAAATACGCCATTTGTTAACAGGGATTCGCCGAAGTAGACTCGCAAAAGTACAGAAACAAATGATGGATCAGCCGCCAACGACGAGAATTCATTTCGAGATGGCCTCGTTCGCCGAGGAGAGCTTGCTTTCCGAGCTACGCGACACCGTTATACCCTATGCCGATAGCCTCGGCATGAACGAACAGGAGATCGCTAATCTATACAATTCCATGTATTATGGAAATATTTCACTGGTAGCGAACTCTACGCCGAGAGTCGCTACCATATTGGACTACATGAGAGTACTTTTCAAACTAATAAGGACTAAAGGCGCTCTAATCGAGAATGCCCGAGATCTTACGAGAATTCACGTTCACACTCTGGCCTATCAAGCTATTTTAACGGTAAAAAACTCCGCATGGAAGAATACAATGGCTGCGGCAGCAAAGGCCTCTCTCACCGCTCATCGTCACGTTTGCGGAACGAATAACGTAAGTATGTTGCGTAAACTCGAACGTTATCGATTGGAGTAGGAGAAACGTTCACGTTTTTTCTTTGCGACTTATAGATCGACCTGCGCAAGGCCACCCTTATATTGGACGACAGTTTCTCCACGTCTATAAAATCCGGTACGAGGATATCGCTCAACAGCGAAAAACCGGTTTCGTGTTGGGACGAAATACTTAAACCTGGTAACGACGAAATAAACGTGGAAGTTTGTGTAGCTCCGGTTCTAGTCTGCACGGAAGCCAGTCAGACGGCTGGCGGCGGCGACAACATTTCAAGCGCGGGTCTTGTTTTGCAAATATAAAGATGTCCCCATCAGCGAATTAACTATCACAGTTATAAACATAGATTGATCCACAATTTCGCATTCCCGGTCACCGCCAAGAACCAAAATCATTCCGCCTCGAGGCCTCTATCAGAAACGTGCAATACATTAAATTCCAAATTTGCATAGGATCTATTGGCCTGTTATGCCGGTTATTAAGCAGTTTATAATTATTAGTATTATATGTATTATATGCTGTTATGTCATTCTTCATTAGGCTAGGAATCAAGAGGAAATAATAAGCATTTATAATTATAGTCCAGCGCGAGAAAACGTAAGAGATACGTTTTGTTATCCGCCTTGTTTACATGTGTTTGACAACAACGACAGGGCACTCCGCGATATTTGTTCGTGGAGGAATGAGCGAATTCAGTGTCACGATGTGTCAAAGACGAACCGATCAAAGTGTTTGAATAAATCGGTTCATTGTCTTATAGTCTATTACGCCGTGCATGTGCCATAAAAATTATATAAAATAGATAAACCTTCGACGTTTGGCGTTGTGTTGACGTTTGCGATGGTGAGATACTAACATCTTAAACGATCAAAATGTAAAGCAGCCGATATTCCGAATATATTTTCGAATGAACAAGAACTTTAAAAAAAAAAACAGTCGACTTAGTGACGTGCCGAAAATGCGATTTTCGACCGACCCATTTTTCGACATACTAAAATTTGCGATTATGCAATTTCGGAATATTGGTCATCTTAGATTCTCGAAGCTCAAAATGTTGACTCCACCTATGTGTGAAATTTATAAAAAGATCCAAATTCTGTTCCAAGGATCAAACTATCGTAATGTGATACATATATAAAGAACACGTTATCTCAGACGCTGTCAAACCGATAACCGATCTTTCATCGGCATTACGAGCGTCGAATAATCTTTTAGTCCTGCTGCGTTAACTACACCACGATATGAGTTCACACTTCTGCTTTATTCGTTACTTAGGATTACTCAACACTTGTCTACGCACCGTGCGAGACGCAATTGAATGACCTAAAAAAAAAAAAGACAAAAAAGAAACGAACTGCTTTACCGCTATTTACGATGATTTTTATTCGCAATAGGTTTTAATAAAGTTTATGATATACACAAGAGTTAAGTATAGCATATTTTTTATTCTCATATTCCTCCGTCTTCTCTGTGAAGTTCTCTCATCTACCCTTCAGTAGTTATTACAAGGTAACAATAAAAACCGATGTTGCATTAGAACCTTATCAGTCTAACTAGTGTAAAACGGCTTCGCAGGTAATAACAAACGCACGTGTCTTATTCATTCATATTTTTTTTAGAACGATTTGGATGTTACCATCCAAGCCCTGCACATAGCGTGAAAATAATTGATGAACGGGAATGAGTCGCCGCCGTGTCGTGTGAACAGCTTCGAACAACCTTTCACCCCGTATTTCAAACTGAATAAAAGCCCCAAACGAGCATCGTAGACGACATACTGTTCGTACATATGAAAAAAAAAAGAAGCTTCCTGCCCGATTGATCTCCAACCGAGATTGCAATTGTAGAACACGTTTCACTAAGCAATTCGTCATTTACAGGCTTTCAAGTTTTTGCCACGGTGAATCGTTGATTCGGAAAAGCTCATCATTGTCCTCATCGTTCCGTATGTTGAGAAATAAACACGGGTGAGAAAATGAGTCGCAATTAAAAAATGGTATCTCCCTCGTCGATTCCGAGCATCTTGAGGTCGTCGGGTCCCGGCTGTGCTTCGGTGTCGGTATCGGCTTGGGTGATTTCAGGCGGAGGATGATCCATGTATTCGGGACCGTAACCCACGCAACCGAGCATACTGTACATTGATGCGTACATGACGTTAGTATCAGGTAAGCACGGTTGACTCGATGCTTTCGTTTCCGCTGTCTCTTCCTTTGGGAATATAATATTGAGAGCCTCCTGCAAGTCGTCGGGCAGCGGTATGGTCGGATCCGGCCGTTTCTCCACTGGCTCAGGGATCTCAGAGATATCCGTAGTGGACGGATCAGCGACGGTGGGCATCTGAGGTGGTGGATTGCCGTGAGCCTGGGCGTACGAGGCTGCCGCTGCAGCTAGCGATATTCCTTCGTGGGCCGCTACGTAAGGTGCGTGCGTTTGCGTCGGTGGCCTGACGGTAAATCGTGGAGCTGCTGGAACGAAAGGCGGTGGATTAGTGGGTATGAAAGGTGGTGGTCGATTCGGTGTGAAGATCGGTTGAGATGGGACCGGTTGTTGCGTCGCCACGAATGTCGGAGGTGGCCTGTTCAGAGCCGGCGGCGGATGAGTCGGCAAAGCGGGTAGTTTCGCCGGAAGTGGCTCCGGCTGTTTGTGCCGTTCGACGATCGGCTCCTCGATAATCGTTTCCTCCGATTGATCCTCAATCTCCATGTCGACGACTTGTTGCGTCGTCAATGCTTGGGGCTTCGCCTCGTTCCGAAGAACCGGAGGCGGCGGTGCAACCAGAATCTTCATCGGTGGCACTTTTGCTGGAATGCTGTTATTCAGATTAACCGGAGTTGCGAGCTTCGTGATGTGCACCACACCAGGCGGATTTATTATCTCGCTCGGCACTTTCGGCGTATCCTCGAACTTGCTCTGCTGATAAGGAAGCGGAGCGATATCCGCCTTGTCCGACATCTTTGGCTCTTCAATCTTCTTCTTGAACAACGGCAGTCTACCGATGAACGGGAGCTTCCCTTTGGACGCCGAGGGCTGGGGCTTCTTCGACTGGGATCCTCCTTTCTTCAACTTTGTCGCAGACTCGTTTGTTTTCTTCTCAAATTTTGATTCGTCGTTCGACGAATTATTGTCCTCTCGTCTGCCGTCTTTTCCACCGTACTTGTCGCCATAATTGCGCTTCGGACTGTCACGATCACGCCAGTTTCTGTCGCGACGAGGCGATTCGTTGGAGTATCGGCTCTTCCTGCGATCGTCGTAGTAGTCGCTGTCTCGATCGCGATCCCTGTCGCGATCTCTGTCTCTACCGCTGCCACCTCTTCTTCTCTCGTTTCTGTCGGATCTTTCGTATTTTTCATCCCGACGATCGTACTTCCGATCACGTTCGTCCTTGTAACGATCTCTTTCTCGATCCCTCTGCTCCTCTTCCTTCTCTACGGGCTTGCTGTCCGGTGGCTTTGCCGACATGTTCACTTGCTGCTTCGTCCAGAAACCCATATGCGGCTTTGGCATTTCTTCGGGTTTCGGTAGATCGATCGATTTTGTAGGCGTCACCGGAGTCTGTGGCTTCTCTTCGTCCTTTTTTATCCAAAAGGACTTTGGGGGCTCTTTGGGACCCCAGGCCTCGAGGCCCTCGACCGTTTTCTTTTGCGGGCTCTCATTGATCTCTTCGTTTGGCGGTAGCGGCGGAGGTAGCGCCCTGTCCAGGCTCTGTCTTCGGTTGCTATTGTTCTTCATTTCCTCCTCTTGCTTTGCTTTCAACTTGTCTCGTATTGAATTCAAGAGCTGTCTATCGTCGTTCTCCGGTGGTGGCATTTCCGGTGTCGCAGGCGTTTTTACCTGCGCCACCTGTGCCCAGTTTCCCTTCAGCTTAATTCCGTGATAGTCAATCTCCTCGTTCAGTATTGCCTGGGTCGACGCTTTCATTTTATTTCTCATGGCCACACGAATACTCCTCGACATGTCCTGATCGGAATCAGACTCGGTGTTCTCGGTATCCGTTGTCGTCCCGCTAGCGCTACTTCTGTTCTTTCGTTTCTTCGACTTCTTCTTATTCTTCTTTGATTTCTTGGACTTCTTCGGTTTTGGCGGAGGTTCATCCACATTTTGTTTTTGCAGTTCCATCTGGATCTGCTTGTGCCTCTCCTCGGAAAAGGCTTTCTCGCGATCGGCCATCCAATCGGTTTCCCAGTGTGGATTTTGCTCGACGAACCGCTACCAAACGAACAAGTGGAGAACAAACTGTAGAAATGATTCTTGGAAAACAAGTGTATCAAAGATACATCAAGACAATAGTTACCGAAAAGTTCTCCGAGTGCCGTTTAGACTTCAGATGCAGACTCGCACAGTGTAGATCACCGATCCAGGAGTCGCAAAGTTTGCAGTACCATGATGTCGCAGCGCTGAAGAATTGCAATCCTATAACAAGAATAAATAAACATCAGACAACATCGTGGCTTTGAAGCGGTTAAAAAAATTCTATAAGTTCATAAAGAATGACCTTGTGCTCTGCCGCGATACACTCAAGTCACTGAAAAAAAAGATTGTACGTTAAATGCCGGTTTTTAAATAATGTCACGGTATTACGAATTGGATTCCCTCGTGAAACCCGGACAGTCGCTTCCTGAAAAGAGGAAACTGGGTCATGCCTGTATTCTTTATTGAATGAAAACTTTGTACATTGTACAGTCATAAATTACAGCCCATGTCCTGTCGGTACTTAAGGGTAGTATCAATCGACGTTGATGGTTCATTTCTTAATATACTGCACTTGGCTGATAGTCGATGATTTATATCGATCATTTTGTTCTGTCGTCGCGCGGTTTCCTCGTTTCCGTGTTTATTTTCACGATGGATGCTTGGATGCGTTGATTACGGCAATGTATCGGGAAACCATCCAATATTCCTCGGTTCGCGAAGTGTGTACTCGACGACCAGACAATTACGACATATTTTACATTGTATATTCAATTAAAGTCTGACGTATAACACACTGGTTGCCGCAAATAACAGATATCAACTGAATGTAATTCAGTCGCAAGTTCGTTCACAATATCGCGATGTCATTCACGGTGTATACGTAGTACACACATAATTCGCACTCTCAATGATGTGTTCGTTGAGCCTTCCTCCACCGCCGATGCCGAAGTACAAGTGGTAGCGGTAACGGAAGCGAACAATTATTGTTGTGCGTTTCAATTTGTTTCTCCGTGCGCGATGATCGTTTACCTAAATTGAGTGAAAGGTCAGAGTGACGAAGAGAGGTCTTGAACAGGAAATGCTATTTTATTGTAATCGGTGTCGTCAGTGAAATCCGCTTTCGATTCTCGACGTTGTAACGAGCGTGCCGGGGCCGGTACGGTAAAAATCGCTGAAAAATTCGCTGTTTCGGCGCGAAGTCTCTCATTTGATATTCGAACCCGTGGATGCATTGTGATTTACGAAAGGCTTTATTTAGTGAAAAAATAAAACGTTTTAGAGATCGACGCCCTGATTAATATCGAATGGAAAGCCAACGTGCCGAACAGCGAAAACATGTAGCGCAATCCATCGGCGTAGGCCGTAGGTCTTCAATACATACCAGACAACACAGTGTCAGTGCACAAGCTACGGAATTGTATTCTATTAGTAAGTATCCATTGGAAACTAATCGTACCTTTAATCGGTGTTCGTTTTGTTGGCAGGCCTGGATAATAGGGCACTTCCTTTTCAGTTCCCTCGCCGTTCCTCTCGTGCCACGGCATATCTACGATCTTGCGTTCCTGTTTTGAGGGAAGACATAATAGAGAGTCATTTGCGAAGATCTTATATATCTGGTCACGGTACATCATACGTTTAAGAAAAGGGAAAAAAAAAACTCTGGTAAATTGGCTTTGCGTCTCACTCTCACTATCACGTGTTAGTGAATTCTGATGAAAAAAATGCATTTGACAATCGACGACCGAATGGTGAAATGCGTGTACGTTACCGTGTTTTCATGTATCTATCGTGATGCACTGATTAAGAAATATCGTCAATTACTAGCTACGTGCTTCGACGATACACCGTTTACGATTTCTCTTCTATCGTCATGTTTATAGTCGCCGATAAGTCATGGTCAATCGGAAAGCTATACTTAATTAGCTAGAATATGCGAATAAAATGGCGTAAAGTTTCAGACTCACCAAGCAAGCCTCTTTGTGTTCGTTCGTGTGTAGATGATTCAAGTATTCCTTTGCTGTTTTTGGAAAGATATCGCAGACTTTGCACCAGTGCATCTCAGGATCATAGTGCACAAAATTATACATAGGTTTGGAGTCCTCGATCGGCTTTTTCTCCCTTTCACTTTTCGCGTCCTTTTCGGAGTCCGAGATCGTCGATTTGGCGGGGGATTGTGACTTGCCTTTAGGAAACTCTTCTTTAGGACTTTTCGGACGTTTCATCGAAGATTCAAGCTTGAATTTGATCCTGAGATCGTCAACGGTTGCTTTGTCACCGATAATGCCGGTGAGCATGTCGATAACATTGTGGATTGACTTCATTTTATTCTGTATCTCAATCTACGAAAACAGAATGGACGAAGTATTTTAATTTGTCTTTTTGGTAAACTTCGTTGTTGAGCAATATGCAATTCTTACCTGCAGTTTTTGATTCTCCTTGACAATACGATTGTTTTCCCGACCGCCCTCTTTCCCAATTTCGTCGCATTGTTGACGCAATATTTCCAATTCGCGCTGAAGGGTCGTTGATTTCTTAACGTATTCCTCACGTTGCTTAGCCAGGGTGGCTTTCTGCTGTTTGACTTCAGCTGCGATCGCTGCTTGGGAATAAAATGTCGATAAGTCGATAATACTATGGATAGGCTGACAGTTTTCTTTTATGTAATCAACACACCTTCTTTCTTAGCGTCTTCCGGTCGTGGCGCGGTCACTGGCAATGCGGTCGAACTAGAGTCGGCCGATCGGGATGAATCTTGCTGCGACATCGTCGGCGCTGGTGCAGCCTGTTGATTATTGTATGGCACCTGGCCAGCCTGCCAGTTCGGAGGTGGATAATCCTAAGAAATTGAATATGCTTGCTCATTTTCAGAATAGTAATGTGGTATTGTTTTCGATGCCCCCTTACCTTTTTCCCCAGCCACACAATTGGGACATCAAGAACACATTACACGTCAAGGCGGTCGCTCGGTATTCCATTGTTGAGGTAGATTAAAGTATATATATCACGCGATTTTTTGTCTTATACTTACTCACCCCCTTTGGAGCAAAGTTGCAGCCATGAGGAAAAAAAAAAAAAGAAAAAAATTGTTCTTGCTACGTGAGCCTGACAACACTGCTAAGTGCAAAATCGTATTTGACAATGTCATGTTCTTAATTTATGTTCGAAGTTCGTAATACAGTGTTGTTTCGTAAACATGCATACAGATATACGGGTCGATGTGGCAACGTGAATAAATCAGTATACTTAAAAAAGTTGCTGTTACCATGAGTATTTCACCATGTTCTTCACAGATGTTTGTTAAAAATTTTCATTGATCTTATCGCTTACGCTCAGGAATTACCTTGTGTTAACCTTGATTTGATAAATATCCAATCTCATCTCCTAGAGCAGAGACGGACTTTTATCGGTACAGCCAAGTATTACTTTCATCGAACGGATAAACGATTATCAAATCTATACATATAATCCATATAGGTGATGAGTGTATGGTCCACGAGGGACAATCCGGTAATAGCGTCACGTGAACGTAATTTTCACAATACCGAATGATGACTGTGAGACAATGATAGGTTGGCAAGAAAAAATAAACTTCAACTTACGCTCCGATACCCTGCAGCCGGTTGCTGATAACTATAATCGTATCCCTGGTTGTAGCTGTAATTGTAATTGTTGTAGCCCTGATTATACGAAGAAATTGGTGGTGGTGGTTGACTGGTGTTCGGTGGAGGAGGCGCCTACGAAGTAACATCTTAGATTGGTAAGCGTTGAATCATTGGAGATAAAAGAAGACGGCAACGCTCGTTGTACCTGATATTGATTGTGAACCGTGGAAACGTAGCCTGCCGACGAAGAATTGGACGCAGAAACCTGAGGTTGACTCGGCGCAGACTGTTGCTTCCACTCCTGAGTCCTACTGGGTTCTTTCCTTCGTCTCTCTCTGGAACGAGATCTTCTATACCTCGATCGTCTGGGCGACGGTGATCTGTCGTACTTCCTCGATCGTCTCCTGTGCGAAGAGTCGTCGGAATCCGCGCTAGGACTCCGCGGTCCCTTTCTCCTGGATTCTTGTTCCATAGTCAATAAGCGCTGAACTTTTCCCTCTTGTCGGAATTATGTAAAGCTTCCGGAGACAGAATGACTGTCTACTGTTGATATAATCGTCAAGGGTGCGATCGAATCGACAAAACCTTTTATGCCCGGCCGGTTTATGTCCGCGTGGATGACGTTGGGAGCCGCGTTATGCAAAGTTCAAATCGGCAAACTATCTACTGCACAATAGGTCGAGAACAATGAAGAATCGTTCCACGAGTTTCAACGGACTTTCGTACAATATAATTGTGGTTTAGGCTTGAAGCTCGATAGCAAAAGATGCATACATCCAACGCACAGCGGCCATTACTGCGGTTCACCACTAAACTCATAAACTATCCCGGTTGCGTGTGCGCTGCAAGTTTTACGCCACGAATTTCCTCTCTTCGACCATGAACGCATCTAAGTTTCTTATTCCTCTATTCTTTACGCCTGGCTATCGCCATCTACGAACTGCATGTGCAACTTTAGCCGCATGCTTAAGCTACCCAACGCGATCACCAGAGCCAGCTCGAACATACATGTAATTATAATATTTCTACCTCTTCTCGCTTCAATATATTAGATGAAAAAGCTTGTCGCAGCTCGTAGCTTTGACGAATCTTTCTTTGGCCTAGTAAAGGTTCGAAAAACATTTGAATTCGTCAGTAAATTTTTTCGGATGTTATGTGTCCGGTCAAATTACCGACCATATTCATATAACTGACATTGAATTTTGTTAAATTCTGATAATTAATTGGTTTAAGGCAATTGGATTAAGATGACTCAGAGACGTTGACAAGAACGTGTGAAGTAAGGGATACAGGAAAGCGAATAAAATATCGTATGGAAAGAATTCATCTGGAAGGGACCAGCGTCAGAATCGGATGAATTGAGGAACACGCGGTACTTAACCGGCTATTTATACCGGACGTTCAGCGACCCGGAAGTAACTCAAAAACTGCACGACCATGCGCAGTCGTTCGTTGCACTGACGCGCAAGGCACTGGAAGCTTCGACGGTAATTCAACGCCTTGCCAGCGATTTCCTGTACAGCGCATCGTCCATTTTTCTAGACACGCGCAATGGAGAAAGAGCCATCTTGTTTGGGA
Source organism: Listrodromus nycthemerus (assembly GCA_963978505.1). Classification (NCBI taxonomy): domain Eukaryota; kingdom Metazoa; phylum Arthropoda; class Insecta; order Hymenoptera; family Ichneumonidae; genus Listrodromus; species Listrodromus nycthemerus. The sequence continues at coordinate 2,355,920 of OZ021682.1, read as the reverse complement.
AGCCGACGTGGCTGCCGGCTTACACGAAATGTCTCCCTTCACAATGAAGGCCTGTGAGTATTGATATTCCCAAAATATAGCTAAAATGAAGTTCTTTTCCAATTCGAAAGAGATTTGAACATGTTTAAACTATGTCGTTCTCTGTGGGGCGCTTGATTGTCACCAACCTACATACCAATCTACCTCGTGTTTCGCCGACCGCGTCACCGATATATTCACATGTTATTATTTACCGCGGTTGTATTCCCACGAGCAAAACCGACAAAATTATTGATTATCAATCATAAAAATGTTGTAAATTATTCGTTTTCAGTATTCATTCGAATTGCGAATATGCGCTATGCGTGAGACGCGCGATTCTTGAGACATACAAGTTTTGTCTCTGCAGTTTAATGCTGTTAATCATTCCATAACTATTACTTCTGCTGCTCCCAAAAAAAAAAAAAAAATCACTGTGATCCATACAACAATATGTTGAACAAAAATTTATTACAATGCATATGTGTTACAGTTGTATGGTTATTCGTCAGTGTCGTGGCACTGGCGACCACCCTAGCTGCGGAAGATGCTTTGACTTCAACGAGTACCTATCTAACGGAGTCTGACAAAGCACGCTTAAAGAGGGTTCTCGAACCAAGCTTAGCATTGACCGACGTAGGCTCTACCTATCATGCGGTAGTAGGTCTTAAGTTGCTGCAAGAGCCTATAACGAAACCTGCGGTAAGTGCGTCATGGTACTTGTCTGTATATGCAGCCTTTCTAGAACCATCGAGTGATGCAAAATGCAAATGTTGATTATATATGATTGTTTGATTAGTCTTACTGACGATGATAATGACGACTCATATTTTTATCGTTTTTATAACTACAATTGATTATATAAAAATGGAAACTTTGGTTATTAGCAGGATATTTGCAAATACCTCGTCAAATCTGCCAGCAACAATGTCGATCCAAGCCCGGAAAATATGTACTACATCGTTTCGGCGTGGAAGGCTCTGGGAACATGCGACGCATTTCCCACAGCTGCACTGTTGAAGGTAAACGAGTTTCTTTGAGCTAAACGGTCTACTTTGCGCAGAATCTTCACGTTACTTATATTTTAGATGATTAGTAAAGAAACTTTCGTTCTTCTGTAATAACTATGGAGAAAATGTTTGATTCTGATAAATTTTTTGTTTATCGCTTGAGAGAAAATTGAAACGAGGAAGAAAATTAATATTCAATTAATTCCTGATAGGCATTGAAACAAGTTATAGAGAGTGATGCTTCGACGATTGCCGACCTCTACCACGCAGTGTCGGCTTACACGTCTTTATCGCAAAAGCTATCAGAGCCCATGGTTACTAAATTGGTGAAAACTGTGCAAACAGCATTGAAAAAAGACGATAGTTTATCCAGGTAAATTACTACATTCTGTAGTATTATAAAATCGTCGAACTGTTGACTAATTGATTGTCTGTTTTTATAGTCTGGGATACACTTTCCACATTGGTGCGCTGTTGGGACCTGCCGGTGATTTTGCCCTCGAAAAAATAGAAGATGCTATTTTCCAGGCTGACGAGGTTGATGGTCGACTTTTACAGTTCGAGGGTGGTCTTTCCGTTACCAGTAAGTTCAGTCGCACTTGTCTCTTATCAAATGCTTTTCTTTTCGATATACATCTGAGTGATGTTACATAAAACTTTCGTTCTTCTGGATGAACTGTGTAGATAACTTTTCATATACTGACAAACTATATGTTACTTTAGTAGCTCCACAAGTCAGAGTGGAAAATGTCTATATCACCTTTTTCTTGATCCGCAGGTCTTGTGATAGATGGAATTGCGAAGTTGTCTGCTTCCTTGAAAAAGAAACCAGCGGTATCGGCCCAGCAAATTGTCAAACTTTCGAGTTATCTTTTGTCTCGTCGCTCCGTCCAAACGCCAAAGGGCGTCGTCAAACTTCTATCGGCTTTGACAACCCTTGCTAACAATGAGTTCCATAAACCGATTTGCATAAGTCTCGCTGAGGGTGGTATGATCGTGTCCGCTCAGCAGCCACATGTCAGCATTAAAGTCTGTGATATTCTCGGAAGGCCTCTGCCGACGCAACCTACCGTCGTAGCGAAGTCCGCCACGAGAACCGGCGACGACGTCGTGGTTATAAGCAAACAGAGCTTTGCTCCATCGCCCAAAGACAAGTGAGTGCCGCTAAAATTCAAACTTTTTATTTTATTTTTCTCTACTATCGTGGCTCCGGCTGGTCACTTGAATTCCCAATTATTTGCTGATCTCGCACTACATGTCCTTGTGATTTCAGTTATACGCTTGGGGTATATAAACATTCGTTCAACTCGCAATCGTATCGATTCCATCTATTGTCAGATGTGATTATTTGCGGGGTCAACGACACTTAATTTATAACGCTATCTCATAAATTGCAAATAGTTACCGAACAGGAAGTGATATGTAAAATTTCAACAGGAGCCTCTTCACACTAAATCTGATGGAGATCAAGCCGTACCGTGGTTTCTACAAAATATCCGTTTCGGCCGGAAGTGTTTCCAACACAGTGACCGTAAAAGTTCTATCGGAGGTACAAGTCAGTTATCTCGAGATCGGAACCGGTGATGCCGATCAAACTACTCAACCGAAGTTGGCGAAGTAAGTCTCGGTCATCCATTGAATGTCCCAGTCGATGGCTGTTTTGTGCAGCGACCTTTCAATGAAGTCAACTACGCTGAGCTTTAATACTATTATTACGTTACAGAGTTGCCTATCCGAGCAAGTTATCCGACAAACTGGAAGCCGATTCACAGCAGAAGCTTGTCATAAGATTCCTGTTGCGCGACTCTGCCATCGACAAGCCTATACGGGTTCATCAAGCCTTCGTGCGTTTATCTTCCGTGTCGAAATCGGTGGGAGACAAGCAGGGCCGTGAAATAATCTTCGTCGCTGAGCCAGACGCATCACATGTTTACAAATTCGATATGGTAGTTATATTGCAATACAACTTGGCATTATTGAAAAACCGAGAAATGTGAGAAAATTAGATATTTGATTTTACGAAAATTTGATGTTAACAGCCGGTAGCTAGTGCAGAACAAACGTTCGGTTACGAGAGTGGCAATTACAACATCGAATTGATAGTCGGGGACACCATAATCAGCAATCCATTCCAGTGGACGCTTGCGACTGTTAGTCTCAAATTTCCCGAACCGTCAGGATCGGAAGTTGCTGCTGCGGACAAGTCTTCCGTGTACAAACAGAGACCCAATGTCTACACACCTAAGCCCGAAATTCAGGTAACATTGTCAACGGAGGAATTAACAATTAGACTGTATAGTCAGTGCTCGTTAGCGGCAGAGGATGATAAGTACTTCTGTCACCTCCAAAACACTGACACAGTAATCGCGACAATGTGTTTCTACGTTTATCGAGTGTTTGTTATTCGATAAAAAGTACGCGTTGGGCGGACATTACAGTTTCTTCGTCTACGCTACTATGCGAATTTATGGATAAAAATCTTACGTTGGTAATAACAAGGAATTAATTCGTTTGTTTTCCAGCATATGTTCCGCGAGCCCGAGAAGAGGCCACCTGTATTTGTGTCGAATCTCTTCACGGGTCTCTGTCTAGCACCGGTTCTCCTTTTGCTGATACTCTGGGCCAAGCTTCAAGTTAACATCTCCAAGTTCCCTTTTTCCGTCAGCGCAATCGTTTTTCATCTTGGCTTAGGAAGTGAGTATACTTACGCGAGAGGTCACAAATCGAGACCTTTTGCTGCCCGATGCTTGACAAACGATTGGCTTTCATTGAATCGATTTGTTTTCAATCGGGCACAAATAAAAATTTTGTGAATTTTTCACAAATGTGACAATTATTCGTCACATTTGCAGCCCAATTTTCACGACACTGGATCCTTCGACTGCATCGGCATTTTGTCGCCGCAAATCCTATCAACTATTAATCCCTGTTTCATTGTTTTTTCAGGTATATTCGTTCTCTTCGGGATCTTCTGGCTGAAGCTCAACATGTTCGTAACTCTCCGATACCTCCTGGGTCTCGGGGTCGTAACATTCCTGGCGGGCAGCAAATTGCTGTCGCAAATAGCCCACGGTCACAAAACGGCACGCTAATCGCGTCCGGGTTGTGGAAGAGGGTGGGAGAAACCCGCTTTTTTTTACTACACTACAATTATTACTATATATTCGAATTGGATCCTCATGCCCCTCACTACGTACGCATCTTCACTGAACGATTAATAGACGAGTGCAAAGCGATGCACCTCTTTTCTACTCGTCTGGCTTGTATATATGAAAAGTATGTGAAACACGCATCTTCTTCCCTGAATTACCATACAATTGTCGACGACAATTATGTCATCGATATACTACACAAGTACCCGTAGTCATTTGGTGTACTATGAATAAAAAGTCCTAAAATTCTGTAAGTTGTAATCTACTGTTGTTAATTTTTATGATTTTTTATGTTACGGAAAAGGTGACGAACAGACCGGTGGCTAAGACGTAGAAGAAATACTCGCTTCGCGTGAATCCGGGACAGTCGATCTCTTTCTAAGATCGTTCAGCATTTCTTCGTCATTGTTTGAGACATTAATGAATCTTTGAGACAAGCAGTGACGCAAACATTGCCGCAAGTATTCCGATTCCTTTTCGAGTCTATTTCTTTCCAGTCGAAGTTCAGTCGTTATTATCTTTGCGGTACCGGTGCGCCTCCAGAATAATTCCAGTTTCACTTCTAGCTCCTCCAGGTCCTGGATCATTATAATTTGTTTCTTATACGCAGGCAACCTTTCAAGGGTCACAGTGTATAAACAATTGATCGTTCTCGACTCTGTCCCGCCCATTTCACATGACTGAGAGAGTGAAAGCGTTGAATGTTAATAACCTGTGGACGGGTTATAGCCATCGGTAAATTCGATAACTGTTTATTCCTTCGTTGCGATGCTTCAGTTTCCACGGGCTCACTGAAAGGCATTATTTTCTCGTCCAGCGTCTCGTACTTGCTGCAGTCCTGCACAATGACCAGAAGCTTTTTTGCCTTTTTTACCAGCTGCTTCAGGTGAATCCGCGTCAGATTGTATTCTTGTATGAGTGTTTCTAACTGTGCCTTGTCTCTTTTTTGTTCTAGTATTGCATCAAAGAGTCGTTTAGCAACGGGGTTAGCAGAATGATAATAAAATCGTACGAAGATGAGCGGCAACTTAGATTCGTTGTGAAATGGGATTTTCATTACCGGCAATAAATCGTTGCTTGATCGTCCAATACGACTCCTGGAAGAATTTGTGCTCTTCCATTATCATAGAAATTTTTCGATCAGCCGTGGCTCTAAGTTGCCCAATTTTTTTATTCAACTTGCGATTCGTCTCGAAGAGTAACGACGTTGTTACCACCTGGCGCTCTATTATACCACGTTCCCGATCATCCTTTGCTTTCATTATCTCATAAGCTCGTCTGTGCTCCTTCGTTTCTGCACCCAAAGATGGAAAGGCTATGCGTACATATCTGATACAGTATCATTTATGAAATATCAATTAATATTAACTTGTGATATAAATTTGTATAGGCAATAGTGATAAAAAAGTTCTCCCCGGCGGGGAATTGAACCCCGGTCTCCCGCGTGACAGGCGGGGATACTACCACTGTACTACCGAGGACGTTGAGTGTAAAAATTATGTAACTTTTTCGGGGATTTAATCGAACAACTGGAAAAAGTCAATGATAAAATTCCAGACGATTCTTGCTTATCATAAAAAAAAATTCGGTGTATGACATATTTAATACAGTATAATATACGTCAAATTGACTGTAATTAAAAATTATTTCCGCCAAAGATTAACTTTCGGATAACCGAGCGTTCAGATAACTAAGGATTAAGAATCGATGTTCGGATGTCGATATGACGACAATTTCTGTTTAAAAATGTATTTGTTTTTTTACTGGAAGCAACGTTATGCTGGAAATATCTATCGGTTTAAAATTCCTATTTTTTAGCAGGAAATTATGTTACACCGAAAATTTTATTTTTCAGTATGACGAATGAAAGTTAAGTTCGGTGGACTTTAAATCTTTTGAAAGGCAATGTATTAGGAGCTGCAGTGCTCCGAGAAATCTTGTGCAGTTTTGCGTTAGCAAAAGAATTCAGGCACTGGTTGGTCACCTCACTTTTTTTTCTACCACCCTGTTAGATACGTGTCTAACATATTTGCAATTTATTTGCAGCGTACGGTGTAACAATTAGAAATTATGATTGTCGTGAAGAGAAAAAAAAAAGAAGTAGGGAAAGAAAAAAAAATTGATCGAAGGCGGGAACGAACCCACAATGTTGAGATTAGCTGACACGGATATTAATGCATTTAACGCCCAAGCTCTTACGTAAGATATGAAGTGCTTATTGCGTAAGGTGAACGGCCCAATTATTGACTGTGCCCAAGGTGAACGGCCTAATCACTGCCCACTAATTCTACTATCTACGATAAAAAATTCTATTCACCTCCGGCGTAATTACGTTTATTTTTTATTTTTGGAAATCCCTTATATTATGCATCATGTGATTCAATAAAAATTAGTTCGAAATGGTATAAAATTGTTGATTGTGAATGGGTAATTTACAACGGTACATATATTTTGAGTTTATTGTTAAAAAGATAGTCTACACGCTTAAGTTGCTCGCATGTTTCACATTTTCTGTAATATAAGTTATTTGAATACCTCTACCATTTTTAATAATCTTTCATTTTCAATGCCATGTGGCACTTGGGTGGTCGGTAATTGGGCCGTTCACTTTATGTTCATTCGCACATTTGCTTCTCAAAGGTGAAACGCTAAATTTAGCTCACTGTAGCCGTGTATAGCTATTTATATAAAATTCGGAAAGGTTGAATATTTTCAACCAAATTAGTACTTTTTAATTCCAGATGACAAAAACTCAAATACAACCGTTTCAAATCCAGAAGAAAATTAATTAACTAAATTATCTCAAAGATTAATTTTTACTCAAGGTGCAAAAATGATGATTTACCAAATATTGATTTGACAAACAATGTACGAGTTTAATTTCTCGCATTATGTCCCGAATTATAAATGGTCAATTAAAAGAATAAAAAATTCCTATTGGGAACTCGATAATACTAAAAAAAATTTGTCTACGTTCCAGATTTTGGAGCCTTAGAAAATTTGCCATGTTTTCATTTTTTTTTTGTTACCATTCTCGTATTCGTTGAGAACACCGCGCAACTCTTTCCAATGAATCGTCAGCTGCTTCTCCAGCATCGTCGCGTTCAACCTTAATGAATTTCTGTTGTCCTCGTTCACCCCATTCAATTTTGCTGCGTCAAAAAAATCGTCAATGAAAACAAGGTATTGCAAATCGTACTGGACCATGAAATATTAATTTTCGAGATACGAGACACCGAAGAAACACGCTAATCGCGAATACCGATTGTGCCACTTTGGGTATTCACGAGGGATTCGTCGAGACGTTGCTTCGCGCCGAAGACGATACTCCGAAGAAACATTTCGTCCTCGTTCTCTCTACAGTTAATAAGATCCGTTTCCTTTTCAGATGTGACCAGTAATTCCCGAAGTCCGAGGCGATAATGGTTCTCCTGCTCCTGAAGCCTCGTTCGAAAGACTCGAACGAGCCGATCTAAAGCTTCCACGTGCGCCATCAGATTCATCCGATACTGCTCCTCAGCCATTTCCAGAGCGTCGAAGACAAGACTCGCGCTGTCAACGGATTCAAATGTTACTCCAAAAAATCAACTTCCACATCACACATGTAAGTCCGTAAAAAATCATTTGTGACATTAATGTGCTCGTTAATAATTGAGTTAAAATGTATTGATGATTGTCGTTGACCGCGAATTTCTTCAGCGATCGGTAATTCTTATGAAGAGATTGTACATTATCAAAACGTTCGATTATATAATTCCAAATACCTGCGGTCCTTGATGTCGAGGGACCGATCAAAAGTACGCCACGTGACCTCGAGTTCCTCCCGAAGAATCGGCAATTTTATTTTCGCCACAATTTCTCTCCACTCACGCTCATGACACTTTGTGTTCAAAGCACCCAGATGAATCTCCCGAGCCAAGCGTTCGATTCTCAGTGAATTATTTCGCTCTTTGGCTTCTCGTTCCTTCTCCAACTTCTTCGCCGTCAACGTGGCTTTTTTCGAACCGATTTTCTCCGTCCCATCGTTCGCCTCTGCCACGGATATCTTCTGTAAATTTGGACGGTCACAAGTGAGTATTTCCTATTGGCACACTCGACTACCTTCTCGTATCATTATGCTAATTATTCTTTTTCAATATGCCGTAGACAGTAATTCATCGGAGACATTCGACCAAAATCCCGGATCCTACGCCGGACTGGTTCTTCGAATAAATTATCAACGCTGTAAGGAACGATGGAAACGCGACACACGAGTTCTTCTTCCTCATTGTCTTTCTTCTCACGCTCGTCCACAAATACAATGCAAACGAAAAAGGGTGCCCCGCGGAAATTCGTGCACTGGATGCGAATGATTTACGCCCGAGGTACTCACTTCCAGAGGCATTTTGGAGCAGCGAAGAAAAAGTTCTTCGACACGTGAGACTATGTCGATTCTTCGTCCGCGTATCGGTAACGAATTGACTTGTAAAACGGCGACTTTCGTTTATGACGTTTCGACCATTCGGTTATGCCCTAAGGAACGGCGGTGAAAAAAAAAAAAAAAAATGAAGACCGAGGCGTAATATTAAGTGTGCGGCGCAGTAACGAATAGCTTCGTAAAGGGAAATTACGAAATTTACAGTCGTATTCGTATACGACGATAATGTGTACACTAGGGCGTTTGAAATTTTTTTTTTTTTTCTCGGAACCAAGCTCAAAAGTTTCGTTCAGATGTCAAAGTAGGCCTCTTAAAATATGAGCTCTTTATATTAATATTAAGTATGTGCGCATCTCACTTTTCGATTTCCCGTAAGAATGACACAGGAAATTTTTTTTTTTCTTGCTCCGATTTTTGTAACTGATGAACCACGAATTGTGCTGCAATTTCCATCAACTATTTTCATAGAGAATTGAACGCTCTACAAAAAAACTCACAGACCTTAAAAATAAAGTTTCAATTCATTTAAAAACCTTGAAACTAATCAAACTCGAAGGATTATGAAGAAAACGGCTAAATTAGTAATGAATTTAACTTTGACCTTGAATAACTTTTGAATGAGTTGATTAATCGAAAAATGATATGAGAACTTTTCTGTAGAGCGTTCAATTCTCTAAAAAATATATGATGGAAATTGCAGCGCAATTTATGGTTCATCAGTTCAAAGTTTCATCATTCAAAGTTTAGTACCATGAATAAAATAAATAAACCTGTAAAACGGATAAATAAAGTGCTAGATGCGAATGATGGTTCAAGCTACTGTCGAACAATTGCACGAAATATGTACGTTTTCGTTCGTCATAGAAATAGCTTCGTTTGTACGAAATATTAAAAATAAAGATAGAGTGAAATTTTCGTGAAAATTTGTTCGGTCCAGAGTCAGCTTTTGTAATATTTTTAATGCCTCTAAAAAAAATATCATTTGCATTCCGGTTTTAACGATTATTGAGGTATTTGTCTAAAAAAAAAAGTCGATACAAATAAGTTACTGAGTATCGATGCTCCTCAATGAATTTCAAAGGAATCCACCGAATCGTTGAAATATTATGAAATTTTTAAATATATTTAAAAAATTCGTGCTTCACAGGAGACATCTGTTTCCAAACTGAATATTGAATAAACGAGCTAAGGAAATTGAAGATTCATGGTCGATTTATAATTATGATCTACATCGGTGAAGCTCATGTCTTCTTCATATTTTGAGGCGAAAAAACAAATATCAGGTTCGCGTGAAATTGTAGTGGCAAAAAAAACAATGTATTCGCGCATGATGCCATGTATTTTTTCGCGACGAATACGGAACTGACAAAGTGAACCGCAACATTATCTTCCGCGAGGAAGCGACAAATAAAAGGTCAAATAGACTTTCCGACAGAGGAATCGTCGCAAATTAAGGAAAATGACGAGAAGGCAAAATTTTCAATTTTAAACGTTTATTAAGAAACCATAAGACAATATCAATGTTTTTTAAATTATAAATTTGTGCGTCTACGATAGTAAAAAAAATTTATTAAAATCATATTGAGAAAATCCGAGACGATTCTGGCCAGTCATCAAAAAAAAAAAAAAAAAAAAAAATTCGGAGTCTTATTTCACAAGTCGAAACTCCCAGTGTAGTACGATTAGTAAGTATAATTTCATAGCACCATCGGCATCCACATTCCAGATCCCATGTCACTCTGCTGAACTTCCTTCGGAAAGAATGTCAAGTTATCGTGGAATTTTTTTTTTTTTTTTCCCTAAAAATAACGCACCAACGGTCCTCTCACAGACCGGCTCGGAGTCCCTGAGTGGTTGGCCGATGAGATCAACACACGATATCGGCTGACAAAATCGCCGGTGCGACGACCACGTGGTCCGCGGGCAGAACCCGGCCACGTGGACGCGAACGCAGACACTCGAGATAAGGTGTCGAAATCGCGTGGTCTCTGACGTCTAGAAGGTCCCGAAAAAGCGGAATTACACGCTCGGTTTTACGTGCGGAGACCCACGGGCTAAAAAGATCCGTAAAAGAAATACAGGTAATCCGGCAAAAGTTCAATGACGAGAAACAGGTTTTTTTTTTTTTCTCAATCCACCCGAAGAAAACGCTTGGTCGTGCGAGGTCGAAGGGGACGTTGTGACGAAAAAAACAGGATCAGGAACCGCGATTACCGTTAGGTATTTCCTTTGAACTTGAGATAATGCTGATCTGCCTGGCAGGTGGGAAGAGACGAGTTATCTTCCTTGGAAGAACCCACGAGACATTCGAAAAAAATGTCTTCCTCCGGAGCGAGTGGGAAGACGAGTCTGAGAGCTCTTCGTCATGGGAGGTCGAAGGAGACGGCGTGGAGAACAAAAAAAAAAACAGGATCAGGAACCGCGGCTTCCTTTAGGTGTTTCCTTTGAACTTGAGCCAATACCAATGACTTTGCGGATGGCGCAGCCTGGCAGGTGGAAAGAGAGGAGTCAGGACCAAAGCAAAGTTCGTGCGAGAAGGAAGCGTCAATCGGCACATTCGGACTATCCGGCAGCGACGACATCTTCCTCGGAAGAACCCACGAGACATTCGAAAAAAATGTCTTCCTCCGGAGCGAATGGGAAGACGAGTCTGAGATCTCTTCGTCATGGGAGGTCGAAGGAGACGGCGTGGAGAACAAAAAAAAAACAGGATCAGGAACCGCGGCTTCCTTTAGGTGTTTCCTTTGAACTTGAGCCAACACCAATGACTTTGCGGATGGCGCAGCCTGGCAGGTGGAAAGAGAGGAGTCAGGACCAAAGCAAAGTTCGTGCGAGAAGGAAGCGTCAATCGGCACACGCAGACTATCCGGCAGCGACGACATCTTCCTTGGAAGAGCCCATGAGATATTCGAGAAAAAAAAAAAAAAAATGACTTCCCCGTGGCGCGAATGGGGAGACGAGTCTGAGAGTTCAAGGTCGGTTGCCTCAGCAAACAAACGATGTCCAATGGGCGTTCTCGCGATGAACCATCGGCAGCAACGCGGTTCTCGTGCGACACGGCCACACCGTCAGATAGACCAAAGATGAAGCAGTAAAACAGCAAACTCGAATCCCGAATTAGGCGTGGCCGCAGCAGGTGGAAGGGATCCGTGAAACTCGAAACCTATAAGAGTCATCTTTCGCCACTGGACAGCATCATTGTGCTCAACATTCTCGAGGTTTGTGGTACAGGCTTCTATCTCCTTGGTACTTCCGTATTTTCCCCGGTGGCTCCGAGCAATCCCAAAAATTAACGTAGGGTCGAAGCTCAAAAAAAAAAAAAAAAAAAAAAAAAAAAAAAAAAAAGCCCTCCGCCATTTGTCGCATCTTAGGAAGAGAACGCGGTGTCCTCGTTTTTTTTTGGGGTAAATTCCGTGAAAGTCCGATGACTTAGTTTCCTTCGAATTACGGTGTCTTCGGCGATGTGACTTTCGTTGCCGCGGAGTCTCGGGTTGTTAAAAGCGGTCGCTTCTTCGCGTGGCCCGGGCCGAGTCGTTGTATAATAGCGTCATTGTTGACACGCGCGACTCAGAAGTGCGTGCTGAGAATCGTTGAAATACAGTCGTGTAACATCCACGTAGCGCTGTTGCGTTACCGAGTTCGCTCCGGCTGACCCGAATCCGAAAATGTCAACGGCGCCGACGGTTTTCGTTTTCTTGCTCCGGGCGTTTTGTTACTTGCGGGACGGATTGCTCAACGAATTTTTGTAACGTGTCCTTTGTCCCGACAGATGCAGCTCCGATACGTATTGTTGGTGAGCGCAGCTCTGCTGGCGGTCGCTTGCGCCAGCGCCGTCGGCGTTGAACTCGAGGATGAGGATTCGACGCCGCACGTGCGGGAGAAGCGCGGACTCCTCGCGAAGAAGGCGCTCCTGCTCAGCGGCAAAGCTCTCCTCCTCAACAAGGCTCTTCTCCTCGGCGGCGCCGTCCTCGGTGGCAAAGCTCTTCTCGGCGCTGGACTCTACAAAGCCAAGCAGTAAGTCTTCTCGTGCGGAGATTCTTTCCGCGTGTCCTTCAATGACCTCGCGCAGAGCTGACGCAACTCGACAACTCGGAGAATTTTTTCAAAGCACCAAATCATCGCAGTCGCGTGAAAGATGTTGCGTTTTTATTCATTAACTTTGCAACGACGTTCCTCCAATTTTACGAAATTATCGTTTCACCGCCACTTCCGGTAACCGACTGTCCGCTTTTGAGGACACAGCGGAAATGTGCTTTGACGAGGATGTAAGAAAAATCCGTTTGATCGATGGCGAAAGGACGCAGGATCCTCGAGTCAGTAGGACGCATCGTGCACGTTTCCAAAACTCAATGAGACTTACAGGACTTCATTTTCATTGAAGAAAAAAAATCCGCTTGTTATTAACGAATATATTTCTTGTGCTAGGCACAGCGAGGCAAATGGCGGCGGACGAGGATACGCCGGTGGATACAATGGCGGACAAGGATACGCCGGTGGATACAATGGCGGACAAGGATACGTCGGTGGTTACAATGGCGGACAAGGATATTCGGGTGGTTACAATGGCGGACAAGGATACTCGGGTGGTTACAATGGCGGACAAGGATACTCGGGTGGTTACAATGGCGGACAAGGATACTCGGGTGGTTACAATGGCGGACAAGGATACGTCGGTGGCTACAATGGCGGACAAGTTTACGATACCGGATACCACGGCGGACACGCTTATGGTGGCGGATACGGCGCTGGATACCACGGTGGACCGGCGTATAATGGCGGATACAGCGGCGGATACAACGGCGGATCCAGCGGCGGATCCAGCGGCGGATACAACGGCGGATCCAGCGGCGGATCCAGCGGCGGTCACGGATTCGGCGGCGGATTCAAGGGCGGAAAGAAGTTCGATGTCGGATTCAAGGGCGAAATCACGTACGGCAGTGGACACCATAACGGACAGCAATACGAATCCAGCAACAGCGCTGGTCAAGGATACGCTGGGAACAACGGAGGCGGATACTTCTACATACAGCCGAGCAGCGACTCTTCCGCAAAATGAGGCGAGTACTCGAGAAATGAAAATTAATTGTTTCGGACCGGCTTGTCACGATATAAATGTTCTTTCGATTGTTACAGGAGCTCGCGGTAAAAGTGGACGATGACCGAACCGAGGAAGTCATCGAGAGCGTCGCGAGCTATCTGCTGTCGCTGATATAAACGAGTTCATTGCCAGCAATTGATTTTACTTAAGTCGACTGTTGATCGTTTATACCTTGTTTTGAAAGTACAGTTATTTATTGTATTAAGAGAATATTTAAGTTTATTAAAATAACGACTGTATTCGTGGTTCTTTTTACCTTGTCCATGCGTCGCGACGATTCTGCATCGATTTTAAATCTTAAGGTAAAAGTACCAGTGGCCACGCCGGTTTCCGGGCGTGCACGAAAAATCAGATTTTTCTCGAACGCTTCGTTAACCCAGTCGACGAATATCCAAGTAAATTGAAACGGCAACGAAATTCTTGGTTCTTTGAACGTTGTTCGTGCGCCGCAACGATCTAGCATCGGTTTTAAACGCTAAGGTAAAGGTACCGGTCGCCGCGCACGTGAGGTGGCCACGCCAGTTTCCGGACAAGCAGGAAAAATCAGATTCCTCTTGGAAGATCGCTTCAGACCACGAAAATGTTTTCCTCACTTATTTGTTTACACAAAGTACGATTGGACCAGGCGGTTGGCCTTGAATCTTGGACCGGAAATCTTTCGAGTTCATGATGGTACAACGAGACTTGCACGCTGGTACTTCACGTTTTAATATATCGTACCACATCGACCATGAAAATATCGAAGGGAAAACGAAACGAAGAGAAAACATTTTTAGAACTTTTATTTTTCCCTTTCAATCCCTACACCAACGCGTTTCATCAAGAAACTTAAACATTATTTGGGCCAGTTTGCATGAATTTTAAATTCATGAAAACTCGCCCAAAAATAAACTTTGAAAAATTTTTTTAGGGCTAGTTTTCATGAATTTAAAATTCATGAAAACCAGCCCTTAAGGTGGACAATATTTGGGCTAGTTTTCATGAATTTAAAATTCATGAAAACTAGCCCAAAAAAAATTTTTCAAAAATTTTTTAGGGCTGGTTTTCATGAATATTAAATTCATGAAAACCAGCCCTTAAGTTGGACAATATTTGGGCTAGTTTTCATGAATTTTAAATTCATGAAAACTAGCCCAAAAAAAATTTGTCAACATTTTTTTAGGGCTGGTTTTCATGAATATTAAATTCATGAAAACCAGCCTTTAAGTTGGAGAATATTTGGGCTAGTTTTCATGAATTTTGAATTCATGAAAACTAGCCCAAAAAAATTTTTCAAAAATTTTTTTGGGCTGGTTTTCATGAATTTTAAATTCATGAAAACCAGCCTTTAAGTTGGACAATATTTGGGCTAGTTTTCATGAATTTAAAATTCATGAAAACTAGCCCAAAAAAAATTTGTCAAAAATTTTTTAGGGCTGGTTTTCATGAATATTAAATTCATGAAAACCAGCCCTTAAGTTGGACAATATTTGGGCTAGTTTTCATGAATTTAAAATTCATGAAAACTAGCCCAAAAAAAATTTTTCAAAAATTTTTTTGGTCTGGTTTTCATGAATTTTAAATTTATGAAAACCAGCCTTTAAGTTGGAGAATATTTGGGCTAGTTTTCATGAATTCTAAATTCATGAAAACCAGCCTTTAAGTTGGACAATATTTGGGCTAGTTTTCATGAATTTAAAATTCATGAAAACTAGCCCAAAAAAAATTTGTCAAAAATTTTTTAGGGCTGGTTTTCATGAATTTTAAATTCATGAAAACCAGCCCTTAAGTTAGAGAATATTTGGGCTAGTTTTCATGAATTTTAAATTCATGAAAACTAGCCCAAAAAAAATTTTTCAAAAATTTTTCTGGGCCCGTTTTCATGAATTTAAAATTCATGAAAACCAGCCCTAAAGTCGGAGAATATTTGGGCTAGTTTTCATGAATTTTAAATTCATATAAATCAGTCCAAAAACTTAAACATTATTTGGTCTGGTTTTCATGAATTTAAAATTCATGAAACCCAGCCCTTAAGTTGGACAATATTTGGGCTAGTTTTCATGAATTTAAAATTCATGAAAACTAGCCCAAAAAAAATTTTTCAAAAATTTTTCTGGGCCCGTTTTCATGAATTTAAAATTCATGAAAACCAGCCCTAAAGTCGGAGAATATTTGGGCTAGTTTTCATGAATTTTAAATTCATATAAATCAGTCCAAAAACTTAAACATTATTTGGTCTGGTTTTCATGAATTTAAAATTCATGAAACCCAGCCCTTAAGTTGGACAATATTTGGGCTAGTTTTCATGAATTTAAAATTCATGAAAACTAGCCCAAAAAAATTTTTTCAAAAATTTGTTTGGTCTGGTTTTCATGAATTTTAAATTCATGAAAACCAGCCCTCAAGTTGGACAATATTTGGGCTAGTTTTCATGAATTTTAAATTCATGAAAACTAGCCCAAAAAAAATTTTTCAAAAATTTTTCTGGCCCCGTTTTCATGAATTTAAAATTCATGAAAACCAGCCCTATAGTCGCAGAATATTTGGGCTAGTTTTCATGAATTTTAAATTCATATAAATCAGCCGAAAAACTTAAACATTATTTGGTCTGGTTTTCATGAATTTCAAATTCATGAAAACTCGCCCCAAAAAAATAAATTTCGATATTTATTTTTGGGCTGGTTTTCATGAATTTCAAACTCACGAAAACCATGAAAAAAATTGGAAAAAAAAAAAAAACCCGAGTAAATGCGTCAGCGAAGAACCGAAAATCGAACAAGAAAAGTCCCTACACTTTTTCGTCTTAAATCGATAATTCGCGCGGTACAAGTTGCCGAAGTGAATTTTTCGGCGATGCGGATACTCTCGTGAACCTTCGTGCCGCGTGTACACAAATACATGTTCCACAGACGTGCATTCGTCGCGTCTCGATAAAATGCAATTTCCGCACGACGAAAATCTTCCGACAGTCTGTCAATCTCGGCTCTTCGGAAAATTCAATGTGTACACTAAAACAAACCGTCTGTACGTCGTTATAAAACGACGTTGAACACGGAGCGAGCGTGGACGTTTGGTGAATGAACGCATCAGACCGCGGACACGCGTGTCCCGGGTCGCGAGGCCGTCATAACCCGCGACTCGCATGACAATGCGAGGGTGTCGCGGGCGGTGCCGCGTCGCCTCGCTGCGAGCATGTATCGCCGGTTGCTTAAAAAAAAAAAAAAAGAAAAAAAAGAAAAAAAAAACAACAGAGAAAAGAGACCGACCGAACGGTTTATTAAGGTCCGTTCGAGGTGGAAAGTTCGTATCGGCGAGACACGCGGCTTTCGCAATCCGTCGAACGACGTATCTCAGATTCGTATCCTCGTTGCGTAGCCGTGAATTTCACTAATGCCGACGCGTTGGTCGCATGCCCGATGTGGTAATTTTTTTTATTTTTTTTTTATTTTTTTTAACCATACACCCGAACGATATCGACGGACGGCCGCGGGGGAAGGGAAAGCGACTTTCCTCGTTACTGTCGGATTCACCCTTGTCAATGGAATTTCGTCAATGGAATATTTCGTCATTTATTTATTTATTTATTTATTTTTTTTAGAAAAGATTTTCCTCGAACACGAGACGCGAGCGTCGCGGGTCGATTTCATTGAGAGCCGCGGGTTCGAAAAGTCCGTCCGAATCGTCTTTGGAACGAGACGGTCGAAAGGAAAGTGAGATTCGTGTATCGCGAGGAGGAATCGGAGCACGATCGAACGACGCGTCGATCGATTTAATTAATTGTAATACGTGTCGCGTGCTTCCTCGGGCAATTACATACCAGTCTACGATACGGCTCGATTACGCGGAACCGTAGTACCAGTCGGAGTAGGGTTTACAACTGCTGCTCCCTCACTCGCTACCGGTGATATCGACGATCGCACGCGCCTCGAAGCCACCCTCGGAACGATGGTAGGGGATTTATCATCGTCACCGGTTGTGCTCGCCTATATAAAATCGAATCGCACCTGTCCATGTCACAGTACAAGTGCAGTCAATCCTCGAGCTAATCATCGACCTGTCCTCGCCAGTTGTCAAGGTGAGACACGACAATTCCCCGAAGATCGTTCAGTGATGCAATTTAATAAATTTTATATTAAAAAAAAAAAAAAAAAAAAAATAATAATAATAATAAGAAATTATACTCGTCAATGAATTTAATGGAGTCGTGATTAACGTTTCGGGTCCCATTGTACAGTCGTCGGTTGTCGAATTTGTGATCAGCGAGATAAAATAAAATGAAACGTTGTATGATGAGCGATAAGTGAAAATTCAAGCCGAGCCGTCTCTCTAACCAGTCGTCAAGGATCTTCGCTGAATAAACTTTACGTGTTGGTCTTGTCGGAGAAACCGGTGTTGGAAACTGTCGGGCGACACGTCAACGGAAATTCTTTGTATACCGTGTTCGTTAAGAGATATCGAAGGCGGAACGCTAAACGGCCCGAAGAGGCTGTCGGCGATTTCGACACCGATGATGTTTCACTCGCGACGCTTGTTTCGGTCGCTTCGCGAGAACTCGCCGAGCCACGAATTATAGCGCGAGACTTGTTGCGTTTTCGCCTTAATTTCCACTTCTCAATTTCGTCCTTTGAATTTTCTCGGTACGGCCAATGATCTATACGCGATCGAAGATGCCATCGGTGGAAAACTAGCTTTCGCACATTTATCCAGTCGGTCGACTTTTACCTTTGTAGAAAAGGGAAACTCGTACTTCCAGTACAAGGTATAAAAACGCAGCACCACTACGATTACCGTGGTCGTACTGGATCACGGACTCGAAGTCTTACGAAACGTTGAAGCATCGTGTCTGCCGTACGACATGGACCGGATGTTCAACGACACCAGTTATTTTTTTTTTTTTTTTTGCCACTCTAGTAATTTTTTTTTCTCTCTTTACCTCCATTGTCATTTTTTGTTTCTCAGATGAATCCGTGCACGATCTTGTTCGCCACCCTCCTCTGCTTCTGCGTCCTCTACGCTCAGGCGGAGGTTTCCGGGCTTCAGGAAGATCAGGGACAACTCGTTGCAACGGCGAGTGACGATGGGCTCGAGCACGCGAGGCCGAAGAGGACTCTCCTCCTGAAGAAGAAACTGCTCGGTGCTGGTCTCCTTGGCTTCGGACTCGGCGTCGCCAAAGGGTACGTAACAACTCCACTGATGCGCTCATCGGGCTCCTAGATGCGAAAGAAAACCTCGTTAGTGTGCACGAATTTCGAGAGACGACTTTCCAATGATTCACTGTCGTTCGACGAACAATAATTCCGAACGGGCAGGTTGCTTCTTTCTTCATCCTCGTCTCATCTCTGTACTTACAGATACAAAGCCGGATATCACCACGGACCGGAAGTACATCACGTGTACGTAGCACCGCCACCACCGGCAGTGAGATACGTCGAGTACGTCGAGAAACCAGTCTACGTCGAGAGAATCGTCGAGCGACCGGTATTCAAGCCTTCGCCGGAGTTCGAACCATCGTGGCAGTCCCCACCGGAACCCTCCACGTCCTACGGGTAATTAATGAAAGTACCTGACGCTGTAGACAAATACTGGCGAGACCGCTCGTTTAATCAACCCAACTACTACTTGCACTATGTCTATATATTTATATCTAGATTAATAATTGTCTCTACCATTATCTGTTCAGTACCTGGTAAAGTGGAGTAATGGGCGCTTCACATGCCATATTTGCAACAATGAGGATGCCCCATGGTAGTTGCTCCAAACTGGTCGACGATCCCAATCAACGCCAACACCACTGTTATACCTCAAAAATTAATATAGACATCTCGTTACAGCCTCTTTGTTATCATATATCTTTGTAGAATAATAAACTGCCGAAGGCTATTTTTTAAAACAATTTGCGTTTACGTGTTGTGTTTTTCCTTTGATCCGTTAATTTCCCTCCATTCGTTTCTATCTCGTGCGTCAGAGATTCCTGTTACTCGAATAAATCGTACATTAATCGTACAGTCGTATAATCATTTTTAAATACGATCTTCTTTATTGCTGATTGTTTAGTACTAGATACGTCTTCGTAACGGAGCCTCTAGAAGATACAAATACCCAATTTCCGGCGAATATACAATATTCTACAGTAAATTGTTTCAACATTTAACATCCATCCGTAAACCTATCGAAGTGGTATTAACACAGACGGTTATTTTATTTTATTTGTTTTTTGTTTTTTGTTTTTTTTTTTTTTCATTTCCCAATCCTTTTGTGTAAATGACCTTAAATAAATATGTCAACAGTATTTGTCATTCGTAACTTGTAATGATACGCCTCTCGACCGAGTCGCGATTCGATCGCAATTTTTTCATCGATATTAATAGCATATATAGATTCTCTTTGTTTCATTACTATGTACGATAAATAGCTTACGGTAAAATGCATAGAGGTAAATGGCATGAAGGTTCAGAGACAGGAACGTTCAACTTTTTTTTTTTTTTTTTTTTGGATTCTCACTGTTTAATTGACATTTTATTTCTTTTGTCTTGTGCGAGGAAATCCAAATTAACGATATTGCAACTGATCGAATCGGATAACCAAAAATATATGAAACGAAAAAGAGTAGAATATAAGCAGTTCTGATTGAATAACTATTGCCATTGACCTTTAAAGTTATAACACCGTTTGTAAATAAGTTGTGAAAATTAATACTCTATCGGTGAGAGATATTGAAAATTTGAGACGTTCAGTTAATTTCGGTTCACGTCTCGAGGACAGAGGGGGCGCAAGCTTTACGGAATGATCAATGATTCATTTTGGATTCGTTTTAAAAAACACAGTGGTTGTTTGTACCATGTAGATACAAAAACACGGGTATCTCTAACATCAACCGTTTAACAACATGTAAATAGTTACAAATATCTACCTCTCTTTTGCTCCCCCGCTCTTGTTCTCTTTCGTTTTACCGCTGCTGCTAATAACATTCATGAGAATATTCTTCATAAATTCGAGTCATAATTCGTCCATAAAGATAGCGTATATCGAGTGCATTCCGATTCGTTTTAATGGCGGTGTCATCGAACCAACGATTGTCATCTAGAATCATAGTTTAATATTCTTAGCTCCGATAATTAAATTCCAATAATCTCCATCGAATCCCAAACGCAAGGTAGACTTTGTGGTTTCTGTTAGTTCGCACGCAGACACATACTGGCACTCACCCATGCACACACACACACACTGACACACATACTTAAGAAAGTGAAAGATGACTGAGGGCAGACGTAATCTACGTGTGACGTTACAAGTGAAATGTGATAAAAAATTCACGAATCCATTATTAGGCCGATAGAAAAGGTATTTACATGCTTCGATTGAACCGATTGTTTGTGGATTACACAACGTTTGACAGTGATGGGACGTGTCGTCAAATAATAATTCCCGATTACGTCATGATCGATAGAATGTTTACAGGATGTTTAATCGTACTCTACACACACATCAGGTGCATCGCATAATCATCATTCATTTTCACAGCACGCTCTACGGGACGCGGGTTACGTGTTTCGGTTTTTACGCATTAGTGGAGATGAAAAAAATACAACTGTCCAGCAGTGATAAAAACGACTCTGTTA
Source organism: Listrodromus nycthemerus (assembly GCA_963978505.1). NCBI lineage: Eukaryota > Metazoa > Arthropoda > Insecta > Hymenoptera > Ichneumonidae > Listrodromus > Listrodromus nycthemerus. Next base: position 2,334,627 of record OZ021682.1, on the reverse strand, counting down.
TCAAATAAATAATCTCGTAAGGAGATGCTTTCCAATGGTTGCAACATATTCTTCTACAGATAATACTTAGGGAGGTAGATTGGCATCGTAAACGTTTCTGATATTCTTTACTTTGATTGTTAAGTTTCCTATAATCTTGATCTTTTTTTCTTCGTTACTCGTTATTATAATACACATTGGAATTTATTGTTTTCTTTCATCGTCAAGGTACGTCGTAGAGGATTATTGTTTGAAACAAAGGAACCGCAAAGATCGCCGTTGATCGGTGGCGTGTTGGCGAGCACAAATTTCATTCGAAATATATCCCGAACGGTGTGTTGCTCGTCGATTTTTTTCGACGATTATCTGCAGCTGTGTAATCTGGGAGCAAGGATGATTTTTCAGTGCAGTGTGAGTGACTCGACCGAGAGAGACATCGAAGCAGCGTGGCGATAGCCTTGATCACGGCGAGACATCTGAGGTCCTGGAGTGTTCGGGACTTCTTCGATCCTTTCCAGGTCGTTCGCTGCACCGGCACTGTTTTGCTTGTAGAGTCGTGGAGTCGATCTCGGAGCTGCTTGTTGCTCGCACGCAATCGACACCGGCTCGTCGGCCCTATCGAGACTGAATTGTCTCTTGAGCAATCGTCCACTCGATGATTTACCTGGTAATCCATTTTTCAATGCTATTAAAAGGCCAGTTTCGCGAGCGCTAATGTCGGATGGCGAGTCGCTTACCGTAATGTTCGTTGGGCGAAAGACACCTGTAATGATTGTAAGGTGTGCTGAGATCGTCCTCTCCGATAACACCACCGACCCTCCTGTGTCGGCCGCGAAAGGCAGAGCCTTGAACCGAGGTCAGTGAACTCGTCGAAGCCCCGAGAAGCGCAGCGGCGACTTCGGTCGCGGATACCGGAGTGCCCAATGACAACTGAGTGTCGCCGGAAGTGCTCTTGGTCACCGTGGCACTGCTGTACTCCGGGGTCTTTGGAACGTCGCGAAAAGACTCCGCGGGTTCGCTCGATTTGATCGAATAGCTCGGCGTCAACGGCGCCAGATTTCTCTCGTCGTGAACCGACACCGCGACCTTTCTTATCGATCCCGCTCGCTCTTGCAACTTCTTCGTTACCGCTTTTCCCGTTATCACGTAGTTTCTCGTGCTCGTCCCGGCTCTCTCGACCTCGGCCGGGTCGCTCGGCGTGACGTTGATTCTGGAGCTGCACGAGGGTGAAACATGCTCAGCGCCGCCCGCTGATGTCGTCGCAAACGAATAGCTGCACTCTCCGGAACTGTTGTCCTCGGAGGCTGGCTGATCGGTGGGCACCTGGCGCGGAGGCGAATCGCTTCCGGATTCATCGGCGCTCGGCAAACTCCCGAGTCTCAGAGTATCCTCGAGCCTGTGCGAACAAACATTTTTTTTACTCATTGCATCTTCATCGAAGCTCATCTACGATTCAATAACGGCAATGCCGCTGAAAATGATGGTCGAGTCAACTTTATGTTGTTAATTCCACCTCTCGAATAAACCACCTAGATCAACATAGAGCCAACCACAATAGCTTGAGTCAACCACTGATCGTGAAGACGGTCCGTTTCCAATTTTTCTCTCTGTGAAGCATCCGTTCCCTTACGTTCTCTCTTGGGATATCGTTGGATTGAACTTTGAGGAGGGTGGAAAAAGTGTAGAACCCGACTCGAAAGTATTCTACGTAATGCTTACCCATGATCCTCTCTGAAAAGCGTGCAACATAAAATAAATAAAAAATTATCACATGAACCGGAGTACTTTTAAGTTGCCGTTTGAATAAATCCACATTGCACGACACAGTTTCTAGCAAGGATTCGCAATCAGCTCGAGGGATTTAAAATAAAATCCGCGTGCATGACGTTTTGGGTTCGCTCCGTCGATATCGACCGCGCCGTCGAGTGGAACGAGATAAAGGTATAGAGTGACGAGAAGGAGCATCGAACCACGAAGGAATTAACTCACCCGAGCGACGGAGGTGTCGGTAGCTCTTTGTCGAAGCCTTGCTTTCCGAGTAGCCAGTAGGTCGGCATCTTTCCTTTACCCTTAACGTCTGTACGGCCGCGATACTCGATGTGGTACCCTCCTACCATGTTCAAACGATCCCTGGTCGCTTGACTTAGATGGATACGCCACGGTGCACCTGTCGACTCCATTCTCGAGGCTGTATTTACCGTGTCACCGAAGAGGCAATATCGCGGCATTGTCAGTCCGACGACACCCGCGCAGCAAGGACCTGACGATCATTAAACAAATAAAAATAAAACGTTCGTAGATCTTTAAAAAATCCACCAGCACAAATATTAGGAAAATCGTCAGAACGAAATCGTTCGTCTCACGAATATCACTCACCGGTGTGAAGACCAATTCTAAGCCTGAGCTGTGTCTTCGGCAAATGTTTGAGCTTGAACTTGCCGCTTTGATGCAGAAGATCGAGTGCCATTGTGGCGATTTGAGAAGCGTGGTCGGGTATTCTTACCGGGCAACCGCCCACAACCATGTAAGCGTCACCTATGGTTTCTACCTGCGATAAAATTGAAATTAACAAACAATCGACAAACACCCGACGATCAAATGATCCATCGTATCGCGTTCTTTGGACACGTTCGTTCAACCTTGTAAACCGTGTAAGCGTTGATCGTGGCGTCGAAGCACGTGTAAAGATCGTTCAGAAGATCGACGACCTGAAAGGGAGTCGAGTATGCCGATATCGTGGTGAATCCCACGATGTCCGAGAAATAAATCGTAACCTCGCCGAACTCTTCCGGATCCACTGGCATTCCGAGTTTGAGCTTCTCCGCGACGGAGCTGTAACGGAAAGGGGGTGGAAGTTATTCGCGCGTTACCAAAAGAGTCTCACACGTCGGCTTCTGTACGGGGAGCGTCGACGGGACGAGAATAGGTACGGCCTCTCGAATGAATTGTAGCGGGGATCGACCCGGCCGAGGAAGCATCGGGTACACGAGCAAAAATAAAAATTTATCGCGCTACGTAGGTCTCGAGGGGTTGGCTTTACGGTCGTCATCGTCCCGTGCGATGATGAAGCTACGGTGCGAGCAAACTTATCAACATGCCTCGCACGCCATTCAAGCAAACTGTGCGGCAATGGTATCGGTAGGTAGACGGAATCTTCAGCGACCCCTCGAAGCCTCGCAGGAAAAAAAATAAATAAAATGCTACATTTCACTCGCCTGGGCAGCATGCGATTGAGTAATTGTTCGGTTTTCTTCTTCTCCATGTCCAGCTGTTCGGTTCGCTCGCGTATCAGTTCCTCAAGATTGTTGGAATATTTTTCGAGCATCTGGAACATCGTGTCGACGAAGTTGACCTTTCTGAAAGAGCGATGGAAAATTTGATAAAACGCGGTGACGCGAGCACTTTAGGTACATGAGTAGAGACCGGGGACAAAACGGAGCAGCTTTGCAACGGGTTTTTCATTGTGTGTCAATGTCACGGGTGAAACGGTCCGTTTTGCCCCGGGCACGAGGATATAATTACCGGCCGTGATTCAGCTTCTTGAATAAATCATGAACGGCGTTGAAATCGGGCCTCATGTCGGCGGCTTCCGCCCAGCATTGACGCATGATGTTGATGGCTTCCGGCGGCGCGGCGCCCTTGCTCACCGACGGCCTTATGAGAGGCGGTGGTTTCTTCACCTTCTCGATTATATCTAAACGCCGATGCATTGTTAGAGTACATAGAAGAGTATCGGAACATGGTTGGCTCGGTTGGAACGTACAAAATTATCGGAATTAAATTGACCCTCGAGTACTTTGATAGTTACAGTTGGGTTTGCAACAGAGTGTCTTCGAGTTTGGACGTATAATGCACTATCGGTCCGCATGGTTCTGTACACACGATCCTTGGAAACGGACGCCGAAGGAGTTTTCGCAAGCATCTAGCTAATTGAATCGCGTATGGGGTGTGCGTGCGGCAGAGCTAATTTAATTATGGCTTGTACCGCCAAGCGAGATGGAAGAGCTCGGTCGGCGTCGGATCGATAGCATCGAGACGCGCCGGGGAATTTGTCGAGGTACGAGCTCGCAAAATCGATGACGATCGACAATACGCTCACCTTCGGGTGAAAGCGCGAGCATGCAAAATGGCTCGCCCCGCACGACAACCTCCTGCATTATTATTCCAAAACTGTAAACGTCCCCAGGCTGAGTTCCTCGCTTCCGCAAATTGGCGTGCCTCAAGAGTTCCGGTGCGGTCCACAGAAGATCTGAAAAACATACGTTTCATCGAATCGTCCCATCGTTCTCGCCATAATCTCGACGTGATGAAAAAAAAAAAAAACAGTTTTTTGTTACCTCGAGCAGTTTTAGGTGGTGGCAAGAGATTTTGCGCCTCGTAGAAAGCCGGCAATCCGTAGTCGGTGACTTTGAGGACCCAGCGTGCGTCGATCACGCAATTTCTCGAAGTCAGATATCCGTGAACGCGAATCGGACTGTTGTGAAGATACTTGATACCCTGTAATCGTCAGAGAGAGAGATTAATGATATTGTCTGAAAAGACGCAACGATGAAATCTCGTGTAATCACGAGGCTGCAGCGACAAGTCTGCCGTGAACGTTGCGATAGAACGACGAGCGAACAATGGCTAAGGATAATCAGAGCGGAGCTTTGTCGATGGGCGATTGGGGATTACGCTTACCCTGACGAGATCCGTGAGCAGCGAGAGCCTGAAGGACCAGTCGAGCTTTATCTCGTCCTGGACGAGCACATCCTCGAGCGAACCCCTCGAGCAATACTCGGAGACTAAGCACGGCCTCGTTGGCTCGGTCAGGCAGCCGATCAGAGGGTTCAGATTCTCGTGTCTCAGACCGTGTACCTGAAGATAACATTAACGGTTAGTGGTATCGTGTAACCCACGGGACGAACATGCAAATACATTTGAACTCTCGTGTCGGGAGCGAGCAGGAAATTTTGGAGCTCCCACATTGACGCCTTTGGAGGCGCCGAGTAGCCTCGCCAGGGTCTTATCGGATGCTGATGCGTTGCTCCAAAATTGCAACCATGCAACCGTGAGCAAAGTGCGGACCGATCGTTGCGGTTGAGTTTTAAAAAAAAAACCCGGGAAGCAATTTGTAGAGAATTAAATTTCCTATAAGATAGTGAGAAGCAAAAATTTTTAACAATTTTATGTAGATATTTTAAAACCAAAAAAAAAAAAAATTTCCTATGTATTTTAAACGGGAAAGGGAACCCCCCTATGCGCCAGCTCAATTTTTGAGATATTGAGCTCAAAATTTAGGAGAATTTTTTTTTTATACTGAAGAAACTTTTTACATACGTTTAATCGAGAAAAAAAAAATACTTCTTTTGACGCAGTCTAGTATCCACGTTATATACCATCTCAACGAATACTACTCGTACCCGTGCACGCTATATTCTGGTTAATACAGCGTAAGAAGGCGTTGCAAGAAAAAAAAAAAGCAACGCGTTATTCCGGTGAGTGTTTAAGGAACTCTTTTTCTTCTCTTCTTTTTCACAACTTTTTTTTCCCGGTCTTTTTGTTCTTGCGTTCTCGTTTTCTTTTTTCATTTTCAAAGAGCATACCTGAGCATATCGTGCCATATAAGGGTATATCGATCGCAAAGGAGGTTTGTTATATTTGAACGAACCGTCGGTATTCCGTCACTCGGAAAATATGCTGCGTGTATCGTGGACACGCCGCACATCGTTTATATCCGGTATGCTCGGGAACATTCAAAATCATCGACGTATAGCTTATAAAAATGGATCTTTGAGATGGTGTACAGCGAGTCGAGTTAGATACAACTCGCTCGGTAGTCACGGCATGTTTACTTTGATTCACGTGCACTGATAGAAATTTCCGTCTGGAAATTCACAGTGACACACGAAGTTTCATGCTTTATTTTAGTTTTATTTTTATTTTATAAAAACATTATTCTACCGGTCCAACGATAATATAATTTTCCTAAGCTCATGTATTTTTTTTGTTTTTTAATCTACATGAATTATAATTTCTTATACCGGTTCTGTGTTTCAAATAAATTTGTATATTAATCGTGTAATTTTCACATGATTTTTTACGCTCTGACGTGAGCAGTTGAATAATCGTTAGTGTCGTTAGTATTAACCGACGATAATAACGACGCTAGATTGGGAATAGTAGCGGAAGTATGAACGGTGCAGGAGGAAGACTCCGGGCAGCGTTGCAGGCTGTGCACGGGGAGTTGCAAGGTGGATGGCAAAAGGTGGTTAACAGGTTCTTCGGAGAATAGATAGCCGGGAATCCTTACCGTGACCAGCACGTCCATGGCTTTGCTCTTGAGCTCGAAGGTGCTCTGACACGGCAACTCCTTGAGCTGAACCAGGTCACCCTGAAAAGTAATGTATGTAGTTGGGAGGCGAAAAGCTCCGGCCAGATTGGATAAGAGACGAGGGACGAGGGAAAACGAGGGCGCGCGGATTCGTTTCCTCTTTCCGCGCTTTTCATCTCGGTTCAACCAGCCTACCTCAAAGGATAATCCAAATTTCCTTTTCAACCCGTCCATCGTTTTTCCTCCTTCGCCTCCGTCGTTCATCTCCGCGGTGGGATGATTTTTTTTAATTTATTTTTTTTGAATTAAAAGACTCATCAAAACTCAGCCGATGTGGGATAATTGGACTTTTCAGCTGTCCAATTCAGCATGGTTGAATGGACATTCGCGAGCCGAATCGAACGATCGCGTTAAATTTGTCGAGACACTCGACACGGCCGCTTATCGGAGTTTCGGTGCAGCAGCTCGGATAATACCGCTTTTCATTTTCATACTCACGTTGTATCTGGCACGAGGATCCCTGAGTATTGTGTGTCTCGCCAGACTACCCGTGCTCGCTTGAAGGTGAGGCTTCAAAGACCCGACGCTACCCTGCAAAAGATCCGGTTTCTCGACTTCCGGTCCGCCGAATTCTTGAAGTTGCTGCAGCCAGCAACAAAGCATCGCCTCTATTCCCTCGTCGACCTGACGCGAAACACGACAATCAAAGCTCTTACGGTTGTACGAACTTCGTTAGCTCCGTGAGAGACTCCGTTGGCAATGGCAATGCGTTTCTCATCGGTGGGACTTATGGTTAATAAAGGCCTTGGAGTGGACGAGATTGAGATATGAGAGGGGGAGCAAGCGAGCTGTAGAACAAAGGCTCACCCTCCGGGAATCCGGCACCTGAGGGAACACGAAGTCCGTCGCCGTCAGTATAATTTTGTAGGGTCCTTTCGACATCCGTTTATTCAACAGGTGTCTCCTGCAAAAGAGAGATGAAGTAGAAAAACAAAAAAAAATGAAGACTCGACGATTCGGGAAGGCTCGCAAGCTCCGATTGGATTAAAAGCTTGCAGACGTTGGTGTCCGATTGTTATGCGAGGCGTATTCCGGTGTTAAACAGATAACGACCGGGCCGCGAGGTAAAATACAATTCCGAACGGATTCAAATTCACGGGCGCACAGCGGACCGGTGATTAATTACCGGATTAACGCCGCGATGACGAGTGCGATTAGAGCGAACAGAAGGCAGCCCAGGATTATGGTGACGATGTGGACCGTTCGTAACGGCAGGACGGTAAGATCGGCTGAAAAATTTAAACGACAACGGATAAAGATTAAAAAACGATGACAACGTCTAGCGTTACTGTCGATTCGGAGAAACCATTTTTCTCATTCGCTTTATTACCGAAACAGTCGTTGTCGTCCTCGCAAAATACGTCGAGGCCCTCCGACTCGTCCACCAAGTTATTCTCCACCAATTGGCGCACCAGCAAGCGTTCCTCGGATTCCACGACTTCAAGAATTGGCCGCCAACCGTTGACCCGCCAGGCCAACACTCCGTACGTGTACATCTTGTTGTTGTTCGTGTTGAGGGAAGAATTGTCGTGGGTGAGGATGTTCAGGGACTCGTTCAGACGATCGACTATGCTCGGCTCAGCGTACACCTCCGAACCGTTGTAGATCCTCTCGAGATCGTACCTGATTACCACAACGAAAAAAGAGCTCATCGACATCGCTTCGACCACGAGAAAAAAAAAAAAAAAAAAAAAAAAAAACTTTCGAGTAGTCTCGGTGAAAATTACCTCTGATCGAACGGTGCAACGACGAGGAGATTTCTCGGTACGCCGAATTTCATGCTGCTCAAAGATGGAAAGCGCTTGACGCTCGTGGTTCCTCGCTTGTTATTCTCCACGTCGGCCGGACGAGTTACGTTCCATCGTCTCTGCGACGAGTTTAGATTAGAATCGAGGTTGCTCGTTTTGACGAGACTCGGGTCAGCGGTGGGTCGCGTGCTCGACGAATCGTCGCTCGTCAGTGGCGACGTCGAGGAATACACCGGACGAGAAATTGAGAGGTCTGTCGGTAGAAAGAGATCGGGAGCTTCGGGATGAACAAGGACGATTACGGATTTGGTCGATCGCGAGTCTCGAATCGCGTGGAGCTCGGCCATAACACGATTCGTGAAGTCTTCGTCCTTCAGTGGCAGACAGAGGATTATTGCTGTTGGTAAGTAGCGTGGAAAAAAAATAAAAGATGAGGTACACGACGGGATGCTTCGTGAAATGGAAGCGAGCGAGTCGCTCACCTCTGCACGGTACCGTTTGCAACGGTCTCAAAGTTCCATGGATCTGCTTGGTCGAACCGTTGAAGGGAAGTACGGCGTGGTGTCTCGGCATTATTCCGATGCTCCGCAGTGCGCCGACAACCGATCGATCCAGACTCGACCATAGCTCGTGATCTGAAAAATCCAAGAACGACACAATTTTTACTAAATCGTCGTTCCATCGTTCGCGCCGATTGCCGTAAGAGAGCGACGCAAAGTCGCTCTCGAAGCGACGCAAAGTCGCTCTCGGAGCGACGCAAAGTCTCACTCACCTGTACCGATTATCGCCACCGTCTTCCACCGGAAGTGCAGAAATATTTGCGCGAGGGCCTGCGCGATCGCCGGTACCGACGGCGAAAGTCTGATGGTCGAGGACAATTCGCGTTCCTCGACGATTCTCTGAAATCACGAGATTATTCCAACGTAAGCGTAACGATGACAAGGAATGAAAAAGAAAGTTTGGGAATTAAGTACGTCAAGTGGGCGATTCGGTCGATGGGAGAATCGTTGCCCAATGGTTCGTTTCCCTCGTTCCCGTTCTGCGCGTCTGTCGTGGAACGACGCGGAGGACGCGGAGGGAAGAAATGAATGTATTTCGGTCGTAAAAGAAAATTGCTTGTTGTAAAAATAATTTAGCGTCGAAGGTTGAGGAACGTAAGAGAGTTTCCGTACAAAGTCTCGCATGTCGCAGGGTACGGGATGCGCCTTTCCGTCCCTCGCTATTCGTTATATATGTTGAGGGAACTGCCGGGAAAGTCTCGTCCCTCCCCTCGGGCGCAGCCATTTATTAGGCATATCGTCGCCGGGCTTTGCTGCTCCGTACGAATTGAAATTCGATGGCTTCGCTACGCTTGCTTAACCGGTTATCCGGTGGGCGATACCGCACCCTCGGGTTTTCTTATCGTTCCTCTCGGTTCATCGCGCTCCGAATTCGACCCTTGGTCCTCTCGCGAGTCCCCTCGCGCCCACCAACTCGTCGACCCCCTTACTATTTTTTTTCCTCGATTTCCCTTCTTCGATTTCTTCTTCGTTCTCGTACGGTTGCGCGCCGCGTCACGCCTTACGATTCAACCGTGCCGGAAACAGATTGATTATGTAATATAGCCAGCTGAGCGAACGGAAACCGGCGACACGCGAGGAATTTCTCCGTCCCCGTCTTGTTTTTCCGTGGTCCATTGTGTCGCGCGGCCTTAAGGACCGCTGAAAACAAACACGGCGTGTCAATCGCCATTTCAATCAACGGAATATTCTTCCTCCGCCCCTCTGCTTCGCGACAGTCGACATTTATTTATTCGCGTTCGCTGCACACCGTGCAGAATAGTCATCAACGAGTTTCGCTCTCCGTGGGCCGCGATTTTTTTTTTTTTTTTTTTTTTTTTTTTTTTTTTTTTTCTGTACTCCGATTGACTTTCCTTCGCTCTGAAATTCTGACGCGAATATAAATGCAAATGGCTGACCCGGGGGATGAAACTTTGCGCCGGTGTCGCTCGCTGCGATTTCGAGCGAGGAGCGTCGATGACATTCGTCGGAAATGACTTTAACGAGCTCCGAAGAAGCGAGACGATGATTTTGGAAACTCGGGCTATGCCTACGGCGCTTCTTCCGGTGCGCGACGTGTAAACGCGCACCGAAAGCATTCGTCAGTGGAAATGAGAAAAAAAAAAAAAAAAAAAGTTACGACCACGAGTGTGTACTTTGAGTCGAACCTTTATGAGGCAAATATTAGAAAGAGTGGATTAAAGACAGTGATAGGAGGGGGAGGGACGACAACCCACTCAACAAAATTGGACGGGGTGACGCGATGAGAACACGCTCGAGAGAGTCGGAGAATAAACTTTTAGTCGATGAAGCGAAACGCGACTCGCCCCAGTGACACCGCTCGGTATGTGATTTACGTCGAAGATAAAACACAGTGGAATAAAAAAAAAAGCCCCGGTGTTTGAGAAAAATTTTTTTTTGCTCCGCGGTGAAAAAAAAAAAAAAAAAAAAAAAAAAAAAAAAAAAAAAAGAAGTTCCCGTCACGGTATTTTATTGCGACTGGGATGCCGGTCAAGTAATTAAACGAATGTCATTTTTCGATCGTCCCCATTCTCTTAACACGCGTGACACGATAACGTTTAATCGGACGGGACGATTATGAAAAGAAGAAAAGAAAATTACCAGAGGACAGCTCCAGGTGAGAAGCGGTTTGTCCCAGAGATGGGCGAGCCTCGCGGCGACCTCGCAGGTGTTTGGATCCAGTGCGGCGATCAGTGCCTTGGTCGTCACTTGTCCGAGAGCCTGTACGAGAATCCCGAGACCCCACGATTTCGTTTCGCACGTTACTGCGAACAAATTCCATCGGGATTTCAATTCAAGCCAATCGCGGGGACGATTGAATTCGCTCCGAAAAAAAAAAAAAAAAAAAAAAAAAAAAAAAAAAAAAAAAAAAAAAAACACACCCCTTTCCAAGCAAGCACAGAGGGTAGACCAATGTCGGGAGAATAGTCGCGAAGATTTGTCAAAGTCTTGCGTCATACCCGTCGGAATGGCGTATCGTCGTTTTCGCGACTGTTATCTCACCGGATAAACGTCGGGTTGCTCGAGGCGAGTCATCGTCGCGGCCGACACGGAGCTCTTTTCGTTATTAATATTAGACGAGCCGGAGGGACCGCGTGTGTCGTATATCGTCGCGACGAACGCTCCGGTCGTTTCGTCCTCGTTTCGTCGGCGAAGCTCCGGGGGCTCGGAGGGAACCAAACGAAACGTAACCGTACAGCGATAAAGAGTTAAAAGGGCCGTCGGACGAGAAATCCGAGATTGCCACGAGGCTTTCGGGCGGGGAAACTTTGTACGTAAATCGTGGCAAGTCCGACGGTCGGATGGCCGAACGATCGTGCGTGTATTGGTTCCGGCGTTAAACCGTGCGCCTCTCCATGACTGCTGTAAGAAGAAGGGTGTGCGACGGCCCCAGCGATCGATCCGGCCTAAATGGAACGTCGCTCGAGCGGTCCATCGCGTTTGGCCGTATTGATGCTCTCGGGTTATACACAAACAGCCATAGCATATACAATGTGCGCCGACGGAGCTTGCATCCCCGATAGCTTTCGTCTCCGAATATTTTTCACGCACCCTCGCCCACCACCCGTTCGTTTTTCCAATCTATTGCGAAGCTCGTAGTCGCGAGACGAACCATTCGAACCAATGAGAGCTCGATCGTTCACGAGACAATTCCACGGTCGAGTCCGCTTGCTTTTTTCTTCCTCTTCGTCGCAACTCGTAAATTTCCAGGGAGCGACGCGCACAGGATCGACGAACCGAACGATAGATCGGTAGCGGAAACCGCGTAGAATCGATGCTCTCATCGTGGTTGAACGCGCGCGCGCGAGCGCTACGGCAACTGCGCGATAGTCCACAATTACCGCTGTTACGACCTCGTTAGCCAGCAGGCATGCACCATGTAATGCGAGATCAAAGTTAAAGAGACTCCGCGCGAAGATTTTCTCCCGTACACGAAATTCCCGCGACGACTCAGGTTTCATTGCGTTACGCCGGATGGAATCGCCGGACGTTGCGATCAATGTTCCGTTCGCTATTAATTTTTGTCCGATCTGAAAAAAAAAATAAATAAATTAAACTCTCGTTCACGATGAATCTCGAAATATCGTCTTGTTTACGCTCTACTCGCGTGTCCGTTGGTTGCCGAAGCCGATGGCTTCGACGCTATTCGTGAGTAACTTTGGTTGCTCTCAATTTCGCTCGTGGATTTTTATTCTGTAGGTAAAATAACGTGGAAATGTTAATACGAGATTATTCTCGGAGCCGAAAAGTTTCGCAAATTTCACGCTACTAATTTTTCATTCGAACGAACGAACTTTGTCGTGAGACGCGAGAATCAAAGCAAGCCTTGTTCGTCGTTCGCTGGCGATATTCTGCCGAGAATTTTCCACATTAAGTGCCAAAAAAAATATAAGAAAAAAAAAGGAGTTGCCAATTACGTACACGCGTTGCCAATTGTTTGGCAAAATTTTGTCCGGGATATCGAGCTCACGGCTCGCGAAAAAATATGAAATATCGCGCGCCTCGCAATCGTCATCCGGCGAACGTATCAACCGATATGAAAAATTGATTTGCTCGGAAAATTTCTAGAACGGCTCTCGGACGGATCAGTCGTAAAGAGAACGAGTAGTCCGCAACGATGACGGACTCCGGATGCGAACAAATTCAAACTTTTCTCATTAGAAAGTAGCCGGAACGAAGGGTAGCAGTCGGGTGAAAGACGAACATTAAGGCTAGCTTGTATCTCTACAGCCGATAGACTCTTCGGCGGCGCTGTGGATGCTGAAGCAAAACAAATGCTACAATGAATTCTTGAAAAATATTACAAAAACACCAACGCAATTCCAAAAAAAAAAAAAAAAAAAAAAAAATATATCGTCGAACTTCAGGAAAAATGCTTACGTTGCCGACGACAAACTCACGTGATTTTTGGAGCATGCTGACCGACAATTTGGCACTGTAAGTGGCGAGAAAGTCCGTGATCTCGTCGGTGTCCGAACGATCGTCACAGTTGTCGCGAAGGAAGACAACGACATCGGCTCCGGAGGTGCCGGTGCTAGATCGGAAACGGTGCTTTTGCTGCTGCTGCTGCTGCTGAGGTTGCTGTCTAACGCCGTTTCTGGCGGTGAGGGTCGAAGAGGATGACTCGGAAGCGTAGAGGGAGGAACGTGCCGGATGTCGATCGGGGGCGGCGAAGACTTTCGAACAGCATCCGGATACGAGGGTCAAGACGATCAGGAGCCACCACCAACGCTGGTGAAACCGGACACGGGCCATGGGCCCTGAAGAGCCCAACGACGACGCTCCTCCTGCTTCGACGTAACGATAAGCGAACCGAAAACAAAAAAAATGCCTCGTTTTATTCGATTGCTCATTCGACGTTCTCGTCGACGGAGCCTGACGAGTAGCGATCGGATCTTCCGTATGTTTACAAACGCGACAAACAAACGAACGATTCCGCGGAGAATTTTTCTTCGACTTGCCGTTTATCTATGTATCCTCAAGAGCTTCCGTTTCCTCATGGCGGTGATTTTCTGCTCCTCCACTCGCCCAGCGGCCGTTCGATTCCGTTGCACATACAGCGACGACAGAAGCACCCGTCGGTTATTTGTCTCATGTGAGAGAGTGCGTCGTCGCTTTCTCGAGACCCTCCGTACTCTTATGGCATCGTCAGACGGTGATCCAGAATCTGTCGACGTCCTCGTTTCCTCTTGCTTTTTCCTTGTTATTTTCTTCTCACACTTCTTCCCCTTATTTTCGCTTATTCTCTATAGTTCTTCTCTGTCGGCGATATCTTCCGTCAACGGGGCGACAATGGAATGTTTTGTCTGCACGTGACTAAACTACGAGAGTCATTCCTTCGGGTTTGCGCTACATCGTTATCACTGCCGAGGGACGCTCCAAGACCGCGCTTGGAAGTGTTTCGCTTCTCCGACGTTTCTCTCTCCTGAAACATCAAACGGAACAGTATTTGTAGAAGACAAAAAAAGGAAAATTATATTGGAAACGATATTTGTCGAATTGTTAAAATTTTTATCGGCCTCGCACCGAGAATTTCAGCGATTTTTTTCGTTACGCAAAAATCGCCGCTGATCTCTCGCTCCATCACAGTTTCAACAATGAATGTACATTAACGATGAAGAATTAATTAATCGTGACGGGTGCGCGGCGGTTGGAGTGAAAAAATGGGTCACGTCACGAAAATCAAAACATGGCCAAGGGGGCGGACTTTCTTTTGTTTCGAGGTTGCGGAGAGAGTGACTTTGTTAGATTGGGAACGCTCGACTCGAGGGTAAAATCGATGAGCGACCCTGATCTACCTTCGTACCTAAACGGCTCAGGCTCCCTCTCATCCGAGGCAATTACATTCCTCCGGCCCGTTGCGTTTAATTGACAACCCTCCGCTTCGCGTAGGCTCGAATGAAGACGATGCGGATGAGAGGATAGATTTTCCAAGGGTGGATTGTGTCGTGCGATCAATTTTTTTTCTCCGACGAGGCGTGCGCTTCCAATTAATGGACGTGCGTACGAGTGACACGTTCCTTTTCTTGGCTCACATGAATCATCGATTGAACTTCGAGAGAAGAGAGCAGTTTGGACAATCATGAATACTTGAGTGGAAGCATCAGGAGGAAGAAGATCATTGAGATTCTGGAAAACTCGTTCAACTTGGTACGAGCCTTGGTAGTCCTCGAAAAATGTCAACCTTTCAAAATTTCGCTACTCGACTCTACCGCGAAAAATACGGGTCGCAAGCTGCAGCTCCACTTTCCTCTCGGCTGGTAACAATAAGAGCAACAGCTGCTGTAACCCGGTCTCTCGAAACCGCAAGAATCACTCTGTACCGAGGGTCCCTGATGTGGCTCGTTAGTCAAACTGCCAAGTTTGCCGAGTTTCGGCTCAACAGTTTGCTTCTTCGGTGATATCGCGTGACTAATATTTGCATAACGACTGATCGATCGGTTTCGAGACACCGTGGAAAGGTCATTGAGCACAAAACGACGAGACAGTAGAGCGAAAAAGCGATGGATATTGCGGTGCAGTCGTTGCGCGAGGGACGACAATTTCACGACGTGACGTACCGGACGAGTCGGCGGGGGGGTTTGAAAAAACGATGAAAATAATCGTGGACCGTGAGATAAATTTACGACGCGGTCGATTCACGCGCGCACTCACGTTCGATATTAATAAATGCCTTTTGAATAACATTTTCAACCGATAACGTTTCCCTTCTGTCCCGCCGCCTCGTCATTCCCTCCCTCGCTCCACTCCACGATTCTACGTGTATTTAATTCTCCGCGCAACCCCTCGAGAAAATTCCCGCATCGCAGTCTGCATCGCGTTGTATATTTCCATGTTATTTCCAGACGTTCGACACACATCGCTCCCTCGTGCATAAACAAGCATCGTACGCGATCGAGTGGAGTAGGCAAGGGAATGGTCAGACGACTTACTCGTCGACCGAGATTGGACGACCGTTTCGAGTGCCTATTTTCACGATTTTTTTTTTTTTTTTTTTGTCAATCTATTTTCGCGTGGATCTCCTCGTGGACGGTGTCGTTGAGTAGTTGGACGTCGAACGATCTTGTTGTCGCTGTTGTCGAATGAATGCTCGACGGGGTCGTAAACAAGGGGTAATTCAAGAGAGACTTTACGATAAGATTAATAAACGCATGAATGCGTATACGCGATCGCATATCGTGACAAATTAACACGGTACTCTTAGCGAGGAACGCTGCAGTGAACTTTGAGCGATTAGACCGATGCCTGTACATAAATATCATCTTCCCGGGATGTTCATAATTTATACACGTCTCGATACGTGTTTTTTTTTTTTTTTTTTTTTTTTTTTTCTACCTATTTTACGCGACATTATCTGCACGGGAAAAATTTATCGACGGGTATCGATTATCGATAAAATTTAATGCAAACCGTGCGGCCTATAAGAAAATCGAGTCCCTGTCGCGACGCCGGTCTCTACGACTCGGGGGGATGAAGTGTATTTATATTACTCAACGATCAGTAACTCGGTCGTTATCTTTAATACGCGCTTAAATTCGGAGATAATGTGAAAGTTTCAATATGAGCGAGAATATTGAAGGGAAAATCGTGCGTTAACTCGACTACGAAAATGATGTATCGATTGACGAGGGTAACGGGAATCAAAGTTTACGAACCGTTCTGTCTCGCTGTGGCCTCGTTTCCGTCAAAGCGTGGCTGTTGACCAATTAACCGTTGGCCCAGCGGAATTGCACGCGTTCCCAAAAATTTTCATTATTTCAATAGTGGAATGTCGAGCTCGCGTACCGGACACTTCTCCCTCGCATCGAATTTTCTTTATTCGACTCTGTACCGCTTTACATTTTTACCTTCCTCGGCAACGAGCCACCGTCTCTGATGACTCTGTCTCTATCGGCCGGAAACGGCGAAATTTTTGTCCCATCGGAGCTTCTTCGTGTCAACATTAATCGCCTTAATTCCACTCACATTCGATACCGAATCCGGTGTTTCGAGCGTAAACGTAAAAGAGGCGTTGAGCAACGATATCGGGTACCGTGTCGCAAACGTAAACGCGCGTCTTTCGACGTCCGGTATCGAACTGAAGGGACCAAGCAGCATCCGCGGAAACACGAGCGGCGGTATTCGCGCTCTGCGCTGATTGCGAGAAAGCCGCGGCGCGTAGCGGGCGTCCCGGGAAAGCAGCCCCCGCTTTCGTTTTCCATCCCTCGGCCACCCCTCATTCCTGGCCCGTATCTATAATGCTGTGCACGCGCATCGCCATCACGGCATTGCCACTGACGCCAGAGTCCAGACATCGTTCAGGCCATCGCGTTTCCAGCTCCGTGTTGTCTTCAATCGTACGAGACTTCCGGGACAAGATTCACTTGTCTGATCTTTCCCTGCATTAAAATTGAATTTTTTAGTTCGTCAATTAAACCGCGCATCAACATGTGTGACTGACCTGGCTTGTGTCCGATGGAACCATTATTCGGTACGTAGATCGATGAGGGTTGAAATTCGTACGAGCTTGATTATCGTGGCTGGTGGAAAAAAAAAAAAAAAAAAAAAAAAAAAAAAAAACAGTGAGTAGCACAGAATTTTCTTCGGCCGGAGCTCCACGGTTGTTTTGAACGGCAAACTCCGCGCTTGTCGGTAGAGTCCGGGAACGTCCTTAACGACAGTGGGATCGAAAGCCTTCCCACGTGTCCACAGCACGATATTCTTCGCCGTGATTCGGTTTTGTAATTCGTTCACTCGTTCGTGTCCATCAGCCGGGGATGAGAATGACGTGCATCGGCATCGGAGTTCCTGTAATATTATTGAGAAAATTGTCCATTGTCAATGATTTTCAATTAACAAATGCAAAACAAACTGAACAAAGATGCGGTTGTAACACTTTCGAATTTTTCAACTTTTTTCCGGCGATAAATTATCCTGAATTTATCGAATTTCTATCGATTTGTTCAGTGAACTTTGCTGAGAATCCGGCTGGCATTTTTGCGGACATTGTCCAGAATGGTTTTTTTTTTTTTTTTTTTTTTTTTTTTAACGGAACGATTTCCCATTGACCTGTAATTTGATTCAATTCATTTTTATTATGCGAATGAACGAAAAAAATAATTAATTAAAAAATATTCCAACGTGTCTGACAACGACTTCGTGTTTCTACTGCCTTACGCCGCCGCCTTGTCGGTACACAGTGATGCACCGTCGAGCTAGTAGTAAACCTCTTAACTGCACGGACGCCTCGTTCGTAGTTCGGAAAATCACCGACGACGTTGATGCGATCGTTTCCAAAAACATCGGTCGTCGCTCCGAAACTTCAGACGACATCGGTCCACGTACGAATCAGTAACGAGTTCGTTATTCGGATCACTCACGGCGTTCAGTTCCATCGTTGATTTCGTCGGCTCGGCAGTCAAAAAAAAATGGCGCTCCTCCTGAGAACGGCAAAATTCGAGGTACGTTATTGTTCATTAATTAAAAAATTATTAATCGACTCGAACCTAATTATTCAGTCGAATCATTGAAAATAAATGCCGCGACAATTGCATGCCCGACAAGTAACTGCCTTATCTACTGAGCAGCCACGCGTTTCCCACCCGTGTTATCGCAGCAAGCACAGTGGAAATTTCCGTGAGGCGCGCAAAAACGAATAGTCGATGGATCCAAAATCCACTTTGCAAAGAAATTGTTAAAAAAAAAAAGAAACTTCGTCCAATTCGCACCAAAGTCACGCGACATTTTCATCGACTCGAATGGATTCTTGATAATGAACTGATTGCGCAATTGTTTTACGATTGGAGTCAATAAGCTCGTGTCGTAATTCCTCCAATCTTCGATCCGACATGTCCGAGTGAACATAATTGAATTGCTTGAAAATAAAAAAAAAAAAATGAAAAAAAAACATGTTTCCAGATGAATCTCGCGGCGAGAAGATTCAGCAGCGCCGTTCCCTCGGTTAAAATGTACATTGACGGCCAATTCGTGGGTAACGACAAAACTTTGATTATCAATTATTCGATTTAAAAAAAAATTAAATTGAAAAAAAAAAAAAAAAAAAAAAAAAAAAACCATTTCAGAATCCAAGAGCACGCAGTTCACGGAGGTTCGCGATCCGGCGACGAATAAGCTGTTGTGTCGTACGCCAAAATCGACGAGAGACGAGATGGAGAGGGCGGTGGAGAGCGCGAAGAAAGCTTACGACAAGTGGAAAAACACGAGTGTTCTGACGAGACAGGGACTGATGCTCAGATACCAGGCTCTGATTCGCGAACACTCGGTGAGTCGATGCGCCGTCAAACGAGACCTCGGAACAATGACGCGACGCGCGACATTAAAATGTAATTAATCGACGAGGCGAATTTCAGAAAGAAATTGCTGAAAACGTCGTCCGGGAGAACGGAAAGACAATGGCGGACGCGGAGGGCGACGTGCTCCGTGGACTCCGTGAGTAATTAGCATACGAATCGAGAATGTCTCGTCGTATAAGTGTGATTAACGACGTGAATTAAATCGACGCACGAGGGTCGTTGCAGAGGTCGTCGACGCTTGCACGGCGATTCCGACTCTCCAGATGGGCGAGTCGTCGACCAACGTCGCAACCGACATGGACATTGTCTCGCACAAAGTCCCACTCGGAATCACCGCGTCGATTTGCCCCTTCAACTTCCCGGCGATGATCCCACTGTGGTCGTTTCCGGTTTCGGTCGTCTGCGGCAACGCGACGATTCTGAAACCGTCCGAGCGCGTTCCGGGAGCGTCGATGATGCTCGCGGATCTGTTCACCAAAGCCGGCGCACCGCCGGGACTTCTCAATGTGATTCACGGACAGCACGAGACGGTCGATTTCATCTGCGAGAATCCGGACATCAAAGCCGTTTCTTTCGTCGGTTCGGATCAGGCCGTAAGCTTCGTTTGATGTTTCGAGGGCGATCGCGGATCGTGGGTCGTTACTTTGCAAAGAACCTGATGGAACGTTTATTCCGCAGGGCAAATACATCTACGAGCGTAGCAGCGCGCACGGAAAGCGAGTGCAGTGCAACATGGGAGCGAAAAACCACTGCGTCGTCATGCCAGACGCGAACAAGAACAAGACTCTTTCGCAGATAACCGGCGCGGCATTCGGTGCGGCTGGACAGCGTTGCATGGCACTGTCCGTCGCGATATTCGTCGGAAAATCGAAGGAGTGGATCCCGGAATTGGTGAGTGCCGCGAAGAGACTCCGGGTCGACGCGGGTCACGTGACCGGGGCGGATCTTGGCCCGGTAATCTCGCCGGAGTCGAAGAAGCGGATCTGCGAGCTCGTCGAGTCGGGAGTCAACGACGGAGCGCGTTTGGATCTCGACGGGAGGGGAATCGTCGTCACCGGATACGAGAATGGCAATTTCGTTGGTCCGACCATCCTGACGGACGTAAAGGTCAGCCATTACGTCTCCCGATATCGCGACGAGCGTTACACTTCGTCAATCGAGAGCGATTGCATTATCTTGTGGATTTTAAATTTGCTTCGCAGTCGAGTATGA
Organism: Listrodromus nycthemerus; assembly: GCA_963978505.1. Taxonomy (NCBI): domain Eukaryota; kingdom Metazoa; phylum Arthropoda; class Insecta; order Hymenoptera; family Ichneumonidae; genus Listrodromus; species Listrodromus nycthemerus. The sequence continues at coordinate 2,314,463 of OZ021682.1, read as the reverse complement.
GGTGTTACACCGAGGAGATATTCGGCCCGGTGCTCCTCTGCATGTTCGCCGATAGCCTGGACGAGGCGATAAGCACGATCAATCGAAACCAATACGGCAACGGGACCGCCATCTTCACGACGAACGGCGCCACCGCGAGGGGCTTCACGAACCGGATCGAGGCGGGCCAAGTTGGAATAAACGTTCCGATTCCCGTTCCTCTTCCCATGTTCAGTTTCACCGGAAACAAGGGATCTTTCCACGGTGACAATCACTTTTACGGGAAATACGTGAGTAGAAACGAGGATGAACATTGAAGTGGAATCGTAACGTCCCCGGGCGTGAAGCATCGAATTACGGAGTGCAATTTTATTGTTTTTTTTTTTTTTTTTTTTCACGTCCAGGCTATCAACTTTCATACTCAAACGAAGACGATCACGCAACTCTGGAGATCCGGAGACGAAACCGACATAACTTCCTCCACAGCTATGCCAACGATGCAATGAATTCCGACGGAATTCTCCATGGTTCTCCGCGACCCGGAGCGAACCTCGCATTTCCACACCGAATAAAAATCATTTTTATGCGAGAGAATTCTCACCGTGAAATATCTTAATCCTGCCGATGTAAAGAGGATTCTCGCGCATCGAATGAATTTTTATTTGGTGTATCGGTTCTGGGGTTTCCGGTCAATGGCGTCGCTCGCGAGCGCTCCATCCACGTGTCTTCCACGGTTCTTCGATCGTCCCGAAGATCCCACGGTGCCAAAATCACCCAACAGCAGAGACTGAAAATGTGTTCCCAGCGAGCTGTGCTCGCATCGATAATTCTTACCATATTTTTGTATTACAAACGTTTATAATACACATTCACGCTGCACGTAATTTCCAGCTTTACCGAACGTCATTCGTCCCGCTCCTGGCGATGAGTTTCCCCGGCGACGCCATTTTATCGCGAAGCGGTTTCATTTTCGAATCCACAAAAATTGCCGGATTCCAGGCGAGAGTCCGCCTGGCCCGGATCATCACAGCAGTCTCCGTCCGTTCTATAAAAAAAAAAAAAACACATATCAAGCGACCGAGACACAAATAATCCACCGGAAATTGAATCGTAATTGATCGTATCGGAGCTCGACGAGTCTCGCGATAAGTTCCGAATTTAATTCGCCAAAGAGCCTTGGAATAAATGAAATTCTTCAGCGCACGAAATAAGCCGAAAGTGTTCATCGTTTCCGTGCATCAAAATACGGATCGGCAATTCATAATATTATTGTATTTTTTTGAGCTATGGATTTTTTCTATTGGACTGAGAAAAAAATACAAAACTGCGACACGGAGGATATTCCTATTAAAATCATGAGCTGATGCTTGGTGAGAATTTTTTTAAGGTGTCCAGCCACCCATTTTTCCGTGTCACCTGTAATAAAAAAAAATAAACCATTTTTTTTACCCACCCTAATATATATATATATATATGTATATATTTTATGGTATAATTTATGGAGTGATACGAGTTAATAAATAATATATAAATACGTGCGAATGTTATTAACTGATTGTACGATCCTTCGCGATGGTTTTTCGACCGCGGTGGACGACGATCCATCGGCCGAAGAATATCGAGGAGCCCGAAGTGGAGCATCTGGAAGGAAATCAATCAATTTTAATCGACCCTAAAATTCGACATATCGAGAATAAAAAATGTAATAATATAGTGTGATTATTGAATCACGATAAAATTTTTAATTCGCTCCGTCGCCAACTTTACGCTGTCGAAGCTTAAAGTAAAAAATCCGGCGGATTTTTTAAATTATTTAATAATATAATAATATTTTTTAAATTATTTAATAGCGCACATCTGCGCTATTAAATATATTTAATAGGACGTGATTGAAGAATCGTTATTTACAGGGTACTCTGTATAAAAAATATTTTTCATCAGTCCGTCGATTGCAATGTTGTTCACGTTACGCGGCATCGAAGCCACTGATCCGTGTGACAATTTTTATTGACTCAACTTATTTCACAATCGGCAACGCTTTTTGCTCGCTCTATGAAACCTCAAAAAAATTACGATAATTATCACCGATTATTGTACTAAGAGATTTTTGTACGTTCGATGACATTCGAGAATCCAGATTAACGCGACTCGCGCCTATTTAAATCACTCGACTGAGTGTTTTAAATCAACAAAATGTCGAATGAAAATTGTGCAATTTTTAATGCGCTTTTGCGTCGCGATGAGATAAAACGATTTTTTTTTCGTGTCATCCCGACGTGTTTGACGTTCGACGAGCAAACAAGCAAAGCAAGCTGACGTCGATCACAACGAAACCGACTCTGATGCGTGAATAATCGCCGGATCACTGTCGAGCAACGAGTCGCTCGCTTCGATCGGACAATCGTTACTTCATAAAAATGTGGGGAATACCGAGTTCGGCTCAGCCGAACTCGAATTGCGACGGAAATTATTCCGGGTTTTCCAATTTTCATATCGCTTCCTCAAACGACTTTTACGTTAAAATTTATCCGACGTCTATAAAAATAAAAATTTCACGATTATCAATTATTCGTCGACTCTCGAGTGAATTTTCATCGATGAAAATTCCGCATTTTCACAGTACAAAAATCGAACTGGGTCTGAACTCTCGCGTCTCGAATTTATTCGAGATATCTTTGACAAATTTTTAAAAAAATTTTTGTTCTGCTCAGATAATTCGAAAATTATTAAAAATTATCAAAAAAAATCGTATCGATTGTCAGGACAATAAAAATTTCGGAAAAAAAAAAAAAAAATTTGAAAAAATTATGTGTCACGGAAAATTCGATATGTGCGGTCTCTGCGATTGATCGTACGAGTAACCGCGAGATGGTGCTGGTTGTTCGACGGATAAGAGCTCGACTCGCGCAGTTTCGGAGCGAGCGCTCGCTATTTCTGTAGAGGTCGAAACGCGTGTGCCAGGGCATTTGCTAAACAAGATTTTAGTACGGTTTGGACTCCAGCCGAACGGGCTACGGTGCAACGTCGTCTCCGGCGAAAAGACGCTGTGAGTATCGCATCGGTGAATTAAATAATTAACAAATTGCGTACGAGAGAGGGTCGAATAACCGCGACAACGTTATCCCGTGGTTGATTCGATGGTGCGAGGGAATGAACGCTAGAAAAAAAAAAAAAAAAAAAAAAAAAAAAAAAAAAAAAAAAAAAAATCACGTTCATGGATTTACAGACGCGGCGAGCGATAGTCCGGAGCGACGTTAGAGACGCTTTTTCGATACCACAAATTTTATCGAGCAGTGTCACGACGAAAATATTTTTAATTTCGTTAAAAAAAAAAAAATTAAAAAAAAAATTCGTCGACTACGAATCGCACGTTTTCACCGATCCGGCTCGACTCGCGTAACACCTTTCAGTTTCATTCGACGCGCTTGCAACTCCGTGACATTGTAACTGACAATCATCTCTCCGCCAAGTATCGACGCCCTACGACTCAATGACTCGACGAAACGCAACGAAAATTGCGAGTCGTAAAGAACGCAATTCGATTCACCGAATCGTGCCGGTCGATTGAGAATTTTTGTAATTTTTTTCATTTTTTTTTTCCGGCCGACTTTGCGAAGAAACTAAGCGACAGGGCGAGTCGGGCGACTCGAATCGGGACGAACGTTTGAGCGTTCGCGTGAACGACACTCCCGCACTGGCCCACATTTCTACTCGTTCCAAATTGCATCGACCGAGTCGTAGTTGCGACGAGTCAATTGCAAATCTCTCGGTCGACGATTGTTCGCGACGGATTCGATGACCGAGAAAGGGCGAGAAGCGCGCTCTCACCGTTCGCGAGATCAGCTGCGACTGATCGGAGCAACCGAGTTGCTCCGACAATCGTCGCGTTTGTCACATCGTCCGGCTTGGAAAAATTTAATTTCCCGCATCGACCCTCGAATCCGGCGAAAAATCTCCCGTAAGAGTTGCACGGTCGTTCGCGGATTTCCTCGGCAAACGGGCCGTTCGCTGACTTTTCGCCGCGACCTATCGATTCGCCGAGCGAGCCTAAAGCCCGAACCAGACGATACCACATCCTTGACCGATTTGGAAGGGTGCGAGTCAGCTGTTTCGAGCACGACAAGCGCTTCGTAGATACGCGCGGAAAACTGGCGCTCCGGAAACTAAAGCTATCGTCCACAGCGAATTTCGAAGGGAAATTCGTGTATCGCGGGCGGAAACAGTTTCGAGTTGGCGGACATGCCAGCTGAGTTGGGAAAAAAATAAATAAAATGAAATGGGACCGGGATCGGTGACTGAAAAAAAATTGGACGCCGCGGCCAAGCCGGTATTCGCGACGACCGGATCGATGCGACTGTTTGCTCCAAAGCGTAAAGTTCCTCGGCTCTCGGTCCGGCGTTTCATTGAACCCGATGGAATAAGATTTTTAATGGAAAGTCGATCATTCTCTTTCACACTCGATCGTGCACGAATGATCACAATTGCGTGTTACGCAATTGCTGGCCGACGACACAGAGCGAAGCCAGAAACGATTTAATTAGGCGACAACGTGCGCGAGGAATACGACGAGAGATAACGGTCGAGAACCCTTGGGTCTTGTCTGGGTGATTGTCAAATAGCTGGGATTTTTTTATGTCTAGTACTTGATTTATTGTTTGACATGTTTTTTTTTTTAATTAAAAAATGATAATTATGATAAATTCGATAGTGTTTCACTGTCGACAATGTACATCGAAGCATATTTATTCGTGGGTCACGAATAATTTGCAAAATTATATCCGAAATGTCAGTACCATGGTAAACAAAACAAATAATATTTAAGTGAATATTTCCTTGATGTTTCGATCCATTGCCATGTTCAATCGATCTGGTATCATAAAAAGTTTTAAAGGCTTCAATTAATTTCAATGTTTAACTAACGTTAAACTTTGTTTTATTCCAAGACTATTATAAAAATTGTTATTTCAATTCTACTGTTAATAAATTTTAAAGATTGTTAAAATCAAGAAAGAAAATACCGTGAATGTCTCTGTATAATTATCAAAATCCTATAATTTATCATTTGTTTTATTATTTCAAGAGATTTCACCAAATATTTTGAATATTTCATTTTGATGTCAGTATCGTGGTAGTGAAATTTCTAATTTTTGTTCTAGCTTCTTTTCCATTGAATTCGTAGTAGAGCTACGTTACAGGCTTAATTTTGAGCATAATAAAAGACCAATAGCACCCAGATCACAAGTTTTTAAGCATTTTTGATTTTAAACAATTTTTGGTTGTAAAAATCACAGTTATATAAGAATCACCCATCTATGGCTTCAAGGGAATTTACGAATTGTTGATGAGTTTCTTTCTAAACTTGCTCGATAACACAGCTGGAATTTTTTTTTTTTAATGGGATCGTCGAACAACCGATATTTACACATCCTGATATTTACGTACAGCATGTTTCGGATATTTACGTTCACGTGTTCACCGTCGCGGTCGCATTAATTGGGCTTTACGGTGTTGCAATTTATGCGACGATGCAGGCGTGGCAAGAACGTAAGGTTCAAAGGTGACGAGGAGGAAGCACCTTGGACCCGATCGGTCGTTCGAACGCCCGAATCGTCAAGCAAACACAAAACGTTCAATCGAAATTTGCCGCTTGGACGATTCGGTTTAATGGCTCTTTTTATTTTTTATTTTTTATTTTTATTTTTTTTATTTTTTTAAATCGATTGAGCCGCGAGATAAACGCGAGTCCGAAATTTCGTCTGATACGGGAAGATTCGATTAATGTTGAGTCATTGTTTGATAAATCGTATCCGCATCGACGATAATTGACCGGTTATTTTTTATTGAATTAATTTAATTGTCGTGATCCATGCGGCACGCAAATGTTTCGCAAATTTTTCGAAAATATTTATTTCTTCGCTCATAAATCTTTCACCAAAGTCTTTCGGATACATTTGGCAAAAATGTTTTCGATTAATTTCACAAATATCTTTGAATTTTTGGTGAAATATTTGTTGGATATCTGTTTGAAATTTTCGAGAAAGTGTCAACATTTCATTGCCGAAGATATTGTTTATTATTTACCCGATGAACCTAATCGAGTGTACGACGAGTGGTAAGACGAGGACCAGCTCGCTATGACAATATAAGATATTTCCTGTTTACGCGACAGGATTCAATTGTATTTCGTGATGAATAATATCGCGAGACCAATAGGACCAATAAATATTAGTCGATACGAGAAGGTTCAATTGACGCTCAGTAATTATAATACGAATTAAATCCGCAGACCATAACAGAACTTGTATGGAGTAATACTGGCAATAACCGATGGTCGATTTAATCTACTTTCTCACATTATGATTTTTGTTCTGATAATACTCAAAATTCTCCTTCTACGAGGCAGTGTCTATTTTTTTTATCATAAAAGCCATGAGATAACTAGGGCAAATAAAAATCAGCTGATACGAGAAACTTTAATTAATGCTAAGTAAATAGGAAAAAAAAAAATCTGCGAGCAAATTTGATTGAATTTCATCGGTTACCGCAATGCCAGGTAAATAAAAGGGCAAATAAAAATCAGCTGATACGAGAAACTTTAATTAATGCTGAGTAAATAGGAAAAAAAAAAAAAAAATCTGCCAGTAAATTTGATTGACATTCATTGGTTACCGCAATGCCAGGTAAATAAAAGGGCAAATAAAAATCAGCTGATAAGAGAAACTTTAATTAATGCTAAGTAAATAGGAAAAAAAAAATCTGCCCGTAAATTTGATTAAATTTCATCGGTTACCGCAATGTCAGGTAAATAAAAGGGCAAATAAAAATCAGCCGATAAGAGAAACTTTAATTAATGCTAAGTAAATAGGAAAAAAAAAAAAATCTGCCAGCAAATTTGATTGAATTTCAGCTGATACCAGAAACTTTAATTAATGCTAAAAATCAGCTGATACGAGAAACTTTAATTAATGCGAAGTAAATAGGAAAAAAAAAAAAAAAAAAATCTGCCAGTAAATTTGATTAAATTTCATCGGTTACCGCAATGTCAGGTAAATGCAATGCTCCAGCTCCGTTCGTCGGTTGCCCGCCGGTGTTCTCCCGGAGAACATGCCGAGCGCTCCCGATCGAAAGGGGTCGAGAGGTCGGTCCGATAAATCGGATGAAAAATATCTTTTACGTAATCGGTTCGAGTCACATCGAATCTTCCTAGCTCGTTCATTTACGTTTCATTGCAATAACGTCACGTCTGGCTCGATACGCGGGGACGTCGCCGAGAGAACTTTCCGTGTACGCCGAGTCGGAGTGATTAGCGATGTTGCGCAACATTCGAAAGTGAAACCACACAAATTGGTATGAACCGGCGGGCCGAGGCGAGGTTCGCGAGACGTCACGTGGCGAGTGTGACAAACAACAACGCACACGATCGTCTCACAGTCGCTCCTCTACGAATGAGCGAGCGTTAATCGCACCGAGCGTTAAATATTCTCGTTCAGAATCCTTGAAAATTTCAAGTTTCCTCGAGAAATTTTTATTTATTTTTATCTCCCGCAAAAACGCGAAGACATTGATTTTTTTTTTTTTTTTTTTTTTAATTGCCTCCTTATCCGCAAAGCTGTGCGACCACGAACGAAAAAGTAATCTCAAAACTGTCGGGACAATTTCCCGTGACTCGTTCGTTCATCGAGCTCGGATTTCCGAGAGCAATCGCAATTTTGTAAATCGAGAATTGGATCGCGATCGCGATTCTCGTCCGTTGCCGATGACGAATTCGAAATCGTCTTTTGATATTCCAATCGGCCAACATCCAACATTCGCCCGCGTATTCACAAATTCACCGCTCAAAATAGCACCGACTTTAATTCGCGTTGCGTTCGCCACTTTGTCTCACCATCGCGGTCCAATCTCTTTTATCCTACGAGCATTAAACTTGGCGGAATCGCTGAGCCAAGTGGCCGATCTGCGGTTTCGATATCGTCGATCGATCCGGATCTCGTCTCGCTCATTCATCGTTCCGGTGTTATCGCAATTGGGTCAAGCGAAAGAAGACGATATATTTTCGCGTCAGCGGCGCATCGCGTACGCGTTTTTTTAAGGCGACGCAGTCGCGACGGAATTCGAGGGAAAAATTGTGCGTTAACGGGAGCGAGCTTGGGAAGAAGCTCATCGAGCCCGAGATCCACGGCCTTGCAACATTGAACTAATTTCACTTCTCGAACGAGCCGCTTGCCAATTCGAAGAGACGCGCGTTCGCGCCAATGTTTCGAGCGCCGCTCGTCGCACCGGAAAAACTTATCTTCGAATTATCAATGGTATTACATAATGAAGTTGTTGCTCGCCGCACGCGTCACATTTCGTACAATCGGAAATTGTTGTTCGAACGCGAGCGAAATTTACGCACTACTCGAGGAACGAAGGTCGTCGCTGAATCGGAATACGTTATCGCGTCGCTGCACGTGATTTCATCTCCGGACCGATCGACGAAACGCGGCGAAAGGAATTTTACATAATCGAAATCGCGACGCCTCGTCGTTTATCGCGAGTCTTCTTCAACGAAATTTATCGGTGCGCGTAATCCAATTTGCCTTTACCGACTCTCCGACACCTGCTCGATTGCGCAAGAAAGAACTGTTGGGAAGAGATGCGAGACGAGTCATGAAAAGTACAACGCTCTTCCGTTTGTCGTAAGTCTATTTTTTTTTTTGGCGAAACTTTAGCTATTGCGCAATGAATCGTTCAACTCGTTCAACCGGTTAAAAAGTAAAGCCACGTGTCATCGCCCGGTATTATTATTAATATTGTTGTTGTTATGTTCAAACTGTTGAAACATTGAAAAAGCGAGCTTCCGCTGAGATTAACAAGTGCGAAGAAAAAAAATGTGTACGACGAAACGTGAAATGGAACGTGAGAAAAGTTCACGAAGTATTCTTGTAACTTCGTGAACTGCGTTTGTTGAGACCGCGGCGAGACGGAGCGTTTTTTTCTTTTTTTTTTTTTCTTTGCACAAGAGGACACGCTCGCGACGAATTCGATTAAATCGCTAATAGTTACGAGTCAGTCGTTCGTCGCACTCGAGAACGCAAATGCGCACTGGACAAATTGCGTAACGAAGCCGCCTCGCAGAAAAGTTTGTTTGTAACTATTTGATAAAGCGTTTTGGATTCGATGTCGCGAATGCCGCGAAGCATTCGAGCTTCCGAAAATCGAGACGACGGAACGGAAAAATCGTCGATCGGGGTTTATGAAAATTTATGAAGATCAAACTCGCGACTCTGGCGATGATTATTGTTCGCAGAAAGCCGCGACGACGACAGACGGTGGGGAACAGTGACGGAGCGAGAAGGCAATTCTGCACGCAGAACAGGATACTTGAATAACGAGTTCAAGGCGAGGAAGTCGAGAGAAGACGGGAACGAAAAAAAAAAAAAAAAATCGCACTCTAGCCGGGAGTGAATAATCTCGGATATTTTCTGAAAATCATCGAAGCGAACTGTCGACGCGTCTCGCACGTTGAAGCATGACGAAACCTTAACGAAATTCGATCGACGATATAACAACGAAAAAATTGGAGCAGCGACAATCTGCTGACGTGACGGTCTGTTAAGGGTTTTAATATTCACCCGATTGCGTCGAGTCAGTGATAAAAAATGTATGCCGCACACAGAGCCGGCAAGGCTCTGGCCAGGCAGCGGATCACTCTTCAAGTACTGAACGTGAACGGGAAGAATTTCGGTACTGATGTGCAGTACAAGCCGATCAGGAGCGTCCTCGTCGCGAACAGAGGTGAGCTTTTCAATCTACAAGTGCTAAAGATAACGCTTATTGATAATCGGTACGGTAAATGACAATGTTTTCCGTCGACGAGCCTTGACCTCTTGGATGAATGAGCCGAAGTTGCCCCGCCTAAAGTACTGAACATCGGCCAAGAGCCACGAATAGAACGTGAATTGGAATAATCTATCGAGAGTGCTCGAGATTCAAAACTCGATTCAAAACGATCGACCGTCGATCTTCTATGCTGTTATTAATTCCTTCGAAACTCATAATAAAAAAATCCAATGAATTTACAGGTGAAATCGCGATCAGAGTCTTTCGAGCATGCACGGAGCTGGGAATTCGCTCGGTAGCGATATACTCGGAGCAGGATAAGATGCAGATGCATCGACAAAAAGCCGACGAGGGTTACATCGTTGGCCGAGGTTTGCCTCCCGTATCGGCTTATCTCAATATCCCGGAAATAATAAAAGTCGCGAAAGAAAACGGCGTCGACGCGATACATCCAGGCTATGGTTTTCTCTCGGAGAGATCGGACTTCGCCCAAGCGGTCATAGACTCGGGAATGCGATTCATCGGACCGAGTCCCAAAGTCGTTCAGCAGATGGGAGACAAGGTGACTAGAGCAGCGAAGTTCGTTGAAAAGTGTCGATCGAAGAGATGCGAGTTGATGCCAATTGTTGAGTAGGTCGCGGCGAGGCAAGCCGCCATCGCGGCTGGGGTTCCAATCGTCCCTGGTACCGATGGTCCGGTCACGACGGCCGATGAAGCCATGGAGTTTTGCATGAAGCACGGTCTTCCGGTCATCTTCAAAGCTGCGTACGGTGGTGGTGGCAGAGGTAGAAGTTCAACCTACAACATAAGAATTCGTCAGTTTTTTTTCAATCATAATAAATAAATGTGATTATTCAGGCATGCGAGTGGTGAAGCAAATGGAAGAGGTGAAGGAGATGTTCGAGAGAGCGTCGTCCGAAGCTAAAGCGGCTTTCGGTGACGGTGCGATGTTCATCGAGAAGTTCATCGAGAGACCGAGGCACATCGAGGTCCAGTTGCTGGGAGACCACGCCGGAAACGTTGTTCATCTTTACGAGAGGGACTGTTCGGTGCAACGACGTCACCAAAAGGTAACGAAGATTACATCCGTGCCCTCGAAATTTTGAATCTCATCGTGAGTGTACTTGCAGGTCGTCGAAATTGCTCCGGCACCGAGATTGGATCCCAAGGTACGAGACAAGATGACCGAACACGCGGTCAGACTCGCCAAACACGTGGGCTACGCGAATGCCGGAACCGTGGAATTCTTGGTCGATGACTCTGGAAACTTCTACTTCATCGAGGTCAACGCCAGACTGCAGGTGGAGCACACCGTTACCGAGGAAATAACTGGGTAATCCGTCGGCTCGGAAGTGCAAAGTCAACGCGATCGTTGCGACCAATCGACTTTAATTATTCGTAACGCATTGCTCTTTTCATTGAAGCATTGACCTGGTGCAATCCCAGATCCACATAGCCGAGGGAATGACTCTGCCGGAGTTGGGCATGACTCAGGATAAAATCAAGCCGCAAGGATTCGCGATCCAGTGCAGAGTCACGACGGAGGATCCGGCGAAGAGCTTTCAGCCGGATACCGGCAGAATCGAAGTCTTCCGGTCTGGTGAAGGAATGGGCATCCGGTTGGACAGCGCATCGGCTTTTGCCGGAGCTATTATCTCGCCTTACTATGATTCTCTTCTCGTCAAGGTACCGTGTGCAGATTTCTACGCATACGCGACCTCGACCCAACGACCTTTGCTGATGCACATCAATGAATCAATTCCACCAGGTGATCGCTCACGCCGGGGATCTTCAATCGTCCTGCGCCAAGATGAATCGCGCCCTCAGGGAATTCCGCGTTCGCGGTGTCAAGACCAACATTCCCTTCCTGCTGAACGTACTCGAAAATCAAAAGTTCCTAAACGGAATCGTCGACACGTACTTCATCGACGAAAACCCACAACTCTTCAAATTCCAGCCTAGTCAAAATCGCGCCCAGAAATTGTTGAATTATCTGGGAACGGTTCTGGTGAACGGTCCGAGCACGCCGTTGGCGACTCCACTCAAACCCGCAGAAATCAAGCCGTTCGTTCCACCGGTCCCGATCGGTAAGTCAAGGGAAAATATTAATCGAAACACGATAAAACCTTTTCGACAACAAGAATATAAAAAATGTCGCGTATCCAAAACGGTGTTTTCTGTTTCAATGTTACGAGATAGATTTCCATTTTTGCAACAATCAAAAGTCTTTGAAAGTTATGCTTCTTTCCAAATTTCTCGTCGCCTACGTTTAAACGGGTACTTTTTTGGACTTTTTTTTTTTTTTTAATGGACAAGCTTCGCAGAATTGGGAATTCGAGACTTTCGCTTCGTTACGATCGGCCACGATTCGTTTGTTCGGTGAGCTTTGGATGAGTAAGGGCGATATCGTCACGGACGAATTTGTCCGTCGGACAATTTTGTGTGAGCGATATTCGACCTCGTCTGCCGAGACATTTTGCATCGACCTATTGACGATGCACAGTCATGTTTCGGTTACTCATACGAGTAACCGAAACATGGAGTCCATGTACACTCCTAGTCGACGAGACTATTTTACACCACCAAAGCTAAATTTACACTGTCACGCATGCTTTTATCGTTTTCTTTGGTTTTTTTTTTTCCTTTATAATTTTTTTTTTTAGACTTTACTAAGCTTGCAGCCGCCGAAGATGCCGACGACGAAGACATCACAGGTATGGAGTGTCGATTAATATTTTTTTTCTCGTTTCATACCAAATTAATGAATAGGAATCGATTATTAAAATCGTGATAACAAAAACACCTGTGGTTCTATCGCTATCTATCGCTTACACCTATGAATTAGTAACATTATAAAATTGGCAGCACTGGCGATTTGAGAGGGAACGGCGGGGGGAGGGGGGCGCGGGCTGATAAATAACGAGTTAGGAATAATCCGATTGTCCGGAATATTAAAAAAAAAAATTTCAACGTTGTAGATGTAATGGAACCACCGAAAGGTCTTCGCCACATTCTGACTGAAAAAGGACCGGAAGCTTTCGCGAAAGCGGTTCGCCAACACGACGGTCTTCTTCTGATGGACACGACCTTTCGCGACGCTCATCAGTCTCTCCTCGCGACCCGCATCCGTTCCCACGACTTGCTACTTATTTCGCCATTCGTCGCTCACAAGTTCAACAACCTCTACGCCCTGGAGAACTGGGGAGGCGCGACCTTCGACGTGGCCCTCAGGTTCCTTCACGAGTGTCCTTGGGAGCGTTTGATCGACATGCGCAAGGCCATACCGAATATTCCATTCCAAATGCTTCTACGCGGAGCCAATGCGGTCGGTTATACGAATTATCCGGACAACGTCGTTTACAAATTTTGCGAACTCTCCGTACAGTGCGGAATGGACATATTCCGAGTGTTCGATTCGCTCAATTATCTGCCGAATTTGATTCTGGGTAAGCATCCGACAGAAGATATAATCCGAAGGGTACGAACGATGTTTAATTAATTGGAATTGATCAGGTATGGAAGCCGCTGGAAAAGCCGGAGGAGTCGTCGAGGCAGCGATATCCTACACCGGCGACGTCAGTGACCCCCAACGCACAAAGTACGACCTGAAGTACTACACGAATCTTGCCGATGAGCTTGTGAAAGCAGGAACTCACGTCCTGTCGATCAAGGACATGGCGGGCTTATTGAAGCCCAAAGCAGCCAGTCTTCTGATCGACGCTATCAGACAGAAACAGCCAGATATCCCGATCCACATTCACACCCATGACACTTCCGGAGCCGGAGTCGCTGCGATGCTGGAGTGCGCGAAAGCCGGTGCGGATGTCGTCGACGTGGCTGTCGACAGCATGTCCGGAATGACCAGCCAACCATCAATGGGCGCTATCGTCGCATCGCTTCAAGGTAACATAAAAAAGAATAATTAACAAACAATATAGACTGTGGCATCGAACTTAACGACCATTCGCTTTCAGGAACTCCTAAGGACACCAATTTCAATCTCAGGGATATATCCGACTACTCGGCTTACTGGGAACAGACTCGTACTCTTTACGCACCTTTCGAATGCACCACGACCATGAAATCTGGAAACGCTGATGTATACCTCAATGAGATTCCCGGTGGACAGTACACGAATCTTCAGTTTCAGGCGTACTCACTCGGCCTCGGTGAATTCTTCGAGGACGTCAAGAAGGCGTACAGGGAAGCGAATCTCTTGCTCGGTGATATTATCAAAGTTACACCGAGCTCGAAGGTGGTCGGTGATCTCGCACAGTTCATGGTGCAGAACAAACTAACGGCTGATGACGTGCTGAACAAAGCCGAGGAATTGTCCTTCCCGAAGTCCGTCGTCGAGTTCCTGCAAGGCGCCATTGGCGAGCCGTACGGGGGTTTCCCGGAACCTTTGAGGTTTGTACAAACTGCGATGGAATCTTCATCGCGATATTTGATTTTCCAAACTCATTCCATATCTTTGATTCTGCAGGTCCAAAGTTCTCAAGGATATGCCGCGTGTCAAAGGAAGACCAGGCGCGAGTTTGCCACCTATGGACTTTAAGAAACTGGCGGAAAACCTCAGGGAAAGTCATCCGCACGTTACCGAGAAGGACATCATGTCGGCGGCGCTTTATCCCCAGGTCACCGAGGATTACTTGACTTTCAGAGAGAGCTTCGGTCCCGTTGACAAGCTCGACACAAGGATATTCCTGACTGGACCGAAAGTCGGCGAGGAGTTTGACGTTACCATCGAGAGAGGCAAGACTCTGGGTATTAAAACCCTAGCGATGGCGGAAGATCTGACGGAGAACGGAGAGCGTGAAGTCTTTTTCGAAATGAACGGACAGCTGAGATCAGTTTTCATCCGGGACAAAGAAGCGGTGAAGGTAATCCATCGATGAATTGTTGTCTCGTTTCTGCAACAAATAATTATTCGAGATTAGCGACCGATGAATGTTCAATGTTCTTGCAGGAACTTCACATTCATCCAAAAGCGAACAAATCCGACAAAAATCAAGTTGGAGCACCGATGCCTGGAACTGTGATAGACATAAGGGTCAAAGTCGGTGACACGGTGGAAAAGGGAGCGGCTCTGATCGTTCTGTCCGCTATGAAAATGGAGATGGTCGTTCAAGCGCCGAAAGCGGGAACGATAAAGACTCTGGATGTCGCTTCCGGAGCGAAGATCGAGGGCGAAGATCTTCTCCTGACGATAGAGTGATAAGGCATCGAGACTGAAAATCCTTGGAGACTGTTATCGACAATACGGTACCGAACAAAGTCCGAACCCGCGAGATTGTTATTCGCGATGAACGAAGCGCAAAGTAACAAACAATTTTTCAATGAAAGTGATGAAGGCGTTATCGCGGCAATAACGAATTGATGCTCGACTGGAGTTTGAAAATTCTCAAAAGCCACCTCCCTCCGACCCCTTTTTTATAATTCATCGAATAATCATTAAAAAAATATTATTTAATTTATATGCAGTGACGAAACTCACTCGATGACACAAAGTGTCGAATTATTCCGGCCTATACAGAATGGCGCACACGCTGTTTGATTGGAGGTTCGTTTGTAAACGAGTAATCGAGAGCGAAAGGTGTAATTGGCATCGACTCGTCGTCGCACAAACTGGCAACGTGTTTTTTAATTTACTGTGATATCTCGCGTTGCTGCCGGAAAGAAACCCTCAAATGTACAATACCGCGAAAATTTTATTGAATGGAAACGTAGCACGTTAAATCACTTTGTTATCAACCAGTTGAACTAGAACATCGATAAAGAGTTTTTCATACTCCGATGTTGTCCAAACATTACAAGAGTGATGTGAAATAACATGCCAAGTGAAACGACTTGCTCGCAAAAAAAAACATTTGTGATTAGAATTTAATACTATATTTATAGATTTGTTCTCTTAGTTTGTAAAAAAAAAAATAAGTCCTCGCGATGATGTAATTATTTTATTTTTAACCTGACATGATGTCAGTGCTTTCATCGATTCACCTTTGGTCTGTTTATAACGAAACTTTGAGTCAATTGATTATTGAATTGTATATAATAGATGAGTGATGCTGGTCGCTACAACAACAAAATGTATACTGTAAACTGTTCAACATTGCGTCTTTTTCAATTGGAATTCCGCCGCACGTTCGTACAATGTCTACAATATATTTATATTTAAAAAAATCTTTCTGCGTTAACAACTTTATTGCTATGCGGAGGAGTTTCTCACTGGCAGTTTTATACGATTGCCACTGTCTAACATACCGACACGTCGATAAACGCTCGTGACCTTTATCGTCGTGATTTTATTAATTTGCAGTCTCAGCTAGCGACCATGTTTATACGTTCACTGGTATGTGGACAAAAAGCATCAGAACTCAGAAAATGGATAAACTATAATAGCCGTTGTGAGTCACTCGGATGCAAGACGCATCGTTAACACGACGTGTGAATGTTTTTTTTTATAGGTTTCATCTTGCACAAGAGTAGGAACAGGACGACACACCACGATAAATCTGACATAAAACCGTGTAAAGTTATTCGTAGAAAGGAGCCACATTAATCGCTGACCGAATCCGCCGAGTTCTTCAAGAGCAGGAGCGGTCGGTCTGGTATCATTGTTTTTCTACTCGCTTGAGTCAAACTCAGTTATAAAATGAAAAAAAAAAATATAGTAATAAAGAAAACCGCAACATAGCAGGCAGAAGTGTTTGTGTAAATGTGTTTCGTGACTAATATGAATTTCCGATGTACGTCCAATACTTTGCAAACATTCTGCGAGGTGTTAAGGATAGTCGTAACAATTAAACGGATCTGTTGATTGTATATCTGCGATTCTTACGAAGCGTGGTTACTACTCGAAGCGAACTGCAGTTGCATCGGATAATAGTCATTTAACTCTGCAATTACAGACGTTTTCTTTCATCAGGCGCGAGGCATTTGAGACCCGTGCTTCGTGTAAACGCTACAGGAAGATTCCGGACTCCGATAATAATTCTTATCATCATCTTTTCGAGTTAATCCGCTTCTATATCGGGTGCATACCGTGGAAACAATAAACAACATTCTTTTCTTTTTTTTTTTTGTAGTCTGCATTATAACTTCCATTGACTTTTTCTAGTAGAAATGATAAGATTCTATCAATTAAAAAAACCCGTGTCACGTAGGTTATCGGTATAACTGAGATATAGCAGGATGCTGAAGCCGGAAGCAGCTTACGAGGCGTTTAAGATTTATTAGAATCACAATCGTTGTATGGAGAAGAATCAAAGGACCGAATGACATCCGAATAGTTAAACTTGCTAGACTTCATTTTTCGACATCGTCAAATCGTGGAATCTCTATTTTTCGAATTGTTACATTTTTGAAAATTGTTATTTTACGAATCTTTCAACCTCAAAAACAAACTAAATAATATGAGTCAATACCCTGCTTACGGGATATTATATTTAATTGTAAGAAATCTCAATTTCATGCACCGCTCTGAATAAAATTCCGCATGTTTGCAGGGCTGTTTAAATAAGCTGCACGTTATCTTTTGATATGTACTTCATCCACAAGATCGAATTCGTATCAATAATTAACTTTTTACGGATACATTCTATCAGTAAAAAGAATTTTTCAGTGACCCATCGCTTGAAGATTTAACGATTCTACGGAACGAAATTCATCATCATTGTCACAGTTTCCATAATGAATACGTCCGTAAACCGGGCAAACATTTATTGAGTGGTTTGATGTAAATCCCGAGAATTTACGAAACTCGAAGACTTTGCTCAAAACAGTTTGCCCGACAAAATGACATCACCCAATATTTCGGAGTTCCCCGCTTCGACACAGATCCTCGAGGAGCGAGACACACGTTTGTTCATCGAGTCATTTAACGCAGAAACTGTGGCTCCTCCTCGCTCGCACGCTACGCCTTTTGCTCTCTCCTGTTCCGCCTTTCTTCTTCACCGCGGTTCTTCCTCGAAAAGGTCCTGTTACGCAGAGTATAACAAAAGTTGTTATACTCAAGTACAACGACTCGTTTGCTCGGTTCATCTGGAAGCAATCCTTTCACTAGTGGGAGGTATGGTGGCTCATCGAGATCTTCCGTATATAAGCTTCATGCAGTTAGAATTATCGTATCAATGTCTCGAAGATCGAGGCGCTTATGAAGAACGATGGATTGTTAAGTCGCTGAGTGACTGATTCCATTATTTGTAATTTGTAACATGTACGGGATCAAAGCTTTACTGACGCTCGGTCTGTTGCTGACCGCGGCTGATGCGCGTCCGGGTAAGTTTCGATAATTCCATCCTGTTGATCCATCTCCAATTCACCTGCGACAATAATTCAAACTGTACACGATTTTTGTATTTACAGAGGGCTATGGAGGCGTCAAGGGCGGGAGGAACAACAAGTCTACGGGTATTGACAATAAGTTGAACGCCTCATGGCTCAATTTCTGCATCAGTTTGTCAATCGGTAACCTTATGAAATTAATTTTCCTACAGCGAACGCGTTTGCATCTGCCCAAGCGACGGCACATGCGGACGGAGGATATCCGGGAATGGCTCAGAGTTCCGCCATTGCAACAGCAAACGCATTCTCGAGCGGTGGGACGAGCAATGCCGCTGCCACTGCGAATGCATACGCCGATGGTGGGAATATCGGGAAGGCCATCGAGAGCGACGATGCTAATGGAAATGCTAATCCGCTCGGTGACTCCGACAACCTTCGATTGTCGAGCGTTCACGGTAAAGACTCGAAGAACCAATCCCATAATCAGAAAGACGGAACTTCTGTAGAGAACCATCATAATGCAAAGACCGGAGCTTACGGCAATGACGGAAGTGTGGGAGTCACGGGGCAAAGTCAAGATCGTCGTGGAGGCTGCGTGGTTCCTGCGGGTGTAAAAGGACATCGCAGCGCTTCCGGATGTACTCATAGGAACGTTGGTGAAGAAAACGAACCAAGTGTCTCAAATCCATCTCCAGCTTCTAATGGATATCCGGACTTGTCAGCTGGATCAAAACACCCTTCGAGTCTGAACGGTGGCTACGGAGGCAACAACGCTGGACATGAACCTAGCAGTTTCGGAGCACCTGATTGTCCAAAGAACAAGCCAAGTGTCTCAAATGCTCATCCAGCTTATGATGAAAATCCAAACTCAAAATACCCATCGAGTCTGAACGGTGAAAATGGCAGTAATAACGCTCAACCTTGTGGTCCAGGAGCAGCAGGTTGTCCGAAATCCAAACCGAGTGTGTCAAATCCGCATCCAACGTACAACGGAAATCCTGACTTGTCAGCTGGTTCAAAATACCCTACGATTCTGGACGGCGGCTTCGGAGGCAATAATCGCAAGCCAGAGCCGCCAGAGCCACCAAAGTGCTCCACCGGAGCCGCAGAATGTCCCGAAAACGAACCAAGTGTTTCGAATCCACATGCGGTACATCCCGGATACGTTGATTCAACTCCAGACCCGCAACGTGCAGTGGATATGAGTCATGGGCATGTTGAAGGTCACACTGGAAAGCCTCAACATACTCCATGTTTCCCTGGGGACCCACGGTGTCTCGCAGGAAGCAAACCAAAGCATACGACACCGGACCCCTCAACGACTGGTACCATTCAATCGGGGCCCATTCCATGCACTTCCGGATCCATCAACTGTCCAAACGCCAAGCCAGGTGGAGCCAATCTGCATCCAACACGCCAACAAAATCCTGACTCATCAGGTAGCGAAAGATATCCGAATTTCAACGGCGGTTACGAGAGTAAAATTCCCATAGCCGGGGAAAATCCCAGCTCAGGATCATCCCAGTATCCCGGATCTTCCAGAAAACCGGATACATCCAATCCCTTTCTCAATGGTGAAATAGACGTGTCGGACATCAAGGATGCGGTAAACACTGGCGTAGGTTTCGGTACCAAAACGAATCCAGCAAATCCGTTCTTGAACCCTCACAGTCAAGTGCGACCGTCAACTGGTACGAAACAGCCGGAGAAACCGACCGGAAGCTACGGAGGATCTCCCACGGCACCCGGTTATCACCATGGAGGCTCATCGGATTCAGCGTTACCGACGATCAAGCCGAATCCCTCGAATCCATTTCTCTCGCATAACGGAAACGTAGATTCAGTGAACCATGTCCAACATCCCCAAGTCAGCACTCAAGGTAATCCACTCACGATTGGCGGTTGTTATGGATCGACCTCGTGTGAGTCGAAGAAACCAGGACATCCGACAGGCTCCTCCGAATACCCAGTTGCGAAGCCGAATCCCTCCAATCCATTTCTTTCGCATGACGGAAATAGGGATTCAACGTACTCCGTGAATCATCCTGGAACCAGTGGTAATCCACAAATCTCCAATTCACCCCCTACTCAAGGTAATCCACCCACGATTGGCGGTTGTTACGGGTCGACCTCGTGCGACTCGAAGAAACCAGGACATCCGACAGGCTCCTCCGAATACCCAGTTGCGAAGCCGAATCCCTCCAATCCATTTCTTTCGCATGACGGAAATAGGGATTCAACGTACTCCGTGAATCATCCTGGAACCAGTGCTAATCCACAAATCTCCAATTCACCCCATACTCAAGGTAATCCACCCACGATTGGCGGTGATGCAGAGAAGACAACTGGTACAAAGTATCCGGTTCTAAAAAATCCGGCTACTTTCGGCGAGAGTAGCCACGATCGTACGAATCCTCATAGCAGCGTCAATGAGAATTACGGATCACAGGATGCGCCGAGCGTGTATCCGGTAAAGGAATCGACCGGCTCGAATTTGTATTTGGGTGATGGTCAACTCACGAATCCACATCCTGGTCTTCACGGAACGGCGAATTCCCCGCAACCATTTCCGGGACACGATAATGCAGAGACATCCGCGACCGAACGAGAACCGGAAGTGGGTAACGGTCATCATAGGAACGGAAATCCTTATGGCACCGACAGCCAAGGAGCGAAGACTCATCAAGCGGGTGTCAAAGGTGGACCTCGTCGTCGCGAACCTCCTGCAAAATTTCAAGAAACTGAACTTCTGTCCGGAAATACCGGATCGGCGTACAGCACGGCGCACGCGAGCGCATCCGCAAGTGCGCACAGTAGCGCGTACGCTTCGAGCTCGAGTTCCAGCGGAGGTAAGAGCGATACCTAATGTAATTATACATCAAGTCATATCGCTTTATCAAGTCACATGCACGGATCGTATCGTTGTCACGAACATGCAACCTAATGACCTCAAAGTTTCATCTGTAATGTAATTAAGGCAATAAGCTTTGGGAGCGATTAATTGGTAATTAAAAAAATGTAATTTCGTTACCTTACAGGTGCTCAGAGCAGTGCCAAAAGCGACGCGTACGGTGATCTTGGAAATTCAGGGTGGAGTAATTCCTGGGCCTCGAGCAGCGCCTCGGCCACCGCAAGCGCCTCGGCCTTTGCCAGCGGCAGCTCGCATCAGGGCCCAGAAAATTGGCGATTCCCAGACGTACCCGCGGAATAGTCAGAAGAAACTCACGATTCCCTTAGAAAAAAAAAACGAAGCAAAATTGTGAAAGATAAAGTAAAATTCGTATCGAAGAGTGAAAGCTATTCGGATTATCTGACTTCAGTATAATTATGCATAATTGTGTATCAACATCAATTTCTACACGAATGTATAGACTAAGGTGGGATACGGTCGACTATCTATTTATAATTTAATTGTGCCAAATAAAGACATCTAAAGATATTTATATAAAGCTGTATCCTTTTAATAATGGCGATCCTGATAATTAATATAATTCGTAGACTATCATAAAAAAAAATTCTAAATAATGAATTTTCGGCGCTTTGATCTTTGTCAGCACCAACTCGGATCAGCGTTCAAAAAGTTGGAAAGATTATTATTTCCCTGATGTCTCGTCAGACAGGTCAAATAAAACTCAATTACTAAGACAAAAAAAAAACCAAAAAAAAACAGCAGACAAGAGCCTAACATTCATACGGACGAATGTAAATTCTCCGTTTGTTTTCTAACTTCGTCCACGAATTTATAGCCTAATGTACGATGCAGTTGACTAATTATTTATCCTTGTACCGAATAAAGATATGTAACAATATTTACACGATATACAATAATTTTAATGCTGGGAATTTTAACACTGATATATCGTGCCTTATCGTCGAACAACCATCACAGATAGTTACCTAATTCTCAGTTACGTGGGATTCAAAGAATTCTACGACTGTTAATTATCGACCTTTCATTATCACAGCGGTAGCGCAAAAATTGATTGACTGGCTCGACAGCAAACGAACTTTTCATTACTCAAGTTTGATAATTACAGTCACTGGGATGGCCCATCTTCCGAGAAACGGAGAATCGCACTTGTACGGTGGTACCGTAGAGCGTGGAATGTGAAGAAAAATTGCCTCATACTCCTCGAACACTAGTCGCACTCGAAACGCTAAACGACAAACGCTAACGAGTTTTTCGCACTACAGACTAGTCGAAAGTAAACATCGATGAGTGAGATCATTTATCTCCATTTCTATCTACGGGGAATCATCGGTTAAACTAGAAAAAAAAAACTAAATTTGTACATTCGCTTATTCTTCTTCGCGCCTATAAAAGAATGCAGTTGCGGGTTTCACACTGCAGTCTTTCGTAGGTCTAACAATGTCCGCGTACAATATGAAGATCAGCTCACTGCTGAAAATATTTCTCATCGTGATATTGGTCGCCATTTGTCAGGTCCAAGGTATGGACATTCTTAACGTACACATCGTATTTCGTTTACAGAGAGTGAAGAGTAATTAACAAATCTCGTTTGCCTGTGCAGCTTTCTATTACGGTGGAGGTCGCAGGGGTTGGAATTATGGAGGACGACCTTACGGAGGTTACTATGGGCGTCCTTATGGAGGTGGTTACAACAGTCGTTACAGTGGTTTTTACGGTGGTTACTACGGCGGCAGACGCGGAGGTGACGCAAATTAATTCGATACACTCGAATGCAAACGGAACGTTTAAATATAATAATTATTACAGGATCGTATGGCTTCATTTAATCGATCAACGGACCGATAGACGCAGTGGCAATCGACGAATTACCGTGTGTTATTGACTCGCTATTTCTAAAATGTTATTACAATATAAAATGCAAACTTGAACGCATCTTTGTGAAGCGCAACCCTATCGCCTCAAAAATTCCTCTCCTTTTATGCGAGAAACAAACATTTGTGCATCATCACTCGAAATAATTTTGACTGCTTCCGGGTGGTAATTTCATTGTCGCTATCCTGATCAATTATCGCGAGTGAAGGTGACGATCGACAGTGCAAAAGAGTTACACACGTACCCTGTGGTTCTTCAAAACGCATGATGAAAAAAAAATGTATTCTTCAACTACTCGTAAGGTAATGAGAGTTTGAAATTGGGGAAGGAAGGGTATTTTGAAAAATGCTTTTACGTTTCTTACTTCGTCCAGTAAAACTGAAACTGAAACGTTTCAGTGCTCTAATAATTACCGAATTCGACTCGCCAAATCACCGACGAAAGAAAAATCAGGAACTTTGGTGATTTGGCTGTCGTATTTTCATAAAAAGGATCTTTCAGAAAGGAAAATTACGAAATTTAAATAAACACATTTGACTAATAAAAAGAAGTTTGAAATAAATCTCTCAGTATCGTCGTAATCGAGAATATTTTTCAATCACCCGTTATCATGATAATTTGTTCGGTACGAGGAATCGTCAAAGTCAACAATGCAATTAATGGTTCAACTCAGTCTTTGAAAAACGTATAAAAGGATGGAGTTGTGTCTGTTGTTTCATAGTCTTCTTCGATTCGTATCGAGTTACGATAAAAATGCGGTGCTCGGTGCTTTTGGTGTTCGTCGCTATTCTGTTCGCCTTCTGCGTAGGACAAGGTTCGCTTCCGGTTTATCGATGACGATTTACGTTACCAACCGCATGAAACATTGACAAATTAATAACTGATAACTGACTAGGTTTCGGGCAAGGCAGAGGCTACGGACAGGGTGGAATGGGAATGATGCGAGGCGGAGGACGTGGAATGTACCCAATGGGAGGGATGAGACCCATGGGAAGCATGGGTGGCTCGAGAAGCATGGGTGGTTACAGAGGCAGACAATCCGGTTACGGAACAGGTATCCACGCCAACATTTTTCTATCACCGAGGGTCTGTTCCTTAAAAACATGTGAAATCCCTTCTCCCTATCAATCTCATATCCGAGTGATATAAAAAACTGTAATACATTTTTTTTTAAGAATGATGGCATCTACAATCAATAGAAAAGGGTCATCGAAAAATGAAATTTCTCTTTTGACCTTAGACACCAAAATTTCATTGATAACAAAATGCACACACACACACTGACACAAATTAAGTAACAGACCCTACGTAATTTTTTTATATGTCTTATCTAAACTCGATTCTAGGGATGTTGTACTAAGAAAAAACTATCATGACGAAAGGAAGAGTTCCAGGCACGATGAGATTGACAACGCATATGAAAGTCTTCGAATGAATTAATAAACGTTAATACGAAACTCTAAAGGCTTTTTATAACCCGTTATTATCTTTTGAACGTTGCCTGTTTGGGCGTAAACACACTGGAATTTTGTGTACGTATTTGACACAAGAGCCAAGTTCGAAACGCCGGTGACTGTTGGTAATTATAGTCTCGCAGGAAATCCCAAATGCCTCGAGGCAGATTGTCCGACGATTCTCGAAATCCGAAGGCGTGACGATGACCGTGAAGTGTTGGATTCTGAATGGCCTGCGAAATATTGACAAAGAGCAAACTGGAAACTACGCGGGTTTTTAAGGCCATTCGCGTCTTCGACGTTGACAGTGTGGCTTCTCAGAAAATAATATACGTGGAGAACTTCGCAGCGTGTGCGCTTTCGAAACTACGGTGTACAAAATAGCGCAGGATCTTCCATTTCGTCTTTCACGGGGCGTACATTAATTGACCTACTTATGAGAAATATACATTTGATTGGTTGGTCGGTAATCGTTGCGTCAACGGATCGCATTAACACAAAGGCGCGTTGGATTAAGTCGACGGGATTATAAACTTCTGGCTGATCGCAACTTTTTTTTTTTCGCAGTCCCAACTATCCGAGATGAAGCCTCGCCAAATTTCCGGTCCCTCGCGTCGACCTTGCTCGAGCATCCTTTGCCAAAATTCGCTGGTAATAAATTACGCTCACGACCAAGGGCAGGTTCCCCTTAATTATTCGTTTCGTCGATCCACGAACGCAAATTGAATGGACGAGCGCGCCATAAAGACGGACACTCATAGTCGTAGACATAAGATACTGCAGACGTGTGAGTCTTACCCAGTTCCCGCGTCCCTCTATGTTTTCCCCGTATAAAACTAGAGAACGTCGTCGTTCACAGAACAGTCACATGTTCACTTTCGGTTAACGAGTCGACCAAAACAGCTCCGGTGGTTCGCGGATTTATCGCCATCGAGACCCACGATTGGCCACTCCTTGACCGAAGACAACTCTGGAATTCGAGTGACTACATTAAACGGATACAAAGGAAGATAAAATGCTGAAGCACGTAACGTCAGTATTGTTTATGACGCTGGCTGGTAAGTCACGTTGTTATTTACGCGACGCTGCCATGAATTCTAAGCTCACTGAAACATGTCACGTATAACGATGCGATGAAATCGATGCAATTATACGATGACCGCAGATCGCCTATTCTTCAGGAGTGTCGGCGAGTGTCGTTTTTATTTTTTAGGATAAACGGTTTAACGCTTATCATTTTTTTCTCCAGTCCGCAGCGACAGCAGTTTCATTTTTCCCGACGAATTGTCTACGAAATACAACAGTGGATCGAGGTACGATGAGGATGCTCGAGGTAAATTCAATTAAAGCTTCAGAAGCTTCAGCGATAAGAGAGGCAAGGCCTGTGATCGTGGCGACTGCAATAATTCTCGTATTAACATTTTCGAAAAAGCTCATGATCTTTCAATTCATGTTCTTGGGGTTGCAGTACATCGACCTTTGAACTACGATCGTCACAACCTCGGATACGTTGGGAAATACCATGGCGACAATAGCGGTATTATACCGGGGTAAAGAAATTTTTCTACTCGACTTCGGTCTATGCGTGATAAGCGTTAACCCGTGCAATTGTATATTTCACTAACGGTCATGTTGGCTCGCGAGCTCGCAGTCTTTACGTAAGTATCTGTGAATACCTGTGAACATCCGAGAGCATCCATGAGTATTCGGACGATTATCTGTGAGTATCCGTGAATGTCCAAGAGTGTTCGTACCTGTAAGGATGCGTGAGAATTCGTGAATATGTGAGAATATCCACGTTAGTGTTTATGAGTACCTGTGAGTATCCATGAGTACTTGTGAGTATTTGTGAGGATCTATGAGTGTCCAATCGAGAATGTCTTATTATAGGTAGATATTTTTTTGTTATCCAGATTTGGTCACCACCAAGATTATGATAATCGGCCAGGTCCCCCGGATTTTTCGGATTATGGAGGCATCGTTAGTCAAAGCCAAGCCAACGCTCAGTCAACCGGAGGTGGATCTTCGGCAAGCTCGCACACCGGCTCGCAGTATTTCAATCACGGCGCCCAAAGTGCCGCGCAGGCTGAAGCTCAGTCACAAGGCTATCAGCAAGGATATCCGTTTAGGCCGAACGGTGAATCTGGTGCATCGAGTGCATCGAGCGCAGCTTCGGCTACTTCCGGTGTAATCAACGGTGTTGCAGTAGCGAGCGCCTCCGCTTCCGCAGCCGCTGCGGGTCTTGGCAAAGGGTCTGCTTCTTCCATATCGTCTGCCTCTTCGTCTTCATCTGGTATCCCTGGAGGATTCGTCACCAGACCCGATAATATTCCACCTTGGTACTTTAGAACTAGGGTTGCTAGTGGAGATGCCGATGAAGAGGATGGTAACACCAATGGGTCGAGTGCCCATGTCAACGGAGCTGCAATTGTTTTTAGCGTAAAATAAAATAAATACATTGTTGAATAGAATCGAGTTATTACTTCCCTTCTCAATCATTAAAATAATTTTTTCTAAATGACAAATCAAGGCTTTGTGATATACTTATTATTTTGTTGCCGTTATCATATATTGGACATATACTCATCGCCGTCCTTTGCAATTGCTTTGTATATAAATAGAAAAAAATTCGTTCAAGAGATTATTATTAAAAGAGTTGCAATTGCATCGCAGTATACATCTACACAATTCCTTTGTAAATGTTCGTACTTAACTGTACAATGAGAAAAAAAGCTGCCGGTTTGTACGGAGCGCAAGTATATGCGCGATATTCGCCGTTATCTCGAATCTCAGCGCTCATACACATGCCACTCTCGTACGTGATGTAAAACTAATTATTCCGTTACTCCTTAATACATGAGTTAAAAAAGCGTATTTTAACTATAAACGAAACTCTCGATAATAAAACAGATCGATCTTTCTCGAACGATTCGTTGAATCGTGGCATGGTGGTATCAAGATATAAACTATATCAAAATCAGAATTTGAATTATAGTATTGCAGTGATTGTGTTATTATAGTATTCGAGTAATGCAATCATTTATGAATTCAAAGCCAGACTCGCCTCCACTATTTTCGGTTTTCATATCAAGGTATCCTATACGAAATGTGTATATGATTTCGACTACCAGTCTTAAATGCATTGCGTATATTCGCTTGGAAAAGGATAATTCTGCTCGAGAATGCTTCGAACTGTTTTCAGTTGTAAGATATCGGTGAAACTCTCACAAAAATCGTATTTAAGCACTAGTATTCTCCATATGTGTAAATAATGTCTCTAAAAACTTACTAATAAAAGTGCTAAAACCGTTAACAAAATTATTGTCTATCGTAAGACATAACTCATTAGATACATTCGATTATTAAATTGGTCCGATATTACATACTTCCCCGGCGCCACAGTAACGTGGAACATGGCGCCCTTGTTATACGGTAGATCAGTCATATTTACAGATTCAAGCGTTGCTTTTGTCCTCACGAGTAGCAAGGACACGACTCGATCGAGTGAAGCAAAACTATTTTGATTAGCCCTCTCTGAATAACGACCAAGGCCACATATTTGATTGTAGATATAATTCATTGTGTATACGTTACCGCCGCCTAGGCCTTTTATGACCGTCATCTCCCCATAACGCATCATTCAAAAACACGAAGTACCCTGTTATCTCGATTATCTTGAATTCAAATCAACGACAGTACAGCGTGTACCGAGCAAACGATGTTTAGCTATTTTCTTTTCGGCTGAAGTTGACTGGAATATAACTTTGCTGTGTAGCACTTCTTATAACCTCCATCCACCTGTTTTAAACCGCAATAGGTATATTAAGAGCACGATTATTTTGAACATCTCACGAACGTTACTAATAGTTGTAAAATTTACCTGCCGAACGTAAAGTCACTTTCTGCTCTAAAAAAATAGACGTGACTTTTAAACTGCAACTTGAATACGAAGTCTTTGTTGATACCGTCCTTCTCTGATGGTGTCGAGACAGCGTA
Organism: Listrodromus nycthemerus; assembly: GCA_963978505.1. NCBI lineage: Eukaryota > Metazoa > Arthropoda > Insecta > Hymenoptera > Ichneumonidae > Listrodromus > Listrodromus nycthemerus. The sequence goes on along the minus strand of OZ021682.1, from coordinate 2,286,122 downwards.
ACCAAGTAGTGGCAAACAAGCCAATGGAAAGTCGTCCTGATGTGATTTGTAGAAAAACAAACAGAAATTTGTAAAGACAACCCACAGTTTCTGCCATCCGTTGCTGTTCTTGAATTTCCGAAGAAGAAATCCACTCAATTGATTCTGTAATGACAGTAACAGATTATCAATTTTACAGGATTTCATTGGACAAAGTTGTTTAGAAAGAACGAGAATGAATAATAATGAGAGTCTTGCCTGGAAAGCGCGCAATTGGTCGCTGTAACTGATGGTGGTGTTTCGGTGCCAGCATACGTGAACAGTCGTATTGCTGCGTTGTGATGCTTTTGCCCCGCCGCAACTCGAGCGGTCGGGTTCAAGTCCTATTCCGCCCCCAATTTCATCAGCCGAGCCTAAAACTTTCGTTCCAGTATCATTAAAAAATTCGCACATTAGTCAAATAAATCCATGTAATCGAATGGAAGCTCACTGCAAGATTTTAAACTCAAGTAAGGTGTCTTTCCCTCAACCGTATCGGCCTGGGCGATGGTCATGATTAAATCTTCGAGCCAACGTTCGTTTTCCTCTTCGGTACTCGCTGCGACAGTCAAACACCTGTGAACACAAAATGTATAATAAGGACTGAGCGTCGTATCGATGTTTGACCTTTAATAAAGACTTATGATAGGGACTGTGACAACACGGCAAATAAAATTTGCAACCTACTGATTGCCTTGGCCTTGTATTACAAATGCGTAGTCTGTGCCGGTCTTGTTATCCCCATCTTGAATGGTCATTCCCTTCAACGGTAATTGCCCATGCACACGGAAGCATTGGGTCGGTTGCTGGGTTCGGAATGTGTAGAGTAATACATCGGAAAACTGAAAAGATTACAAACAGTGCTGGTGAACAATCATTGTTTCGAAATAAATTTTAATATTCTCGTAATTTTTTTGTCACAGCAAATTTGTCGTAGGTACCATTATAATACCGCTTACCAAAAAAAACATTCGTTGCTGAAAACCCTTGTGACTATACTTTTGCAAGCATCCTTGCCTGATGAATCTTCGTCCTTCCTGAACTAAATTATCGAAGCCACTGATGTCCCTCTGCAATTCGCAGAGCTGAACCATGTTCTCCTGTAAGGTAATATAAAGCATTCATAATAACAATCTTTGCCAGTCAACCGAATTCAAATTGTCTCCCCAGACCGTTATGTAGTAATCACTAAAATTATTTTATTTTCAGTTCCAACACGAGAGTTTTTGAAAAGTTACGAATTTTATTTAACAGTATTTGAAAAACCAACGTAGAATCTTGATTAGTTACCGCTTGATTTAGAACCGTCAGGCCTTCCAATAGTGTCTCACCGAGCCTGTCTCTGGCTGCTAGACAGTCTTCAAAATCTGTATGGTCCTTCGGGTAATGATCCAATAGTCCTGATAAAGAATTTATCGTTTATTAAAATCTGCATATATTGCCTTCTCCAATCCATAAATGCCGTACTTACTATCAATAATACTGTTGTAATGCAACAACCGTTGCAATGGTTTCAAGAGGAATGAACTCAGGGGCAGGTAACAGTGTTTCTGAGACTCAAAGTCTCGACATAACTGGTCGAATCGTCGCGACGTTCGTATTGAGTACTCCATTTTTTCGAGGACAGGTATGAGGTTCTCCAAGTACTGGTCGTACAACGGCAAGACATTCAGAAGAGTATTGTAAAGAAAGTCACCGATGTTGTGCCGTGCGTTACTTTCCCAACGCGCGAGGCGCGCTTCCATCTCTTGGAGGCAAGGTCCGTGAGCATCGGCCAGTAACTCTATCAATCCAACAGCAGTTTCTCCCTCCAAATCCGCTTCTCTCGACACTTCCTCACGGAACCACTGTGAATCCCAAAGTGTTACTTACAAAACTAAAAAAAAAAAAATACCACAGGAGCTTTATTTCAATACTCACCACGTTTATTACGTCCAAGTCCTTTTTGTAAGTTCTCTCTGTCATGAGAAGCTCTTTGGCAATGTAATAAGCTTTGTCGGTTGGCCATCTCTGAAAGAAATGCACCAGGTTGTCAGATAAAGTTTCACCGAAGGACATACACAAAATAATATCGTTCGTCTAAATTACCTTCGTCTTTCGCATCTCAGAGTCTTCGACATCCCCGTTTCGTATGTTCTTCACAGGGCTGAGATCGGGCGTATTTATCACGTTAACGTTAACGTTTATGTCCGCAACGCCATTCGTCTGCTTATCGGAAATCCTCGTGTCCGCAAAGAATGAATTGTTGTTCTCTTGCTTGGACGGCTCCTGTTGCGTTTCGCTTTTGATATCTGCAAACAGAGCTCCGTTAGTAAATTTGTCGTAGCGAGGTTTACTCGAAAAACCCCGTGACTCACTCGCAATCAGGTTTAATGGAAAAAATAAGGATTATCGGGAAAGCCACCAGTGAGTTACAGGGTTCGATAACAAAATATCGCGGTATTGCGAATAACGAAGAACACTATAAAAACGCATGCTTCGGTGCTGCAGTGTTCTAGCCGCTTTGCCTTACTCGTTATTGTCTTTTAACTTTCACGAATCAACTCAGTCACAGATGTGCACTATTATAAATACATATGTACAATTTTTTTCATGATCCGTTCCAGTATACAAAATTTTATACCGCTGGAGTGGCAAAGTCGTATTTTAACCGGGTGATTTCATGCTTGCAGAATGCTCCCATGCACGATTATAATTTGTACGACGAAGAGACTATGCTTATTATATAACAATCACGACTAAACGATACTAGACACATAGATGCGATCCCCTCGAGATAAATATATGCGTACAGGCCACTTATTGATTGTGTGTCATCAGCTAAATAAAAGTGTCGAATTATTCGATAGTCAAATAATGTTGCTTCTTTTCTAATTTATCCAACGACGTGCCTGTTCACAGACTTAATTTTTTTGTTACCACACCTCGTAACAATATGATAGTTTACTTTTCGTTCTAATTACTAAAATTTGAAGTATTCTCCATCATGTCAATTGCGAAGAGTGAGCTGGCTCGTCGTTGTCTCTTAGTGCTGAATTAATAAAAGCCCTCTCGGATCTATACACTTAGAGAACATTATTCACAGATAGAGAATGGTTTGTTTTTCCTTTGGGGATTACTCACACTTGGCATTGTCATCCAGCCGACCAACAATTCCAGGAGTGCGATAAAAGATACGAATACAGAGAGAGAGAGAGAGAGAGAGAGAGGGGGAGAAAAAGAGACCGAACAAAAGATGGGCCGAAAATAAAACGAAATTCGAAAAATAAAAAAACCATAGTTGTCAATGTACAAGAATTAAAAAAAAAAAAAAAAAAAACAACTATCGTGTAAAAAACGAAAACGATAAAACCCAAAGAGAAACTTTAACTCAAGCGAAATTATTTGACGCCTGTAAATGACTTTGTATATAATTTATTAATATCATAATTAATGTATCAATAATCAATGTACAATAGATTCCCTACGGTTTTTGTCATTTTCGAACATCATTCTCGTCACCGTTTCCCCGCCTGCTGTGAACACTTACGCAATGACGGGGAAAGCTTTCGTATCTATAACGAATAGAGTTAACAAGCACGTTATTTGATCGTTAAAAAAGTGGCACGAGAATTATTACGAACGAACGCAAAAGTTTGTTTTTTTTTGTTGTTTAATATCCTAGCGGTAAAAAGGGAGGCTCCGTCGTCATTTTTCTCACATCGGTTTTCCGTTTCTTTGATCTAGCTTGCGCGTTTTCGCGTGTGCCGCGCGTTTTTTGAGCCTTGCAGACCCGGTTATTCGCGATGAACCAAGCGTTACATTTTTTTTTTGTTTTTTTTTTTTACGAAACGACTCGTACCTCGTATTAAATACGACGTACAGTATAGAACGAATGGTAACACCCTGTGCCTTTTTGGGTCTCGAATAAAACGTAATATTTCGTGGAATTTATGAGATAAATGCATTTAAACTCGTCTCGCTAACGTCGATGAATAATCGAATAAACCGTCAACGACGTCAACCACAAAAGTTAATGCTGTCCGTCAATTCGTTACAATTTCCAACTTAAACTATCAGTGCCAAATATATTAATCGCGTTAACGGTAGCGCAGGATTGCCAAATTCGACGCTCGCGTAATTTCGCCAAATAAATAATTGATCCATCGGAACTCACAGTTATACGATTTACTATCATAACGATCGTTGATGATGGTGATGATGATTTATTAATTACGGATTATTACGTATGTAAAAGGTGTGTCAGAAGACAAATTCGGCAAACCTCCTCCACTTGGAATGCGTCATTTCCTGTCTTGTATGTATCCTTCATTCTTAACTCGCTTGATAATCGACTCGATACAAATAAAATCTCGCCAGTCACTTAAAAATCGATTCGTGTTATTTGTTTTCTTACGATCGGGCATTTCTATATGGGGCCATGCAAATCTTTAAGGGCGTACTCTCTGGGTCATTTAAGAGTGCGAGGTTTTTGGGGAGGATTTTCGTGTCCGTTCTAATGTAGAAGATAATCGAAAATATTTATTAAAAAAAAAAAAAAAAAAAAAAAAAAAAAAAAAAAAAAAAAAATTAACGAACAATAAAACTCCTTCGACATTCGTGGAGTAATTACTATCGACGGGTGGTGATTACCCCGGTCCAAACATAAAAATAGCACAGACTCTCCCGACGCTGTTCGTCTTAATTAACAACAAGCTTCATTGGCTTCCTGCGTGTTGGACAATTTCTAAACTTCGGCTATGAGAATCTACCAGCTCGGCGTGTCCCAATCAAAATCACCGACTACCCAAAATCTCTACTGGTCCAGATAATTTTTGTCTGTTAATCGGTTTCGACAATACATTTTCGGATAGTCCGTGACCGTTCCGGGGCTACCGTGTCTTTTTTTTTTGTTTTTTTTTTTTATCCAATAAAATCAACGTGCGCCACTTGGAAATAATTGTTTCATCTGTCGTCGCTTTACATTTGGACCGTTCTGCTATCATGCAGTGAATTTCCTTTCGAGACAAACGATCGATCCCCGATTTTCATGACACTCACTCTTTGCAGTCTCGGAGCAAGAAACCAAAAGTCGATCGTTTGTGCTTCAATTTTGCAATGCATTTGTTCTTTAAAAAAAAAAAAAAAAAATACCTCATCCAAATTCAAGAAAGAGTCGCGAGTAGCCGGAAAAAAAAAGAAAAAAAAAATCGAAAATTCCCGGCTGATAATGTGACCACGAAGGACCGTTCGGTTTTTGGAGTCGCGAAAAAAAAAGAGACGTTCTTGTGGAACGTGTATATTGAATAACTTGACGTGAGAATAATCAGGCGTGCGCGGCAGTCGAGCACGTTAATAAATCGTGGCAAATGGCAGTGTGATTTTAGTAATGAATTGGGTCGCTACGCAATGGTTCACAGGTGACATTTTAACAGTCAGATAATATAATAATCAATCAATTAATCGACGTATATAGATGCGGGGAAGCTCGGAGTACCACACAACACAGGAGGTAGGTAACAAGAGAACAGCTATAGTTATAATATAGTGTTGGTGATAAACGTCTAGACGCACTAGAATTCACGGTAATAACATTGAAGAATAAATGCGAGGCATTAAAAAAAAAATATATATATATATATATATTTTTTTTTAAATATATATATATATATATTTTTTTTTTAAATTAACCTGCTATGCTAGCTAGTCGAGTCGTTGATGAGATGAATAATAACGATCGCTCGATTAATTTGAATGGCAATGATTCCAGGACGACGAATCTTGATCGAGATCAGACAGCTTTGTGTAACAGTTAAGCGGTATATCAAAAAACGTGAATATATATTCAGAGGGGTGAAAAAGTTTATAAAAATCGATAGACAATAGACAAGACGTCAGAGTTCGATACAAAAGTCTCGAGGGAAATCGATACAAAAGTAGACTTGTTTTCGTCATGTTTTTTTTTTTTATAGTTATTTGAGATTGAAGTATCTCGCTGTGGTGATATAATGGTATCGAATATCTACGAACAATGAGATAGGTAAAGATTGGAAATGACATTAGTGATAAAAGAAAATAAAAAAAAAAATAAAATAAAATAACGGAGCCATAGAGTGAGACGGTTGGAGCTTGGCGATCGGAAGTTACTAAAAAAAAAAACATTTTGTCACGGATATCATTCTCGAAATAAAAGGTCTTGTACGTTTTTTTCCGGTAAAACGCCGACGACTGGCTTTGCAGAAAAAAAATTCTTCCGTTCGCCTGGCTCGGTGAGCTAAACTAAAGAGTGATAGAGAAGTAAATAGGGTGAGTAATGAAAAAAGTAGTGAAATGGCATCGGCAACTAAGCAAGTAGATAACAAATGTTAAACAGGGAACTCTAAGCAAATTGTACAGCTAATGCAAAACCGATCGATAGAGTCAATTCAGAATCGTCACTTCGAATCGAAGAGAACTCCGTTACTGTTATTATGTTATACAAGTACTATTTAACTTCTCCGTATCGTGGTACGTGGTACTCGGCTCTCTCATAACTCTTTCAATATTTCGTTACGTTCCTCTCATTCTTCAATTATTCTAATTTTTGTTTTTCGTTTGTTTATTTTCATTTTTTTTTTTTTTTCATTTTTTTTTTTTAACACGATTTATCCCACGCTAGATGAACGCCTCATTCTGGATAGGCTGGTAAGAATCGATTGGTCAGGGTGCGTGGCGTTGCGTGAACCATTACGTTACGCACCTGGTTGACCCGAAACGGCACGTGCCAAGCCGGCGAGTTCACATACCCATTCGAGTAGCCCCAACGGTTGTAATCACCACCTGTCAAAATGTACTTCATTTTCATGAACATGTCACGTGTACGTTTACTATTGACAACGGACACAGCCATAAAACAGTGCTATCGCGATTATAATGTCCACGAGTGTACGGTCACGAGAAACAAAAAATTTAATAAATAGTATAGATATGTAGCGTAAATGAAAATGTTAAATGATATTCTATCGACGTTCGAAATTTGTGCGAGTTTTAGCGTTTCGATAATGTCGCGTTGATTAAACGTCATTGTGACACCTATCGATAAGTATGTTATTATAATCGACCGACACCAGTCGAGAACAAATCAACGAGATTTTAAGTCTTCCATATACGTATCTGAATAATCATAATAATAAGTAAGTCTATTAATACCTTGTTCCCTAATTGCAATTATTATGAATTTCCAATTTATATTTATCTAATTTATATATATATAATATATATATTTGTATATACTATATGTTGGGTGGGGTCGGGAGGGGCTGTTTATGTTAGATATTGTTTGACGTGTAGAATACATTATTCAGTCGTTTGCTAATTCGTTCGCGATCGAGTCGATCGGAATTTTATTGTTCTCTCGTTGAAACGACCTGACCTCGATTTAATTGATGCGACCGCGAAGATTTCTAAGTTAATGAAAGGAGGATACCTCTCTGGAAGGTAAATAAAAATTTACTAAAAGTTTCAGGACAATTCTTCACCAACGGCCGGCGCGAAGCATCTCTCATCGACAATATAAGATTCGAGGAAGCCTTTCGCTGTGCTACACAGAATTTCATTGCTGATAATCGAACGATTGTCAACGAGTTAGAAACTGAGTCGTGGTGCAAGAAATTCCTGAATTAAATAAAATTAATCAGTGCTTAATGTTTGTGCAACGGTAGCGGGATTTTCAGACGATGCACGGATGCAAAAATAACTTTATGAGGAAGATTCATCAATTCATTGTATATAGTATTTTTTTATGATGGTTAAGGTATGCGTGACGAAGGTATTCAAGTACTAATGTCAACGTTAGGAATGAGGGGGGGGGGGGGGGTTATTAGTCAACCGCATGCCGATACGATAAATTGAGAATCGATACATCACATATTAACTAACACACAGGTCGTCATCCGACCCTAAACAGAGTTAACGATATTTCGCAGCAACAGTTTAACAACTAAAAGAAATCGACATTCATTCGCTCCGTATTCGATTAATCCAGTCCGAATAACTATCGACTACGCAAAAACGATATATTCCTTTCGCCCGGTTCTCTTTTTGATATATTATATATGTATATTTTTTTTTTCCCCGGGAAAAGTTTACCGCCCACAATCTCAATAATCACGAATTGCCTAAATTAACTGAGAGTCGCGGGTTGTGCGTGTATAGAGGCAAATTGCCTAAATGCCATCGTTTATCGGTACTCAGCCCTCATGCGAATATTTATAAAAAATTTATCGATATTCCGTTAAATCAATAATTATTGCTGTTACAATGCACCGACGAACGCGATATTAATCACTGTTCGTGTGTCGAATGCGCAAACACGAAAGGTGCGTTTGTATCTCCCGCTTAAAATAAATTAATATCAACGATATAATTATTATCCGAGTTATACCGAATACGTAGCGCTGCACGTGCAACCGAAAAAAAAATCACGGGATTGCCGTTCATTGAGACGCGAATTATTTCGAAATTAAACATCTTAAGATTCTTTCAACTCACGTTGAAATCCAACAAAGTTTTACAATCTATAAACGAAAACTCAAGTGCCCTCCCCCTTCAATTATTAAATTGTTCGTCCTGTCGCTATATACCTATCGTCGTTAAAGCGCTTGAGACGATTGCTGAACGACGCATCAATTTATTGCATAATTTTTATGTATCGTACTACTCGGAGTAGGCTAACTAACGCTCGTGGGATGAGAGCTGCGAATAAAAATGTATACGCTTCCTAAACTGATTGCAATAACTCTCGAAACTAACAGAGATGAAATAACCAATTACTAGACTGATTCCATTAGAAGACAATCGATACATATGGTAATCGTGTTTTTTTCGTTTAAACACAAGGAAACTTTCAGTGTCGATTGGGAAGACATGAAACAGGAATGGTTTGACGTGTACGCGACAGGTGAATTGAACATTCGCTCGCTTATGAAATTGTCGCGACCAAGATGCGATACACAATTGTCGTCGACGAGTCACTTGTGCTTGCTGCTTCGTTATCGTCACAGTCGTTATTTAATAATCTTCTACGGTAGCCGGTATCAACGTACCTCGACATAGGAAACAAGAAACTTTCAACATCAATTCACTTTCGGTCGTGTAAAAAATGTACAAGATGAAAATGGTATTAAAAAATGTAGGCACAATTTAAGCTGAAACGATTCGCGACGTTATGATTAATTCGGTGATTGGATGAGAGGAAATACTGCTCTTTAAATTCCCACAGGCTTATTTGACAATTACATTGATTGACGTGGGTACCCCAAAGGATAAAAATACTAATACCGTTTTTTTTTTTTTTTTTTTTGTTTGTTTCGTCGTTAATGAAAAATTCTCCTTATCAAATGAAATATACAAATGCTACGTTAATATTCTCAATGCCCCTGTTTCGAGGTACTCCAACCGAGCATCTAGTCTATTGCAATTCCACGGAACCATCAAAGGAAGTTTGGTTTAATCTTTAGTAATCTATATTGAGCAACTTTGTCCTCCTTTTTATTTTTGCTAAATTATGTTTTCCGAATACGGTCCAAACTAAACTATGGAAAATCATATACGGTCACTGGATGTAGTACACTAACATAGTTTCGATAATGGTAGGACAATCCAAAAGTGAAATAGCAGACGCTTCAGCGTTATACCCCGGTGTTCTTAGCGATGATTGTCATCCTCGATAAACTCAACAGATACGATCATATCGCTCAATAATTCCTACGTTCCTCATTTACGATAATCGTTAATGGATTATTACACTTAATCATAGTTACTCTTCGAATTCGGGGACGTATGTAGTATTCAAAGCCTACAGCAGTACCATTTTTATTTTATTTGTTTACGTGTTTCACGGTATTCAATACGAATCGAATGTGAAGCTTCGCGCGCCTCGCGTTGCTCCGATCCTCCGTGTTGCTTTTTAACTCTACAATCGAAATAAACGTAACAAGTTTTTCGTCCGGTGTTCAACACTACGAGGTCTCTGACTGATGTATTCTTCGAGTTAATTATATTCGTTATGTATAATAAGAGGAATATTATGTTTATAAGTCAGACTCCTTAAACGCGTAACAAATATTTTGACGTTAAAACTAAACGATACACTCGGAGGTGTGTATCTTCTCGGATCATTTTGATCATTAAGTCATTGTTGAGTATTACGGGTATTATTTGTTTTGCTTTTTCGCTCCTCCAAGCTGCAACGATTGCTCATGATACGACAAAGGGACCCATGCATGTTACGTCTACACGATCATGTCACGCTCACTTTTTGCTTTCCCATATAATTGAACGACCGAACTAAAAAAAAACGTGCCGTTACGCCGTACGCCGCCTAGACAAGGTGGCGCGAATGTCGATGCGAGAATCGTGGCCTTTAACGTTCGAGGTTTAAAAGACCTCCCGTCGTCGATGTACCTTTGTCCCTAAATTTGCGGATATTGTTGACGGATTCGATTAGAATTCAGTTCCGTATCATACATAAAATCCGTTTCTCGCGGATACTCGACTCTCTCTCTTTCTCTTGACTAGATTATTTAAGTTTTACGTTGAACATAGATAGCAGATTTTTCTTTATAAAGCTCACTCGTTCGACGATTGCTTTGCTCTATTGACGTTCGTCGTTGTTTTCAGTCTCGGAAGGTAGCTTTGAGCTGACCGTTTCCTGGCTAGGTGCATCTCTATGGAATGCCATTAGTAAAGTCTACGACCGGATACACACGTGTTTCAGATGAGAACATACGAGTGTATGCGACCAATAAATAAATATATTTGGTATCAATTGACATGGCTGATCTTTCAGGGCCGATAGCCTTAGCGTTTCTGGTGATGTTTGCCATTGCCGTTCCCACTTTGTTCGTGTTCTTCTCGGGGAGGCTCCAGAGTGATCTCGTCCTCGTCGGCAATGTCAATGCTAGGCTCCACGAGCAAGGGCGGTGGCAAGCTCGTCACATCGAAACTCGAGTCCGTACTGGAGACTATGTGACCATCGCGTACCTCGAGATCGACAGCCACGCGGTGCCTTCTCTTAGCATTTTGCTGTCTCTTTCGTCTGTACGCTCGTTGACCCCGATCGGGAGTGTGACCGGGGCTGTCCATGCTCGAGGAAGTGTCACCCTCGCTCTGTGGACTCCTGCAGGACGAGTAAGCCATCGTTTTCGTTCTTATCTGCGCTCTGACCTGCATCGGTGGACTGGAGGTGGTGGATTCACCGCTCAGGCTTGTCGTCGAATAATAAGGCGTGGATTTCGCTCGAGTGGGAACGATAACGGGTCTCTCGGTCGACCTTGTTCCGTAACGGGCCTCGTGGGTCGGCTCCGAATAACCCCTGTCGAATCTGTGACCGGACCTGTGTTGCGAGCTCTCCACGTCACCAGCCACTCTATGGTGCTCGTCGAACGACCACTCCTCCTCGCCCGATCTGACCCTCGACGCCAAATCGGCGTATCTCTCGTGCATATCCTCCGAACTATCGCCAGGACTGACCTTCATGTGTACCTGATCGCCGCTCGAATACTTCATCGCAGGCACGTTGTCGTAAAGCTGATCGTCCTCATCCTCCTCCGGTATCGGACCCGGTATACTCGGCAGTGGGCCAGCGTAATCGTCGATATCCTCGTCCACGGTCTCGTCGTACTCATTCTGAAAGGTAATACGAGGCGGCGATATATCGGTATAGACAGCAATTGCATTCGGATCCGCACCGTCTTCGAATCTACGTCGATGCTCGTCGAATTGGCTCTCGACGAATTTTCTTGCCTCGTCGAATTCGTCGGCTGGTCCATCGTCGTTGTTATCCTCGTCCACGGACTCGCCTCGTCGTCTGACGTACTGAGGGTCGTCGTCGTAAATTCCACCCGCGCTCATGTCCTCCTCGCCTCTCTCACCCTCGCTGCCTCGCGACAGCGGAGGACTTCCGATGTGCTGGCACTTTGAGTTCGGTCTCATGCTCGTGACACTCTTGTCCGACGTGGTCGTGTCGCTCTGACTCTTCTCAGCAGCCACGGCCGAGTAATACTGCTGCGGTATAACAGTCGTGCTACCCGACCAGTCTGAAATCGAAGCTCCCAATTCCGCAAGGGAATTATCGTCGGATTTCGTGCCAGAGTATTGACAAAATTGTCTCACCGTGTTGTTCGAGCTCGACCATTCGGACATCGACAGACCCATCGACGTGTCCTCACTGTGCGAAGAGCCGGTTATGTAAGAATTCGATTTCGGCTTGACGGCAATTCTGACCGTTCCATCGACGGTCGTTGCCGAGGCCGAACTCTGGCCGTCTTCGAGAAGCGTCGAGTGCAGATCGTCGTGCAGCGTTCGATTCTCGTCGCTGGAATCGCTATCTTCGGCTGCCCGGCCCGGTGTATTGTCAGTGCTGTCGGTCACGGTCACCCTCACGGCTTCGTCGGGTCTTATCTCCATGTAAAAAGTTTCCACGTGACTGACGACCGGTGTGTCGAACAACGGTGAGCTCGGAGGCGAGGGCCAATCCTCCGAGGCTTGCAACTGCAGTCTCGATTTTCGAGCCCTCGGAGACTTAGTCTCGTCGTCGTGAGCGCCCGGGACGTCTATGGGAATGTCGGGCAATTCGGACGAGGTTCTGCGATCGTCGGAGACCGACGGAAGAGCGGTGCCCGAGGGTGGATCCGATGAGAGAGAAGGCTGATGATCGCTGGATATGAGAGATTCATCGTCGAGACTCGGTGAACGGGAACTCGGCTTGAAAGAATCTTCGAGATCGCTCTTGTCCTGTTCCGAAGTTGTGGAACGCTCCGATATCCTCGAAAGGGTGCGGGACAGTGCGAATGCTCCGTAATTGGCTATCATATCAGGATTGATTGGATATGCAAGTCCCGTTGGGAAATCCAAGTCCTCCTGAAAGCTATCCTCGTTCGGACCGTTGCTATCTTCCGATTGCGACTGATGGTGATTATTGTCGTCCTGAGGCATCCATCCATCGTCCAAGCTCGAACTTGCCGAACTCTCAAGCGGAAATGGTTTCCACGTGGAACTGAGCTCGGGTAGTCGCGGCGCTGACTGGGAACCGCTGCAGCTGCTCTCCTCCTCCAGGGAACCCTCCTTTCGCGATTCTTTGATCATCGCGATTTCTCTACGATCGAATATCGGTTGTATTTGCCCGATACCGAGAGGCCGAGCGATCGAGCAGGAACTCGAGTCCGGATCCTCGCGATCCGGTGTCCAAGTGTTCGTTTCTTCGCTCCTCGAACGTTCCGTGCTAAGTCGGTATTTCTTGTCTATGCCCAGTTTGTTCGTCTCGTCGATGTCTCTTTGCTCCTTTGCCGGTTCGTCCTCGGGCAGCTCCTCGGCACCCTCCTCGTCCTCTTTTCTCATCTCGAGATACTCGGGTGTCAATTCGACCTCGACCAGCGTCTTCTCGTCCATTTTATCGACACCGTAGTCCGGCGACGACAAGTCACTGTCGACACCTTGCAGCTGAACTTGGGCGTCCAAGGCGTCCAATGTATCCTCGCTTGTGTCACCGGAGTCCAATCTACGTTTCTCGGTCTGCTTGGCTTGAAATATCGCTTGATCCAATATGTCGTCGTGTATCTCGTCGCTCGCCGGAGCCTCGGCGTCCGAACACTCCTCGATGGATATTTGAATCGGTGACTTGACCATTTCCGCAGCATCGTCCGAATCAAAGTATACGAGCTCCACCGGAACCTCGATCTTCTCATCGACGGTGCTAACGGTAACGTTCGGTAAGTCCTCCCTGTCTATGGATCCTCTCGGTGAAGACTCGTTGGCTAAAATCAACAGACCCGAGTCCGCTGGTGAAATCTTTTGATTCGAATGTTGTCGCTTGTCCCCGTCGGAACTGTCGGTTCCACTGGACATTTCCGCTCTCGATCTCTCTGACTCATTGGATCTCGAGTTGACCCTCGACCTTCCGGTTCTCTTCGAACCACTGGAAACCGGACTCTTGGCGGAAAAATCGCTACCACCTGTCCACGTCTTGATATCCGCGCTCGTGTCCTGAAGCATGTCGGTCTCTGCGCCAGACTCCACGGAACTCTGATCGATGAATTTCGTCGCACCCTCGATCTTCGGCCCGGTACTTTCAATGATTTCTCTGTAACCCGCTCGACCTGCCGACTGCAGTTGAGCATCGTGCTCGTAGGGTATCAAGTCGGGGCACGTAGTGATCTCTTGGCACTCGGTCAAAGGTGACTCCAAATATTGGGCAGATGTTTCGGTCATCGACAGCGAGTCCGTAAATATTTCAGGCACGGTTGTGTGATCCGTGCTCTCCGATCGGTGATTCGGCGAAGCCTCCATCTGCATGGATTGCTTGAGGACCTGATTTGTATCAGCATTGTCGGGCGAGTAATTTTCCTGGTCCTCGGACTCTTCGAGCGTGTCTACCGTGTCGTCTTTGCTGGAGAAGGCATTTGCCGCGGGCAATTTGTGCACGGATATTACCGGAGCGTCCAAGGATTTGGCTCTTCGTTGAGAGGTCGGTGATTGCGTTGCACCTTGACGTTGCAACGAGCCGATAGCGCTACCTTCCGAGAGTCCCAAGCGTGCCCGAGCAAAGAGAACCGGACTTTGTCCCGGTTTGCGGCCTGGAACCGGAGACTTTGCAGATTTTTGGGCTGCCGGTGATTTGTCATCCTTGCTTTCCTGCTGGCGTTTCACGCTCGGCTGATCCGTATCCGTGTCCGGTTTCCCCGCAGAAACAGATTCTTTGGCTACGCTGGATTTTTTCTGATGCTGCGGGACTTCCGGTACCGCGACAGGCTCCGATACTCTGACGGGCTCAGGTGAAGCGGTTTTCGTTTGAATCTTCGACGGTGAGTGTTTGGGCGTCACGATTTTAATAACATCCGGCTTTATGGAATCGGATTTTAGCTTGCTCGCTTTCTTTGGCGACACTTTCTCCATAGCTTCTCTTTCCGTACTTCCGAGACTCTTCGATATGCCGAGAGATTTTGGCCTTTGCTTTTCAGTTTTTGCACCCGCAGCGCCCTTTATCATGTCGTCGTCTACGGACGCGGACTTTGCTCGGGGCTTCTTCGTTTCATCCTTGTCCTCTTTGGAGCCGGAGAACGATCTGTCGGGCAGCCTTGTTACGGATTTCGATCTTCCTTTCTGAACGATACTCACCTCGGGAACGACGTCCGTGGAATCGATTATAATTATTTCCTGCGGCATCTCACCGAGCTTCAGTTTTGACTTGTCGATCTTGGAACTTGCCGGCGATATTCTCGATTCCTTCGAACCGCTCTTCTTCAACGGCGGCTTGTCGCCCTCGAGCGACTTTGATTGTTTCTTAAAGTCTTTCTTCGGCTCCGTCTTCGCTTTCTTACCGCGCTTCGGCGACACGTCCTGCTGAACGAACACCTTGTTCTCCACTTCCGGTGAAAGCAGCGTATCGATCGGAGCTTTCTCCTCCGCGAGCGACAGCGACTTCGATCTCAAAGGTTCCGCGTGAGGCCTCAACATGTGGGGATTGAATTCAGGCACTTTGAGACTATCCAATTCCAAGGCTGGCTTCACGGGAACATCGTCGAGAGGCAAATCCGCTACGGGATCAACGAAGTCGTCGTAACCCGTGTCAATGATCTTCGGTCGCGGTACTCTGGTCGGTGAATTTTTATTTATCTCCGAGAATCGAGACTCTATTCGATCTAATATACGCTTGGTCTTCTCCGGAATACTGGGCTTCTCCATTGTCTTCGGTTTATCAAGCGTCTTCGTAGCCTCGGCAGATGCCTCGGGGTTCGGACTGGTCCAACGCGTTTCCTCGAACTTTTTGTCATCGCCGAGGCTGGTCTTCTCCATATTTCTCGACGCATGGTCGATCAGTTTGATAGACAAATTTTCTTTGGAAGGTACAGGTGGTTTGACCGGCAGCGCTGGCTTCTCAACGTTGCCGCTCGGCCGCTTCTCCATCGAGCTCACTCTCATTGGTAACGGTGGCTTTTCTCTTGTGACTACTTTAACGGGTATCTCGGGAAGCGGTATCTTTTCGATGCTATCCTGTTTCTCCAAACCGTCGTCGGGAACTTTGAGTCTCTCGCTCTCGCGACGCTCCAGTTCCTTTTTTATTTCCATGCCGACCACGTCGGCCAGATTCATCGCTTTTTTAGTCTTCATCGGTGACCTGTCCGAGCTTCGCGAGCTCGAATCCGGCGATCTGGATTTCTCGATGACCGACACTATCGTCACACTCGGATCTGTGGGCGACAACTTCGGCGACCTCCTCTCGATCACCGATATTATCGTGACGTTTGGCTCCGTTGGCGATAACTTGGAAGACTTTTTCTCGAGGCTCACAGACTTTGTACACGTTTTATCGCCAGCGACAGCGGCAGTCACGTTTTTGTAACGATCCAGAGAGGTCGTCTTCGTGGGTGAACGATCGTGCGACGAGGATTTATCCTTCGAGTGACTCGTCTCCTTCGGCGAGAGATGACAAACGAAGCTCTTGTTATCGTTCGGCGATAGTTTGGCGCTCGGACTCGTAACTCCAATCGGCTTCTCGGTGGGAGACTGAGCGGTTTTGTGTTTGTCAGGACTGACCAGTATACTCTTCGGCTTGTCGGTCGAGTGTTTCATCACCGAATTCGTTGGCGTTAATTTCGTCAAATCGAGACACGAAAGATCAGTGACCATCTTGAGAGGCAACTTTGGCAAGTCCTTGGCCGACGTCTTCGCGGCTTTGCTGGTCTTTCCGCTGTCGGATTCGGATTTCTCGTCGGACGCTGTACCGTTCATCACGTGACGCTTGTGAAGCGTGTAAGGAATATCGGAATTCGCTTTGCGACCCGATGCCCCGTCGGAGAACGGATCCTCGTCACCGGAGTCCGCGGGTGTGAGATCGATCGACTTCTGATGCATCAGCATGTGACGTTTGCTGTTCGAGCCGATTCTCTGCCTGCCGGGATTCGGATCGCTCTTCGTACGCTCCACCGGTATGTGTCCCTGTAGAACACTGTCGTCGAAGCCCACGACTATGCCTCCTATGATCTTCGGTTCGTACTCGGTGAACACGGATTTACCCTTGACGCATTCTCTCTCATTGGGAATACCGATTATCGTTTCCGTTCGCGTTTCCATCGACAGCTTCGACTGTCTCTCACGCTCGCGCCTCTCGTCGTCTTTCCTAGCTCGCTCGAGACTCTTCCAGTCGTCTCTCTCCCGCGGTTTGTCCTCGGATCTGCCTCTATCCGCTCGACTCTTCGCTTTTCTCGATTCCCTCTGATCCAGCCTCTCCGTGCTTCGCCTCAAATCAACGTCTTCCCTGTCGAGGCCCTCGAGGCTCCGTCTCTCACGCGAGTCCAATCTCTCCAGACTCTTGCGCTCTCGAGAATCCAATTTACTCAAGCTTCGTCGATCGGTGAACTTGCGCTCGGCTTTACGATCGTGTGGTCGATCGACGGAGTCGTAACGCTCGACGACGGCGCTCCTCTCGAATGAGCTCAGACGTTCGATCGTTCGTGGATCGAAGTCGAAGGTCGGTCTGCTTTCCCGTAGATCGAGCTTGTCGACGCTCTTTCCACGTGGACTCGGACGATCCCGTGGACTCTTGCTACCCGAATCGAAACGCTCCAGAGTGTGACGCTGATCGTAGTCGATAGTGCTGACTCTTCCGGGACTTTTGCGCGACTCACGAGAGTCGAGACGCTCGATGCTTCGTTCCCTCCGCTCGCGCACCTCCTGATAACGCGTTGCGTTTCTCTCCTTGGGACTTCTGTCGAGATTCTCCATGCTCTTTCGCAGTTCCCTCGAGTCCAAACGCTCGACGCTCTTCACACGCTGCTCCCTGTGCTCGTGGCGACGTCCGTTGTTTCTCTCCCTCGAGTCCAGCCTCTCGCAGCTTCGGTCTCGCGAATCCAGACGCTCGACCGTCGCCCGCGAGTCTCGCGATTCCTGACGATCCACGCTACCACGGGTGTGCAGCTCGCTGAAATCTAGACGCTCGGTGCTTCGGCGATCGCGGGAATCCACTCGTCCCACCGATCGACGATCGCGCGAATCCGCCTTCTCCATTCTTCTGGCCTCGCGCGAGTTCTCCCTCTCGATTCTCTTGCGCTCCTCGCGCTCCAAAAGCTTCCGCTCCTTCTCCAGGAGCTTCGATATCTTCTCGATTTTGAAGTCGGCATCGAGGCATCTCTTCTCGCCGGACGCGTAGCCTCTTCCGAGACTTCCGGTCTCGACGTAAACGCGTGGCGGATGATCGTCGAGGCTGGCTATGCTGCGCGCTCTCACGGTTCTCGCACGAGCCACCGGTTCGAGGATCGTCTTGTTCGGATCGACCGGACTGAGATCGTCGTCGATTCGGGACTTCGGACGCATTATTCCCTCGTCGCGTAGAACCTCGGAGTCCACGTGAGTTATCTTGTGCTTCGGCTTCAAGTTCTTGAGCTCATTCAGAACCGTGAGCTTCTGTTTCTGAACCTGAAGGATCACGGGATCCTTCCTACCTGAGTCCTGATGGGGCAAGGGAGGTCTGCTACTCTGATCTACGGAATTGGCGTGTCTCGTCTCGAATTTGCGCTCAATCTGAGTGCCGGTACGCTGTATTCTAGACTCGGTAACGATTAAATTAGCCTCGGTGGTTTTTGGCACAGCTGAGTACCGATCGATGGACTTTGTCTTACCGTTTACGTTCTTTAGATCCGCGAGCACGGATTTGAATAGTTGCTTGTCCGACGATTTGACCGATCTGTGCTTCACGAATGAATCGGTCTCGGAGTCCATCTGGAACATCTCGTGCTCGATTCCTTCGTCACTGTTGTCCGACAATTGTTCGTTCTCGTCACGCGGACTCGAGTAAGACTCGGGATATTCAAATTCGTGCTCGCGTTCCAGCAACTCGTAAGAATCGTGGGACAGATCGTCGTGCGACAGATCACCCGCGGGTCCGGACTCCTCGTGGCCGGACTCGGTGGACAGCGACGAGGTGCCCGGATACGAGCTACTGTATACACGGTCCGGTACCGAATCGTGATCGAGGGAAGGTAATTTTGAACTGGCTGCGCTGTAAGAACGATTGCTCTCGTCGTAGCGCGTAACCGGATTGTCAAGCTCGCCCTGCGAAGGCAATTTGAATGGTGCGAGGGCAGGCTCGTCGGGACCAGCCGCCGGCGGCTTCTCCTCGCGAGGACGCGCCTTGCCCGAATCCTCAAAGCTAGACGCGTACAATTCGCGACAACTCGCGGAACGTTGCCAAGGATGTCTAGGCATGGGTCGCGGCGGCGGGAATTCAGGAGGACTGCTGTTAGAGGGGCTGATACGACCTGCTGACGAGATCCGATGCTGCTGTTGGCTCATAGCAAACTGCTGGTGCTGCAACTGCCGATGTACCGGATGTGCCTGGTTGGGGGTAGCCGGTGAATGTACGTCGATAGAGGTGAGCGTCCGAAAGGACATAGCTGTGTCGTCGCGACGGTGACTCGTCCCGCCCATCGAGACACTCGTCACAGTCGTCGGAGAATCCAGTGTCATCGAACCGCATGATAGAGACAGAGCCGGGGTTCCCAGAGCTGCAACAACGTCAAATTTTCACTGTATTTGCCGTTCTTTCGATAAAGTACAAGACACATCATTTTCGACCCAACGAGCTGATTTTTAACAATACAATGGTCAGGCAATCGCAATTTAATTCGCTGCAGTCAAAAGCGTTTTGTATTCTTATGTATCATGACAATCGTTCATTCTTCCAACGTTCACGTCGGCTTTTTCTTAAGCTCTCATTTTTTTTTTTACTTTTAGTATATCATACGATTTTGTACGCTCTTCAATCCGAAATTAATGCAGCCCCGGATAAATCATACTCGAAGCATATGCTACGTCACTATATAAAGACACTATCTACTCTACTATAGGACAGTTTATGTACAAAACGTAAACGTAAGGTAACGTAAAAGTAATTTAAAAAAAAAAAAAACGAAAAACCAAAAATAAATCGGATAACGAAAAAAAAAAGAAACAAAAACGAAAGCCTCTTTCTGTGTTGGTGATTGTCGTGGAGGCTGATTTCGGTCGTGGTACATACCGGGGTCGCCGAGGGGCAGGAGGGGGTGAGCAGAGATGCTGGAGCTGCCCATAAGGGAGCTGCTTGGAGTGGCGCCACGATAGCCTCCCCCCTCCGAGCCCTGCAATGCCCTACCACCGCTAGTCTGCCGGAACGAATTGGACCTGCGAGCAAGAGAGAGTCAAGTTCAGCATCAGACCTATACCGCCAGAATGACGGGCGGTTTTTGATTTTTTTTTTCCCTTCAAGTATTTAAAGTAACAGTTATTTTTCGATAATTCTTTTTTTGCCCACTACTTTTTCGACAGTCGCTCGAGCGAATGGTCTGATCTTTGATTATATTTAATTATGTTCTATATCCTCTAGCACATTATGCGTTGCTTGCGTATTTATTTGGCAAGTGCAATAAATGTTGTTGCTTCGTAGGCATGATAGGGTCTTTTTCCATGAGTAAAAAAAAAGTCACTTGGCCGAACTCGGACAATGCCGGAGCTGATACTCCCGATGAAAAATGGTCTCGTATTTTCAAGGACACAAGAGTTAAAATTACCGATGGTCGTCAACTGCGAAATATGTAGATCGATATCGGTTGCTAATATATAATGTTGGAGTTCACATGCTCAAGGCAAGAAAAAGGTGAAAAGAGAGAGTCCCCTCTTGTGTGTGATTGCAATAATTGTGCGTCCAACGATTATTTATACGGAAAAAAGGGGTATTGTTATATATTCGCGATGACGTGACTCTCAATCGGTGCCGTTAATATATCCTCTAACTGTATTTACAAGGATTTATTGTTTACGGGTGTTCACAGGTGAATTTCTATCATTTCTACTTGCTATCGACGATTATTATTCTGTTTTCTAGACTCGGGATTGCGATGTGTGTGTGTGTGTGTGTGCGGTCAAATAAGCGTGATAACGCTCAATGAGTACATCTCTTTTTTTTGTTCTTTTTCGATTTTTCATCGACGAAATCCATTGACCAGTTATTTCAAGAAGGGGTACATCGATCATTCGGGTTTATCGTGCCTGATGGTGAGCCTGACTCCCCGCCACCCCTGTCCGAGCAGGCAACACTAACAAACGTAAATATAATCGAAGAAACAGAGAGTCGACACAGTTTTACTACGGATAAGACTGGAGAGATGATAGATTTACGTGTAGCCGGATATAGCAGGGAGTTGCAAAGAGAGGAGACACTTTAGAGCGAATGCGTATTACCAATGGTATAATATATACAGATATACTTATATATACACACATATATATATGTATATATATGTATATATTGTCGGCTCATGTCCCTGCGATAAGCGAGACCGTGCCCAACTCCAGTATTGTCCACAAAATTGGTGCGCACATTAATCATAATCTTTAATGATTCAAACCAACATCAGGGGTAGAGGGGAGGGTGATTGTACGCAATAGTACGCATGCACTATCTACCAATTATTACTGGGGTATCCAGATATTTCTTCGAAATTTTCATCTCATATTTGCTTTAAAATTTTTTTCACTCATTTCGTTTCGAGCACTCTTCCCTACTCACCTCTGAAACGTTTGTCTCTTCACGTAGTTGTCGCGCACAAACTCGACGATTTGCTTTTGCGTCTTGCCGCTATACCTGTTTGTAAAATAAGGAGAATTATTTAACAGTCAGTCATTTAAATCGATCTGAATCTTTATCGTTTGACCATACGTTACCTGAATGAAGATCCACGGCTCAAGACTCGAGTCTTTTGTCGCAGAACTCGCTTCACCACGGAACAACGGAAGAATCCGTGATTCTCGACGCATTTTTTCCAGAAATTTTTGCATTCATTGCGGCCCTCGAAGAAAAATTCGACGGTGTCCTTGTAGTACCCCTATGTGAAAAAAACATTCGTTACTGTAGTCACAGAAGTAGGAGCAAAAATATGCAGTGAGCTTCAGTATACCAGCGAAACGACTTACGTAACCCTCCGGATGTAATTTTATTAGAAATCGTTTTCTCTTAAAGCTGATTTTACGTATTTTAGCCCAGCTAAAAGTGTTTATCTTGGTATAGTTTTGAAAAACTACGATGCCCATGTGAGCTACTGCAAGATTCAACGGTACTGCTTCGTGATCCTGCGTAAAAAATATAAATGTCTTAGTAGGACTCATTATCCGGTTATAACGGTTTCAATTTTCTACGCGCGCACGCATACGCGCGGACAAACACGGACATTTTTAGAATGTGATGCTTCAATGTTTTCGAACATTGTGGGCACGTTTTTATTAAAAAGCCGATTTTTTTCTTATAAACAAACAGAGCAATCCTGCCTTTATGAGGAAACAAAATGCTGCCTCATACAGGCAGGAAAGAAGTTCGCGAAGTAAAATAGAACCGTTATAACTTCATGAAGTTTCGTCTCATGCTGATATCTTTAGAGCCATTGCAAGTTTCCTTACCTTGGCTGGATGCATCTTCATCCCGTATAACTCGCATCGCCGCGCAGTCTCCAGTAAATTAAGATCCGCTTCCGCTGGTGACTGCCCGCTGATTATTTAACAAATATTACGCGAATTAATAACATTTTTTAAACAGTGTAGCCTGTCTTCGAATTAAACCGAATGCTATAGCTTACGCGTGTTTTTTGTGATTTTCCATGATACGCCGTTCTAACTCTTGATCTTGATGCGGCACGAATTTATACGTAGATAAATACGTATGATCGGGATAATCCTCTATGACATAGTCGCCGCATTCCGCTGAAAGCACACGATTGCGGTGTTAGCCTATAGCTACGAATGAGAGACCCGAGCCAACTTTGACGAATCTTTGGCTCGAGTCGACGAACCTAGCGGATCTATAGACATTTCAATAGGTCACTAACCCTGCACGATGTAGCTGGCCATCAAAGCGGCGGTGTTGTCGTTACACTGCAACAATCCATGAGATAGGTCGCGTTTTATTTGCAAACAGAACAAGTATCTCGTAAACTCCTCCTCGAGCTGAGCCGGATCGGGCGTATAAAATTTAACGCAGAATCTCAGCAGTGGGTCGACCAGCGAAAGCCCCACTTGTCTGCAAACTGGCTTTTCTAAATCCAGCCAGTACTGGAACACAACGAAAAGCGTTACATCCGGGCGACATCAAGCGTCCGATATGAATAGATGTTTGCTAAATTTCGCGCTCACTTTCGTTCCATTGGGCTCTTGGTACTCGAGACCGAAATAATCAGCTTCCAAAAGGTGTAACTGTTTGCAAACTTGATCGAAGAGAACCCTTCCTAACGCCTTCGCCTGCGAATAAACAGACAAGTAACGTGAAAGAAAAAGAGCGTCTCAACAGTAAATTATTAAAAGTTTTTTAAAGTAAAGTTTTGTATGAAAAGACAACAGTCTTCTTTCCGGACAGGATACAATAATAATTTACGGCGTCACTAAAAAAAAAAAATATATATCCTATAAAATCGATAAGTCAGTTCGTATCTTCCACCTGTGCGGGTATACATCATACTGTGTGCATACTCGACACATTATATGCCCCAATAATTCACCCTTGCGGAAGAATTACACTACAGAGACCGGGAGATGAGTTATACCGTGAGTGACTAAGCCAAGGTAAATCAATCAAATACCAATTTAATACTTTAATGCGGGTTAATTCAATCCCACAAGGTCGAAATTATTGAGCAATCAAACGATCCGTCAATATCTAATACATCGGAAGTCTGCGACCTCGTTAAAAAAAAAAAGTAAAAAAAAAAAATTGTCCATTTTTACTTCGTTCGGTACGAAGAGCTCCGGACTCCCTGCGCGATATAATGTACGGTATGAAAAAATAAAAATAAAAAATCTATTGTCCCCGAACGATACGGTGAGAAGAGCCTCGGTGTAGAGGACGTATAATTGAGTCTGAGAATGTCAATCCAGCCAGAAAACGACACATTGAAGAACACGTGAAGTGGACTTGCAAGCAATACCCCTTGACCCCGATAGTCAACCGTTAAGTTAAAGTGCCCACGCAGCAGCTTGAATACCCCGCAATTACTACAGATATACGCGACAACGCTGCCATTCTCAGTGTCCTCGGGCGACGGGGAGGAAATTGTGAATATATCATATCGGTATTAATTGAATGCATGCAATACCCGAGTGCGCCGCGTACGATTTGAGTGATGGATTGTCGGCGCGTCTCAATGTTGTCTCTCTTATCGGTAGAATAAATTATATTCCGCTAAACCGCTGGAGCAAAACGTGATAAGTGAATTAAAAAGAAAAAAAAATTTTACAACTGCAAAAAAATGAATTAATCGCTCTCTCGTCACAGTGACGAGTATCTTTTGTTTACCTGCACTTGGAACATCGTGATTGTATCGTCGAGCATCTGCACTCGAACCGCGAGCATCTTTCCAGCTTTTCTCGGAGTAGTCGGCGGCGTTCGACTACCGCCGTCCACACCGGCCGGAGTCGAGTGACTGTGAGGCATCTTGGAACTTCCAGTCATGCCTATATTGTCTATATCATTCATCTTTTCTCATTTGACGATTTTTCTTCTTTTCCTCGGCCAAAGAACCCTCGCCGACGAAGACGGTTATCGTCCTACGCGATTTGGATAACCGACTGGATTTTGTCAGATGAGCATCTGAGAACATTAAGCAAGCATAGGCATCGTGTTGAGATCTTTGGTGAAAATACTGTCAGTGTTGTTTCACAAATATTTTGTTTTAATAGAATCTTTATAGTGGAAAAATGTTTAGTTCGAGATAAATTGTCCGAAGCCGCTTACCAAAGCTGACTAGAATTTTTTTCAGATACACAATAGATTTGTAAATACGACATAAATGGTACGTCAAAATATTTGTTGTGTCTTCGTTGTGGCGAAAGATTCTGAAAACTTGGTAATAAACTCCCCCTGCGAGTCGATGAAACACGTTCAACTTTTTTCTTGTAAACTTATCGGACAGCAATTTGAAAACAATTTGATAAGTCTTATCTCTGCATATGTAACTTGTTACGACAGTGACGTAATGCATTCTTTATCGTTCATTTTTGTGCGGCAGTAGGTCGTAACCAGGACACGGAACAAATATCTCTCGACGATTGCACAATGAAAGCATTACCGATCTTTAATCAAAATTCAACAGCAGCACACTCGTAACATGCGAATACAAGCGCTTTGAGATTGTTCAATGACGAGCTAACAAATTATTCTGATTCAAAAATGTGTACAACGGCAAATGATAGATCGTAGATTACTTATAATGCATAGTCTCACGAACGCCGCTGATAAACGTTTGATGCGTCAATCTGGGTGCCGTGTGAGAAAATTATAACAAAGTTGGAAAAAAAGAAACAAAACAAAAAGGAGAATGCATCGCGCACAGTCGCATATCCGAATTTATCGATGCGGCGTACCGTGTCGTATTACGAGTGTCACAACCGACAGTCAGATTAATATAGAAAGACAAATCCTGTCACTTAATCCCTGATGTAACCGCGATGACAGAAGGCGATTCCGTAAGTCGCGTAGATCGAAGCTTCCGATTAATCGTACGAGCTCGATATCGACGCCGAGTCCGCCTCGTTTCCTCGGACGCACACCGTAGAGTCCTTTCGATCGAACGGAACATTTTTTGTCCGGCTGAGCTAAAGTCTTATGGAGTTAAAAAAAAAACTTTAACCAAGAAGAGGCAGGGTGTTCTCCGGTATAGATATAGAAACGGAATATAACGTATCAACTACTATGTAGGCACGAAGGTGTATATACAAACTCACGTAGTTACGACACCTACATCGCTCCACCGCTCCGCGCGATCCGTTATTATCGAGAAATGCAGAATGAAAAAGTGGTTCGTAAAAAGCGCTCGAGCGACTCTCAAGGACGAAACAATTTACTCTCCTCTGTCACTCGTTAATTGAAATTCGCGGGTTCATTTAGGTAAAACGGAGAATCTTCAAATCGGAAACGGTAACGGAGCCGTCGCGAACCGTCTGCCCACTAGCACTGGCAGCACGCCCCAAAACACCAAGACAGCAGCCAGAGTTCATTGATCACGGGGACCAACTCATCCGCCGGCTTCGACATGATTTTCTCGATTCGTTTACCATTATCCCGAAAAAAAACACGATGGTCCGTCACTTACGTTTACTTCCTTCACTCCCGATGGAGCGTTTCGACGTCGGTTTTTTTAAACTTTTAAAGTGTTAATACACGATTGTCGAACGGAGAATATCGTGATGCCAAACACGACACTAAACACCCACGGGTAACCGAGCACTGCTGGGCCCCCACCTTCTCTGCCGGCTATGTGAATAGCGAGGCAGCGGTTCTCATTCGATCGCCGCGATGGACTTGCCACGATGAAGAACCACTATCGCTATATCTACCTTGTGTGGTTTGCGTGACGAAACTTCTCTTTATTATGCGTCGCGGTGCGGGAGTCATTTCAATTGTTTAATGTACTACCGTTTAAATATATTTATCTAGGAATTATGATACGTCCATTTTTGTAAACACTCCCGCCAATTCGAATTATATTCCACGTAGCTGCGCTCACATCGCAGACACTGCTGTCGCTCTGCTTGTCTAGACATATTTTGTCGAAGAGGGCCGACATTTTTTTGTCATTAGGAAGATTAACGTAGCAAGGGCAACACGAATATCGCCGCATTCGATTAATTGGTGTATCTATTAATTAGTACGATAAAAAAAAAATTGGCGCGTCCCCTCGCGCATGCACGGTCGCAACGCACTGGTCCCTCTGTCCACTCTGATTCGCTGAGACATCCAGGCGGCTGGTTCCTGGACCAATAGAAAGTTTCGGCAGTGCAACGTTGCGAGACTGCATCGTAAGCTTGAATACCGTACAAATTCAATATCTTGAGTATGCGCTTGGGAATCCTACGTGACCACTACTGCGGAAGAGCCACGCCCCCGAACTGTCTCCGCAGAGGATACATGCGGGTTTTTCGGTCAAACGCAAGGTTTGTAAACGGCGCAGGTTTATTTGTTTGACGAACCTGGTGCTTACACCAGCGTAACTGTATATCCGTGACTAAATACATTACGCACTTTCATCCCCCACCCTCCCTCCACGCGAAGCATTCACATAAATATAGCGTATCGTCTGCCTTACAGAATTTCAAATCTTATTTTGTAGCCCGGTGACCGATTAGTCGTCGAGCTGGCAGAGCAAGGCGAGCCCTCTCTTGATCCAATGGCTCACAGGCATATCGGTATCAATGAGAAGCGATAAGACATAATTCGTCGAATGTCCTGTAGTCTTTAGAGTCCCAAAACGAGCTGATGTTATGTAAAGAGGACAAACGTACCGCTTCCTCGCTTCTATGTGGATAGCTTCGCTCGGCTTGAGCCAAACTATGGGCATCGTGTCCCACAAAACTTTTGGAATACTTTCTGCTAGAAATCTTCTGTTTCTATCCCATCTGGCACCGACAAGATACATTCCATATACGTAAACTCCATCGTCTGGCGCAGTGCTTGTTTCGTACATATTCATCACCTGGAAAACGAACCACCGCATTACTTTCCGCAATAATTGTCTAGCGAATGAACTTACTGACCTCAAAATCAAAATCGATCTTGTCAATCGATATCTTATATTTTCTGGCGTAATTCTGAGTTGCTCCAGTCAGAAAGGCATGAACGAACGAAAATCCTGCTATCCAAAAAGACGGTGGCTTGCCATTGTCGAACCAAGTTTGGAGAAACCTTAGCCTTTCCAAGAAGTCATTAACGAAACTGGGTAAGGGTTTTAAGCTCGGGTAAGCGCTGGCCTTTGTCCAAGTTGGTGGAATCTTCGCATTCAACATGTGCGATGCAAGAAGCTGCAGTATTCAAAGTTTGATTATTAAGTTTTATTGATACAGCTATGTAAATTTACCTCCAATTCTGGGCTCATAACGATCATGCCTTGCACAGCTTTCTCGAGCATTGTCATGCTGCTTCGAATAACTCTCAAAAGCGTGTTGTAACGTTCCATTTCTTGAATGAGCACTGTATTCATTGACTCCATGTACGAAACTGGATAAACTTTCTGACCTTCCTCCAAATCAAAGAGCTCAGGCATTCTGTCGTAGATATCTTTTTTCATGGTTAAAAGCAATTCGTCCTGTTTGCTAGTTTCGCCAGTCGTAACAGTTCCCTGAATCCGCAGCATGGATTCGAAAAATATTTTTGACACATCGAGATCCCGGGTGATGCCGGCGTTCATATGCAAGCCGAAGACTTCCGGTGGTGAAGTTGTGGGAATCCCTTCGATCTGCTTTACGTAATCGCGATAATCGCATCTGGGAAAGTGACGAATCAATTAGAGTTAACACAGTAACCCGACTTTCTTTTCCAATGAGGCACTTAATTTGAAGCAATTAACGCACTTTCTTGGCAATGTGTACTCGGGACCCACGTCTGCGAATGTATAACTAGGATCCTCGATCACATTCGAGTTATAAAAGTCCTCCAGTATCGTATTGAGACATCTCCGGTCTCTGTCATCGGTGACTCTGCCACCGTAATTGCACTCGCCGGTCAGATAAGTTATCGCCTCGAATGGTACTTTCTCATACTCGTTTATGAATATCTGCAGTTGTTGCACGGAAATGAGGAAGTCAGATTCGTTGAATCCTGAAACAGAGCGTGTTTATTAACTATTTAGGTGCGAGTACTCAGCGAGTACTGGCATTGCTGATCCTCGAAATATAAAAATCGATAATATCGAATTGATGATACCGAATTTTGGAAAAGTACACTTAGAACAGTAATACTGACGCGACTATATTTCTGTAAAATAATATTTGCACATTAATATAGGTGCGATATTATTATCCAAAATGTATATTCAAATATCAGGTCACGGAACCCTGACCCTGCATACTCACGGTCGGCGCGCGGCACCGGTACGCGAATGGTTAATTAATTACTTATTTCATAGGCGTTAGACCGTTAGCCTAGGTGCTACAAACCATATCGGATGTTCCACCCTTGGGCACCGTAGTTCCTCCGTTCTTGTACGACAGCGTGGAAGAAGCATAGACCGTACAACAGTTTGGTGAATTGTTTTTCCTTTCCTGGACAGCCTTCGAAGAATTCTGGATCCTTGAGCGGCTCGGACATGTACGATCTGAAAGCCAATAAAAATTCACGATGATTATTTTTTTCCAAGCACTTTTAACACTCTTTAAAATGTTTTGTAAACAGAAAACAAACAAAAAAAAATTAATTTCGTCATCGAAAGGTAGGTGGAGTACCGCATTAAATTTTGTTGTAATCCGGTGGGTGGTTCATTAGTCATCTTCACTCCATGCTGCAGTACAGCTATTGGAAATTTCTCAGAGGGATAGCTCGTCAACCAGAGACGAAAGTTAATTGATGTATTCGTCGAGTCAAAATGTTCACATAACTTCTCTAGTTCGGACATCCACGAAACTGCCAGATGACAATTTTGGAGGCAAACCCAGGTACCTTCGTTTTGTCCATTCTCTATTAGTTTTTTAGCTATAGGACCCTGTCCCTGTCCCAGTGAGATGGAATGAAAGCGCGACGCGTAATCCATATTCTCAGCAAACTTTGTCAGAGCCCCCATAGGATCAGAACCCGGTGACAATATGAATATGAGTGGTATAAGACTGTTCGAGTCGGAGTAGGACTTGGCAAGATCGAATGGCGGCGGTGTGATGAACTTGGTACCCATACCCATTTCGACGAATTGCATCACCTAAATATTCAATTTGTGTATTAGTAACGCCATTCGTATTACATAGAAATATTTCTATTTTCGTCCTCGACTACCTTTGCTGTTATTTTGTCCGGTCTAATAATTCGCATGACGATCAATTTTTGAAACGCCGTCAGATTGGTATCCCATGGCTCAGGTAAGATGGAATTTTGTGGATTCATCAAATCGTAGAACTTTTTCCAAGGTCCAAGATTACCGACGAAGCTCTCCATGAAAGTGGCAAAAGGAGCAAGAATTCCGACGCGGCATATTTCGTCCCAAGCTCGATCTTGAAGCCAGTCGGGAGCAGGATTTTTAACGCGGTTTCCCAGAGCCACACCACCAGACAAGAGGAACATGAGCTCTTCTCTTTCGATCTCGTGCGTTGCTAGCAATATTGTCGTGTACAAAACGAATGCATACAGCACCTGAAAGAATTGATAATGTATTGCCGCATCCGCATGCTGGTAAGAAGTCGATACCTTATCTTTCTCGAACAACGATCGACACACGTTCTGGTAGAGATTGTATGTGAAAGTTTCCCGCAAGAACTGCAGTCGTTTTTCTAACACTTTACTCTTGTTCGCCGTCTCGATTGATACGATGTATAAATTGATAAACCACGTTAAGGAATATTGGTACATTGGATCGATATTAGGTAAATCCGTAACCGTGTAGTAAAGAGCTGAACTATGTTTGGCTATAGGCCTGTAGCTTTGACGGAAGATCTCGATTTTAGTTTCCGTCTCCTTCGCTGCTTCCTGTTTCTTCAGTATATCGATGGATAGTATCTTTGAAGAGTCCAATATCTCTATAGCCTCTTCGTCTTCCAATATCGTGGCTCCGGAAACGGACAATGTTCTCAATATATTGTCCTCGACTTGCTTCAACGATTTTTTATTCGCAGCCCCTTGAACGATCAGGTATTCGCGTTTCCTCTGTAAATCCGGTCTCTCCTTTGCTACGACTATGCCCAGCAGCTGATCTTCCAAACCCTCGATCGTCAGAGCAAAGTTTATCAGTGTTACTTTGTTAAATACCTCAGGTAAGTAGTGTGGATTCCGCAGCTTGGTTGTTATGTACAATCGGAATCGAGAACCGTATTGAATAGTTTTCTCGCCGAGAGTGATATACGAAGCGCCGCCTGTTGTATATATTTTCTTCATGAGAATGGGGTCGAGCGCCGCGTCCAGCTCCTCGCCTATATTTTCTATCAGCACAGGTTTTCCTGTGAATCGAAAGAATCGTTTTATCGATGGCGATTATTACGTAACGCTTTTATGTGGAACTCTCAATTCGTACCGTATTCGATACACTGCTCCAGTATATTCATATATTTCGTATCGGTCAACTTGACGACTTCGAGTTCACTGAGCTTTTCCATATTTCGTATCCATTTGTTCGCCTGGCTCTGGGGATCGATAAAAAGGCTCCATCGTTTCGAGTTGTTCATAATTATTCCATTTTCGGTTGAAAAAGAGTCGCGCGGAAGTCCAGATATGTTCCACGAGTTGATTTTTATTTCCGATCCAAGCACTCTGATGAAACTGAACGCTTCGGAGCATGGTATTTTCAAACTCTTAACGTATATTCTCCACTTCTCGATATTGTCCACTCTATAGGATGTCGTGAATGGACCGAGATAAGCAATCATTCCACACGATATGAGAATATCGCCGGGAAGCGTGTCGTAAGACTTCTGCAGATCGTCAGCACAGATCGTCCATCGATCCTTTTCACCCCCTAAACCGCTGATAAGCTTCTCAGCTCGTATCAACTTATTCCTACAGCTCGTTACCTAACGAAAAATAAACAACGTTTGTACAGATTAAACTCCACCGATTTGAATTGGATATACCACATTTAATAGTCTTACTTGTGTTTCCAGATCAATTTTTTTCGCCAGTGTAACTTGCAAATTGTCATTTAGTGCAGCTAATTTGGCATTCAATTCGGCCAGCATTCGTCGTTTTTCATCCAAGAATGCCATCGTATCGGCAAACTGTTTCTCAGCCGTTGCAAGCTTCGCTTTTTTCGGTGCAACTTCTTTGGCGACCTTGTCATAAAGAACCATTGCCCGTACCCACTTACACAAACCTTCGGCCGCTTGGGACGCTTTGGCGACGATTTTTGGCTCGAAATTCTTGTCTTCCATGTACTTCTTCTTAATTACCTGTAACCGATAACAGTATTTGATCGTTAGTATTCGCTATTGATCGATTAATAAATTCTACAACTCGCTGATGTTAATAATGCACCTGCATCGTAGCGACGGGAATGTTATCCTTGTCGTAATCACGCAGATAATCCAGAAACTTCATGTCGCTAAGGATACGTTTACTCGGTGGCCAGTAATCCAACACTTTTCTCCCCGTCGATGGATCGTTGACTCTGTCGGGCTGGATATTCATCATAACACAGACAGCCGCCATCACCAGTTTAACACCCTCCGGTGGATTTTTCATGGACTTCACCAGAGATATATCGGCCGGCTTCAGGGTATTCAGTGCGGCTGAAAGTTTCAATTTACACAAAGACGAATATTGCAACGATTAATTATTTCATCCTCCTCACCAATAGCTTCGTTTAGAATCGGAAGGGCTTCTGCGAGATCGGCCTCGCACTCTTCCTTCAGTTGTCCAGCTATTTCCGCTTGAATATTCGCCGCGTCCTCATCTTTCTTTACCATTATCGTCGCAGTTTCAACGCTCAAGTTTTCGTTCTCGATTTCCCGCATTGTCTGAGCAGTTATTTTAGCGGACGACTCGAGCTGAGGTCTCAGCGCGACCAAGGTCGACTTCATTTGAGCCACTTGTTGCGCTGCGAAGTCCAGCTTGTCCAAACCCCCCAAATAACGGTCTCTGCAAATGATGTCATTATGATAAATGTAATTGCAACGAGGATGATTCAACAAGTTGTGGTTTACCTAGCGAGAATAAGTTCATCTTGCTTCTCCGTTATGAGATCCGAAAAAGTCCTTATAAGGTCCAAGAAAGCGGCTGAAGTTATGTAAGTCGGTCTGCCACGAGACTGATAAAAGTGAGCGCTTATTTCTTTGGCGCACACGTGAAAGTACTTGCAAGCGACGACAGAATTAACTTTAATTTCTTCGGTGACGTTGATATCGGTTGTGAATCGTATGGCAACCTGTTCGAGGGCATCTTCGGGCCACACGTCGTACCAGTCGATGGTGCAGCAACTAACGAGGCTCGGATATAATCTGAGCCGCACGCGAAAGGATTCGCCAATCGGCGAGAAACACAACATTATGTGAAGCTTCTCCTTGCACCGATTTATAAAAAATGCGATGACTCCTAGAACCGATATGTCCATGTTTCTGTTTCCACCTTGTGCCGCCAATCGGCACATCTCCACAATCTCCTGTCTCTCCTCGATGGTGAATAAATTCGGCACCTCACCGGAATTCAGAAGACTGTCGATGTCGCTGAGGAAAGCTTCTTCCTTTATCTGACCCTCGGTAAAGAGGAATGCCAAGTCCTTTCCAACACCCCCGGAATCCTTGAGAACTTTCTTTATATCTTCTCGCCACTCGTTCATCCCATAAGCGCTTCCTATCTCCGGCTGAAACAAACCACAGGCTGCCATGCTCGTGGCGAGTCTCGTTAACGATTGCCTTCCGGATCCGCCAACACCGACCATCAGCAAGCTTCCACACGGAATAGTGAGGATTCGACATATCCTGGCCAGATGCTCGAGCGCATAGCGAAACAGCACGATGTCCATTTTGTTCTTGTGCGTACTGTTATAATCGTCCAGACATTGGACGGCTACTTTCTGGAACTCCTCGATACCCACGACCTGCTCGTACCTCTTGTCTTCTGGATTAGCTTCCAAATCCATGAAGTTACCGAATATGAGATCGTTGAGACTGACGTCAGTCAGTCTGTCGTCGTATCTGGGTAGATTGGAGAACACAGAGTCGAAGGAATCTCTGAAGGTACTCTGCACGGTGATCTTGAGCTGTTCGATTAACCATTGTCGATCGTCGCCGTCGATCAGTCGATCACCGAATACTCTCAGTATCTCGTGAACCCAGAGGCGTGTGAAAGTTGGTCGGGATTCGACGGATTCTTTTTTAATCATAGCGCATCCCGTCATCACTCTCGAGAAGTCACGAAGGTTGAAGAGATAGTGAGACTTTGCCGGAGTGGGTCTGAGCTCGGTGCTGGCGCTTCTGAAGACTTCTAGCGTCGCGTTCACCAAAGTATTGACGATTGAGACGACATCGCTGCCGAAACCGTTTCTCTTAAGGCCAACGAGGCCGATATTGGAAAATATCTTCGAGATGCTTTCTTCCGGGAAGCTGTGTATTACGTAAAGATTGAAGTGTCTCAAAAATCGGTTGTAAATTTCCTGACGACTGCCGCCGGGTGGTGCCATAGCGCAGACGAACATCGTATCGTATACTCGTATCTTCTCAGGTTCCTTCAGATCGTACCAGTGTCCGTGATCGAAGAATTGCCTGAGCAACTCGACGGCCGGTTGGGCGCCGTAGACTTCTTTGGCCGGCATGTTCACGTCGTCGACAAAAACCACGCAGACAGAATCAGTCATCGGTCCGTAGTGGCCTTTTCGTCTTTTGAATAGCTTCGAGATTACCAATTCCTGCGTCAACGCTGCGGTTGTCTTGGCGGTGAAGGTTACCAGATTTGGCAGATAATTATTCTCGTCGAGTTTGTTCATCATCACATCCTGAACGTAGAAGCTCTTTCCGGTACCAGTCTCGCCATACAGGAGAAAACGTTTCCTACGTCTCATGTGTCGGAGAAACATATTCTGGTACTTGACCGTCTCGATAGTCGGGACCATCATCTGCCCGATGCTCTGCGTCTCGATCAGCTTCTCGTTCTTAGCGAGTTCTCCGAAGTACTTCCAAGCACCGCGACCGTTGAATGTATAATAATTGTCGTGTATTATTCCTTCGCCCGGCAGGGAAATTAGAATGTCGTTGAGGATGGTGGGCATCGTTCGATGTTCCACTTGATTTTTCCATAAGGACACGTAATACTCGTCAAAGGATTTAAAATGATCCTGATGCAGAGTTCCTCCGGCACCCCATACCATGGATAGCATCATCGCCGCTTGCAGCCAGAAATCGATGTACAATTCGTAATCCTGAGTATTGTCGTCTACGGCGTCTTCCATAAACATTTCGAACAGATTGAGTGTCGATACAACTTGATTTATCTGTCCTGCGCTTAGTGTCATACGACACGTTTTGCGAATAAATTCCAAGCAAGGTTCCATCAGCCATTCGAAAAGCTCCTCCACGAGTTCCTGATTTCCTTTATACCATCGATAGGTCTTAACATTTTGAGCCATGCTTCTGTACCAGGATTTCACGAACGGTCGCCAGCCGAGTACGTGCGGCTCTATGTATATCATGCCGCATCGGGAAACCGTTGCTGGGGAGGCTTGAAGAAGATCCATGACTTCGAATATCATGGACATGACGCTACTCATCTGCATTACCTCGCCCGACGTCAGGCACAACTTTTTGTTGTCGTCGAGGACGGTGTTGAGATTTTCTATCCAGACCGCATCGACCGGGCCATCAAAGATTATCCACTTTCTGTCAGGCGTGTCTTCCGAGCAGTATTGACGAAAAGCCACGGCGCATACGCCGTCGGTCCATTCGGAGGAGACTGGGTCAAATTGCCCGTACAATTGTCCCATAGTTATGGATTTTGGATTGATAGTCGTGTAAACGGTCTTTGATCCATTGTCGACTCCCCATTCTTGCATGAGAGTTAGAGCTTCGGCCAGGGTACGAAGAACCGTTGTTTTTCCTCCGAAAGGATCTCCCACCAGCATGAATCCGTGGCGTACGATCATCATCTCGAAGGTTTGAATGATCTTCAGCATGAATCCATCCACGGTCTGGAGATTGTTCCTCGCAGCTACTTCGCTCACGGCTTTGAGAAGAACATCGTAACTCGGCGACGGCAGAACAACGCCCGGGAAAAGATCAGCGATTATTCCTTGAAAGAGAGGAACATCGTGGGAGAGAAACTTGGGCAAATTAACGTCGATTATCGAGCGCAGCAAGAGAACCATCTCATCCTCGTCCGGATACTTCAATTTGATGTTTTGCGCAGCAGTGAGAACCGTTTTAACGGCTCGCATTCCATAGTCATAGTGGGATTGAGATGACAGTTGCTCGGAACAGAGTTTGTATGTTGTTACGATTTTAATCGACAAAACTCTGGCTGTACTGAACCCCGACGAGTAGAGAAATATTTCGCCGATCATCGCGTAATCCGGTACCATCATAGCGACGGTTCTGAAAAGTACTTTTAGATTGTCAGGCAGCTCCGACCGACCCGCGTATCCAGGATTCATGGTGATGCACACGTAAACCGCCGGGTTGAGCCGAAGCTCCGTGCCCTCGAAGACAAATTTATCTGCGTGAGCGCGCACCGCCTGGACGATGCACAGTATCTGTTGAGCCACCACGGACAATACTTCTAATTCTATTCTATTGAATTCGTCGAAGCAAGCCCATGCTCCGCAAGAAGCTAAGCCCTTGAAGAATTTGCTCATATTTTTGTAGTCGAGACCATCGGAGCAATTGAAGACGACGCATTGTACAGCGATGGCCCTGCCGAGGTCCTTCGTAGTTTCCGTTTTTCCGGTACCAGCTGGTCCCTCTGGCGCACCGTTTAAGTGGAGAGAGTACGCGCCGATTAACGTGCGATAACACCTGGAAAGAAAAAAATCGTTAATTTTCACATCGTTAGCAGAATTATCTGTACATATTATTTCGGTACAGTATACCTATCGGTCAGTGGAGTTATTACGAGACGAGGACAATTTCCCAAATATTCGTACGCGTATGACACCGTAGCATTTATTATTCGGACAAACACGTTGTCTTCCCAATAGTAACGCAATTGAGCAAGCCACTGAAAGTCCGTCTCGTTCATAACGCGCTTGTCGATCAATAGCTTGACGACGTCTTGGGCGTGCACATCGATCGTGATGAGAGCATTCAGAGTGGTGCGATTTTGCTTCGACAACTGTCCTATAATCAATATGCTTCTCAATATACTTTTCAATACACTTTTCAAAAAAGCTCTTGATCATATACCTTTCACAAGATTCACCATATCGAGAATCTGCGATTGGAGCTTTCTATTCAGAGATTCCATCGCCGAAGCCATATGGGTCATCAAGCAATTCTGGACCTCCATGCTCCAGTATATTTGTGAAACGCATAACACCACCATACCTGGCCAGATTCGTACCCAATCTACTCGTCTGTCGGGATCGTAATCCAAGTAACTCATCAGTATCTCGTGCCTTATCGACTTTACCATTTGCTCTTCGACCTGTGCGAGCGACATCGTGTTTAAGTGCTTTTATTCTACTGTCATCATCATTAATTATAGATCACCGACCTGGACCAGCCAACGTTCAACGCAACCTCGAGCCGCACTTGTTGAAATAAGCTCCTCGACCTTCACTTCCTCTTTATCGTCACTGAACATCGAGTAAATCTCCAGCTGGTCGTTGAAGCTATACAGTCACAATTTTTTTTGTTTTCAACAAACGATTAGCTAGGATGGTGGATATGTGAATAGTTTTTTATATACCCAAGCTTAGCGATGCCTTCGAAGCATTTTTTAAGATGAGGCTGGACTCGAAGGGGCTCCTTAGTTTCCGAGAGTATATCGAGCATGTCCTCATTGCTGAGGAAAAAAAATCGTGGGAAGAACAGTCGTTTCTTCTCAAGATAATTTGTTACACCTTCGTTGACTTTCTCCATCAACTCGTTTGCATCCTTCATAGCTTCGTACAAACCCAGCTACGATTTGCATTTTTCACGTCATTGTTATCGCTATAAATACATTCGAAAGTCATGGAATGATTTGCTAACCGATCCAGCTGTTTCTCTGACATGCGGCTCCCTGAATACGGCCTGCATAGCTCTTCGAAAGGTTCCATCAACTTCTTGAAACATGACGCCTTCTTCGGGAAGCTGGGCGACGATGTCCTTGCTGGAAAATATTGGAAGAAGGTACATCCACTGAACTTGCACCTGGTGATAAAAAAACAGGTTATTATCTAAGAATATGGTCACTTGTATTCGTGGTCCCGAGTCCCAGATACCTTCGTCCATTCCTCGATAGTTTTTTGCATCCGAAGCAGCAGATCGTAAAATAATTTAACTTCGTTCTCGATCGGTTTTACAAATGCTGAGCCGCGCATAGCTTGCATCTTTACAATGTGCTCTTCGAGCAGAGCCTCGATGTCGTCCAACTGTGTAAGAATTGGGACACCTGAGTCCTTGAACGGCATCGTGGTGAAGAGTACGTCGTCCCAATCATGAATCATTTTGGCCAGTAGTTCTTGCAGAGCAAGCTCTCTCGTCGCGCTTGCACTTATCAGATCGTACCTTAAAATTATTTCTTATTAAATACAAATTCTGCAACGCGGATGGCATGGAAGAATAATATTTTGTTGCGTACTTGAGTATGTCGTCCATGAGTTCCATATTTATTATTTTACGAAAGGTCGTACCAGCGTTGGGGGTAAGGTCGAAACCGGCTATTACCGACATCTCATCCCAGTGACGTTGACGCAATGCAGGATTGCAGAAACAAGATGCCAATGGTACGTATTGCTGGGGAGCAATAAAAACTTCCGATCGGCATGACAAAAACAGTATCGAGCTAGTTGATGAAACCTATCTCGTAATTACTTTGAACCATTTAACATTCTCGAGGAGCTGAAAGCAAAGTTTCAAGGGTGCTGGCTGTTGAAACGGATCAGGGTCGTCTACTAATCCTGCGAAACTAATTCACACAAACTATGATCACAGAAATTTCCAGTATACGGCATCTAAATTTATGATTGAATTATTTGCTACCAATATGGATAGTTGATAGCGATGTGCATTTTGATCTTCGCCTTGTATGTTTTGCTTGTCTTATTGAAATCCGTTAAATAATCGTTCGTCTTGTTCTCGATAACGTTCGAATCCAGATACTCGAAGGGTCCATCGAGCCACACGCCGATATCGCGTTGCCACTGGTAAGCACGATAAATAAGAGCGTAGTACGGCATTATAATTGCTTTGAGCTCTTCGATTTTTGGATACGTCGTGTGAGGGAACTTGAAGAGTTTTTCCTCGCTATGTATCCATGCGATTTCCTCCTCCATTCTGTCTAAGCCGCGAATCAATTTCCTCATATCCTCGATGTATTCGAGGATGCGACTGGCATCATCCATGTCATCCAGTATCACCAATCTACAGGGATCGAAATGTTGAAAAGGTGCATCGAAATTGTAAAATATCGATGACATGACATACGGGTGTTAGCGAATGCCTGGTTAGTTTTCTTACAGCGATCCTATTAAGATCATCCAGGCATCCATAAATATCACGGTACCTAGGGAACATATCTTCGATCTGAGCGTCCAAATTCGCTCCGTTATTCTGCAAGTGTTCTTCCAGATCGAACTTCATTTGTTCGAACAAGGAACTGTTCTGTTCGAGGATCGGCTTAATGCGATTTAGCCAGTTGACCGTCGTGTTGTTCAATTCTATGTGATCCTTATCCAGCGTCGTCATCTCCAAAAGACAAGACATCATGTACAGTGAGAGCTCAATCTTCTCACGGAATATTTCCATCAGCTTTGTCGACGCGTAGAGCATGTACTCTCCTGTACAAACAAATAAACACGATTGTCGATGCTATGTTCAATTATTGGGCCAATGACAATTTGCTAGATTCTTCGCACACCTACCTAACTCTAGTAACTCCTTCGTGCTCGTCGGTATATTCAAAGCACGTTCTTTAAGCTCTTCGAAACCCGCGCATATCTCGAGATTAAAGTTCATATGACGCTTTACTAACTGGACTATGATAAGCTCACGAACTTGCTCCGTATAGAGTTTCAAGCCTATTTTAGCTTCCTCCTGATAGAGCTTCACCATTGTAAAATACTCGTTGCCTGTCTACACAATTGTGAACCTGTTAATTGTGGACCTACGAATTTAACATATGGATTGCGGAATGTTTAGTAGATTTACCATTCCATTTATCTCCTTAATAAATCTGTTAAAGTCCTCGAGTTTGGCGAGGCAATCCTCAAAACTATGGTCTTCGGCAACGTAAGCGACAACGTCGTCGTGTGTCTTGGAGTCGTAGACGACTCCAAATTGTGCATGGAGACCGTCGAGATAAGATCGCAGAGGTTGAATTTTTTTTTCGAATATATCGGTCAACGATCGGTGCGACGATTCGAGATACCACATCGGTACGGCCACTGGAATAAACTCGTTGGCTGTCTTAATGTCGACCCACGACTCTAGTGTCGGAAGCTGCTGAGCCACACTCGCAATGCTATTCAGCAGTGTATGTAGCGCGCTGCTGATGTCGATTATCGAGGGAACGGTGTACAATTTATTACTATCGCATCGCAAATGTATCTGAAAAAAATATATACTTTTACTGCTCGTTATTAATTGCATTGTTGGACAAATTGTCTTTTACGTATAATCACTTACCACAAGCAGCGGATTTTTCGAGTCATCGGATAGATTATCAAGAAAGTGCTGCATACTGTGCATTATTCTTTTGATGATTTGATAGGCGAGTAGCTTCGATGCGCATCGTAAAAAATGTTCCACTATCGATCCGGGTACGTCGTGAATGTATCTCGGCTGAGAAAGTAGCTTCACAATCTCCGTGTAGTAGGTTTTGGTGATGCACAATTCACCCTTCCTCACATCCGCGTCCACTGCATCTAGAAATCTAAATCGAACAATGCCACTCAATATAAAATCTTTAACGTATGAAAAAGGAAGTGCCGAATTAAATTGGATGTATACTTGGATAGATCGAGAAATCCCCTTGAACGATATTTTCCAAAGTCGCATATCAATTCCGGTAGCAAAACGTTGGCGCGTGAAAATATATTCTTCATTAGCTTGTGCGGAAGAAAATAGCGTCTCGCGAGCGAACATCGATTTCTGATGAATCTATGACGATGCTCCGTTCTGCCAGGTAATTTGTAAGGTGCATCGACGATTTCGGGCCAATCGCAGCCGGATTCTCTGGATATAACACTTTGTATACCCAGCTCGTGCATTGCGTCGCGATACCGTTCCATAGTCTCATTTATGTAGCTCTCGAAGAGATCGTTGTACTTGCTTCTCATGCGTTCCGGCACTAAGTTTCGGATGCTACGTTCCCAATCCTATGAGAAATAATCGACAAGATATTTAGCGAGTACAGCTTTGAGTCCGGTCCGACGAGAACTGTTTCGGATAAATTACGGGAGTGAGTCCAACTGTAGGCAATTGCTCGGCGTATTTTTGCATCTTGTCGAGGTAGAAGCCCTGCGGCGGTCCTAAGTTGCACTCAAATTCTGAGCGATATTTGGCGCTGGTCTTGAACTGTTTAATCTTCGTATCCCTCGCAGCCAACTCCAACATCTCGTGAACTTTGTGAGCCTGAACCTGTGACATAACGAAGGAAATCGACAATATTTTCGTACAAATTTATCGAGACGAGTTGAAAAATTTGGTACGTACCTCATCGAGATTAAATTTCCATGTAGGATTTTTTTTTGCATTTTCAGTTTCAAATTCAGTGTCATCGGGAATCCGTGACAAGTGTCGTATCCTTGTAGTGGTCTGCAAGATATCGTGAAGGTCTAATTCATCTGACATTTTTCCAGGTAGCCTTCGCAATTATTTCGGAGATGTCTGCATTCGTTTGTTTAATTTGTACAGTTTGTTACATCCAATGTTCGGTCGATGAATCAGTAAAGGTAACCCAATACTTGTCGTGATTGCTGTACATTTTATTCATTTACAAGCTTTTATGTACGAACAGTGCTACCACATTATCGACAGATATTATTTTATCACTTCATCGTAATCAATATAACGTGCAGAAAAAAAAGATCACGATCAAGTATGTCTGGGCAGACAACTGTTACAATTCTGCAGCGTGCTAAGACTAAATAACCATAGCTTAACTGTATTAAAAAAGATGTCATGGGTTTCTCTTGACATGGGTTTCTCTTAACTCGAGTTGAAAGCTTTCGAATTCGCTCGAAGTAAAGGAAAATCGATCCCCGACGAAATATAACGACCGAACGTGACTTTATTAAAAGTTCATTACATCATTGAAAAACTCCAAACTCGAAGATTATCAGACTGTCTACTTCGTTTGCACATCTATCGAGTAACAAACAGATAAAGCCAGAGCGTGTCTCCCATACGAATAAAAAATAGTAAGTCGTACTCAGTGCGGATTAATCTAATCAGACAATTATAGTAATCGATATGGATCGCAATTGTTCAACCACGAGCTTCGAGACTCTCCAATCAAAAAACAATGCGCGCTTACTAATAAAATCGATGAACGCCTAAGCAAGCATTCTTTCTTACTCTCTTTTTATCTTTCTCTCGCTTTCACTCTCATTCTTCAACTTTCCAGCTACACGACACTCGCTCCTTCTAATAGTATTACTAATTTTTTTTTTTTTAAAGGCGAAAGTATTTGGCGTTCCATTGTTCCGGGGACGGGACAGGGTGTACCTTTGTGCTTGAGAAAGATCTCACTGTCGTTTCTTCAATATTATTTTCGAGCAACGGCAACGTCGACTGGTTTCCTTTGGTAAATCGTATTGTTAGAAACTATATAATTTTGGGTTTAATAGTCCTGCTTTGACATTGAAGCAGTCACGTATCCAAGTATCTATTACTATCGTTGTTTCAAAGCATCATTATTTTTCATAGTAAAGTTAGCTGTGAGGTGTTGCGCAGTGCGATTAGATGAATTCACACATCAATGGATAACAGTATTCACGATTCAACTCAATCAGAAATTTAAAAAAATCGACAATGCTGCCAACGACGCGATAAATGGTGCGTGAAACGTAGAATAGATGGTGATTCTGGTCATACCGAGGAAATACTACAAAAGAACCAATCTATTATTGAGAACTTTACACAGTCACAGTTATTGATACAAAATCTTGTTTTTTTTTGTGTTAAACGCCGAACACTCGCGAATTAATTAATTAAAAAATAATAAACGAATAGTATTAATCACCACAGGACGACAAGGCTTGTAGAATTTTGCCCACCAATGTGCATTCACACGTTTTAATGTATAACCGCGCGATTCGCCGAGAGCCTTGTTTCTTTTTCTTCAGTTTTTTTTTCTTGCGCAAGGCATTAGGCTAATTTTGGAAAGATGTAAAAGAATAAAAACGAATATCCACCGAATATCTTTCGTCATATTCCGACAGGTGTAGGAAATGCTCGTGTGCATGTAATATCAGAAATTAATACGTAATTATCTTCAATTTGTCGTAGTGATACTCGCATGGTGTTTTTTTCAGTTAAAGGGGGATAATCGCTCGTAAACGCTAAAACGGCTATACGTGTGACACAGTATACTAATTATGCGAGGGAGGGTACTGGGGCTACTGGCTCACGAACGTAGCGAACGCCAACGCACTCGATATCTTCAATGGATCTTGATCTTGATGTTATTTTGATTGTACAATGAACGGGGAATTAATATTGCTCTTCGTCATCGGGGGCAAGGCCGTCACCTTCCAATTCTTCTGGTGGAGCGAAACCGTCCTGAAAATGTACAATTACTCTGAGTATCCCATTGATACGCTGGTCGAAATAAAAAAGATGTACGTGTACGTGGGATCCCGATTAATACCGTTAATGTCATTCCATTATTACGAAGAACGACTAGTACAAACGAGAATAAACAGAATTTTCTTTTTTCACTTGTCCCAACGATTCAATGTCTTTCTCCATTGTCAAGTTCTACCACAGCGATTGTTATTACACTAAATCCACAAATTCAGTAATTTCGAATGTCTCATATTGCCGCTCTTAGCTTAGCGACGTGATGACTCACATGTATGTCCATTATTACCAATAAGTTGTCTACCGAATGAAAATGACGATTTTTTCAAATTCGCAAACTTCCGCTTTCTGCACATTTGCGCGATTACAGGAAAACACATTAATTACAACAGAAAACGAATAGGAAGTATCTATCGATGCGAGTCCGACGACGAATGGGAAATACGCTTTATCCCGAGCGATAGTGGAATCGACGACCATACGTGAGTAACGTTTCCCAGGATCATTCTCTTGTGTGGTAGAAACAAAGGTAAAACAATGGTGTGTGTATATAATGCCATATTTGTGTAATGTTGTTGGAAGGGCGTCTTGTATTTGTAGATATTATTAGTGTCGAAACAAACAATGTGTAAGAGTATTGTGTGTACCGACAAGCCAATTTGTGCCAAAAGAAAACTCTCTCTCTGTGTGTGTGTGTGTGTGTGTGGGTATCTGTGTGTAATAAAAATATCTGAAAAAGCAAAACGTAACTCGTGAAACGTTTCTGATATATCACACAACGTCCGAGATCTCAAGCCTGACCCATGATACATTCACTCGCCAAAAGCAACGTCTTTAAACATATGAAGAACAAGATTTTTTTATAGAATACTCGTGCAGATCGATTTGAATGTGTTT
Source organism: Listrodromus nycthemerus (assembly GCA_963978505.1). NCBI lineage: Eukaryota > Metazoa > Arthropoda > Insecta > Hymenoptera > Ichneumonidae > Listrodromus > Listrodromus nycthemerus. The sequence goes on along the minus strand of OZ021682.1, from coordinate 2,241,839 downwards.
CGCGAGAAAAATATCGTGCCTGAGAGCCAAGAATAAATAGCAGAACGTAACCAATACGATTGGTTTTTTGTGTGAAATAGAGTAGAGAAATGATGAAAATAATAGAATATTATACCAGACTACACCCTGACGTTTCTTCGATTGGACATTACTATACTTAACAAGTATTCGCTGTAGACAAGAAATTGCCTTTTTAAGTTAGAAATTCTAGTTGTAACGAGAAGTAATTAATTACGGAAATCCAATCCACTAATTCCCAACGGTACGTTACAAATATATATGAAAAAAATCTATGATAAGAGAGTGCAAAATTGGTCTTATCATCGAAAACCTTAAAACCCAACAATCCCATTAATTTGAACAACAAGATTTATAAACGTTGTGATGGTCCCAGCAAAAGATTGGCTCAAATATACAAATTGAAAATATATTTCACAAAAACGGATCAACTGCCATATTATGTCTCGAACATAAAAAAAAGTGATTATGCTGGGACCCTCTCGGAAACGGCCAAATGCGTTAATTGAAGTTCCAAGCCGCCCTAAGAACGAGCAGGAGCTACCCAACAGTCTTGGCGTGTCTACCATTCATGTTACCTTAATTAGATCGACCTTCTATGGAAATGAAAGATATGAACCAAGGAGAGATGCTAATAGGTCTGTTCTCCTTCCTCCTGGCCATTTCCATTCTCCTGAAATCATTATAGCGTGAACATATCTCGCTCCGGCAGCGAAACAGAAAATCTCTCCAACTCGGCCTTTTTTTCGGATCAGCTCATTGACAATTTGTCAGTCAACATACGCGGTTCATTCGGTATAATCGTTCTCGCTAATTGAACTTATTTTTTGGGATGGTTCGGACGCATATTGCGCAACACTCGGGAACGTATATTGGACGAGGGTCATTGGTGGATCGGTGTCGCGGATCATTACTTCCAACTTGACAGTGTGTGTGTCAAATATCAATCAAAAAGACGATACATATAGTTACCTCGGTCGCATATAGGACATCCAGAATCTTTTGGACAATAGGGGGTGGATCGCCGTTGTCGCAATCTTGACACATGACCTCGATATCTCGCAGCTTTCCAAAGTAGAAATCTCTCTCTTTCTCGAGCCCGTCAATCATCATCTTTAGCTCTGTCACCTAAAATACAGCAAAGACCGTTACAACATATTATTAACAAATTTTACATCGCAGTCTTCCGTGTTATCGGTGAAATGAGACTGACCTGAGCACTGAGTTCCTCGACTTTTCCATTATCGCCGCGATTGCCTATGGCTCCTGGTCTTGACGTTGGGCGACTTGGCTGAATTTTATTGACTATGTGATAGAAAATATGCGTATTAATTATCGATTCAATAGTATTTGGATCTCGCAACATCAGTGCTCGACATTACATTTTACTAAGGCACACATTGGCTGATAACATGTGTCAAGCATGCAAAAAGCTGGCTAACACTAAGCAACGATAAATCAAGAAAATATGTGTACGGTGAGGAGTCCATTCGGATGTGAAACGTGCACTGATTCCTGTAGATCGTATTGTAAAGGATGTAGTCACGGGAGTGACAATATAGTGTTTGCAAGCAATTATTTAGGCAGGATCAATTCACGCAGCCATTGCGTGTCTTGAATGACAATCTAATGTTGGGTGAATAATGATGTACATGCGAGGAACGAGCACAAAAATAATGTAAAAAAAAAAATAATTACTAGATTTGCCTACGGGCTTCGTAGTAGGCGCGTGAGTAGGAGATTCGGGGCCCTCACCTATGGGGAATATCATATTCCGTCAATGTGATATGTTTAAAGCGATCCGTTGAGCAATTTTATTGCTAGATGCAACGAATCTTCACGCAGTGCCTATTGAACGTACGATTAATCGTATGTACAACAATCGTATTTGCAGACAAGTCCCACAAAAGATGCGCTTGATGAGAACAGATTTTGAATAAAAAAAAAATTGCCTGCCGTTACTTTATACAACCGAAAAAGCATTGACAACCGGACATTAATTTTTTCAAATTCAGATGTAGTTACAATGCGAGACAAACACGAGCGCGTCAATCGTTTCGCGTAGCGTCTAATACTGAGTGATAATGCTCTATCTCAGTGGTACACGAGATGAAGAATAAAAAAAACGTTTTAAACGAATCGATCGATTTGACTGTTCACAATTATTAGAGATCGATGATTATTTGAAGGATGAATACCGGCACGTGGGACAGGCCGAGCGGGAACTTCGCGTGGCGAGGGTCGCTTCATGATGCCGGCGCCGCGAGGCGCATTGTTTCCGCCGCTGCCCATAGCTTCTCCTCCACGCATTGCAAGGGCATCGTAAGGCTCGGCTCCCGAGTAGTTAGCGTCGAAAAATTTCTTGAACCATTGCAAGAACTCAAAGTTGTCTTGGAAACGACCTTTGACCAGCCTATCGATTGGTACAATCTGCAAATGATAATGCAAAAAAGAAAAATGCAACGAAAAGATGTGAAAAAAGCCCAAGGAATATAAAAATTCACGACGGGCATCTTGAGCAATGAATTAGAAAACCTGCAAAATGAAACTCCGTTTATACACAAAGAACATAATGAGTGATTGACAATTGGTGCAGGGTAAGATAGCAGCTGTGACCCCGATCATCCATCCATAAAAATTATTGCAATCTATGGTGACTAACAAGAACAATAAAAGATGCTCGATTGATCAAATTAACGAATTAACTTTTAATCATGCAACGAGCAAACGAGCGAGTGACGTTCGTCTAAGAACATTGATCAACTTGTAATAATATACCCGGCGGTTGTTGACGAGGCATAATGTTACGCTGTTGTATCTGTTTCGGCTGCACCTGCGGCTGTTTGGTTTGAGTCGGCAGAGGCACCAATTGTGGATTTGACAAATTATGACAGCCATCAACACCGGAGCCTAACGGTATACGACCGCGTGCTTCAAAAGCGTCATACTCAACACCGTCATAATTTGCGTCGAAGAATTTTTTGAACCATTGCAAAAATTCAAAGTTGTCTTGGAAACGGCCCTTTATCAATTTGTCCACTGGAATTACCTGAATGATGTTCAATACTCGTCAGCGCACACGCTTTGCAAGAGTTATGAAAACATGATAAAAGGGACTCCGGTGCAGAGAATACAAAAGGTGACAATTAATGGATGCCGATGCATCATGAATCGTGTATCTTCCGTAATGTTTTAATTGCGTAAGGATATTACGATTAATAATGTTGCCATAATGCAAGAGCTAAAACGTGAATGTAAATTGTAAATATATAATACCTTATCGACGTTCATCTTTTTGAAGCCTCCTTGTAATATTTTAAAGTTTTGTATGTATTCATGCTCCAAATTTGTCCTGAATTTTACTCTTTTGAGAGGTACACTGTTGGGAAATAGCATGTCCATGAATTGACAGTATACAGCTCCGGTGCAGAGCTCCTCGATTTTGGTGAACGACGATTGGAGACAGTCGTTGACCCACGCCAGCATGTCATGTCGACTAAGATTATCGGTCGTCACATTCGTTGCATAAACATTGACAGCCATGTTGAGTCGATGCTCTTGAAGATAGAAAATAAAAACATAATTAGATAGAGGATAGAATACTTTCTCATTGGTAGCACCTAAGATGGTAACGGATAACGAGTCGTCGTCCTATATTTCTCGCCATATAAGGTAGTCTGTTGATTGCAAGGAATACAAGGACACTACAAACTTTTCTCTTGGTATGAGATAAATTCCGACTGTTATGTTAATATTTTACATGGAAAAGCCAGCATAGAGGGTGCGCGGAGAATTATAACTCGTAATGTGATTGCGATGTTTATATTACGGACGAGAAATTGTATTTTCAGATTGAAATACCGGTTTATCAAGATCGCAAATATACGCCGGGATCACTTGCGGTAGTAGGTTGCTGATAAAAACGCCGATACAATTCCGGCAAGCGCGTATGTATGATCGTCATGGGACTCAGGGATTTGCTAGGTTAATCGTGGACATGCATGAAAATGGGACATATTTAGAATTGGCCAAAAAGGATCTGTCGACACGGGGAATTCACGTTAAAGCAAAAAGCCGTACTGAATGAACAAAAAGGAAAAGTCTTGGAGTCTCCTAACCGCTACGCGTTATGCCTTGAGACGATATCTTCGGAACGTTCGGCGAACGATGCGTAATGAAACTCGACACGAACGTCTCGCGGTTTGTGGTTCTATCGGGCTAGACAATTATTCGTACGATTTTAAGTCGTAAGACGTAAAAATGCAACAATTAAGGTAATGCCTGGGAACAACTTACCGATGAAACACCAGCAGAGAGATACCGCAACACGGGAGTGGTTCACGCACGTACCTCGTCGATGACAAATGTGCTGGACACGATCGTTCAAACCCACACACACAACGCAAATAAGTAACGGTTTCTGCGGTGGTGATTGGCTGATCGGCTGCGAGCGACTATTTCGGCAGCCTCAATCTTCGACGGATTAGATGAGTTTATTATTCCAAGGTTCTCGGAGCTTTATCTATGCGACACTTGCACCGATGTATTTTTATTATCGACCTCCTCGACCGTCCGGAGGGTGCGAACGAGAAATTTTATTCTATCTGTCAATTACTTGGTGGAATTAACAGACGAACACGAACATCCCCCTAGACATTCCAAGACGCTCGGGTTGGCTCGCAACTGTTCGGAAAGGCGTTTACTGACAACAGCGCCGCTTTCTTCTCTTTCAAAATTATCGTCTCTCACCAATGATCTCTAACGTTACTATCAAGACGCGCTCTGTTTGGCTGCGATCTGGAGAGAAACGAAAGTTGACCATCCGCAACTTTATTATATATATATATATATATAGCCTTGTCGTAAAAAAAAACATGCACGTGTTGCTATCCGAAATTCGAACGGGTCTGTCGTCAGGTGAAACCAATAGCAAGTTGCGTAGGGCCGAAAAAAAATGTGCTGAGAGAACTCATCGTAGATTAAATAATCGTGGGTGATTATTAGGTGTAATATATTTATTTGTTTAATAACTCTCATACGAAGACATATGAAAATGGAGGCACGGAGTTCGGCGGCGTCAGAGAGCCGTTCTCACAACTCTTTTATCGTAACGGAGGCAAAAATTTCGACGAAACAGAGACTGTACTGTGTGAGATCGATGTATGGAACGTCGAATCGATCGCAAAGATCCTCGAGGAAGTATCGATTGAGAGCATAAGAAACGGCCAAGCTTATGATACTGGAATAACCTCGTCGAAGGCAAGCAACAACGATGGTCAATAACTGGACCAGCAGAGCGATGTCGGTGACCAGGCGCATTGTCGAACGATCCCTTGTCCGCAAAAATTCGTGAGCAATAGGCAGGATCCCTAGCATTAGCAACAGGCCCTGCCTCAGTGTCTCGTTCACGTAGCAGCGCACCGATATTTCCATGGCGAGAAGCGCAAAAGGCACTGTCTCGATAACGTTCGAAAAGACATCGTAGAAATTTCGAAAACTGCGCTTTCCCGTCACGCTTCCCGAGGTCCCTGCAAGCAAAAGTTATTTTGGCTTTAACCCGTGCGCCACACAGGCCATATTTGGTCACGGGATCCAAGCATGTACTTGGCGACGCATCCAGTACTTTTTCTTTCTTTTGTTTTCGATCAGTTGTTTTGTTTGTTTCTTACCGAACGTGAGGATGCCAAGAACGGAGTGAAGGAGTAGAATTTGAAAGGCTCTTGCCGACCATTCGCTCTCATTGGCAAAAATTGAGTACGGACTTTCGAGGTACCGCATGCAAATCAGGGTAACGGTTAGTTTAAAAAAATGAGCTACAACGCTGCCTGCATTGGCCATTATTAAATAATCACGCTAATATTATATAGATGTGTATAGCGTTCACAAAAGTATTAATCTTCGGTCGACCAATAGTTTTATCGAAGAGATATAGATATATGTCGATACTATTAGTCACGTGTCATTTACGACTTAAAATATAAAAACTCAGTCGGATATGGAATTATTTATTCGAGTGCGGGATTCTTTGGTGCGTTCGACCTGCTCCATCGATGGAGTGCAGCGTGAAAAAACTCGCGGACATCCGAGATTGAATTTCGTTCTCTCTCCTCGCGTCAGTAACCATTCAGACGATGCACAAGAATCCACCGTATCGGTCGATCGAATGTTGAGGCTCTTTATGCTGTTGCACGATTTGCGGAAGAACAGCGTTTAACGTTTCGGAAGACGAGACTGTGAAGAGGAAGCGAGGAGGTTAGCTCGAGTGATTTCACGAGTGCCGGTTACTGGCTAGACGTGGAAGAATTGTTGCTGATGCAGAGAGAGCTATAATAGAATTTTCATAGCCAAGTGTCGCCATCTTGACGTGAGAAAAAATGTCTACAGGGCGATGCGGCGCGTGTTAAGGCAACAGTGTGGTACGTCGATTCGTAGGTTTGCGTTGTACGATGTGAAGAAAACGTGGTAATGAAGTGTGACCCTTTATTTGTTTCCATCGTCTCTGAACACTCCGTTATCGAAACACTAAAACAGTTTGCAACGTTCAACTGTGCGGTTAGAGATTGTTGTTTATTCGTGCTGACACCATGGCCGAGACAAGGCAAAGACTGTGCTACGAGAACAAGCTCATCTTGGCGCCCATGGTACGCATCGGAACACTTCCAATGCGACTTTTGGCTCTCGACTATGGTGCCGACATTGTTTACACCGAGGAACTCATCGACTTCAAACTCCTGCGATCCACACGTCGAGAAAATGGTAACCCTCTTTACCTTGTGTACGTTACTGCTCTCCCTCTCGCTCGCTGTACCACAGTATGCTAAAACAGTCATAAAAGAAATTTTAAACTAAAATTTTTATATCGTTTCTTTAAAAATATGATTCTACAATGTTCTCGAACATTCTGAACATTCTGAACATATTTTTACAAAAATCTCGAAACATTTTTTTTTACGAAAACGAAACTCGCTCTACGAGGAAGCAACAAAAACTAAAAATTCACATACTTATATCGCTTTTTCATAGGAGTTGAGAAATTAAATTTATGTGACCAGGTGCGGAAATCGCATTCTTATGTGTGTCTCGCGTGGACAAAACACCATTTTTATACTTTGTTAAGCAACGGTTTGATTTGTGAGTTTACAACGCTCGCCTTCGGCGAGCGCTGTAAACTCACACTTGCCAGAAAAAGTAAATTCGTTGTAGTATCGTATTGTGCGAATTTATAGTATTGCTGTCTCATAACGTTCCTTTATTCACGAAGTTTCTTCTATGCCAAATAATTTTTTGTACCTTTAGCTTTCTCATAAAAAAACATATTCGTCAGTAAAGGAACATTATAAGGAAGTGATATGAAAATAAAAACTTTTAACTTTAGATTTTTTCCAACTTCAGCATCGTGTGTTGACTTTTACGCTAAATGGCCGGTCGATTCTATTTCAATGTAAATAAATACATTGTCGTCGCGTTTCGGTAGGTCGGGTTGGTACTTGGCGCGAAAAATATACGTGGAATGATGCGCGCGAATCACGGAGCCGTCGCGCGTGCGCGCGCACGAGTGTGTTTGATATTTTTTTCTAAATATGATTTTTCGAAGCATTTGTACATTTCGAACGCGTTTTCATAAATATTTCGAAATTATTTTTTCTTCCCTAGAACAAAGTTTCCTCGGATGCAAATTAATAATGTTTCTTCATGGTTTCCTCATTCAGATGTCTTGGGAACAATAGATTACGTCGACCGGACCGACGGAACAATTGTTTTTCGTACGTGTCCGCGGGAGAGAAGTCGAGTCGTTTTGCAACTCGGTACGAGCGATGCCACGAGAGCTTTGCAAGTAGGCCGCATGGTGGAAAATGATGTCGCTGGAATCGATATAAACATGGGATGCCCCAAAAAGTTTTCCATCAATGGCGGTATGGGAGCGGCACTTTTACGCGAACCTGGCAAAGCAAGGGATATATTGAAGACACTTGTCGACGCCCTGACTATCCCTGTAACTTGCAAGATTCGTGTATTTCCAGATTTACAGAAGACCCTCGACCTATGCGATGTAATAATTATACGTTATCACTATTATTAAAATTAGAGTCTTCAAAGCGTTTATCGGGAACAAAGGCGTATATATTATTATCAACAGGTGCTGGTCTCGTCGGGAATATCCGCGATCACGGTACATGGCCGTACAATCGATGAGAGGCCTCAACATCCGAATCGAAATGAAACTATTAGTAAGATAGCGAAGCATTTGTCGATTCCGGTTATTGCAAACGGGGGTTCGAAAGATATCGAGAAGTATAAGGACATTGGAAAGTTCAAAGAAGAGACCGGCTGCAGTAGCGTCATGATAGCCCGGGCTGCCCAGTGGAATTGTTCGATTTTTCGTAAAGATGGTCTATTGCCGATGGAAGATATTATCAAAGCGTATCTTACGTACGCTATCGATTACGACAATGCACCGTCCAATACCAAGTACTGTGTACAGAATATTATTCGCGATCTCCAAGAATCGCCTTTGGGAAAAAAGTTTCTCGCTTCTCAAACCTTGGAGCAAATTTGGTAGGATTATTAATGGTTTCAAATTTCGATGATAATAAGACGTTTGAAGAATTCATCTTAATCGTACCTTTTTGCAGCGATTGTTGGGATATGAGCGATTACTGCAGGCTCAAGCATGATGAGTATCAAAAAAGAGGTTTACAAGGACGATTCCAAGTGACCCCGACATCAAGCGATAGTTGTAACAGCTTAGGTTCCAGGAAACGTAAGCTGGAGGAAGATGAATTGACGGTAATGCGTTGCGCATATCTCAAGAATAACTATTCCGATGGAGATGAGCTACCAAAAACGAGACTATTGAGATGGATTCGAGAGAATAAAAAAAAAATGCCAACCTACGATACGTGGAAAGAGGATAAATTGTTTCGGTCTATTGTTACTGTTGATGGCAAGAAATATAGTTCGACGTTTTGGTAAGACATGAATTAGTGTGATGCATATGTAATTGGCGTTTACACGCTACCTAAGAACAAACGTTAGTGTATAATTTACATTTTTAGGGAGAAAAATAAGAAATGGGCTGAGCAAGGTGCAGCACTGGTGTTTCTATGCGCATTGGACGTTATTGATAAAATCAGCCTACAAAAGAGCGGCAACTTACTTAGCAGCGATTGTCAAGACGATTTACATTCTAACACGGAAACGCTCGACTCCGACAGGTAAATTCGCTTGAAAAAATGTTTTTATTTATTGGGTGAGCTGCAAATAAATATTTATTTTTATTGAATAAACATTTATTTGCAACGGGATGCCAACAGATAAATCTTTTTTCGAGGTTCCCTTCTTACCAATGTACAAAAATATTATCAGAATCTATTTTAAATGAAGTCACGTTTTCTTACATTGCAAACAATGTAGTTTCAATTACTTATTTGGGTCCTAAGAGTATTTGCGATCGTGCAAGAACTCTGTACTGTAACCCCTTATCTGTTACACATAGTCCTCACTTCCGGAACGTATGGCTCAACGCGATATTCCCACTCGGAGTTTTCATGCTCCGAGTTCTCTATCGAAACGACGTTGTCCCCTTTTGTGTAAAAAAATTTGATCGATAAAAAAAAATGAAAATTCAAATTTTTATATTGCTTCCTCATAATGCCCTGTTATTTGCAAAATTTCGTTCACGAGAAACCATTTTCTGTATTTTTGGCGATCTCATAAAGAAAGATTTTCAAATAAAAGTACATTGTCAGGAAGCTATATAAAAAATTCAATTTTTACTTTATTGGCGTTGACGTGCTTGACTGTTAGACAAAACAGCTATCCGATTCACCATTAACGACTAACGTTCGCGGAAATGAAGGCACGGAATAATAAAAGTTTCAAAATTCGATGATACGGATAAATAAAGATTCAGCATTTAACGATTCGATAAAATAACATTTCGGAAGGTGAAATTTTCGGATAAATTGCATTCGGAACCAATCAGGCGCCCGACGGGTAAAAAAGATAAACGCATAGATTTGCAAAAAAAACCGTTACCCTCTCAACTGACAAAGTAAACAGCGCATGAAAAGTAGTCGCGTAGCGAAAATGTCTCGCGCTCCGTAGCTGCGCGCCACGTGTGTTTTTATGATTATTGAGCATTAATATTAAACGGACACGTGTGGCTTAGATCACGATATTTTGTGCCGTAAGTGTAATTCTTCAGATTACAGAGGAATGATTGCGACGCTCGAGGGTTTCCTGTGACCTCAGCGATTACTCCCAATCCATGCCTTCGTACCGACGAAAATTCGACAGATGAAAGTTATGTTTCGCTACTACTGCATGACATAGAAAGTCAAATGGTATCGACAACTTCATCCCGCGGTATCGCAGCCTCTAATGCCATACGTATCCGTCGATCACGCTCTGTGCAGGATGTATTTATGTCCTTCGATACAGCAGCGAGCAATTAAATGCAATCACGAGTTCCTTATTCCAATTGATCCAATAACTTTCATCTAAAGTTGTTGTTATTCGTGATTATTAAATTGCAGTGTGTTATCCAACACTATGGCAATTTTCGATTTGTAGAATATGTATATATATAAAATATTTTTTGAATTTCCCTTTTTGGGAGGACAAGTACATCTCGTAAGCGAAACAAAATTTCCGTGTTATACTGGATAAAATATTTATGTTTTTTAACTTATCGATTGTTACTGCGTGTCGTGTCGGGATAAACGAGAAAATATCTCAAGGTCACCTTTCCTGTTCGTTCTTTCCTATTTGGTGTGAACACGATGGCCCGACCGACAGGAACTAAGGGGTCGCGGCGAAACTGGATTGTTTGTCGTCCGGAATACTGAGTATCTGTAATAGGGAAAGAAAGTGCGTCCGATGAAGACCATCGGCTTATTCAGTTCGTTAAATCAACGCGGTCGGCAGAGACCAGTGAGACGATCGTAGATCATTCAGGCTTTAGGTAGGGCAAGCAAACACGATAATAATTTACGGCATGAGGGACAGCTCGTGCGATTGTTTCGTTTATCGGTCAAATATCCCTGGAACTGGAATATCCACAAGAAATTCTTACTGCCTCGGGGCTCGAATGTTTCTATCATTGATATGCCAAGCAGAGGAAATCTGACTTGCGCGTACAGCATTCTGACGTAAAATCACGAACGGTGACGGATGTGAGATCAAAACAAGAAATAATGCGCGCGGTGCTGTTTGTATTGCGTAATGATACTACTGAAAATGGCTTTCTGCTGAATTAAGATTGTTCAGTATTATTAGAATTACTTTTACATAATTATGCATTCGGTCGAATATAATAAGACATAATATCACGAAAAAAAATAAATATATATGCATATATGAATGGATATATGTAAATATATTGTACAAATATTTATGGGCATTGATATTCCAGTAACAATGATGAATGAAAATATTCCTTCATTAATCAAATAATTTTCCTGGCAGTGGCTTGAAATCGTGATACAACGTATAAAAGCGTTTTGAAATACTTGAAGCACTTCCGGTGGAGTTTTGCTAGTTGCATTGCCGATAGGCAAAGCGCACTAGTCTCAACTCTCCCTTCCTCCCATGCCTTCTCTTGAGGACATACAGACTGAGTCGCTAAAAAAACGATTTCAACTTATTCATTTATCAACTTATAGTCTACAAAAATTTCATTGGCTTTTATTTAAAATATTAATAGTCGGGAAGAAAAAAGGGAAACTAAAGACTACGGAATACGTGTCTGAAGACACGTACCCTGTATGAATCGCATAAAATTTATCGCATGGAATCGATCGACTCCGATCAGATAGATCGGTCGGCGATTGACGGCAGTGGATTTTAAAATTCTCACAGGCCAAGTTACTGTCCCACGAGCACGTCGTGATATACTGTTTACACGACGGGAACAAAGAATGAGAGTGAAGAATTTTCGTGACGCTTGGATATCTCGAGTGAAAAAAATGTCTTTAGAAAGGCCGGTATGGATACCCCGCGGGTCTTTGAGGTACGAAGCGACAACGACAACGATCGGAACGCTACCGTATCTCATATCGTAACTCGTAACACGTGTATGGAGACCCGGCTGTACTGTACCGACCGACAGTAATTCCATTTTGTACGCGGGGCACCTATTTTCCCACCCGACCCTCGTCGGTAGAAAAAGAGTCAATTTAGTATAAAAGGGGGTGTGTCTCACTGCAAATGCATCAGTTTCACAGTGGCAATTCTTGCGATCGCATCGAAGAGACTCGCACTCATATTTCACCATGAACGCCCTGGTGAGTTTTTAGGGGGTATCCCTTTTTTACCTCAAGATACTCGTTTTTTCGTGCAATTTATAGAATAAGAAAAATCTACATTTTTTAATTGCAGCTCATTTTGACCATTCTCGCCCTCGCGGCTCCTATATTCGGCGAAGAGAACGCGGAAATTAAGAGGCAGGAGAAGAGAGGGATCGTAGGTGTGGGCTACGGTAGCCATTATCCGGGAACATACGGAGCTCACGGGCTGACCGGATATGGCGGATACGGAGTCTACGGAGGTAAAAGACTCGATGATTTGCTTTCAACTTCAGGTTACACTGTGCTTCCGGCTGCTCGATATTCGGAGTGAAATCTCAGAACGTTTGGAACCAGTGTTCCCGAGCACAGATTTTATTCTCAAGGCGAGGCTAAACGAGATTCCTCTTGAGAGCAGGCGAAAGTCACGTGACCGCGCCACAAGAGCAACGTAGATGCGGTTTTTGGCCCTCGCAGTGGAGTGAGAGAAAAAGCACAACAGTGTTTATATTATGTTGGGCAGATACGACTTTATTTGTTTGTCATCGCGCTCCGTGGATAATTTTATTTTCTGAAAGATGATGAAGATTTTTATGTTTATTTTGCTTCCAGGTTTCGGACACGGTTACGTACCTAGTGCACCTCTGTACGGAATCGGTCACGGCGTTGCCGCGGCTCCCACGATAGCTCACAGTTACACCGCACCGCTTTCTCAATATTCTCACGGATACAATTCCGCATCCCTCCTGGCTGCACCGTGGCGAGCTGGCTACAGCGGTCTCCACGGCGCTGGATTCGGCCACGGTGTCGGTTACATTAACGGCTGGTGAAGGAATCTCCGAAGACCGTCGAAGATAAAAACGCTGTCTTTTACCGAAGGGAATGGACAGCGCCAACCTACTACTTCTCAACGTTCAATTCATGTGCCTGTAGTTTCAAAACAGATTAAGGAATCTTTGTAATTTTCTCTAAAAAGTCTTTCGATTAAATTTATTAATCCTACACCTTATTAATGCAGTATTGTGAATCCTGGTCGATGAATCCCTCCGAAAAATAGTTTTCTTTTACGAATGGAATACTGTACCTGTTCGGCGTGTGTATGAAATCGTAGGTCTCTGCAAAATATGTGTTAATAAATTTACAGAAATCTGCGCTGCCGACGCGACGCTGCAGCACCGACGATCCACAGTCGTTGCGGCGCGTGTCTCTGCGAGGCAGTCAGCACGAGGAATGTCGAGTACGTCGACGGACATTCCTCTGCGACGAAAATATCAAAGTCAAACATTGTTCAGTGAAGTGTTATTGCAAAATGAATTTCATCGCTAAAGGCCTGTCGAGCATCGCCGGGGCGTTCCTCGGCAAGTCGGCGCAAGGTAAATATTAAAATACACTTCGTACGATCGGCCATCGTCTAATTCAACGATTAACCTCAAAATTTTACTCGCAAGTACAGTTCGAACTTGACTAATCGGTTGGCAATGATTTTTAGGCAGCATATCCAACACAACGAGCGTAACAAGACTCGGCCTCAACAACACGATCCAAGGTAATGATTCGTCCCGTTTAATCTTTATTCTCGATCGACGTAACCACCCGATCATAATCATTCCAGGGGCTTTTCGCGCCATCGTCGGTACTAAAATATTTTTCCTCCCCTCGTGCGATAACAGAGATCGGGTTCGAGGCTTCAAACACGATCCTACGAAAGATCCGTGAAAGGGTCGTCCGAGAGAAAGATCGTGTCAGCGACAAAACCGCTTTGACCCATTTACGCGCAAAATCTTGCGAATTCGGTGACGGTCTTTATTCGACATTTTCTTACGATCGTCCCTCCTCGTCTGCCGCACACAAGTGCGACTATTATGGGCCAACGGAAACGAAACGGCCAACTAAGGAGTCCGCTGACATCTCGCATTTCCCTGCTGTTCCTCGAGATGGAAATTTTGCGCGTAGTAAAAGGATGACTAACCGAGCTGGCCATCCAACTCCGGCGACCCTCGAACTTAAAGGGTAGGCGTACACTGGTCGAGTGCAGGTGAACGGGGTGGGAATAGCGTTTACTTTCCCAGACGAGGAAAACGACAATATGGCGCGGCGTCGTTCACTGTGCAACGTCCAGCAGACAAGAAAATACGGACGGTTCGGAAAAAGCGCACGCAGCTTACCTCTTTGATCCCTTATGTGTGAGCGAACGCTCGTGCTGGACGCACTCGGTAAAGATATATATATATATATATATATATATATATATATATACATCTTTCGTAAATGCAAAAAGGGACATCGGGTCTGTGACGGCGCCGGAGAGCGCAAGAAAGGATTCTTCCGAGTACACAAAAATGTCCGTAGCCGACAGCTAAATCGGTGGGAATTTGCGGAAGGGGTGACATGTCCATTTGCGGTTGACCGCTCGTCGAAGACAGAATAGAGAGGACAATTTTTGCGAGAACGAGAAGCGGGGCTTGGTCGCTGATGGAAAAATTTCAAACGGACGGAATGTTCGACATGTAAAAAAAAAATGTCTTTATTTACGGGACGACATGTGTCGTAAAGCGTCGTCTGTGCGTCAAGGTCGTTCAGGGTCGCGGTAGCACTGAAATCCCTACCGAGTATAATTCTTTATGTACAATGGGCTTCTCTCGTTAATTCCTTAACGACTGGTAGGGATTATGGGAATAGTCGAGAGATAAGACGATCCTCACGTCAACCCTTTGGCCGGTTATAATCCGTTGCTTAAGTATTCTTAATTCTCATCCTGTTTGTCCGAGTCGTCTTGCGTCGTTTCGTCGAGTCGAGAGAAATTCAGTTATTTTTATGGCTATCCGAAATAGATGATTCATCGAATATCGTCGAAATATAAATCGAGCTGTAAATTTAGTTGTTAGACGTTTCTCGGTAAATTCATTCCACTGTAAGGTTGAATGTATTTTATCCTTTCAGACGGTACGTGAATGCAACAAAGGAGCGCGCAACCGTAGTGCATTAACCGATGGTTCATGTACACCGACGAGTTGTACGAGTACGAGCGGGTTGGAGGAAACATTTTTCGCAATGTAATCTTGCGCATTGATCGTCGAGAAGAAAGGGGTTTGGCTTCCAGCGTGGATAATGGGGTTTCTGCTGGTCCTCTTGGCTTAGTTAAGTCCAAGTTAGGTGGGATTATCCGCAGTGTGCCAGGTTTTGGACATCTGTCGTATTGACGGACGGTGGTCAGCCAGCTTGATAGATCTCCAAGTGAACAACAATAGACAGAGCTCGAACGAGGAAAAAGTTTATGTATAATATTATAAATGTCGCGAAATATCTTCTTTCCATGGCTTCTAACGACCACGAGATGTTTGCGAATAGACCGTGACGAGCGTACCACGACATTACAATTTTGCGAGTTATTTTCGCGAATTTTCACAATCAAAGAGGCGAAGGTAATCTGAAAAGAATGATCGTTTCTGGTTAGTCAACGTTTATGTATTTTTTTACTTGGAAAAAAGGAGATTAAACAAATTGTATCGAATTTTCAATCGCTCACGAAGGAAGTCTTGTTTGGATCAAAAGAAATCTCAGATTTTGATGAACATTAAAATTTGCATATCGCTTCCCCATAATGTTTTCTTCGTTCGCAAAGCTTCCTCCATGAGAAAGCTATGAATATAAACAATGCTTCATTACAGAAGAAACTTTGCGAATAACGAATCGTCATGAGAAAGCGTTATGAAAATGTCAATTTTCAACTTTTTTTTTATGAAAAAAAAAAAAAAATGTCACAGCCTCGTCGATAATCGAGCAGGTAGAAAAACCGCCCCTCTAAATGCCATACTCTAAAAAGCCATTGACAAAAGAGTTGTCCACTTCTCGTACCGGGATAGAAAAAAAAAAAATATCGTGGTCGGTCGGTTATACGCGCGCTGACCACCGACAGCGCGGGACTTTGCTTCGCAACAATGTTACTTAATAAGCTTAAGAACGCACCAGCGAGAAAGAAGATTGAGCAGCACCCCCGGCTTTTGCCGCTGTCGCTTTCGTTGGGAGACTCGGGCGGGTCCCGGAGATGTCAAACGTCCGTCATATTTGATATCCGCAGAGTGAGCTCCCGACCAAGACCCATACTTTCAAACCGGGACTGTCCCCGTTCTCTCTGTCTCGTTCCACGGGTCCGTAAGATTATTTGCGAAAGAGTT
Source organism: Listrodromus nycthemerus (assembly GCA_963978505.1). Classification (NCBI taxonomy): domain Eukaryota; kingdom Metazoa; phylum Arthropoda; class Insecta; order Hymenoptera; family Ichneumonidae; genus Listrodromus; species Listrodromus nycthemerus. Next base: position 2,225,359 of record OZ021682.1, on the reverse strand, counting down.
TTCGGTTTCTTGGTATACCGTTAGCTGCAGCTCACCGCTCGGCCGTGAGTCCCATTTTCACATCCCTCTTCTCCTCCTGTGACAATAGAGAACTCTGAGCTTCGGATACCAGCTTCCCAATGTAGTCTACTGGCTCAGCGAAGTCTCACTCCCAGAAATTATGTCTCCTCTGTCCGGTTTTTTTTTTTTCGCATGCGGGACAGCAAGGTAAAATTAACTTACGGGGTAAAACGGATTCGGGCCGATCAGCTTTCCCTTCCTCCAAATAATGAGTGCAGAAGGGGCCGATTTATTTCGAGGACTGTAGGATTGTTTTAATGTGAAGAGGCACGGTCTCGTCTCGATGGAGGGTTAAAAAATATTTTTCTCGAGTTTGCTATACAATGCGAGCTGCAAATACGACCACTTTGGTTTTAGAGTCAGTGGCTTATGTTTATACGAGGTGTCGTTATTAAAGAATAGAAGCTTGAATCAAGTATGTTATCCGAGATTTTATTTATCCAAAGTACTCTCTCCTTAGATCTGTTCGTATAAAAGGGTTTTATTCCAACGAGACCAAGCAGTTCAAGGCACTGTTTCTACCACTTCGGGAAACAGTCTCTTTCTCATAAATATCTTCTCTAATTAGTTTTTTCTCTCGCATAGAGGACATTGAGGCAATATGAAAAGACGTCACAAAATGTAAACTTTCCGAGCCCCTCCGACCCTCCCCTCATTCAAATAATGGTTGGATTAGTGGACGATTTATATCGAGCGTTGTAGGATAATTTGAGCATACGAATGCAAGGTAACACTTTGCCCCGAGGTATCGATAGAATCGCGGTGACCCTCCATTCTAGCCTCGCGCAACGGTGATTAGAGAATCGTGGTGTAACAATGCGCTTAACGAGAATATTTTCGTCTCGTCAATAACTATTATGTAACAATGTATGTAACACAATCTGTATTTCTTATGCAGCAGGATTCGAGCAAGTGAGAGCAATGGGATCTTCCTTGTGGCAGATGCATAGGAAAGGTCCTCATGTGAAGGACAGAAAAAAGAGGCGTCCGCTCGACGGTAAACCATTCGCCAAAGGAGTGGTCCTCAAGACTGTAATAAAGAAACCGAAGAAACCAAACTCTGCGAACAGAAAGTGCGTTCTCGTGAGGCTATCGACCGGCAAAGAGCTGGTAGCTTACGTTCCAGGGATCGGTCACAATCTTCAGGAGCACAACATAGTTCTATGCAGAGTGGGAAAACTTCAGGACACACCGGGAGTCAGGATCGAATGCGTTCGCGGGGTCTTCGATCTGCCTCATGTTGTAAAACAAGGCCCGAAATAGTCGGTTCGCTCGTGCGTTATGTAAGCTGTCGCCGAACTTGTAATAAACTTAATACCATAAGTGCAACGCTAGAGTCACCGTCATAGATACTGCTCTTCATTTTTATTATCTAAGCTGGATCTTCGCTTTCGAAATATACCATTATCGTTTGTAACGATTTGGAAATGGTTTCGCAACGAGAGTTCGAAGGCAGTCGACTCGACGAAATTTCATTGGCAATCCGACGTATTTGCTCGTGTCGTTCGTTCACCGAGTATTTCGGAGCTTAGTCCTCCCTTCGAATTCACCAGAAATCTTTAGGATCTCATCTGACACACATTTCCAGTTTCCAGGTTGCACATGCATCCCGCGGGCGTGCAACCCTTCATCCATGCTGCACGGTATAATATAACGTTGTACCGTTAGCTGGACCACGCGTCACGATGCATAATGCATTTGTGCAGCGCGTCGGAGTGGGACAATGGTGGTGGGAGTGGGAGAGGGAGATGCGATGGGTATCCCGGCGTGCACAAGCCCCTTCGTCCCGGGTTATTACGGAAGGGTTGGCTCGCAGGCTCCGTCCTCTGTTCCGCATCTGCAGATCCCTGATCCACCCACGCGACCACTGACCATATGACATGCTGACCAACATCCCGACGTTTTCGGGAATAACGGTTCTCAGCCGAAAATCAACAATCCAATTTTGCCCAGTTGTTTAGAAGAAACCTGAACTTTTACCATATATTTATAACTGCTTCGTCGCTCTTATATTTTAATCGACTGAACTGTTGAAAAAATTTGTACGGAGTTTAATGTGTACGACTGAAAGGCTCAATGCATTTAATTTTTTGAGATTTTGTTGATTTTTCACCACAATTGTACATTAAATATGATGTACCGGTTCAGGTGTAAAAAATGTCAGTCCGGTAAATCCAATTTACAATTTTTCGTTGCAGTGTGAACGAAAAGGCCGAGAGAAGTTACGATGTTGCTTTTGAGAATGGAATTGAGAAGGACGAACTGAGAACCTTGTAGATGACCATCGGTTTTGTGCAGGGGACGATGACGATTTCAGCTCGCTGCACACGCCGGACTTACAAAATACGTGCTCGTGATACATTCTGGAAATGCCGTTCTGCAGTTAATTCTAGTCGGCATTTATTCGTCCTGACGCTGCTCTTTGCGGTCAAATATTTCTGCATTTTATGCTGGGCCGTGGAGTGAAGCACATATGGACAGTCGATTAAGATCTTCTAGAAGAATTGGATTCGGTATTCATGAACTGCTTTATCCGATGACTATCTTTGCGCTCTTCGCTAAAATTTCTTTGGATCATAAGGTATGTAAATATTTAATTATCTTTCTCGTCGTTTGTTCGATTTTACGAAACGTCCGGTCGCCTATTTTCGTTTGACAATGACAATCAGAATTAAGCTTAGATGTAAATTCTTTACATCAATGTAAATTCTTTACATCAATGTAAACTCTTTACATAAATGTAAAAATTTGCTCAAAGTGAATATTTTTTTTTGTCTCGTAGGCAGATTATCGAGGAATGGTGATGCACTGTACAATAAGCTGTGAAAACGGATAACAATATTCGTAATCCGTACAATAATTCGGTGTCCGTTTTTTTTTTTGCTGTGCTCTCGCACTCCGAGACTCGAAGTCGTTAACTCATTTAAACAGTTTTCGAAGTCAGCCCAGGTTAAGATTGAAAAAGCCGGAGTGAGGAAAAACGAGGAATACGAAGTTAATCCGCTACTTCTATAATCGAGTTTTCCTTAATCCCGCTTGTAAAATCCCTCGACTCTTTTTCGGTCTCTGCTCTCCCGGCGGCAATAATAATTATTCGTTCTCGTGGGTCGCATATACAAGGGTGGGAGAGAGAGGAGAGTGTACTTGTTTTGAACAAACTTGAAGAAAAATCCTACGCATGCTTTTTCTTGTTCTTCGCGTTTTCGGTTAAAAATAAAATTGTACCTGGTATACGACGCGATTTGTTTTATAGCTTGGACGAAAATGAAGTGGAAGACCCTTCCGCAGTGTTGCGATGCTTACGGGGTATAGAAAAGTTTCCCCGATGAGCCGGAAAAAGAGTCGCCGAGGTCTCCGAGGAACCGGTTGCTTTATTACGGTTCTCCGCAACCGATCATTGAATCATATTGTCGCCTTCGCTACCGCCTGAACTCCAATCTCAACGTGATATCATTTTTTTGCATGTGTGGATGATATTTTTTTTATCTTTGCGTATCTCCATCAAATCCCCACGAAAAGAAATATATTTTATTTTTGGAGCGAGACTTTTAACCGCTAAAACTTAGTTTATGCAATGATACACTTTGATGTTTGGGGCTACATTTTTGATCGTCTCAGTTCTAGCTCATAACATGGAATGTCGTCCATTCGCTGGAATAAAGTTTTCAAGAGCTCAATGTTCGCTCATAAAATGAATTTTTTACTTATACACAAAGCTAAACCCTTTTTTACTGTTGTTGAAAGGTAAAATTTTTATTACGTGAACTGACATTCAGTCGTGGAAAATTTTAGTCCAGCGAAAGGAACGCATTCCATGCGACGAGCTGAAACATTAAAGATGTAGTCCTAGGAATTTAATATATTTCATTTCACGAGCTAAAATTTGGTCGTTGGAAAATTTAGCTCACAGAATGTAATACATTTTTGTAGCAATAATAATACATTGTTTAAATCCAATGGTGAAAATACTGTTTCCTGGCAATGAGCTCAGTGGAGCAAAAGGGCAATCTCGTGATCTGGATACTGAGTCGATGTGAATGCGAAAAAAAAATAATCCGGCATTTTGGATAAAGGACTGTAAGAAATTCGATGCGAAATGACCATTCGCGCACTAAAATCCGCGTATACGTTCTTCCAAACAAATGAAACGAGTGCAGCAAGCCACTGCAACTCTTTACCGTAAAGCTTAGTAACCGTACACCGCTTCGAGGACCCCGCACTCTTTCGGTCTTTCCCTCGCTCGTAACGAAACTTTTTGTCATCGTTCACGTGAATAGCGGTTTTTCCTTTTCAAGTTTGACGCGCGTCCCAAAATCGTCCGCGCGCCCCGTCGATTTTCTGCCGGCGATCGCCCCGCTGGACCCGTTGTCCCCGTTTTCAGCGCTGCAAAATTTTCTGTAAGCCTTTCTCACGGGAAATCTTGTCGAAAAAATCTAACGAAAAAAAAAAAATGGTCACTTCGGTTCGATGCGAAATCGAATCGTCGTGAAACACGATAAATGAGACATTTCACTATGCGACTTTGAACTCATCAATCTCATACAGAACGTTTTCTATTTTTATATTAGTTATGCAGAAATCCCCAAGGAATTCCGTGCCGGAGAATGGTGGGCAGCTATACGGATTATTACAAGTCCCGTTGGATCCGGAAATCATAAGATGAGGAGAGGAGGAGCAGGAGGGAGGCAGTGGGGCAAAATAGATTGTGCTAAAAAATTCTGGACGTTACAAAAGGAAGATCTCATCTCAAATGGAAGAAACAGGTCCATCTTTCCCCGCTCTTTCGTGAGCTCTCACTCACACTTGAGTAAAGATGGAATTCAGTTTCAAAGAAACATGGTGCGAAGAAAGATAGATCCGTGGGCGTGTCGAGCGATCGCCACATACACAATTCGCGAGAATGAAAACGTTCGAGGAAATTCCTGCGGGAAAAGTTCTGTATGAGAAAGGGGAGGGTTTTTTCTTTCTCGGTTGGTTTCACACTGGGCGATGGGCGTGCGGCCGGAAGTATGCAAATTTTAAAAGTCTGTTGGCAAAACTTACTCGGTGGTCCGCGTCGAAAGATAAATCGAAATGTAATTACCCACAGAAGTACAGCGGTAAATGTCCGAGTCGGTCGCAGTGTGAGATGTGCGAGTATCTTTCTGGATGTCCTGCGAACGTCTCAATGTTGTATCCGGTCACCGCTGCATCTTCTTTTTCCCTGGGGCGCGAGGATCTTTCTTTTTTTTTTTTCCTGTCGAACCGGAAATTCTAAAAAGCCGTCGCGATGTATAAGCTATTAGAATGGCTAATGGCGCTTTCCCGGAGCGCATCCTGACGATCCTGCTGGACCGCCTGGTGACAAGCTCACTTTCTTTTCTGTCGATTTATATATACAGTAAATTTCTTTCATTTATATCCTGGCGCCAAACATTTCTTCGTCACTACATTAGGGCTTCTTAGACCGGCGGTCCGACGAATTATTGGAGATATTTGTTGGGTAAATATTCGGGACGTTGAGAATGAGAGGATCCGTGCAAACTGTGAAGGGTACTGTTGGGCTCGACGTTGGAAGCTGGAAGATAATGATGAGTAACTTCGCGTCGGACGTTGAAAAATAGTATTTTATATCAATGGTGGGGAAAATGAAATTGTTGCCGATATTCGTGCGTGAAACGTTTTCTAAACTCGTTTGACTGCAACACTCGGCTTATGGTCGTGCTGCAAACTCCCGCTGAGTAACAGGAATATTAAAAAGTAGTGCAGAAATTAGCTAGAGTATTAAAGAAAGTGTGAGAAATGTAACAGACATTTACACGGTATTAAAATTAAATTAAAATCATTATAGTTAAATTACAATAAAAATTAAAATTAAATTAAAGCGCGACTTTCGTCACGCATTACAGACACGATAAGCAAATGCGTTAAAAAATATCTGGTATCGGTCGAGGCTCCTTTTACTTGCGAACGATCGAGCATCGGAAACGTGTTATTACACAGCTTTAAACTTTAAACCCCTTGCGTTAGTGGTGCACCAAATTCCGTGCACGACTTGCCGATGTTCAGCGGTCGACGAATTTTATTGCACTCTTTTCGCTCTCAAGGGTGGGCTACTTCCGTCGATTCTCTACCTGCAGCGCGCCACTTTTCGCCGAATATACATATTTTCCATTAATTCTCACCATTTCGCCTTTCCAACGAGCCCATCGTCTATTGTCAATGTTACGGCCGTATACGATCGGCTTATTCTTTCCCATCGGGAAATGACGCTTTTGAGGTAATATCTTCGACCGCCTACTTACGCATTTTTTTTTGTCTTGATCGTGCAACACCGCGAAAAATCATCCATTGCCTCTTCAAATTTTTGTAAAAGTGCCTGCAAAAATATGTTCCATACATGAAACCTACAAGCGATATTGTATTTAAATTTACATATTATACCAAGTCTATTGGGAATAGCATGCGAGAAAATGATTTTGAAAAAATGTAAAAAACTTCCGCTATGCGAAAGATAGATTTTCATTATTTTTATCCGGAATATATTTTCATGCGAATTTCTTTTTTTAAATACCTTTCGCATACAAGTTTTTTTTTTCGCGCAGGTAAATTTGAGTCCGCTCCCGAAAATCTATTTTCTTGAACGTCGCTCGACCGAGGAATGTCGGAAACGAAGCAATAAAAACCAAACTAGCAAAAGAGGTATATGACAGGGAAAGTAATAATCGATTATTGCTCTACGATGAATGGGAGTAAGAGCCGGAGAATTGCGAACTCGGTGGGCTTGCACGGGAAACACTCGCGTTTCCCGAGCGATTTTTCGGTGGATGTAAAGTTTGTCAAATGATCGATTATGGCAGTCCTTTCAACTCCAAATGGTTGCCCAAGACGAACCGCGCGAGACGCTCAGTTCCGTTACACCGAATCTTCCCCGCATCCAATCGGTCACTATAAATGCACACTGAACGTTTTCGAATAGAGATAAAATTTCGTTCGAATAGTCGCACTGTTTTTTTTTCTGCCGGTACTTTTTCGCTGTTCGTCCCAAGACGCGTCTCACAATGCGATATTTCTTGAAAAACGATTTAAAAAAAAGAAAAAAAAAAAAAATACATATAATTGAGACGAGCGAGCGAGAGTGGAGTTTGCCGGATTTGCGTCCGTGACGAACACCAAAGGGTCCTCGTGGGCGCCGATTTTGCCGCGAGAAAATTGAGACGTTCCGCTCGTAGGGAAAGCGTCCGGAACATCGTCAAATCCACCGTTCACACACTGGGTCAAAATCACCGTTAGAGTAAAAAGGAAGAAGCGAGAAATTTGGCGTCGCTCGAAACGAAACCGGCGCGGTGTCGAGGCAGATGCAAATCCATCCGGGCGATCGAGAAAGCGCATCGGTGCGGCTGCTGCTCAGAGCCGTAGCCTACCACGGAAGAATCCGAATAACGGGTTGCGGTTGTCCGGAACGAGGATCGTGAGGACACACCATTCAAATGTGGGTTATGTGGCCAAAAGAGCAAAAATTTGTATACATGGGAAAGAGGCGGGCATCGCCGTTCAATGTGAAGCGGAATCCCAGGCTCTGGACAATAGGCAAACGCACCGATGCCGAGAGCATCCACGATGAGGCCCGAGGTCCTTTTAGCGGAAGCAAGCCCACGCCACAGTCGTTGGACCATATTCGCTGTGATGAGAGACACGACGACATAATGAGAAGCTTCCTGTACCGAAAAATTAAAAATATCTCGATGGAAAATTTTTCAAAAAATTCAAAAAAAATAGCAGAGAGCAGAGATTCGCTCTTACTTCCGTATCGGACTGGTCGTTCATGTTATTCGATTTGTATCGACGACAGTCGATGCAAGCTGTGAATGGATATTGCGAAGCGAATATTATGCATCAAAACAACCCAATAAATAAGGATCTCGTTAATGGTCCATCGGCGACAGGAAGGTGACAAATTTATCATCATAAAGATTATATATATATATATATATATATATATATATATATATATATATTGTAGGATATATGGAAAAGTCACCGAATTTCGCCATATGCTGTTAATTTTCTCGGAGAACAAGACCATTAATATTACCCTTTCGGGGCCCAACAGCACCGAAGGCCCATAAACACGCGTGCGTCGTACTCTTTGTCACTCCCTCTCTCGTTCCCTTCGCCACTCCGACGAGAGTTCAACCCTTTGGGCCCCGAGGTCCGTCCGGCGACGAATGAACGCGCGACCATCGTGGAAAAAAAAAAAAAAAAATTTCGCAAATTTCACTCGACCGTTGCCACTCCGAGAGGGTCTCCGGATATTAGTGTAATTTACGACGTCTTTACGCAAATTCGCGATTCTCAAAGTGTGACAGGAGTAGAATCGAGTGACGAAAGGGGTTTCACGTTGGAGTCTTCGGTGGAAAAATGGGCGAGGTCATAAATCGTCGGTGAAAACTGGGAAAACAATGGGAAGCTCAGAATATATTGCAGAATAGTTTCTTGTACCCAAAGGGTTGAGACATCGACCAACAGGCTTCTTCACCCTCGCTTCAACTCTCTCTCTCCCCCCCCCCCCCCCCCCTCTCATATCGAGGACATCTCCATTATAATAATGCAAACGTCGAGTACCGGGTTTGTCGGCTACCAGGTCTCGTCCGAGCGGAACTCTGCGGACCTCGATTCCAAGACTCGACGTTATCCATTATGGAGACACAGCAGTAGCTGTATTATACCGTGGTACGAAGGATTTAGCGGGTCGAGTAACTGGATTTCAGGAAAATTTTGCGCTTCTCTCGCCGCGGGGCGGCCGGAGACTCTCCGATGGATTAATATTGCAGGAATCGGGATAGTCGAAGGGTTAACTCGCGCTACCGTTGTCCCAAAGTTTTCCGCGTGTGCCGGTACCTCGGGCGAGAGGGACGGGCAGAAGGATCCTGCGCCGCAGGACACTGTCGCAAGTCGTTGGGGATGGCGCGACGCGCTGGAAAATTCGCAATGTCGTGGCGAGGGGGAAAAGATGTTTTTTAAATTTTTTTCTCGATACTTCGTACCATAAGCGGGAAGTATATTTTTAATGAGGAAAAAAAAAATCGAGGTTCGACCGGAAACAGTTAGGAAAGAACGGCTGGGGTGCGGACCCTTTCTTCGCTCGCCGCGTCGAAAAAGCGCTCTCGAGTCGGTTAGCGGTTTTTTTTTTTTTCTTCTTTTGCTTTACGGCCGTACCGTACAGCAGCGAGGAACGCTTGGCCAGTTGTAAACATTTTTCGAGGATTATCCGTCGTTCTCCGGCTACGTGCGCAGTCGAACGCCTCCCCCGCCGCCCCTCTTGTTTTATCGTAAACGAGTCAAATTGCCAAGTCGAACTGTAATCCGGATAGAACCGAATATCTGTTTACTATGATTGTTATTATTATTGGGTTATTTATCCGAGCTTAGTCACGGTGCAGTCGAAAGGATTAAAAAATTAGAAAAGGATTTTTTTTACCAACGGTATTATGGTAAATTGTTATTGTGAATAATTATTTAATGCATTGGCGCATTTTCTTAATTAAATGATTCGGATGGTTCGTTCTATTTGAAAAAAAAAAAAAATATTGCATCGCAGTCGAACGCCTCCCCCGCCACCCCTCTTGTTTTATCGTAAACGAGTCAAATTGCCAAGTCGAACTGTAATCCGGATACAACCGAATATCTGTTTACTATGATTGTTATTATTATTGGGTTATTTATCCGAGCTTAGTCACGGTGCAGTCGAAAGGATTAAAAAATTAGAAAAGGATTTTTTTTACCAACGGTATTATGGTAAATTGTTATTGTAAATAATTATTTAATGCATTGGCGCATTGTCTTAATTAAATGATTCAGATGGTTCGTTCTATTTGAAAAAAAAAAAAAAATATTGCATCGCAGTCGAACGCCTCCCCCGCCACCCCTCTTGTTTTATCGTAAACGAGTCAAATTGCCAAGTCGAACTGTAATCCGGATACAACCGAATATCTGTTTACTATGATTGTTATTATTATTGGGTTATTTATCCGAGCTTAGTCACGGTGCAGTCGAAAGGATTAAAAAATTAGAAAAGGATTTTTTTTACCAACGGTATTATGGTAAATTGTTATTGTAAATAATTATTTAATGCATTGGCGCATTTTCTTAATTAAATGATTCGGATGGTTCGTTCTATTTGAAAAAAAAAAAAAAATATTGCATCGCAGTCGAACGCCTCCCCCGCCACCCCTCTTGTTTTATCGTAAACGAGTCAAATTGCCAAGTCGAACTGTAATCCGGATAGAACCGAATATCTGTTTACTATGATTGTTATTATTATTGGGTTATTTATCCGAGCTTAGTCACGGTGCAGTCGAAAGGATTAAAAAATTAGAAAAGGATTTTTTTTTACCAACGGTATTATGGTAAATTGTTATTGTGAATAATTATTTAATGCATTGGCGCATTTTCTTAATTAAATGATTCGGATGGTTCGTTCTATTTGAAAAAAAAAAAAAATATTGCATCGGTAAAAAATTAAGCGATCACACGATTATCGTTTGATAGTAAGAAGTCGATCCGACCGACGAGTCGCTGTACGGATAGTCGAACTTTCGAACGAAAAATCCGAGACGGTGCCGGGCGAATAGTTTTGGAAAATCGGTTAGTGACGGACGCGTGCCGTCCCCACCAGTCCATCTCTGGTCAGCCAGTGGTCTCCTGTAAACACGACAAATCCCCACTATTTTTCCAAAATCCCTTCCACCTAACGCCGTCTCGGACTTGCAAGGGTTGAGAGGTATATAAGCCGAAGAACACCCCCTTCTCGTCATAAACGATTTTTCCTCGCCGACTCGGACAGTACGCCGGTCGCGCGAAACACGAATACGAAGAAAACAAACAACAGAAAAAAAAAAAAAAAAAAAAAAAAAGAAGAAGAAGGTTGACGTCTGGTAACGCGCGGCTGTAGCGTCAGCGATATAAAGTTTTCGATACGCGCAATTAACACGCCGTACGGAAACAAACGACAGAGAAAGCCCGAGGTTCCGAGCTGTGTTGTGGTTCAATTGTGTCGATAGTGATCACGGATTTGTTGTTAGGTAAGTAGTGTTTATTTTCACTGAAAATTTCATTTCTCTCTTGACCTTACGTTTATTTTACATTTATCGTTTTAAATAAATTACACTTCCCGTATATTTATTATTCCAATTTTAACGAAGATATTTTGAACAGAAAGTCTTTCCAATTATGAAAAATCCATTACGTCACCGAGCTCTGATATTGGTACATAATTAGCGACACATGGAATGTAACGGAACTGTTGGAAAGTCAATAGACTTTGGAAATTAAACGTAAATTGCATGAATTAATGTGGCTATGTGAGAGTTCAAAGTGGATATTCTAAATTTCTCATCTCGCTTCTTCTCTTTGCAGAACATTCGTGACAATTCGACGAATAAACATGGACACTTACGCTCGTTCGCCGATAGACTCTGGCGATGAGGCTCTCGACTTCACCTCGGCCGCGAAGAAGGACGCTCGTCAACAGAACACCGAGTCACCGGTTCTCGATTTGTCCTGCAAGAAGCAAGAACCAAGGGAGCAGCACGATTACCGACAGCCTCGCTCGTCCTGTAGTCTAAGTCCGGTTTCCTTCGAGGGTCTGTCGCGTTCGACCATCGTCGAGAACGCAAGCCAACATCAGTTGCAGTACGGCGATCACGAGAGAAAAAGTCCTTTCGAGGGACGAACCTTCATGGTGACGCCGCCCTCGGAAACCGATTCGCCAAAGAAGCCCAAGTACGAGCCGATATACAATCAAATAAACACCGCTACAACGCCGCCGACCGATTTGATCAATCGTTATCCGCTCATACCGATGAGTCTTCCGATGCCGGGGATCGCGGTTCCAACAACTTTGCCGAATCTGGCGATTAGTCAGACGGGAGGTCATACGATAAATCCGACCCAACTTCCGGTATCGACGACCGCCACTTCCGCCCTCCCCCACGAAGTGAAGAGTCCCATGACATCACCGGATATCGGGAAGAAAGCACCGAGACCCTTCAAAGCCTATCCCAAAGATCCACTGTCTTTGACGATGGGCACGGCCGAGCTGATGTACGATCAGAACTCAAACGAGGCTTATTCGGAATTCCGGAAACGAATGCTGGACTCGGTGCGAAGAACCAACGAGGGAACCAACATCAAGATGAGGAGAGTGACGAAGAGTCCGGGACTTCCGACCAGCACGATGGACGACAAGGACGCCGCTTACTGGGAGAGGAGAAGAAAGAACAACGAGGCCGCGAAGAGATCGAGGGACGCGAGAAGAGCCAAGGAGGACGAGATTGCGATAAGGGCGGCTTTCCTCGAGCAAGAAAACATGAAATTGAAGTACGAGCTTGTAGCGCTGAGAAACGAGACCGCCAAGCTCAGGTGTATGGTATACACGAATTAATTCGTTATTAATCTATCATTATCGTCGTATCGTCGTATTACTAGATCGTTTAATTCGGTAGGATTGCAAAGGATAATGTAAATTTTGCCGATCATCGTTACACCCGGATATCGTGACTAGGAACCTTTTCGGCGGGGAAGAATATTCATTTTTTTTGTCTATTTTGATATACGATAAGTGACAGGAAGAGGTACCGAGATTTTTTATTAGTCGTCGTGATCCAACGAAGATCGTGCCAGTTTGGCTATCTGATAGTAGCTTTATCCAAAGTTTAGATGTTTAAGTGTGTAACTACATCATGGTACCATTTAATTTCAATGTGTGCGTGTAAATTCGATTCATAAAGTGACGGAGCGAGCAACGCGATGTTTCCAAGTCCACGAAACTTGCGCGAGACTTACTGTTCTGGACTGAACGGAAAACTCCTTCCGGATATTATAGTCAATAGAGCCTAAGTGTAAATACGTTAAATCGCGTAAAAATTGTTTCTTCTCTTCTGCCATAGCGGTTTTCTCTTGTGTATATAAAAAGACTGTTGCAATATTTAAGATATATTTATAAAATAAAGACACATTTTTTAGAAAAAAAAAACTCTCAGCCTATTTACAAGCCTTTACCGTATAATTTTCCGAAAATTATTCCGGTAGCGATTCCGCAAGGTCCATCATCGTTTCCGTTTCTAGAACGTTTCTCTGCATATTTTTATTTTTTGTCAAGACCTTTGAGTATGATTTTTGCGATACTTGACGGGGTATGAAAGCTAAAGCTGACTTAACATCATTGTTACCAGATGATATTTCTATAGACATAATATTTTCATTGTCTTTCGTACTTGTAGTCTCCACCTTTTCAGTGTTGCGCCGGCAGTGCGATGGATTATGCTGGAACATTTTTGTTTTTTGATTCTTGTTGAGGTAAACCCCAGTTTTTTTGGGCTGCGCCTTGGAGCATTCTGTTTCTTCTACTATCATGGCATTTTTACTTTCAGGCTTGTGAATCTTGCGACCCTCACAGTCGTAGCGGAAGTTCTTAGGAAACTTGTGAACCGTTATGCAGTGATTGCGTCGTTCGGTTGGATTTTCAAGCTTTAAATCACACTCTGACACGTAACACTGATACTGAAATATAATGGAATAATATATATAACATTATGTAAAGATAGGATAGCGCGTTAACAGTGTGGCTGACGTACCATAGGTTGTTTCTCAGCGAGAAGGCAAAAAAAACTATCGTGGCTCTCCTGAATATGAATCTCCAAGAGTCTGGCGTTAGGTCTGATTTTCTTGCACTCCTTGCAGACATATCGGTGCGAACCGTTGTAATGTATCTCGAAATCGATGAGGTTTCGAAAGCGCGCTTTGCAGCCATATACGTTGCAAGGAAACTCCTTCATTCTAAAGACATGTTCCGAAATCAAATAAACCAGCTAGACGTATGATTAATTTTTGAGGTTAAACGCAGATTGGAAACGACACATCGAAACTGCATGCAGAGATACGTGAAGACTCCAAGAATAATTAATACCGACACATTGTGACACAGTTCTTCGTCGTCCTCGACAGTGACCCCCGTTCTTTGAAAAACTCTGCATGCCTGGTGGATTTCCTCGAAGAATTTATCGTTCAGAGGTCTCCGACCTACACCAATTTCTTTCAGAAACGCGTCGATACTTTCCAACTGTGAGTTATCCATTAAAATCGTTTATTTCGTTCTGTTGGCGTTTACAATTGTCGCCGAAACTTTGCGCTGTTTCTCCGGCGGCTTCGCTTTGCTCCCGAAACACCGGGCAGATCAGCTGTTCGGACAGAGACTCATTGTAGTGTTCGCAACGCTTGGCTTTGGTCGTCAGTCGACCCCTCGTCGTCGTGCTGTCGTATTCTACATTTATTTGATAACGATTACCATCGTACTTTTAGTTACCACGGAAAAGAGTTATATCGGTTTTATTAACAGTACATCGAGCAGTGTGCGTATTTTTAATCGAGCAACAGACGAGACTTCAGGTTATCGAGTATCTCCGTCATTTTAGTCTCCAACTCGTTGCGTCGTTCCACCGCTTGCCTCTTATCCTGCAACACAAGATGCGCGTTCTATGGTGATGATTCGTATTTAGGAAACAGAACAAAATGGACGGTGAATCGAAACGATTTTCCAGAGCGATATCCGGGATACAAGGTTCGTTTATTCGTAAAAAATAAATAAATCCATTGCGCATGTAACTGCATATTGAATATTCTCTCTAATATAATATATCGACTACAAAGATCTCGTGAATCCGACGTGCCGAATCGGTCCGTGCGGGGTCGATTGTCTCTCCTCCGACACTTTAAGCGTCGCTACTTTGTTTCTGTACTCGTTGACTTTTACTCGCTCCGTCTCCGTTTCAGGTTCCTCGGTAAACTTCGTCAAAGTTACTTCATCCTGGGGATTGGAATCGTCCGAGATAACCAGAAGTCCCATCAGTTCTTTGTCGTCGCTACCGGAAGTGGTCGTCTGTTCTACACCCTCGCCATATTTTGGTGCGCTGTTCGCGTCTTTGGTCAGGACGTAGTCGTCTCCACCGAAGCCAAAGAAGTCACGAGCGCTTTCCGCGTCTTCGAATTTTTGCGGCTGTCCCGGAGGCCTCAAATTTTCTTCGGCTACGACACGACGCTCCTGCTCTGGTCGATGACCTTCTTCGGAAAAATCTTTACTCTCTTCGGGCTGGAATATCTGCAACCGAATCGTGGGATTGTTTTCTCGTGGTTTTTGGTTCTCGGACTCCTCGCGATACTGTTGTCGCGATGGTTGAACCGTTCCTCGAATGTGAGCGTCGACCTTCGTTACACGCGACCGTTGAAGTTCTTTCTCAAGGTCATCGCTGGTACCGACACTTTTCTTCGCTTCCGGTCGGGGACGGCTTTGAAATTCGGTTCTCGAACGAGACACCGGACGTTTCGAACTCGGCGATATTTCCACGGGTGATTCGTTGGTCGGCGACACATCCGGGTCCAAAGGGTAATATCCTGTTGGACCGGAAGCCCGGAAGTCCACGCTCCAGCTCGTCTCGTACGTCGGAGACACATCGGCGTCCGCCGGATAATTCCCAGTCGGTCCTGGACTCTGAAATTCCAGAAACGCCGGAGTTTCGTAGGTCGGTTCAACGTCTTCGTCGCGGATTTCCATCGGGACGCCGAATTTCGGGAGTCGCACCACTTTCGCTCTTTCCGTACTGTCGAATGTGTGATCGAACGGTGCAGGCCACGCTCTTACTTCCTTGCTTTCACCTTCGTGGAGCTTCCTTCCGGTCAGTCTTTCCGGCAGACCGACTGCGGGTTTCGCGTCATTTCTCATCTCCGGTTCATCGTAATTCCGGGACGAATCGTCGTCCTCGATCGAGTCATCCACCGAAGGATTCTCTCGGTTCTCGTAATTCTCGGATGGCGCGTCGTCCTCGCTCGCGTTCTTCGCCGAACCGTCACCTTGCTCTTCGTGACTCTCCAATCGCCCGTCGTCTTCCTTCGACTTATGTTCCGAACGATCATCTTCCGTCTGTTCTTCTTCCCTTTCTATTTCTTCGTCTTCCCTCCGTCTCTCATTTTCCTCCTCGTCGTTTTTTTCTTCGCCATTACGAATCCTCGCGCGCTTTGGCTCTTCTCTGCTTTTATTCGGGTCGACGGCATTGTGGTACGACAAAATTCTGTCCGCCGTTCTCCGCAACTTTTCCGGCTCGTATGCAACTTGAATGGGTTTCAAGTATGGATTATGTGTTATGTATTCGTTACCTCCAGCTGTCTTTTCCCTCAACTGCCCCGATGACCTGGACTCGTCTTCATTAACGTTTTCGCCAAAATTGTGATACAATATTCGCGCCGCTGTCCTCTGCAACTTTGCCGGCTCGTAGGACACTTGAATCGGTCTGAAGTACGGACTGTACTTGATGAAGTCGAAGCCCTTGAAGAGCCGTGGATTCTTAGGAGCGAATACCTGCAATTTACTCAGATTCGTGGACTCTTCCACCGAGTCGTAGTCCGGGAGATTTATCCTCCTCGAAGATGGCTCGTATCGCGCAGCTTCTTCCGGCTCTTCGCTTTCGTCTTGATAATTAGATTTTCCAACCTCTTCCAGCAAATTAATGCGAGTGTACGTTGTCGCCGTTGGTTCCGCTATTTCGTCGTCAGCAACTTCGTCTCTATAAGTAGCCTTTTCTCTTCGCGCCTCCGTTTGCCGGTTCTTCACGGTTGGTCCAGCTCTCTCATCCTCCTCGTGATGCTCCAACGCTCTCGCTCTTCCCTGATCCTTCACTGGCCCGTACTTCGCAGCCATTGTCTCTACTTTTTCGTTGTATCCCTCTTCTCCATGATCTTCCTTTCTACCTCTTTGCTCTACCACTTCATCGTCTTCTCTCGGCAAATTGTATTCTTCGTACCGCGTAGTCGCTGGATCTCTTGATTGTTGGACTTTATTCTTGGGGATCCTTGCTCTGCTCGGTCCTTTCACTGGCTTGTACTTCCCTTCCTTTGACTCAACTCTTCCGTCGTATTTCTTTTCTCCGGAATCTCTCCTCGGACCGTTTTCGTCGTACCTCACCTTCGGAGGTGTTCTCGGTGGTTGGATGGTGTTCTTTAAAGTTCTTCCTCTGCTCCGCCCCTTCACCGGCCTATACTTCGGCTCCGTCGATTCAACCCTCTCGTAATCTTCTTCCTCGGGATCTTCCTTTCTGCTTCGTTGCTCTCCGGCTTCATCAACGATCCTCTTCGGATTGGATCCTTCGTACCTTTTGGTCGCTGGCGCTCTCGGTTGTTGGATCGTGGCTTTCAATGATTTTCCTCTGCCCCGTTCTTTCCTTGGTCTGCTTCCTTGCACTCCCGCTCCACCGTCGTTCGTCTCCGCGGTGTATTCTTCGTACCTCCTGTTCGCTGGTACTCTCGGATACGAGATCGCATTCTTAGACTTTGACGCTTCTTCTCGTCCTCTCACTGGCCTGAGCTTCACCTCCGTTGATTCCACTTCTTCGTCGTACACTCTCTCCTTGGACTCGTCCCTCCTATCATTTCGCTCTTCTGCTTCGTCGTCATTCCTCTTCGAATTGTATTCTTCGTATTTCTTCTTCGCCGGTGGAGCGTATTCCTGCCTTATCCTCTCGAGGGCATCGCCGTTTCTTCCTGGCGCGCTCGACCGATCATTGCGCCACCAAAGATCCTTCTCCTTCGATCCTTGCACACTCTCTATCTTTCTCGCGTCGAACAGACCGGTCTCGGGATGTTTGTAGTTCTGGAAATAATCCGCAACGCTCTCGTCGATTTTTCCATCCAGTTCGAGACTCTCACCGTAGCTGTTGCGAAGTTCACCGCGGGTGGCCGAGTTCTCGTCGAAGACTCTTATCGGCAGCCTGTTACCGAATTGCTTGGGCGTTGGTGGACATTCCTTTGGCGAATAGCCGGACGGCTTCTCGTGTCCGTCGTAGTCGCTCCTGGACGCGGTGTCTTCGTCATCGTCGTCACTTTTCACCGATCGGTTTCCCTCGGTACTTTCGTCGTCACTTTCCCGTTCACTCGACGCATTTTCACGATCGTCTTCGCTGTACTCCGATTTTTTCGTGTACTCTCCTTCCCCCGAATCTTCATCCTCCTCGTCGTCTTCCCGTTTGCTGCCCTCATCGTCATCCTCCACTCTGTCTTCCTCCACAGATTCCTTCTCACGGTTGATTCGCTGTTGCTTCTTCTCGGAGTCCTCGGCGTCTTCCCTCTCACGATCAACTATCTCCTGCTCTCGGTAATTATTATTCTCTTCGATTTCGTCGTTCTCTTCGGAACTGACTCCTTCATTCTCCTTCCGGTACTTTCTCGCCTCCTCTTCCTGCTTTTGTCGCTGCACCTTCTTCCATCGTGGCTCGTCGATGTACGTGTCCCGATGGGAAACACTTTCCGGCGGATCTTTTCTCACGTCCTTCTCGTCACTTATCTCCTGACTCTCGCGCTCATAATTCTCGTTGATCTGTTGCTTCGCGTAGGTAAGTTCCATCTCCTTGGCTCTTCTGGGAGCCGAAGGCGGAAGCGGCGGAAGATTCGGGGCGAGAGGCAGAGGAATCGGGACGAAGTAGGGTGTCAGCAGAGCTGGTTTTCCTGACGCTGGTCCCGGAGGTGGCGGAGGTCGCGTCGCTGGCGGAGGTCGCGTCGCTGGCGGAGGTCGCGTCGCTGGCGGAGGTCGCGAAGCTGGCGGCCTCGCGGTGCTCGTCCCGTTGCCGTGGAAGATTCTCTCGTACTGCCGAAGATGACCCAGAAGATCGGAATTGTTGCCGAAATTTACGACACCGGTGAATCGCAGTGTTTCACGTTGTCTGGGAGCCATCGTGGTCGCCGGTCTCGGTGCCGATCCCGAAGCAGCGACTGGTCTCGGCGGTGGTGCCGGTGAGGTTGTATTTGGATTCGGAAGCGAAGCGAACGAAATCGGGGAGACCGTGTAGCCAAGAGCTTCGACTATGCCCTGAAGAATCACTCCGAGAGCTCTCTTGTCGCGGGGAGTTTTTTCCTCGTCCCCGATCGCTGAGTCATCGACGACGATTTTTGGAGGACCTTCGACACTCGATTCGGTATAATTTCTCGACGATAAATCCACATGTGCACTGGCATCGTTCCTCGCTGCCGATGAAGTGGAGAATAGTATAACAATCGCGTACAAAATTGTACTGGGCACCATCGCTGAAAATTTCGACGGTATCAACAGTTTGATTCACTTGATTTCATTGAGCAGGCACGTTGCATTTTTATTGACAATTCTTTTTTTAGTTTATAGATTTAATGAGGTTGATGGGATCGAACGTCGAACGACACTGGTGAACGAGGGCTTCGAGAGGAGTCGAGGTAGTTTTTGGCTCGGGAATCATTCACCGACTAGTCGATGTCGCGAGCGTCCGAGTGCCAATAAACAATGAGCTCATCGAGGCGGGGATGGTTTTTTTTGCGCAACACCGACCAGCGAATACCGTAAGAAAGAAACCGAGAGTCACCGTCGAGAGTTTCACTTCGATTGCACGACGAGGTCCGACCCACCCGCTTATTTGAGGGAAGTGAAGCGCGAAGTCCCAGGCTCTCGGCACTTTAACGCGATGGAAGGAAATATAACTTTTCTGATCGCGAACAGTCTCGTACAAGTGCGAGAGCTGCGGTGCTATAACGCGATCACCGGCTGGCCACTGGATTCGTCATCTGAGACGCTGATCGTCGATACCGGTGAATCGAACGAGAAGCCTAAAAACTAATCGAAAAAAGACATTGCGCAATTAGATCCGAACCGCAAAAGTTCTCGAAGATATTCGGAACAAATTGTTAACGACTGCACAGTCGCACTTTCTTTCGTCACGATATTACGTTCGATAAATATAAACGACGATATCCGGAAGCTTTGGAGCGGCAATAACGCGACAACGTGCGCGAGATAGTTTTTTTTTTTATTTCGAATAGAGCTACGGATAGCTATTTCGTTTGATTGAATAATGAGAAAGGAAAAGCAACGATTAACGATGCATAACAGTGTTTCCATTTCGAGGAGCCAGCCGAACGATTTTGCGGTAGAATAAGAAATTTCTGTAATCAAATCGTTCGCCTCGGGACGGCGAAGGAGGAAGCGCGAAACTTCTCTTCGTGGGTTGTTGATTAATCGATCGTGTCAGTTCGAGGAGAGTCTTTCTCGATGAGCCGTGACCGACGGTTATCTAAAATCGAAGAAGAATAAAATCGGTTAATCAACGATAATCAATGATATTTGAACGATTTTTCAGGCTCGCGGCTAGTCGACAATGCAAAGGCGTGAATTCGCTTTCGCAAGTGCGCCAAGCCCGATCTATCGCTCGCAACGGCCCGGTAGCGTGAAAGGCATCCGATCGGCTGCCCGGAGGCGATCGTTTCTCGGTTTGGCTCGGGAGACAGTGCTGTAGGCGCAGCGGGCGTGAGGGAGATGACAAAAAACGTCCCCGTGCAGGTTTTCCCAATGGCTCTGTGGAAAGAAAGTTCTGCCCGTTAACGGTGTCCCGAGTCGAACTCATTGCGCAATCTTGTTTCACAGATCGGCAAATCGTGCGGGCGAAATGGCATCCGCCGAAATCAAAGTCGCGGGCCCTCGTCCGTGACACGATGGACACGCCGCGTGAACGATTACGAGACAAAATTCCGCGATTTATTCCACGAATGGCCGATCGGTAGAGTAGTTCGGATGTCGACAGAGTCCTGGGAGCGAGGATCGGTAATTCAATTACGCGATTATATGCATCATCGTCTTTACATTTTTTTAAAATACATACTGTGCGACTCTGCGAGGCAGGGGCGATGAATGGAAGGGCCGAGGCGGGACAGTTACAGAGACCGAAGTCCCAGTCTCGCAAGCAACGATCGTTACGAATCGGTTGGCGGTGAATTGATCGGTGCGACGCCGCGCCGTCGCCGCTAAATCGATCAAACTTCCTCGTTCGGGTCTTTGTCGAAGCAACGAGAAAGTAGGAAATCGGCTCCTGACGAGAATCGAATGAATCGAGTCAACGGGATGTATTTTTTTTTTTTTAATCTACGAGTGCGTTCTTGATTATTGACCGTGCCGCCCAGACCGGAAGGATAGACTCGAGTGCGTAATTAGATATCCAATTAGAGACGATTTAATTACGAAATCGTACGGTAAAGCAGCAACAGATTTTCCCACGTCGTTTCCGTTCGATCAATCGGCCCGGAGCTGAGAAAAAGATGTTTCTCGGAAAGGATAAAAGCCAATGATACGGAGGATTTGTTTAATTGACGGTCCTTTGAGCAATTTCGTTCTTGCACGTATCGCGTGAACATTGATCGGCATTCCCTCGCGGATATCGGCACCGGTCACTGTTGAAATTCGTGAACGCGGGCCTTCTCGCGGTGCTCCATCGGGGCACTGCAGCAACATCGGGTCGCGTACTCGTAGTTCGCGAGTCCGCATCAGGTTGTTACGTGGAAATTCTATAGATGGGAGTGGCAGTGGTGGACGACTCGACAACCGGGATTCAGTGGTAATACCAGCTTCTAATAGTGTTAAACGTGTAAGAACGTTTGCGACGTCCTGGAAATGTGTTGGATCTTGAATTTACCATAACATGGCCGGAGAGAACGAGTTCGCATGGGTAATAATCCATGGTATAAAAGAAGTGTCAACAGCCGAGACAGACATCAGTCTCTGACTTGTAGTGTGCAAGAGTCGATATGAAGCTGCTGGTAAGATATCCGAAGAACGTTTGATTATTTAAGAGAGAAAAAAAAAAGAAAACTTTTCGAGAGGTAGAGTGAAGATATGATTAATCGTTGCAGTTGATACTATCGATAGCCACTCTGGCTCTGTGCCAGGAGGCTTTCGAGGCTCACAAAGCGGAGGAAACAAACGATGTGCCGCAAGCTACGCCGATTCAGCAGGTGGAACCGGACTCGGGGTTGCAACCCGGCGATAAGAAACTGGAGAAGAGAAGTCACGGCTGGGGAGGCCATGGATGGGGAGGCTGGGGTCATGGCTGGCCTATGTGAGTCGAATCGTTTATCAAGATAGCATCCACTATGAGGAAGCAAGAACATTGATATTTCTATCATAGTAATTATTGGAAATAAATTTTCTTATTGGTGATTTTTAATTGATTTTTAGATATAGTGGCTGGAGTCACGGTTACGGACATGGGCATGGCCATGGGCACGGATGGGGCGGTGGATGGGGAGGTCACGGATGGTACGGCGGTTGGTATCCTGGCTGGCCTTGGTGGTACGGCAGCAGTGGCTGGCACGGTGGCTGGCACGGCAAATGGTAAAAGCTTTCGTTGCTCCGAACGCAGCCGAGCGGTTTCTACCCTTATCCCGCGAAGCAACCCCTCCGTTCGCCGCCGCAACCCTTCTTACCGGTGGAGCGTACACATTTTGAAAACGCCGCAAAGTCAACCACTTCGTTGCCAACTCTCGGTCATGAAAGATTCAACACGACTGCAAATAGTTGGCTCAAGAAAAACCAGGATAGCCGAATTTCTCAGTGGCGATTATCACTATGGAGCAAGTGAATATGCAGCGATTGGGATCCAATTCTGCAACTAGGCTGAACATTATTACGCCATCCCCAACAAAAAAAATTCACTAAAAATGAATGGTAACATTCTTTATAACAGATTTTCACATACGAATATATATATACATAAATGTTTAAGGCGATAAGTGTCTAACAAATAAATAGAAATTGTCAAAGTTTCAGAAAATTATAAGTTTTTACCTTCAATCGTTTCGCTAAGTAAGCGGCCAAGGCGTCTTCGCATAACGTCAAGTTTCTATCCGTCTCCTGATCGAACAATTCTTTTTATTGAGCCATACATTTCCGTTTAAATTGTACACACATGTAACTTAACCAAAACGTACTCTGAGAACTTTAGTCAGATTAATAATCTTTTCCAGCTTAGCCTGATCCCGATCGGACAATTCCGAAACGTTGTCCACTCTCCTCGAGTTATTCGGCAGCATTTGTCGACACGTGAAAAAAAAAATGAACACAACGATAAACGACGCAGAGACAATGTAACTTCTCGTAACTCGTTTGTCGTCGAATGCACCCTTGCCGCAACTGGTCTGTACGTCTATCGTTGCCTGGCTACGCCGGTTGCAACATAGAGCAGGCAAACACACCCCCAGTTACAGTTTCCTTCGATATCGGGAAGTTACTCGTCGGGGGTAGTTTATCGGCTGCGTTAACTCGATAACTCAAAGAAACGAGGATCATCATCCGGCAAGTGTAAGCCAGAATACTCTCGATAAAACGTGGGGTCTTTCAATCCCCTTTCACGTTTATTTAACGCAAACGACTCGTATAATCGTCCGTGCACAAGAATTAAATTTTCAGTGAGGGGTTGTGGTCGGCATTCCTGAGAGCGAGGTAATAGGAGTCAATAGGGTTAAACGTGAGCATTTCGGTGACCGCAGATTGTCCGTGCGAGTGGACACTGGTCATTGTGCTGCTGGCTCTCGTGAGCAGCATCCTATTGTCGATGGACCAGTTTTCGCAGGGTATAAGTGATTCGAGGAGTCCATAAGGTCCCTTCATCAGCACGAGCCTGCCACGTCAGACTCCGGGCTGGGGCAGGACCTCGCCACGCGAGGAAAACAGGTTTATTCCCCCAATCTTATTCCGCGACCATTTGGGCTTCGGAGTCGTAGCGATGAGCACGGTGAAAAATGGATCGTGCTCCAGATCAGGTGGTAACTGGTCCACTAGCGATTCATCCCTTTCGAATCAATCCCCGGGTAACGAGACTCATAGATGCGCATCAGGTGGAGTAAACTGGTCCACGTAACAGAATCCCACCCTTATTTTCTCTGCCGATGGTCATCCAACGGGCCAGCACCACGGCGGTTCAAAGTTCAGAGCACGCTGGGGGAGAATGTGAACCTGACCGCCACCCATTGAAATCAGAGCGGATTTGCAAGTGTCACTGAGGGAAAAAAAAAAAAAAAAAAAAAAAAATAAAACACGATTTTTTCCATCGTTATAACTACACGCTTTTACTGATTGTTATAATTCACTGCGTGACCCAACGCACGCATCTGGCAAGGAACTTACTAACGAGACACCTGTTACCCAACATTGTCGGGTGAGCGTAGAACGGTTTGGCCTCTGCGTCGCGTCGCTTCCCATCGACCCTCAAAAATAAACTGAGAACGTGATTTCACGTCTCTCACCTTAACCCCCGTACAGAGCGGTCTCTTTCGTGCACGTTGGAAATAATCGGACCGTTCATAAGTTCCGCATCGTCGTTCGCTCGTCGCACGTGAAGCATGCAGGCGGCTCGTCGGCGAAGGACACAGAGTGAGCGACGAGTGGGGAACCAGGGAAGAAAGAAAGCGGAGGAGAGAAAGAACGATTGAAACCGGGCACTCAATCAAAGGGAGAGGAAAACAAAGGCTTGCTTGACGTGTGTGTCACACGAGACGCCGGAACCAGCCCACATTGGCCACTTCTTTCACCCGTCCATCATTCGCTTAGCCTTGTAAAGAGGACATTTTTTTGTCCTCGCTCAGCCTTCGGGGCTGCGGAGGAGAGGACATTTGCGTCGCGGCAAGCACAGACTGTGACGAACACTACATACGATTCTTCGGAGTCGTTCCAGTCGTTTCGTGGATGTTTCTCGCGTGTCCCGGTGATTCGTAGGGGCTTCCACGGTCGAGCCGCGAAGCGAGCGAGAGCGAGTGAGTCTTCTTGAAGCACAAAGACGGGATTTTGCGTCAACGTGCGCGAAACTCGTATCCTCACAAAATACCATTTCAAATGTGACTACATCGACGAAATCAAAGCGCTCACTCAAGCCCTTCGTTTCTCGAAAAGATCCGAGTGCGCAAGCGAAACCAATCAAAAATGAAAATGAACGTCACGCGACATTGACGATTGTTCGATCAACGAAACTCGTCAGATCGATCATATTTCTGACGAGCATCGATAATCGACACCGGAATATCACACTTCCGGTGTCGACCATCGAATCAACATTGGAAACGTACCGTGGAATGATCTGCATCAAGCAATCCGGACTTTACGATTGCCGTTCAACTCCGATTCGCATCTTCGAATTCCGAATGATCTTTACAATTTCTTTCGACGCTTTCGCCCATATTGCTCCGAGGTATTCTCATCGCGAGTCTATACGAGGATGAATGCAAAGACACTGAGCCAACCTTTACGTCGAGGAAAGTCATGAAAACCGGGACTATCGTGGGCGTAGGATTGTCCCCGAAGAGGAAGAGTCGGGAGGGGAGTCGGAAGGGCTTAGGAAGGGTGCGCCAAGGCATACGTATCGGTAACGAGGTCGAGAGACGAAAAAGATACTGGCTCGCCAGTGGAAAGATCTCGCTGCTGCGAAACGCGGTATTACCGAAACACCCCGTATAGGCCGGTAGCGAGAAGGCGTATTTGTTTTACTGCCTGGTTCCCGGCATTGGTTAGGTACGTGCTCCGCATTCTTGAAATCGTGTACCACCCTCCTCGCCGACGGGGCAAACCACCCCCAACGTTTCACCCACCGAATAACACCATCGCGCATAGATCCGAACGCACACTTCCCCATGCGCGATCGCGGTTCTTCGCCCGTACCATTCGCATATTCGTCCACGTGTGCGATGTAAATCCTTAAAGTGTACTCGTGTATTTGTGATGGTGCACGGAGTCAACTCGTCACCCACGGGCAAATCTTCGCTCTTCCACCCTCTCGCGCTGATCATAAAAATTCTTAACTCCTCTAATGGCACCTTTATACCTCGCGCCTCACATTCGAAATAACTCCATCGGGTGATTTTCGACGCCTCGAGAGCACGGCGTTCGGGAATATAGTATTGTAAAAAAAAAAAAAAAAAAAAAAAAAAAAAAAAAAAAAAAACAGGAAAAAAAAATGATGAGGAAATATGGCGCGACAACGCGACGATTCCCCCTACTTAATTGTGGGTGACGAGGAAACGAGAAATAATGACGATGTGATTTGGGTGAGAAAATCCGTGATACCGGGATTCTTTAACGACGCTTTTATTTGCTTTCTCATTTTCTCGGCAATTTATTGGATCACGCGATCGCGATAATTGACTCGTTTTCTTCCAATCGTCTTTAACTTTCATCGGCGTCATCGTCGATCGGAAATCGCGTCCGGGTCTCGTTAGCACTTCCGGAATTGTAGTCGGTGATGTTTGTCCGCCGTATTATTTCCTGCTCGGAGGAAAAGTCGCCGAGCCATCGTCGTCATCCGTCTGGGTCTTCGATACCGCATAAAACGTACGAGTCCGGCCACTCCCGATGGGGTTGTCGAGGGGACTCGGGACTTTCCGACCCGAAGACTGCGCAGCCCCGCAGTGGGCCGAGAGAGAGAAAACAGCGCTAGTCCGGCGTTTCGTCGATCCTAATTTACGAGTCGGATCTAACGCGCGCCTTTACGACTTTCCAATAGGGTCGTTCGCGTGTTCCCGGCGACACCGGGATGTGCCCGAAGAGCCCCACCGGAATCTCCGTCGTCGCGTACGTGCGAGACATACCACGAGGCTTCGTGGGACTTGCGATCGCGCGGCTGCGAAAAAGTCATAAAGGAACATTTCGTTTATTAACGAGTCCGACCGAGGTCTTCGCCATCGACGTTCCGACCCGCGTCTCGGTACGCGAGATGCACCGAGTCGTTTTCCGGATCACTTTGCCTCCCTCCGAATGAGCCGACCGATGATCCTCGGCACGGACTCCCGTGCAGGAACCTTTTCTTCACCGACTGACGTCCGAAGATCAATGCAGAGACTGTGTCGTGAATGCTGGGCCCAGGTATGGTACACGTTTTTTTCTTTATTTTCGGCCGAAAGTACGTTAACTGACGAATCACCGATCGTTACGAATCAATACTCCAGTATGTTTCGATGTCCGCCCCGACATTTGCGGCGCGAGGGAAGCCAGTGCGGCTGGTCGGGGGTGGCGGGCAATCGAATACATCCGAATGGACGAAACGAAACAATTAAGTTACTCTCATCCGAACTGGACAATGAATTTTTCGTGATCTACCAACCATTTTTTCGTAGGCTTCGTACTTTGACAAATATTCGTCAGCAGATATTTTGGGTTATTTATGTGTCGGTATAATGAGTTTAGCTTCCGCATCAAAGTCTCGAAGAATCTCTTCGTCGTCCGACGAATCACTGGACGATGAGACTGCGCTCATCTTTGTGACAGTTTTTTAAATTACAACTATCGATGTGAACGCGAAACTTCAAATTCACGAAAAGAATTTTGAGGTTTTTCGTTCGTAGCGAGTCACACTCGTCGGCTGTATTGAATTTTGTTTTCCCGCTGCCTCGTACATCGGTTCAGTGCACAACTAGTTTTTTTCCTGCTCACTGGAACAGGGCGCATGCGCGCCCATACCCAAGCATAAATGTTGGACTTTGGGCATCGCGATCGAACCACAAAGTACGTACTTTCGGCCGTGGATGAAGAAAAATACATTAAATCGTGCCACGTACGAGAAATTTGGTATCGGAGAGCAACGAGACGTCGAAAATTTTGCTCGAGACAAAGACTACATTAAAAATGTATGAAGGTTACACTGCAGCGATTCAATTAGAATTGGTTAATCACAGAATCGGCTCGGGTATTTTTACAGCGGTCGAATGGATTTCGAGATACGATGTCCATTAAAAAATGTTTATTCGTCAATTTTTAATTGTCGATGATTCAGTTTAATTTGTACGAAAAAATCGTACCTCGTGACATCTCGCACTGACTCACGGTAAAGTCAACCTTGCTCTTATCTTTGCAGCAACCGCGTTGGAAAATAAATCGACGATCGATTTGCCTTAATTTTCTCGTCACAACTGTGTTAAATTCTCTTAAATTCTCTTAAAGCAGAGCGAACCATTTTGACGAATATCCGGGTCATCCGTAGAACGAAAACTCACTTTTTTTTTACTGCGACGCGTGTTCGGGACTCGAACATTAACGGATATAAAAGAAAAAAATAAAGTACAATTTTCGTCGCGTCGACGCGGCTCGGAAATTTTGGTAGACGCGTCCACATCGGGAAGATCGTCGAATAGTTTGTCAACAGCCCGGAATCACACCGGATATCGGACGGAATTGAAATTTTCACGTTCCGAAAGTCAGGAAGAGGGGCGAGCGCGTTGCTTTTTTTTATATCTCGTCGTTTTCTTTTCGCCCGGTTTGCCTTCCGGCCGCGACGACCGGCGACGTGTCCGCGCGATCTCGGCCGCTTCCACCTCGAATCGGAGGGGTGTTAAATTCTCTGTGAGATTCGATTGGTCGCCGAAACATCTGGAGATATCGAGGATAGAGAGAGGATTTCCGGAGCGGAAGCGTTTGCGCGATTGGCAACGATTTAACGATGACCCGACAATTTTTTTTTCGCCATTTCTATTTTTCCCTCAAAACGCTGGAACAATTATTTCCCGACAATCATCGGTATCGTAACGATTCGAAAGTATCAACAATTCCCGTTGTTTCAAACACACATGCCACAAGAATTTACCGTAAAATTATTACTCTTCACAAAAATTCCCAATCTCATACGTTCTCGCTCACAAAAGCAAAATAAATGAATTTTCGACTGATCTAAGCGGTGCGTCGAATTAACAATTTATTTCCACAGCTCTTCGAATACACCTGTTCAATGT
Source organism: Listrodromus nycthemerus (assembly GCA_963978505.1). Taxonomy (NCBI): domain Eukaryota; kingdom Metazoa; phylum Arthropoda; class Insecta; order Hymenoptera; family Ichneumonidae; genus Listrodromus; species Listrodromus nycthemerus. The sequence continues at coordinate 2,196,718 of OZ021682.1, read as the reverse complement.
TTATTCGTCGCCTCATCGAACGACAGAAATTCTCGGCGATCAATTATAAAATAACTGTACGGTTAATGCAATATGCAAATCGAAGATCGGACTCGACCAGCTCGTATAGTTGGTCGAACGCAAGGGAAGCCGAACGTTATCCCTCGAAGCGGCACGAATCCCGAGCGAGAAAGCGAGAGACGGAGAGAGCCAGGTCTTATCCGAAGCTTCGTCCACCATTCGCGGATCGAGGGTCCGCTTTCCGGCACGAGGGGGATGCATCGAGTCGCAGGGGGGAGGGAAGGGTAGAAGGATGGAGTCGGTGGAAGCAGAATTTATAGCGTCTTTCGCGAGAGGCCGTGATGGGAGGGCGGAGAGGTCAGGGGTAGGTTTAGCAGTAGCCGCGGCACCGGAGGAACTGCCGCATAGCGTTGGGCGATGCCGACCGACTCCCTTTCGCAGACTCAATGTTTTCTGCCGGGAAAGTCGGAAGTCGAGTCGAACCCACCGGAGGGATAGTGGAAGAGAGCGAGGCGCAGCGTTCGCCGTGGCTTCGACCAGCGCAGACTCCTCATACGTCTTGCTAACAGACCGATAAAGTATCGTCCGCGACCTTACCGATAAATAAAATAGGGAAAAATATTTTCGGGTTGCCGCCGGCTGCGAGAAATATTTGTCCGTCGGATCGCGATCGTGGCGATCCGATCGAGGATGAACGCTCTCTCGATTCAGAGTTCCGGCGCGTCGAAGAAAATTTTCGAACGGACCGAATTGGACAATTGGAATTCGGTATCGGGTAGATTTAGTTGGACGAGATGTGCTCCCTCCATTTTCCGAATGGACTTCTGACCCGACTATCCCTCGGCACACCGGGGACTCGGGGGATGCTTTTTATTAGGCGTTCTGGCGCGGGGATCACCCGGTATATAAACTCGGAGTGAGGCGAAACGCGTATTTGTGTGTGTGTGTGTGTGTGTGTGTGTGTGTAAGAGCCACTGTAGACGGGTCGGTCGGAGAAGCGGGCACACTAGTGGCCATGTTCGTGGGGTAGCGGGACAGCCCCCATTCGCCAAATTAACTGCGATAGAGACGAGGCCCTACGAACGCCAGCACATTTTTTACGCTTTCCGCGCGACCTCAGGACCGGCCATTTTACGCTGGATTTTCTCTCGTAGGCGCGCACCCCATCTCCGGCACGTTTCCTTTTTTTTTTTTTTTTTTTTTTTCTTCTTTCTTATTTATCTCCTCCAGTGGAATAACATAGCTGGTCTCAGTGCAGGGGGTGGTTTTATGTGCGACGCGTCGGTACGGATCGAAAGGGATGCGGAGCCATCGATGACTCGGGGGGTGGGTTCTGTACGAGGCCTGCCAATTTTACCCTTTCCACTTATTCCACACCCCCATCCTCCGTCTCGGTTGAGCCTTTGGCATTTTCCTTCGACAATTCGTCTCTCATCGGTCTCACCGAAACTGTATCGATGGATCCGATTTAAACTACGTATATATATATATATATATATATATATATATATATATATGTAGACAGAGCAATGCCCGTTCCTCTTCTCTCAGCCGCGCAATAATTTAATCGAGGAAACCTCTGCGGTGAAATTGAAATCCTTAACTGCAGCGATCTTTCTCCGGGTAGTTTATTCACAGAGCATAGAACGAGTCTCCGACGTTAAGAGGATGATTTTCAGGGGGGGTGTTTCTATCTCACGAGACACAACGGTCGATCAGTGACAACGCTCGATCATAGAAAGATCAAAAATGGCGGTAAAAAAAAATAATCTATGAAATTTCGACGAAAAGTTGACACACGACTCGGCTCGAATCTCAACTCGATTAGTCGATGCATTCTCGAGTTATTGAGGTTTGGATTTTTCGCGTCCGTTTCACGGACACATCCGGACATTTTTTACAATTCTCGAATTTTTTTCTTTCCCCACGATAACAGAGCTTCCTCCGCGAGGAAACAGACGTTTATCGCCGAGTTCTGGGATCGAGTTGTCGTCAACTCGTTTTTTCCCGCTGCCTCGGAGCATCCCGAAAGTCCAGGAAATCTGCATTCCATGTGCATAAACTTGCAGCACGCCGTCCAATCGGAGGTCAGATATCGGGTCCAACGTCGGTGGAGAATAACTTCGGTGAATAGGTGATCACGTAAAACGTGATTTAGCAATTCGAGAGCGATTCCCCGTTCGGTCGGCCATCGGGCGGCGGAGCGTCGATCTCGGTCCAAATTGAGTATGGTCCAAGTCTTACTCGGGTGAACCACTACTAATCCAATTCCCGAGATCCCGAGACGTCGTCCTCGCGTGGCGGAAGGAGCTTCCAAGGGTATAACGGGGGGGGGGGGGGGGTTGGATGGGCACGAGGGAGGAAGCGGGGGTTCGAGACGGTCTCGGGAGAAGTATGAGGGAAAAGCTGCGACGTCGACAGAGGGAGGTCACGTGGGGGATAAGGAGAGCGAGGGACGGATGGGCATGCCGGTTGAAGTAGAACGAGGCGAGCCGGGTCGAAAGGGAAAGAGAACGAACGAGGCAGACGAGGCGAACGAGCTCAGCGAGAGAGGAGACGCGAAGGTATAATATCGCCTATGCAAATAGCCTTTGGACTTGAACCGGTTGGATATACTTTAGGGCTCGTCGTCAAAGTTACCCCGGCTGTGCGAGCCGACCCGTGCGGTTGTACAGAATCTCCAAGGGTGGAGGAATAGAACGAAATTTCGATAAGAGCGACGGACGAGCGCGACATTTTCGACGGACGAGTCATCGAAGAGCGAAACAATCGTGAAGATTCTTACCGCTGTGTCGTCATAGGCGACGGTGTCGCTGGTGCCTTTTTTTTTTTTATTTTCTTCTGGCGAAACTTTTAAACAGAAATTCAGGAGCGTCGCCCGGTGAGACACGAGAGGAGGAGGTTGAGTGTGGGGGACCAAAAAAAGGGAGAGATTATTCGCGCGATAACAAAGTCGAGCGTCGGAGGGCGAACCGCGAATCTTCGCGAGCGTGCAAAGTACATCAGCAAAACGAGAACGAAATGCCGTTGCACGGTCGCTTCCTTCTCCTTCCTCCTCGCTCCGAAGCGCCATGCCTCGTCGTCTCTCCCTTTCGAGACTCTTCTCGTTTTCCCCTCGTCACCTCGAGGCGAAGAAAAGTTTTCGCAGTATTTCCACCCGCCGCACAGTCAGGCTGCCTAATTTTATGGCTCGTTATTTTGGCCCTGGCGTTGCTTCTCGCGGGAAGGACTTCACGAGCAATCGGGAAACATAGAGAGAACGACAAAGTCGGCCACGGAAGACAGCGCCGAGTCGAATCAGCGTACAAAAAATAGCTTCGGACAATTTATTTTATCCCCGAAAAAAAAAGTTGCTTCCGAAAATTCTTCTCATTCACGGAATAACGGACAGGCGTTTGATCCTTCGTCCTGAAAGAGTGAAAAAAAAAATCGGCAGAAATCGAACGGAGCCGAATCACTAACTGCGATCACTTGGACAAGGTAGTGAATAAATAAATAAATAAATAAATAAATAAATAAATAAATAAATAAAACGTGGACGATACGGCAACGGGAAACATAGAGAGAACGACAAAGTCGGCCACGGAAGACAGCGCCGAGTCGAATCAGCGTACAAAAAATAGCTTCACACAATTTATTTTATCCCCGAAAAAAATAGTTGCTTCCAAAAATTCTTCTCATTCACGGAATAACGAACAGGCGTTTGATCCTTCGTCCTCAAAGAGTGAAAAAAAAAATCGGCAGAAATCGAACGGAGCCGAATCACTAACTGCGATCACCTGGACAAGGTAGTAAATAAATAAATAAATAAATAAATAAATAAATAAATAAATAAATAAATAAATAAATAAATAAAACATGGACGATGCATTATCGTTTAATCGTGGACGATACGGCAACGGGAAAACGCGTCGCGTTCCGTGTCGCGCTAAAGGGTAGAAGGTAAGCAGACCGGTCGTGGGGGAGCAGAGGGTGGACGGGCGAGGAAAAACGAGTCAGGATAGCCCAGAGGGAGAACGGAGAACGAGAAAAAGGGACGGCTGTTAGTCGGTAACATCGGGACAGCGGGCGGGAGGGGGGAGGGAGGTCTAGGGGAGCCTCGAGTTAACCGAGACGAGGGTAGGACGTTTGAGGTCAGTTCGGGGCGGTTTTTTCAAGCCCTGGATAGCGGCGCTGCCGCTACCGAGAACGGCTCGCTCAATACCGGCGACTACCCTGCCGCACTGACCAATGGCCGGACTCCTGTCCCCACCATCGTCCGTCCGCTGACCAGCTACCCGATTGGTCGAAAATCTCTCTCTCGAGGGATACACGAGCTATCCGGCAGGACGCGACCGACGAGGATCGAGGGTATTCTCGCTGCTGTTTCACCCCTCTTCGCCCTCGACCCCTGGATCGTCCCGGTTATAGCGGAGGATCACCGCGCGCGTCCCGCTAACTAACCAGCGAGCGAGAACGATTATGCAACGGGTGTTCGAGGGAGGCTTCCGTAACGTCGGACGGAATTTTCCAAATGATTTTTTTCGATTAATCATTGCGAATCAAACCGTCGGGTCGATTCGCGGTGAGTCCCGGACACGGATCGCGTGTCTGGTGAAATGGCTATCAGTGGAGAAGCTTCCTCGTCTTTGGTCGCGTCATCGATACGCACACCGTCTCGTACGGCTAATAACGAGACACCCAGTATCCCGGATGAGCCGAGCGCGGTCGTGGCCGCGAGTTTGCTCAAGATGATATCGTGATATCCTTCTCGGTCCCTTCGTCCCACCGATAGTGCTACGTGTATAGGTGGAGCTATCCTGGCCGAGCTTTCGCGTTACATTCCCACGTTTCTCCCACCTCATCGTCCGCCTCTCACTCCTCTTGACTCGAGCAGATGGGAACTTGAAACTCTGCCAAAATTCGAATCGCCCGGCCACCCTCCGCGGCTGCCCGGCTTCGACCAACTACCACCGCAGACTTAAAGACACCTTTAAAGTTTCGGAAACTCGATCGCTGTGTCTCTCCAGTCCGGATGTGCGGGTCGGCGGGATTCCTGGCGCGAGTCGGCGACCGGCGAGACGGCGATGTCACTGCAGACTGGTCGAGAGTCGCGAGAAACCCTCTCGGTGATCCTGAAGGGGGTGAAAATCTACTGCACACTTGGAAATTGGAAAGTTTCCGCTAATTGGGATTGATTTTCATTATTCCAGCTGGGAACGTAGCCGATCCGACTCGCCACGTTCCTACGCCTCGTCCTGCGAACGTTCCATCTCCGTTACGCGTTCGATCGACTCGGTAGATACACGATCTTTTTTTTTTCCACGAGTCACGAACGATCGCGACAAAAATATGAACATATTTTTCGCAAAGCCAAAGTAGTCTATTCCGTGGAGAGCTTTGCTTCGGCTCTTTCTTTTTTTTCCCCCCTCTTTCCGCCATCCTCTCCATCCATTCGCGGATCCGTATTCGTTGAGCCGACCGCGGTATTCGCGGGGATGAGTTTACCGGGACGCGTGGGTGAACCCACGGGACGTGGGGATCAAAGGAAGAATTATCAGGGTTCCGAGCGCGGCGCTCGCTCGCTCGCTCGCCAGGCCCCGGGATTTCGTCCCGCAGGAGACTTGCCACATGTAAATAAGGACCGAACCTTTTGTGTACCGTCGTATATGCGAGTATCCACGTACCACGACCGCGCATCTCCCGCTCCACCCGCTATTCTGTCCTCCGTAAATAACATTTTTCCGATACCGTCGGTATAACGACCGCCTTCGTCCGACTATTCTCGGTGCCGCTGCGTTTCCACGGTTTTGACTCTCGGAACCGCGACCGTCCGCGTCCACGTGAATCCCAGCCGACTCGTGCATCGACAAATTTTGCCTCCTGCAGGACGAGTCCAATGCCGAGTTAAATATTACCGACGGTCGAAGCTCGAGGGAAGTTTTCGAAAAATGAGAAAAAAAAAAAGTAATTAGAAAAAAAATTAAAAAACGAGAATTCAAACAACGGGGTTGGGAGTTCCGAAAAGTGGAGTGAACGGCGAATGGAACGAGGAATAGTGGTAGTGAAAAAGAAAAAATTTATATATGTATGTATATTTTTTTTTTTTGTATTTGTGAATTATTTATGAATTTATTTATATTTGTGAATAACTTTTGAATGAGTTGATTAATCGGAAAATCATACGAGAACTTTTCGGTAGAGCGTTCAATTCTCTATGAAATATATATGATGGAAACTGCAGAGCAATGTATGGTTTATCAGTTTTTAAATAAAAAAAAATATATATTTCGGAGGATTATTAAGAAAACGGCCAAGTTCATGATGAATTCAACTTTGACCGTGAATAACTTTTAAATGCGTCGATTAATCGAAAAATAATATCCGAACTTTTTTGTAGAGCGTTCAATTCTCAACGGAAATAGCTGATGGAAATTGCAGCGCAATTTATGGTTCATCAGTTACAAAAATCGAAAAAAAAAATAAAAATTCTCTGTCATTCTTATGGGAAATCGAAAAGTGCGACGCGCACGTACTTAATATTAATATTAAAGGCTCATATTTTCAGAGGCCCGCTTTGGCATCTAAACGAAACTTTTGAGCTTGGTTGCGAGAAAAAAAAAAAAAAAAATTTTAAACCCCCTAATATATATATATATAAATATATATGTAGAGAGAAAGAGACGCGAGCAGTGCGATATTTTTTTCTCAATATGGCAGCCGCATCGGAAGCAGCCTCCGTTGTCCATCGTTTAATACCACCCCTGCGGAATATCCCGAGGGAGAGAACCCAGCAGAAAAGTTATTTTTGTTTTCCTATCCTCCTTCGTTTTTTTTCTCTCTCCCTTCGCGTCTCTCCCTCCTACTTCGGCCATCTCTGTCTCTTCCTCTGCCCGGCGAGCATATTCGTCGCGGTACGCTGGGAAAAGAGAAACGCGAGTGTTTCCCCGTCTCGCCTCCCCGGGACCTTCCACGTTTCAAAATATATGCAAAATACCGGAGCACAGCTCGCATCCTAACGCGGGTACAATCCAGCTGAGAGAGAATCAACCCCTCGCGAAATTGATCCGACGTCAGTCTCGTTACGTCCGTGTCCGTTCTAAAAAATAAATTTACCGATCTGGCGTCGTAAAAAAAATCGAGTCAAGCTCGGCGCATTTTTTTTTTCTATTTATTTATTTTTATTTTTTTTGCTCGCGATAAATACCTGAGCCGTTTTTCGAGCCGGAGGAGCCGAGGGGTGGAAAATGCGACGCTTCAGAGTCGTGGGTTTGCGTTTTCTCGAGACTGTACCACGGCGTCCGGCGGCCAGCGTAGTTACCATCGATTCGTGGTCGCAACTGTTTCCCCGTTTAAAAAAAGAACGCCCCGAGTCCACCGAGCATCCCCCGAAGCTCCTAGGGGCGAACGCTCGCTATATTCCATCGCGGTGAGACATCTTTCTCGACATATATTTACGTTTGTTCGACTCTCGCCGCACTCGTGTAGTTGCTCCGCGCTGGGAGCGACATTCCTTCTCTTGTTTCCTCTCCAACCGTCTCCCAAATTTCGTCCACCCTCGACACAAGCGCAAACAAAATAACAGCATTTATTACGACGATTTTTTCCTTCAAATTTTATTCCGCCGCTGCGTTGACGAGGATCTTACGAATTTTTTTTTTTCCACAAACCGCTACAATTTTGGACGATAGGGGAGATCGGGACAAAAGGGAATTTCGTAAATGAAACGTCGATGGTCAGATGAAATTTTTATTTAAAATAGACACGGTAAGAATGAGCGATAAAAATTGAGAGGATAAATAAAAATTTATCGATGTCACCCATTTAATTTGTAAATTTCAGTTTTGAGCCTCGACGCTCCACTCACCGTTCATGAAATATTACATGAACACATTTTAACGGTGAATTTTAATGATTTGCTCGAAGCATTTTTTTGTCTGCCGCGTTTGCTTTGGTGATTATTCTTTCTCCAAGTGTGGAGCTGGAACTTGTACGCGCATTCGCGTTTTGTTCATTCTCTTGCGTAGACGCGAGGGAACGGAGCGATGAGGAGGGGACCGCGATGTAGTCGGAGGACGAGGAGGAGAAAAAGGAAACCGGCGTGCGTTGCAGACGCGAGTGAGCGCGAGAGCTCGAAGGGAATGAAAAGCGCGCGAGAGAGTGGGGCAAGAAGGGCGAGAGAGACGAGACTTTTATTGGCCCTGACTCGGCGCCCTCCGAAGCGTTTCTCGTTTGCCTCGCAGATTTTCATATGTTTTTATCCACTCGGAAAATTAGAATGCCCGCTCGCTGCTCCGACACAAATTTACCGTACCATACAACAATTCGTCCCCGCGTCTGCGGATACCTCGAGATCTAGCTTTCGTACTCTAACGTTATTTCCTTGGAGTTTTCGGGCCAAACGCGGTTTCACTTATTCCTCTGCGAATTTGATATTAAACATAAAAAAGCGAAAATAATAGTGCACAATGCCAGAAAGAACGAAAGTGTCCTTTTCCACCAAGTCTGAAGGAGCAGCGAGGTAAAAAATTATTTCCTCCCTGCTATAGCAATTTTTTTTTAGACTCGATTAAAATAATCCCGGAGTTTATTGTTTGTTACTCCCGAGGGAGTAATGGAATTGTACTGAGCATGCGCACATGTCGACAACGATAATCAATTATCGCGAGCGAGGAATGTGATTATTCCAGCGCGTTAAGGGAAAACAAATTATTTCCAGTATCAACAATTTACGAAAGATCCCGGAGCCTTTTTTATTTTTATGCCGCTGACCATTGGTGTAACAATGCATGAAAACCACTTGATCACAGAAAACCGTTTTCCATGTACGACATACTAAAATTTCGATTCCTTTGTCTTCAGGGTGATCGGCAGCGACAGCAGCCGAATGTCGGATTCTACAATGAAAAATCGTTTTCCGAGCTGGGGCGAAGGGACGGGTCGGACACGGGCATGACAAGAAGAAAGTCTAAACGACCGAAGGACGAGAAACTAAGAGAGGCGGAGTATCGGCCACGACGAGGGGATACGGCGTCATCTTGGAATAAGAAATCGTACATTTATACGAGGGGGCAGCGTGGGCATTATCTATTTTTTTCTTTTTTTTTTAGGGGGATGTTTCTGATGCCGTGTACCAGGCGGCCGCAAAAGCACGCGTAGGGCCGGGAGGCCGCACACATCTATAAGAAAAAAAACATATTCGGAGGTCTCTGAAGGACCGAGAGGACAGTATGGTCTCGCGGACCGCGACCATAATATATCGAAGGGGAATCGATAGAGCTTCTCGAAGAAGGAGCAGGACCACGACGTTTTTTTTTTTAGCCCGCAACGAATCTCCCACGCACGTGACTCAACGTTCAGGGATGGTTTTTCTTCGCGAAAGGCTGGCGAAAAATTTGGTCCTCGAACACAACGGGATGAACAATCGTCGGGCCGATGAGCGGAGAATCGAAATCACGAGATGGGAAATTGCTCGAGTATCGAGAATGTTGAACGAGAAATTCGACGAGGAGCAGAGACAGAGTTTCAGCTGATTCTTACCTGTGATGCGTTGCGTGCGAACTCCGGCCGAAAACTGACACCCCTCCGAGCCCGGAAAGGGGTTAACGTTTTGCCACTCCTGTCGGGCTGGGCGAATGTACAGCTATTCGAAGAATACGCAACCCTCGAGCCATCCGTGTCACGTACGTGCGACACCAGGTAAAAACCGAGGCGAGTCCCCACTCCAAAAATTGAAGTTGGCCGAAAAACGAATCGTCGACTCTCCGAGGGAGAAGAGGACGAAGGACGTAGCCGTTGGCTGCGAATTCGCCCGGGTCATTGGGCATAGGTCAGGCAGAAGTCGATCCGCGTGCTGCTGCGTTACAGGGAGGAAACGAGGTCTAAACCCTCAGATATATGATAAAAATTGACTGAAGGGCCTTCCGTTGGTGGAGGGTTCGCGAGGAAAATTTTTCGCGTTCGGGCGTCGCAAATCCCATGGAAAGCTGAGAGACCCTTCGCCCTTCTTCCCCATTCTCGTCGATTTCTTATTCGATCCGAGCCGTAGAGCTGTACCGAAGCGATATTGCGAGAGCGGACAACGATGAGGATCGACGAGATCGGCCTAGTCATCCTGGGTCTATCAGCAAAAAGAAAAAAAAAAAAAAGGCAGAGTGAGAACACACAGGCAAGGAGTGCGGGAGACAAATCCGAATCTACATCTTCCCGCGAGCACGAAGAATTTTTATAGCCTCTCAATGCGGCCCACACAGCGATAAAAGTTTGCATTTTCAATAAACTTTCTTAGTTAGCAAGCGTCCGAAATTCTCGTCTCGATTGACGACAAACCAATTAAAAAATATTCAACATTTTTTGTGAAATGCCCAACACCTTTCTAAAATTCTCAATATTTTTCCAAAGTCTTTGTATCCATTTTTTTTATTTATCGAACTTTTTTTTTTTTTCGTTATATGAACGGGAAAATGAGCGCGGACGTTTGTAGCAAAGGACTATCGGTGCCACTTTTATTGAGCGAGTAACCCGATATTGTTATTCTTGGGTTTTGTTTCGTTGTAAATTATTGATTACCCGATAGGGTCCTTCGTCGTGCGAGGCGGTCGCTTTTGGGAAGAGGAACGGGAGTTAGAAATGTCTGTGAAAGGATAATGCCGTATCGAGAGCAGCAAGGATGAGGAAGATGCGTCTGCGAATTATCCGAACGACGAAAAATCGCGGAAGAAGGAACGACGAGGGAAACACGAAAAGCTCCAATGGGAATAACGAGGACGAGACGGTTCAGAATCCCACGCCGGAGAGGAATAGGCAGTTTCAAAGAAAATTTCCAGGGGAAACGGAAAATTCCTTTTGCATCGTCCACGAGATATTTTTCAAAGTACCGGAGTCGCGGCTGCTGCGGGAGTAAAGCTTGGCGCAATCCGTGCGGTGTGCGATATAAACGCGCTGAAAAAGATTCGTCCCTCCCGGGCGTTCCCACAACGAAGAGCTCTTTCACTCGTCACAGATCAACGAATTTGTCGATCGTTTCTTCCTCACGTCCACTCACGACCCACCAAAATACATATGAAAAATATGATTTTTCAACGTTTCAAAAAATTCTGAGGACATTTGTCTCCTAGACAATTTCATTGTCACCAGAAAATTATCTGACTCAAAATCATTTACAAATCACATCATGAGTGACCAATAATTTAATTTTTTTTTTCTCTTATTTCAATACGATTTAGCCACGGATGAATTTCGTCCTTCACAGGATAGGCTTGATCCATGACAGAGGAAGTCTCACACATCCCTTGGCGCTTCGCATCGTTACGGGTGAGTACGAAAAAAAAAAAAAAGCTCAAATACGCCAATAGATATGCGGCGTGGACGTTGCCATTTTTGTGTGTTGTTTGAAATTTTAATGCAACGTCTGGGGCGGAGGGGTGCGCGAACGGAAGGACGAGGAGCCGTTGGAAGGGCTCCGGCGTAAACCGGCGGCCATTACCTTCGATTTCGAAATAAATTGCTAGCCATAAACAGGGCGGTCCATAAGAATACATACGACCGGCTTATCCGGGGCTACTTTCCGCCGGTCTCCCGGTTTAGCCGTACCACTGTGCCGATCCTTCTGTATCGCCTTCTCCTGCCGCGAGCAAGAGGAGAAAAAAAAAATCGTGGCTAGCACGATGCTCGTTTCTCATTCGATCGACTCTGTTTCTCTCATCGGCATTCCGGGTCATCCCTTCTTCTCGAAAATTCAGCCCTCCGAGGACTCGTCCGGCTGCATTCAAAGAATTATTGTTGCACTCCGATTGAATGATTAAGTCAAAAAATCGCCACCGTGAAACCCGCGACAGTCCAATTTCCCGTCCCTCAACCTTCGAACCGTTTCGGAAGTTTAGATCCCGATCTCCAAGCGACTTACGCTCTCTGCGGACAGTGGATTTGAATATTTGTGGGAGCGTCGAGCCGACGGAAAGTGATGGTCGGAGGACGAAAGCCCGGCGAGGGATGGAGAAGGGCAGAAGCGAGGAGCCCGTAGAGATTCGTGGGCGAAGACACGTGGATTTTAAAATGGCCGCTGCCGCACGTAGATAAGGAGTCGGGAAGACGCGCGGGGCAAGAGCTGTCCGAAGGGCTGCTCTCGGTTTGGTCGACGAATGGCCCGTCAGACCTCTCGTAAATCAACGCTGAGCAGGACACGCGTTTTTCATCGTCATCGCGAAACTCTCCGACGCTCCGCGACCCCTCGCGTTCTCAGTCCCGTCTGGTTAATCTCACGGGGAAATCGTCATGCGAGAAATTCCGAGCGTTCGGAAATTCAGAAATTTTTTGACCGCCGTATCTCACGCATTTCGAGGCTTTCCACGCTCGAACTTCATCCGTTGGGCTCGTGAAAATGTTCCGTTTCACCGCCGCGTCTCGTTTTACCCCCGCGCTTCCCAACTCATTCGCGGGACAACCCTTCCGGGATAAAACGGAACGACGGAGAAGCTTCGTTAAAGGGTTGTTTCATGGCGTTGCCAGTTACCGTTTCTCTGGCAGCGTCGAAGGGCTAGAGTTACCAATTCCAGGTATAACGCCGTGTAACGAGGCTGGCACTGGTTACGAGCCAGGAGAAAAGGGTAGTCGGAAGGAAAGGGGTACGAGCCGTTACGCAAAACTATCCTTCCCATTCTGTGGTTCGCTCTCTCAGGGAATTTTTTAAAAATATCCGAACGAACCCCCTCGGGCTCGGGACGCGATAGGCTAAATCTGGAGACCCTTCGGCTACCTGAAACTCGCCGTGACCCTTGTCGCCATTATTTCTCATCGAACCTTTTTTGCATCTGGCATCGCCGATATAATGTTTCCCCCGCGTCAAATAAAGCCTCTCCATGTAAAATTATGTTAATGGATTATCCTTTGGGCACCGGGGGGAAAAAAAAAGGGCTTCCAGGTACCGGGGGGGGGGCCGAATCGACACGAGAATGAGACTGCACGGTGTGCAGCGACGGAAAACAGTGAGAGATCGGGAAGGGATGGGAGAAAGGGTTGGAGCGCGAGGGTCTTGGCTTCGCGTCCCTTTGAATTTTCCTCGCGGAAGTAGGTCGACATTGCGCATACGTAAGAGTGGATCCTTTGGCCGAGTATCCGGATGACCGTGCGTCACTTATATCCACGCGCGCACATGTATTTTTGATCCGCGCAAGAGCACGCGTATTCGGGCGGAGAAGATGATTTGAAAAAAAAAAAAAAAAAAAAAAAAAAAAAAAAAAAAAACGTTGTACATATGCCGGAGTACGCGTACGTGAATCAGTCGCGTTCGGGCGCACAGATCAAGAGAGTAAAGCGCCCATACGAGGGATGAGCCACGCCGTGAACGACAGATGGGGTTAAAAAATTGTGAAAAGGATTAGGGATGCGGCGAACTATCGATCCACGTGGAGCACACGAGATTCCGCATTTTCATTTGGGTTACCCGCGGCTTCTTCTTCTTTTTTTTTTCCTTTTTTTTTCCATTTTTTTTTTTTTTTTCGTCTAGCTCGGTGACGCGACTCGACGACGCTGTCCGGGACCCCTCGGATAAGCCAGCGATCCGTCCAAGGGCCGCAGAATCTCGCGTTCGCTTTGGAAGCTCCTCGATCCGATTTTCGTTTTTCCCTGCGGGATCGAGGGCGAGATTGGCGCGGAACGGAAGGCTTCCATTACGCATAACCGTGAACGTGAAATTATCTGGAGCGTTCATTTTCATAATATTCAATGACGATAGACCGAGCGAGGTGAATCGTCTTCGACTTATCCGCTGTCGTTTTTTTTTTTTTTTTTTTTTTTTTTTTTCAGATACATAAAATCACTCGCTGATTCCGCGAGAGTCGCGATCGGGGAAAATTCTCGGATGCTCATTCACGACGAACCGCGATAACATCGCGATACGTTTATTTATCCGTTAACCGCAGGACTGCGGCGATTCAAGTGGGTCCCCACTTCGCGGAGATCGTTCCGAGTGGTTCTCACCACCGATCGACCCTTCAACCCTTATTCATCGCGAGGGCCCGCCGAAGGCGTCGGACCGAGAAACTCCGCTGCCTCGTCTGGCTTATTTCACTTTTCCGTTATCGCGACCGCCTCGGGGCCCTCGCGAAGATTCCGATCGGTTACGAGGATTCTTCTTATATTCGAAGCTCTGCGGGCCGCGCCCGCGTCCTCAGATCCACCCGGATAATTCACGAACGCGTTCGTCCGGATTCGAGGGCTCTCAGCTGATCCACGCTGACTGATAAGGTATTCAAAGCGTTTCGGCTATTCCTGGGGTAGCTCTTGGCTTTCCTTTTTTTTTTTTTTTTTTTTTTTTTAATTCTGCCTCGCCCTTTCACCGTCTCTCGCTTGGACTCATTGCTTGCCACGTTTCTCCGAGAGCGCGTGGCTGAACCGAAGATGAGTCTGAAAAATAAATAAAAAAAAACTTGAAAAAAAATAAATAAAAAAAAAATAAAAAAATAAAATAAACGAAATAACGATACAAGGGTGGAAAGAGTCAGGTAGTTCCTGTGTACATCCATGTACTTGCGAAGGGTGGTGATGTATAGCTTCGTGTAGCTTGAACAACCTGTGCAACAGATCGACAGCAGATCGTCGGATTAAAATTGGAACGGGTGCGCCCGTATCAACGAATGAATGAGGGCAGAAAAAAGAAAAAAGAAAAAAAAACGAAGTGAAAAAAAAACTTTCGTGTCAAGGGTCACAGTGGGAATCAGATATCGTCTATTTTGGCGTCGTTATTTGGTGCTCTTTGTAGTCAATTTTCACGGGTCCGCGGCACGCCCATGTTTTGGTGTCGGTTTTCACGTTTTTTCACCCAAAACCACCCTTGACGCTCTCCCTCCACGGCCATTGTGCCCACTTTCGAGCGGCCTACTGCTCGCCTGTTCGCCTAGCGTTACTGCCCCGTCGACACTTGCCCGTTCTCGCTTTTCTGAAAAGCTCCTAAATCCACCCTTTGTGCTGCATTGTACGGGACGAAGAGTCAATACCGCTTCTCCGACTTTATCGCCTCGTGAAACAGTGTGCAATAGCAGGTTGGTCACCGCAGGTACATCATACCGTGACAACCATCCTATCGATATTAATCTCCCCCTTGAAAAAAAGGCCAATGCGCAAAAAAAAAAAAAAAAAAAAACAATGAATCAGGTGCCAGAAAAAATTGAAGCGCGCATTATCACTGGTGAAAAAAAGTACTCGAAACATCAAATACTCTTTACAGTTACGCTTTTATCATCCATAATGCCGTCTAAGGTCGAGAGCCAAATGGGAACGATCGAAATCTCTCCTTGATACAAAAAAAAAAAAAATCTGAAAAAAAATCGAAAAAAAAAAATTCCTGCGCATTAAAAAAATTAATAAATAATTTTCACAAGAAAAAAGTGAGCAGAGGATAGAAAATCGTGATTCGCGACGCCTCAATTCGTCATGCAAAGAACCGATTAATCGGTCACCACCCAAATTTTTATTTTTATTTATTTAAATTAAATTTTTATTTATTAAAAAAAAAAAAAATCTGAAAAAAATTCGAAAAAAAAAATCCTGCGGATTAAAAAAATTAATAAATAATTTTCACAAGAAAAAAGTGAGCAGAGGATAGAAAATCGTGATTCGCGACGCCTCGATTCGTCATGCAAAGAACCGATTAATCGGTCACCACCCAAATTTTTATTTTTATTTATTTAAATTAAATTTTTATTTATTAAAAAAAAAAAAATCTGAAAAAAATTCGAAAAAAAAAATCCCGCGCATTAAAAAAATTAATAAATAATTTTCACAAGAAAAAAGTGAGTAGAGGGTAGAAAATCGTGATTCGCGACGCCTCGATTCGTCATGCAACGAACCGATTAATCGGTCACCACGCAAATTTTTATTTTCACCAACTTGCCGGACAAAAGTTTACCGTCGTCCCTTCCGCTAATTATCATTCCATTATCTCCTCATATTTACCGTCCAGCCCGGTGGCGAGTGAGTCACTCCTACCCCGCTCCATAGATAAGAGGCTAAAAAATAAACGAGAAATCGAGGACGATCCTCGTGAGCGAGAGGGTCTTCGAGGCAACAAAAAATCCCGGACCGTTTTTTTTTTAAACACCCACCGTGGCTCCTGTAATAAAGAGTAATGGGAAAAAAACCAAGATCCGGAGGAAAAGCGTGGATTCGGAACGATTGGAGGAGTGAAGAAACCAGGTGCCGACAGTACGGAATTAGTCTCGCCGCACGTACGGGAAATTGGAAACTGTAGAACGTCATCTGGCCGACACGCAACCCTTTTTTCCATAGGAGGTTGCGACCCTCGGCATACGGGACGGTTCGAAAGGAACATAATGAATATGTCTGTGCAGTGCGTGCCGTTCATAAGCATATGTGTGTCGGTAAAGCACGCGCGATCAATTATCCAGGTATGCAACGATCGTTTCGAGAAGAGGCGGCGCGATCGCGCGACGCCCGATTTCTCGCAACAACCCCCCCGTTTCTCGATGGTCCCGTTTCGTGCACACGGCTTTCGCCATGTTTCTCCTTCCAACCGTGGTGCATTTCAGGTAGTCGCTCACACACGCGCCGATGAATTCGTACGTCGATGGACCGACCCACCTCGGAGAATAAAGAAACGATCGTGCCGTATGTAAATGTAACGGAGAGAGACGACCAAGGATGTACGAACGAGGCCCTCGCACGTAACCCTTTTCTACCTGACCCCCACCAGCAGCTTCTCTTCTCAGGTAAGATTTTTTTTTTTTTTCCGGTCCCCTATCACACCTCCTGCGAGACGCGAGTCCTCCGGTACTTGGAAGGCCCGTACGGGACCTCCAGTCGGAAACCGAACGCGAGATCGTCGAGTTCTCCAATCCGCGATGGCAAAAATCCATCTCCGAATCGGTCTTAAATTTCTACGTCTCGGAATCGCGGATCCGAATGATCGTGAGAAGCGGATGGACGCGGAAAACAGCCTGGAACTTTGACGTGAGTCCTTGGTTGAGTATTATTATTGTTGTTATTATTATTATCATAAATATTTCTGCATGAAACAAATGTTGTGGGTGAAGGGATGACGTCAGTTTAGGGATCGATAACTCGTGCGGATAGCGAACGTGGGGGAGGATGGTGAACGAGAAGGGAAGTACGAGAGAGCGAGAGAAAAAGTGTCGACGCGAGAGTCTCGGCCGAGGGGTTGTCGAGCGTGCGAGAGCGGTGGCAACGCGATATGCCGTAAATTGGAGTGGGTCGATGCTGCTTGGTCAGCGTCGAAGAGCGAAGGAGAGCCGATGGGGAGGTCACCCTATAGTCCGGCGACGGTCCAATGGGATGCCGTTATTTTTTTTTTTTTTTTTTTTTTTTCATCAATAGAACGGCCACGACCGGGGGTGGATTCGAGGGGACCGCGGGAAAACAAAATGGCGGATCTCTTAGTTGCGCGGACCCCCCGCCGGATCGCCGTTCGTGCGTCGCTTCGCTTTAAATCGCGGACCCCCGTTCACTCCTCGGAAACCCCAGCAGCTTGACTGTTACTCGACAAATTTTCTTATCGTTGAGAAGAAAAAAATGAACAGCGTCGAACGAAAAATACACGCCAGAACCGGAAGGGTTCTCGAGTGATGTTTTTTTTTTCGAGGGAGAGAACGATGACCCGGCTGTATTTCTCGAGGGTTTTCACGCTGAACGGGAGCTTGTGGCCTGAGAAAGAACGAAGAAAAATGGAATCCCTGCCGCGGCCGGGGCTCCGATACACTTCTGATAATTTCGTGGCGACTTCCGGTTGCTCCACAACGGTATTCCATTCGACGGATAGCTTCCGCAGCCTTCGCCACTTATCCCTTATCGCTATTTCCGCGCCGACTGTGCCCCGCGATCGGATCGATCGTCCCTCGAGATTGGAACGCGCAATCGATGAGACTCGGGAATCAGACCGGGGAGAATAATATCAGACTCGAAGAATAGAACCGGATACCGGTTTCACTTATTCGCCGACGATGTCCGGTTCTCACATGGCGGAGGTGTCTCTCACCCTCGCCCTTCGTTGACCCCGGAAGTGGCCCGGGATGCGCCCCTTCGGTCTCGGCCACGCGAGCCACACGAAACGAAAAATCTTGAGAACGAGTTTTGACGTTAGCTAACCACGTGTCCACACCTCGAGGCTCACCCCGAGGTCGTTAAATCCCGCCTCGAAGCTCGTCTTTGAGATACTCACCGTTCGCGGCGCAACAATGCTTCGCCGCTACTCCGGGCGCCGCTCCGGCAGCTCCGTCAGTAAACGAACGAAATCTTTCTCGCGAGTTCACCGCGCACCGACGCAAAATCTCATCAAATTTCAACGATCAATTTTCCAAGATCGAACCTACGGTAATCATTGGAGCGATTACGATGAACTCATCGAGACTCGAAGACCGTCCGCGTGTTCGTTGTTATCGCCGCAGCCGTCACGTTGTTATCGCGATTCGATGAATCGCACATTGGGTCCCGGGAGAATGGGAGCGAAGCCGCAGTTCGGATCCCGTCGATCGAATAGACTCGAGATTCGCGACACGACGTATCGCCGATGTTGTTCCAGATAAATATAAAATAAATAAAAATAAATTCCGGAATAACATTGTTCGCGCCGTCGACACCGCTTCGCCGTGTCCGCGCGGAAAAAGAGTGAATGTTGCGCGGGGCACTCGTACGGAACCTCTGGAATCCTTGTTATCCCTGTTACCTGGAGCGAGAGCCGCTCGCGCAAGGTACAGGACTCCGGTGGAGATAAACATATGGCAATCTCCCGGTAGAGCGCAGAGACGTTTCTCTCTCCGTCGTCGAAGGAAATCGGAATCGTCGGAGGTGCGCGCTCCGAAACTCGTTAACAAAAATTTCTTCGCCTGGTTGTCCGCTCGGTGCGGAGCATCGAGAAGAAGGACCGTTAGTCTCTCGAACCGGAAGCCACACACGTTCTCCAGCTCATTATTTCCGTATCAATAATTCCGTATTAATAATAAAAATTAAACGATTGATAAAACAAAAAAAGTTCTCAAACTCGAGGCTTTTTTTTTTGCGTTTGCATAACGCGAAATGGGACATCGAGCCGAAACGGAATATCAGGGAAAACTTGATTTTCCAAAACAAAAAAAAATTTTCAATAGCCTCGGTCGCGGTACGACGAAATGCCCTACCGTCTCATTTCGCCCCGGTCTCCTGTACTATAACGCAACACATCCCTTGTCAGGTCTTCGGAGCTCGGCGTCGGGCCCTGAAACGGTCCGACAAAGCTCCCAAAAAATTCTCGCGAGCCCTTGACATTATTGCTCCGAAAATAACGGAGCTCGCTTCTTCTTTTTTTTTGTATTTTTTTTTTTATATGTTCATCCATCCTCCCAACAGTTTCGCCCTCGAGGCGCGCGAGTTCGTCGTGCGGCCGGGATACGAGAATGGATGAGGATTTCTCCCAACAGCCACCGCACAAAACATCACTTAGCGGTTCCGGGGGTGTCCGACGACCACCCTCGCGTGATCCACCCTCGCAACCCGTAACGCAAACACGCTAATGGAACGCACGGCGTCTCTGCGCGAGCTCTTTTTTTTTTTACCACCTTTCCGTCTCGACGATCCATGCAACACTCTCGCACGTCTCCCGTCGACGCTGAGCGAAGAAAGCCGCGCTCTTACGCTTTCGCGCGGACGGGCGTGCGTGCCGATGAGAGAAAAGCATCCGGAGTATCGTCGACGGATACGCGAGCTCGAATATTCGTCGCGATGCATCTGCCAAAGCCATGCGTTTTTCCGTCGACGCAAGCGACACGAATAAAATGAATAACTTTTCGTATCGCCGTGGACACTTCGCGCGCGACGCGATGAGAAAGTAAAAAATGTCCAATAAAATGTTGGGCGGGGGTTTGTAATGGTATTTTTTTTTTTTTTTTTTTTTTTTTTTCATCGATTAAACCGGATAATCGTTAAATCGAGGTGAAAGTCGATTCGTCCGTTAAATTCGCGTCCGACGATCCGGCGGGTCTCCACGGTTGACATTAAAGTTTCGACCCTTGCCGTGAATAACAGTTCCATCGGGCAGAAGTCGAAACGACGGGAATATCACGGCAGTCCCTTTTACAGGCCCGAAAAATTATTAGTAAAAAATGCGCTCGCTCGGAAAGCGGGTCGGGACGGAAAAAAGGGTTGAAAGGGTTGCCATTTGTAAAACTGGAACGAGAGCAGGTACGCAGGACAGCGAGAGCCGCGGTTGTTACGTATTTTTTCGCGCCATATGCCGGTTCCGCAACGCTTTTTGGTCTACGGGGGACAACGAAAAAAACAAAAAAAAAAAAACAAACAAAAAAAAGAAGAGAAATGCCAGTACCGTGCGAAAATAATGAATAATAATGACATTTGGAGTGAGAAAGATGTCGTGTTTGCGGTGTGGAAAAGTGTGTCGCGCGATGGCGCGAGCAGAGATCGATGCTCGCGCCATCCGCGGACTCGGCCGTAGATCAAAACGTTGTACCAATTTCCGGCGTAACGCGTCGTCGTAATACCGGCGGGAGAAGCGACCCGAGAGGGCGAAAAAAGGGCCGACGATGTATATTTGAATTTAAATTCGAGTCCCCTGGAGCAGGGGAGAACGCGGTCCCTCGAGGAGTTCCTCAGAGCACGGTCTACGCGCTTGGTCACTTCGGATGCAGTTTTTTCGTCGAGGCCCGCGCGTCCCGTCGATCTTCAATTTTTGAACGAGCAGACGAGGTTCGCGCGACGATATTTACGCATTTCCACGATATATCGTACAATACCGTGTCGTGCGAATTCCAAATAAATTCGTAAAGCTGACGCGTCCTCAACCGCGAACAATTCCACTCTGGCCGCATGCGACGAAGTTAAAAAAAAATAAATAAATATATATAAATGCACACATGCTCGATCCATTATTCGAGCTGTTCCGGAAGAGGAGGAAGCGCTGCGCCGAGAGGTCGAAAGGGGTGACTGGGGGGTCGTTCCGCTCTCGTAGTATCCGTACCAGCGCTAAATCATTAATTTGGCCACCCCGAACGCGTTCGCTTCTCGCTCTCTCTCATCTGACCTGACACAGGTAGAGCAAGGAAACCCTTTTTTCCCCCACGAGAGCGCAGGTATGCGCTCTCGCATTGTGCAACCTTTTTTTACCGCTCTCGCTGGTCTCGAAAAAAAAAAATGGGGAAAAAAAAAAACGGTGCCCTCTTCCCTGCCAGAAGAGCCGATCCCTTCTCACGCACGCTAAAGAAAACACTCCGCACTGTCATATCGGGGACTAATATATTTTTGATCGATACCGAAGTACTTCCTATATATATATATATATATATATATATATATATATATATATAAAGCGGAGAAAAAGCGGATGAATCGTCGACGCTCTCTGCACCCGTTTTCCCACGAGTCGATGATTTATAAAAAAAAAACAACAACAACCGTTGTCCAAACAAACAGAACGAAACGCGGCTGGCGAGCGTGACTTATACCGGAAGAGAGGCGGAACAGTGAGTTGGTATAAAAAATAAATAAACAAGTATTTCATCGACTCTAATATCGAATTTAATATGAATTATCGTGTCGAGAATGGTCCATCGATTCGTGGATTCAATTTGCAAATGGAAGAGACGCGAAACGCGCCAAAGGTTGACGGGTTGTCGTCGAGGGATGAAAGGGTTATCGAGTCGCGGCAGCCTCGCGTCCTCGCGAATTCGAAACTCGCCCACGATGACGCCGAGTCACGAAGTCTTTCGGGACTCGGGGACCCGAAATTCATTTTATGCACAGACACAGACACGTGGTATTAAACACGCACAATGGTTACCTAATTCGAGGATCTTTTGGCGCGACGACTATTCGCGGTCGGTCGGGACGACCGGGACGGAGTTAGAGAAAATTGACGGAATCAGAAAATCGGCTTTCGTCCAGATGAAACGCGAAAACCAAAATCCCCGATGTAATCCCTCCTTTCACACACGGGGTGCGTGTAATTTTTTTTTTTTTTTTTCTTTTTCTCGCTCTCCCCATTCAGCCTCTCCGCGCGGTCCACGAAAGCCGGTGGCGCGCACGGTGCGCCTCGCAACCCTTCACCGAATTTTGAGGGTTAACAAAAAAAAAAAATAAAAAATCCGCACTCGACTCTCGACAATGCGTTGAGGAAAGAGTCGCGAGGCAGCGAGGGATGCGGAACTGTACGTGCAATGGCAAAAGGGAAAAAGAGTCGGCGAACGCGGCGACTACGACGGCGAGGCGGCGCCGCGGCGAAGGGGGATGAGAATGAGGGTCGCAACCCGCCGCGACACCAATATATATCCCACGGCGAGCACGGTGGATCCCTGGATACTGTCTATTCCTCTCACGAGAGCACATTCGAAAATAAATAACGATATAAATGACACAGTCAACGCCGAAAACTGTTTTGGGTTTTGTAGCGCGACCGTCCTTTATGCACCCGCCATCCGTTCTCCTCGACCGTGGATCCGACGAGGCCACCCTTCTCCCTGTCAATGTCCTTATATTTTCTTTTTTCATTCCGTTTTTTTTTTTTTTTTTTTTTTTTTTTTTTTTTTTTTTTTGATGACTGCGACGTTAGTCCCGGAAAGCGAGCGTCCGCGAGGCGGACCACCCGGCTAGAAATTCATTGGATATTTATTGCCACGACTGGTTGTGTGTCGGTCGGTTGATTACTGTATCGAGTCCTGTCTACGGTCTCGCCTCTCATTTCGTTTTTTTTTTTTTTTCTTTACTTTGCTATCATTCGCAGAGAAGGACGAACGGTTCGAGCACGATGGAAACCACGCTACTCTCCGTACTTGGAAAATTCTTCGGTGAGACTCTGAATTTTCCCTCGACGGAGAAAACGCCCACGAGTTTTCTCGTGCCCCGCCGTTACTTGACTCATCGGAGTAGCCTCGGAGACCGGCAAGACGAAAAATAAAATGAAACATCGGTGAACCCACGCCAGGAATTTAATATTAAAAAACTGTCATTCTGTGTCGATATGAAAATTCCAGAGATATCGAATGGGCCATCTTTTTTTTTTTTTTTCTTGCCCTCTCGCCACGCCGAGGCATCCGCCTTCCGCCTATCTGTTTCAGCGCCGTCGTCCCTCGTCGCTTCATTCTTTCCCTCACTTCACTCATCGTTTTGCCTCTCACTTTCATCTCGCTTACACGGCCGGCCGGCGAAAGAAAACTCGAACGGAGAGTGAAAACACGACCATGAAAATATCTTCGTCCTCAAAAATTTTTCCTCGTTTTTTTCTCCTTCAATTTTTGAGCTAGTTTTTTTCGAATTTCATATTTTGCCACTCTACCACCGGTCGAATAATAAATTGAAAAAAAAAAATCTTTATTAATTTTCGTGAAAGCGAGGTCAAAAATTGCCAAAAGGAAACAAAATTCCTTACACTTTTTTTTCTCTCTCGAACCGACAATTTAGGCGCTACGAGTTGCCAAAGTGAATTTTCGCGGACGGAGATATTTTCATGATCGCGAGTGGAATATTTTTCTCGGTCCCGTCGGACAAAATCGTTACGTGGGTCGTGGAGAAAAATCATCGGGAAAATTGATCACACGATTTTGTCATGGGTCGGGACAAGAACGCCAAAGGGCGTGAGCTTCGCTATATGCGCCATGTATTTTGGGACTTCCCGAGGAGAGTTGTCGGGGAAAACGTTGTCCTCGGAGAAGAGAGACGAAGAGCAAAGGCCGAGAGAGCCGAGAGAACTCGTAAACTTAAGCGGCTCACGGTACGGATATTACGTGTGCGAGTCTGGCTCGTCAAAGTTAGCCGTTCGTCGGTCCAAGGGTGGGACGGGTGGTTCGGAGTAGAAAGGACAAGGGACTCTCCGATCTCTCTCGTTTGTGCCCTTTGGTCTTTGGACACTGTCGAAGAGCGATGGACTCCAGCAGGGACATCCGTTTATTCCCAGGAACTTCCTACCGCAACCCTGTGGAACCCAAGCAAAAAAAAAAAAAAAAATGTCACCTTCGTCCTTCGGCTCAAATAAATTCTAAAAAAAATTGCACTCTACAATAAAAAAAAAATAATAATAATAAAAAACATCGACCGACGATAAGAGCATATTCGCGCGTCAGGTTTATTTTTTTTTTTTCTTTTTAGTCTTCAACGAATCGTCAAAGTGGGAACGAAACGTAATCGAGAAAATGATCCTCGTCCGGTAAAACGCGAATCCGAGGGGTTGCCGACTCTGGTGCTACAGGCTAAGCGCGTACCCGTTTTTTTTTTTTTTTTTTTTTTTTTTTTTTCACGCGGGATCAGAGAATTTTAAAACGGCTCGAGAGTTCGAGGGAGAGCACCCTACGCAGCAGTACACGGCTCGTTGCCCGGTTCTCCTCCCAATGCCCGCCGGACCGCACTAACACGAGAATTTATTGGCAATTTTTTTTAAAGGTCCCTAGATTTATTTCCAATTTCGTGGAGCGGCACTCGCGAATGTGCGGAGGACGTTTCGGAGGAGGGTTTTTCTCACGGGGGGTGGACGAGACGGTTCCTCGACGCAACGTCGACCGAACGGTGCATCGTCGTGGAGTCGCGGAGCGGCGAGAAAGAGCGAGTAAACAGCGCCGTTCCCGGATAATTGAATCGATCGGCGATGGGAGGAAACGAGGGTGAAGTGAAACGCGGTAAAAGTTGGCGAAAGTTTGAAACACCGGCGAGGGGATGGTTTCGCGCGGAGAGCCTCGAATCGGCTGTGCAGAGCTTGGGCGGCTTCGTCGCTTCTGCTCGCCACCCTGACACACTTCCGCCACTTAATTCCGGCGCGGGGTCGTCGACTGCCTCGTCTACGCCGGCGTCGTGACCTTGCCGAATATTTTTCAACTCGCGGCTCGCTCTCTCTCTCTCTCACCGTCTCACCCTTTCCTCCTCACCCCTCCCCGGGTCATAATCCTCCCACCTGAATTACCATCGCGACCGTGAAAAGCTTCTTCTCTCAAACTTTTTATTATCCCACAGTCGCGAGAGTCTGACGCTACTTCGCCGCGGTACGCTGCAGTTCGCTGAATCTCCGTCCCGAGACCTTATTATTAATACCATCGGGATGAGAGCGAGAGTGTAACCTGTGGCGCGGTTTCGTCGACCGTCGCCGATTATCCTCCTCTCCGGAGGGCGACGCTGAATCTACGTCGGATCAATGCGAATTAGCCGGAGAGCAGTGAGCCGACTCAATGAGATTCTTGGTCGTCGAGGTGGTGGTGAAAAAATTTGCGTTCTTTTGCCGGACGGCTGGCAAGGGAATCGTGTCGGGAATCGAAATATCGCGATGGCCCGGGTGAACGTTGAGAGAGGGTCACAGAGAGAGAGAGAGAGAGAGAGGGTGAGAGAGAGAGAGAGAGAGTGACGGAGGGAGGAACGACGAGGGGTGGAAGTCCGAGGGCGGGATGGTTACTCGCCGGCGAGCGAGGTTGGGCAGCCCTCTAATCGATCGTGGCTGTCCACCCTTATCAGGGGGTTCGGGAGCGTGTACACCGTGGCCGAGGCGAAGGAGGGAGCAAGGGCGACGATCGAGGGGAGAGCGTGCCGGCTGCTTTGCATGGCCAGCAGCAGAGAGCCCCGGACTCGGCGGACTTCCATCGACGATGGCGAGGCAGCCACGGGAGCAAGAGCGAGCCGGCGACGGCAGACTCCATGCTTCTAAGCCTCGAACCCCCTTCCCGGACGAGAACCCGCTGTACGGAGTAGCGGTCGTGATAGCGACGGTAGTGGTGGTGCGTCCCGGCGGACGGAACACCCCCGAAAACCGAGCCTTAAAATAGGGCCAAGAACCGCCACGGCCATTGTTGCCAGATGCCCCCTCACCTGCCCCCCTCTGCCGCCCCCCTCGCGGCATTCGCTCACTCACGGAACATTTACATTTTCACGGAGATTCTTTGAAAAATGAATCCGTCCGTTCGTGTACTCGAACCCGAAAACCCCACGACGATTCTCCGGTGACGCCTCGGCATCCCCATGGAAATTACTTTGGCGAGTTCTCGCGAGGGTACGAGTCTCGCCGCTGGACGAGACAAGAGAACGGTACGCGTACGAGGAGACTCGTCGCGGCTACGAATTATCATCGGTATATCCGGTGTTTTTTTTTTTTTTTTTTTTCTCGTTCTGACAAATCGGCGTCTTTTCGGGGGTCGTTCGGAAGAGGGTGGAAAAGACGCCGAGAAAGAGACGTCGCGCCTCGACGAGAGTTCCTTCGAGGGAGTCGATTCGTCGAAGCCGTGGATCGTGACAGACTCGTTCGATAAGATCGACGAGGAAGATGCTCCTCCCTCCACCCCCATCGAGGCACGACGATTCCGATGTCCCTCAGCGGCGTTTCCTTCCACCCCCTTGGCGCTCTGGCTCCTCTCCCGCGCCCGTCGGTAAATTAGTCGATCTTATTACCAAGGCAAACACACTCGCGAGCACGCGGGGACTCCATCTGTATTTGAACTGAGTCTGTTTAAACGCCCGTGGAACGCGCGAAATCTGTATTTACGGAGAGATAGCGGCGAGAGAGAGAGGGGTGGTTTGGCGGAAAGCGGAGGACTTATGCTCTTGGAGTGTCGGGCAGCGAGAGGGTGGTTTCATTCGCTATAACCGATCCTGAGAACTTGAATACACTCCACGACGAAGTAGCGGAATTCGACGATCTCCGCCGATTTATCTCGGTATAATGTAATTTGTACGTGTATATGTGTGTATACACGCATCTATGTGTGTTTATTTATTTATCAGACACGTAGCCGTGCGTTGTGCGACTCGAAAATCGAACGAGCTCGCGCCGACTGGCCAGCGTATGTGCCAGCTTCTCGACAATGCCTCGAATATAGTTGGCCAACGGATGCGCAGCGAAATTCACGGCGCATGTTTGCAAAACGTTTCCCATACGTTGTGAAATAGCGTGGCAGAATCGAAAGAGCGACGTTCACCGTCCTCGTTTCTCCCACGTTCTCCAGCGTCTGAGAATGTAACCGTCGATAGATTTTTGCCGGCTCGGGGCGAACTTAATGGAAAAATCTGGGATGTCAACGACAGACACGGCAACGATACGTCAGGACTTTCCGAACCGGTGACGTTCGACGTATTCCGGGGCGACTACCCCGCCTCCACGAAAAAAAAATAAATGGGGGTGTCGCGTACCGAAATATTTTTTTGAGGGTGAAAGGCTCGCGTCGAAAAATAATTGTTGCCGGGCCGTGAAATAATTTTTTTCGCACGAGGAAACGAACGAATGTGTATTTTTGTCTCCTTCATTTACGTCGCGATTTTTTTGGTCTTTGGAACTCATTGTAATTAGCCAAAAATTTGGTGGTGTGAAACGGGCTTTGCCCGCACGGAAACAGAATTCTGCGAGGGTCGGTAAGTCGGTAGCGCGGACATCTGTTTCGGATTCCGATGCGCCGCGGTGACCCTCCGTTCGCGACAGGGTTTCCCTTACCCTCAACGCGGAGGTAACTTTCGAAATGGAAGTGAGGTCGGTAATGCAGAGGGAGAATGACATTGCTCGGAGCGACGAGGGTAGTGCGATGGTAGGGGTGGCCAAAAGCGAAGGGCCCTTTTTTCCAACCTCGCTCCCGCAGCGTTGCACGACCCTTTCCGTCCCCACGAGGAACGGAGTAGGGGGATGAAATTCCAGTCGAGCGGGAACAACGAGTAAAAAGTTTGGGCTGCGTAGCAATGGCACATGCTCGTCGTCGCAAATCCTGCGGTGAGATTAAAGCACTTTATGAGATAAGGTTTTTATTTTAATTACACAATTAACGGAGATTCTCTCGTACGAGTCTTCGAAAAGTGATGAATATACGGCTGTGGAACAATCTTAATGTCTTGTATTATATAATCTCACACATCCAGCTCGATAATTCGGACGTTTTTTTGGTTCTTCACCAACGCATTTTCTCGAATTTTTTTGTTTGTTTCAATTTTCGAGCTAGTTTTTACGAATTTCATTTTTTGCCACTCTACAACCGGTCAAATAACGAATATAAAAAAAATCTTTATTAATTTTATTCTGACCCGTGGTATCGTGACGAAATATTAAATTCGTAAAAGCAAGCGCAAAAATTGAAAAAGACAAGTACGAGAAGACTTTTTTTTTTCTCTCAAACCGATAATTTTGGCGCTATAAGTTGCCAAAGTGAATTTTTGCAGATGGAGATATTTTCATGATCATGAGTGGGATATAAAGCGTTTTATGAGATAACATTTTTTTTTTCTTTTTTAATTACACAATCAACGGAGATTCTCTCGTACGAGTATTGTAAAAGCGATGAATATACAGCTGTGAAACAATCTTAATACGACTTTTAATAAATTTTAATTCTCATGTTATATGTTTCTTTCAGTTTCGTCGATGGCGAAGTCCTTCTCACGAGCGGATTGATTTTGCAAATTGAACGTTCTTTTACACATCCAGCCCGATAATTTGGACATTTTTTGGTTCTTCACCAACGCATTTTCTCGAATTTTTTTGTTTGTTTCAATTTTCGAGCTAGTTTTTCCGAATTTCATATTTTGCCACTCTACAACCGGTCAAATAACAAATACGAAAAAAATCTTTATTAATTTTATTCTGACCCGTGGTATCGTGACGAAATATTAAATTCGTAAAAGCAAGCTCAAAAATTGAAAAAGACAAGTACGAGAAGATTCGTCGGTAAAGAACAAACAAACATAAAAGTCCTTACACTGTTTTTTTTTCTCTCAAACCGATAATTTTGGCGCTATAAGTTGCCAAAGTGAATTTTTGCAGATGGAGATATTTTCATGATCACGAGTGGGATATAAAGTACATTATGAGATAACATTTTTTTGTTCTTTTTTAATTACACATTACATTTTAATTACAAATATACAGCTAATAAATTTTAATTCTCATGTTATACGTTTCTTCCAGTTTCTCCGATGGCGAAGTCCTTCTCACGAGCGGATTCATTTCGCAAATTGAACGTTCTTACACATCCAGCCCGATAAGTTGGACGGTACAAGGAGGCGGTAGCCCGGTGACGCTCCTTGCGGTATGTCGGTCTGGTCTCGGGGAACAACTAAAACTGAGAGAAACGCGGAGCGACGGCATGAGAGACGCAACCCAACTGATCCGGGCTGCCGGTGTTGCACCTCGGTACCTGAGAGCTGCGTCCCGGACGCTCCGAAACTCCTCGTTTCCCCAAGTACATCCCGAGGTACGCAAGGAAACGCGCGGGCGAAGGAGCGAGAGAGCGGAACCGCGAAGCTAGTTCCGTAATCGAATTAGAGGAGTCAGGATATTGCGTACAGCTCCGGCCCTCAATTGTTTTAAGTCGACATCTCCGCTCTCTCGCCGCGGACGAGCAGACCGTGAACCGCCCAGCCTCGTAACCATCCGGACATTGAATTTGGACTAAACTATTGGGTCTCGCGTATCGAGTTATCGACTGTACATACAATATATGCCGGGGTCTTATTCGATATACATGTAAATCCATATTTATTTGTCACTCGTGTGTCCTGTCCGTGTGAAATGTCTGACTCGAAGTTCCCAATTGGCGACATCCGATTGAGGCCTTAAACTTGCGTATCTCGGTAGGATATGAGAAATATTGCTATATCCTGGTCCTCGCTACGTCAGACTCGCGAAGCGCGGAGCAACGAGAGGCGTGACAATCGTATTAATACTTCGGGATGTATCGAAAATTACATCGACGAGAAACCGACATTGCGTTAAGCAGAAAATAAAAAAAAATGGGTTATTACGTATTTTGCGATTTGAAAATCTTGGCTTTCTGCCACGAGTGACTTTGTAGCTAAAAATTTTGTTATCCCTTTTTACATGTGTCTCTGATAAGAAAAACTGGACACTTAAGACTCAATCCGAATTTAAGAGATTAGAATTAAAAATGAAAATTGCGAAATTTGAAAACTTTCTCAGTTTCCGACGAGCCGTCATGTCGTTCGGATGTACGTGAAATAATGGCAAACCCGACAGGCGAAGAAAACGAGCCCTTCGACCAAAAATAAGTATCGGAGTGAAAACGGCCGTCGGCGTAAATTTCTCATAACCAACTCGACTCATTTTGGTAATACTTATTAAATGGGAATAGGTCGGGAAATAAAAAATTAAAGAATATTGATCGAATACATTTTTTATTTATTACTCATGTACAATTTTCAATTTATTTCTCGAAAAAATTAATGTTCCCTTAGTATCTTATTTGCTTACATAATTCAACTTACTTGCTAATTTGATAATTTAACTTATTCATTATCTTACTAATTAAATTGCACACTTTTTATGAGAACATGTTTTGTGTTTTAATTCCAATAAAATTTTGTCGCGTGCGGTGATGACCACAAAGACACGATCGGATGAACTGCATTATTAAAACAAGTTTTTCCAATTTTCGTTTATCGTTTCGTTTTCTCGAGACATTCTTATTATGATAAACATCTGTATATTGTGGGGAATTCATTGAGACCCAATTATAATTTTTAGACTTGGTGCTCGTTTCGCTCCTGATTTTCATTTTTCTTCCAAGCTCCCGTTTTGTTTTCATCTTCTCCACGTGATTTACGACTCGAAAATCGAACTCTGAATCAACATGAAATTGTCCGATAGAAATGTAAGATGAATTCACTGTTTTTTGTACCGTCTGACGCGAAACGAAGTTGGAGGACATGCAAGAGAGCCAAGAAGTATGACGAGGGAGGCAGCCATGTGCGTTCCCGATGGTGCCACAGGGCCACCCTTAATTTTCACTAACGATCAAAGTTTTTGCGGTGTCCGAAGGGCTACGGGCCGGCGTTGATGACAAATTCAAAATGGCGGCTGTGCCCTTCTCTCTGGACAGAGTTGCGAGGGAGGACGAACGGAACGAGGGACGGTGGACGAAAACAAAAGCCACTCGAGGGTCGGAGGCGGTCGAGCAACCCTTCCGAAGCGAGCGAGGACCGCGGGCTCCGGCCGGGCAACGCTCGGCTAGTACAAGGGGTGGTTTGCCGTCTGTATATAGTCGGGCGAGAGAGTTCCAGCCACCGAAAATGGCGGGCCCAATTAAGACAGTCTATGTGCAGTTATACTCCTTTGTCCTCAGCTTACACCATATAAATTAAGAGCCAACAAAAAATTATGGGAAACGCAAACGAATAAGCAAATCGTCGGTTTTATTCGCACGATAGTACCTTCGTTCGATCGCTCGTACATCTATTCTTTATCAAAATTGTAGTGACTTTTTTGTTTGTTTTTTGGTTCTTTACCGAGGCATTTTCTCGGATTTCTTGTTTTTCGGTTTTTTTCAGGTAGTTTCTACGAATTCAATATATTGGCACGCTACCACAGATTTAATAATAAACGACGAGGAAAAAATCTTTAGAACTTTTATTTTCTACTCTCAATTCTACACCAACGCATATTATCAAACATTTTTAAAATATTTTTGGGCTAGTTTCTATGAATTTAATATTTATTGAATTCATAAAGACTCCCCCAAATAATGTTTAATTTTTGGGCTGGTTTTCGTGAATTTAATATTCATGAAAACTCGCCCAAATGTTTAAAAATTTTAAGGCGAGTTTTCATGAATATTAAATTCATGAAAACTTGGCCGAAAAATGTTTGAAAAAATTTTTTTGGGCGAGTTTTCATGAATTTAATATTCATGAAAACTCGCCCAAATGTTTAAAATTTTTAAGGCGAGTTTTCATGAATATTAAATTCATGAAAACTTTGCCGAAAAATTGTTGAAACATTTTTTTTTGGGCGAGTTTTCATGAATTTAATATTCATGAAAACTCGCCCAAATGTTTAAAAATTTTAAGGCGAGTTTTCATGAATATTAAATTCATGAAAACTTGGCCGAAAAATGTTTGAAAAAATTTTTTTTGGGCGAGTTTTCATGAATTTAATATTCATGAAAACTCGCCCAAATGTTTAAAAATTTTAAGGCGAGTTTTCATGAATATTAAATTCATGAAAACTTGGCCGAAAAATGTTTGAAAATTTTTTTTTTGGGCGAGTTTTCATGAATTTAATATGCATGAAAACTCGCCCAAATGTTTAAAATTTTTAAGGCGAGTTTTCATGAATATTAAATTCATGAAAACTTGGCCGAAAAATGTTTGAAAAATTTTTTTTTGGGCGAGTTTTCATGAATTTAATATCCATGAAAACTCGCCCAAATGTTTAAAATTTTTAAGGCGAGTTTTCATGAATATTAAATTCATGAAAACTTGGCCGAAAAATGTTTGAAAAATTTTTTTTGGGCGAGTTTTCATGAATTTAATATTCATGAAAACTCGCCCAAATGTTTAAAATTTTTAAGGCGAGTTTTCATGAATATTAAATTCATGAAAACTTGGCCGAAAAATGTTTGAAAAATTTTTTTTTGGGCGAGTTTTCATGAATTTAATATTCATGAAAACTCGCCCAAATGTTTAAAATTTTTAAGGCGAGTTTTCATGAATATTAAATTCATGAAAACTCGCCCGAAAAAAAATTTTTCAAACATTTTTCGGCCAAGTTTTCATGAATTTTAAACTCATGAAAACTCGCCTTAAAAATTTTAAACATTTGGGCGAGTTTCCATGAATATTAAATTCATGAAAACTCGCCCAAAAAAAAAATTTTCAAACATTTTTCGGCCAAGTTTTCATGAATTTAATATTCATGAAAACTCGCCTTAAAAATTTTAAACATTTGGGCGAGTTTTCATGAATATTAAATTCATGAAAACTCGCCCAAAAAAAAAATTTTCAAAAATTTTTCGGCCAAGTTTTCATGAATTTTAAACTCATGAAAACTCGCCTTAAAAATTTTAAACATTTGGGCGAGTTTCCATGAATATTAAATTCATGAAAACTCGCCCAAAAAAAAAATTTTCAAACATTTTTCGGCCAAGTTTTCATGAATTTAATATTCATGAAAACTCGCCTTAAAAATTTTAAACATTTGGGCGAGTTTTCATGAATATTAAATTCATGAAAACTCGCCCAAAAAAAAAATTTTCAAAAATTTTTCGGCCAAGTTTTCATGAATTTTAAACTCATGAAAACTCGCCTTAAAAATTTTAAACATTTGGGCGAGTTTTCATGAATTTAATATTCATGAAAACTCGCCCAAAAGAAAATTTTTCAAACATTTTTCGGCCAAGTTTTCATGAATTTAATATTCATGAAAACTCGCCTTAAAAATTTTAAACATTTGGGCGAGTTTTCATGAATATTAAATTCATGAAAACTCGCCCAAAAAAAAAATTTTCAAAAATTTTTCGGCCAAGTTTTCATGAATTTTAAACTCATGAAAACTCGCCTTAAAAATTTTAAACATTTGGGCGAGTTTTCATGAATATTAAATTCATGAAAACTCGCCCAAAAAAAAAAATTTCAAACATTTTTCGGCCAAGTTTTCATGAATTTTAAACTCATGAAAACTCGCCTTAAAAATTTTAAACATTTGGGCGAGTTTTCATGAATATTAAATTCATGAAAACTCGCCCAAAAAAAAAAATTTCAAAAATTTTTCGGCCAAGTTTTCATGAATTTTAAACTCATGAAAACTCGCCTTAAAAATTTTAAACATTTGGGCGAGTTTTCATGAATATTAAATTCATGAAAACTCGCCCAAAAAAAAAATTTTCAAACATTTTTCGGCCAAGTTTTCATGAATTTTAAACTCATGAAAACTCGCCTTAAAAATTTTAAACATTTGGGCGAGTTTTCATGAATATTAAATTCATGAAAACTCGCCCAAAAAAAAAATTTTCAAAAATTTTTCGGCCAAGTTTTCATGAATTTTAAACTCATGAAAACTCGCCTTAAAAATTTTAAACATTTGGGCGAGTTTCCATGAATATTAAATTCATGAAAACTCGCCCAAAAAAAAATTTTTCAAACATTTTTCGGCCAAGTTTTCATGAATTTAATATTCATGAAAACTCGCCTTAAAATTTTTAAACATTTGGGCGAGTTTTCATGAATATTAAATTCATGAAAACTCGCCCAAAAAAAAAAATTTCAAAAATTTTTCGGCCAAGTTTTCATGAATTTAATGTTCATGAAAACTCGCCTTAAAAATTTTAAACATTTGGGCGAGTTTTCATGAATATTAAATTCATGAAAACTCGCCCAAAAAAAATTTTTCAAACATTTTTCGGCCAAGTTTTCATGAATTTAATGTTCATGAAAACTCGCCTTAAAAATTTTAAACATTTGGGCGAGTTTTCATGAATATTAAATTCATGAAAACTCGCCCAAAAAAAATTTTTCAAAAATTTTTCGGCCAAGTTTTCATGAAAATGAAATTCATGAAAACTTGCCCAAATATTGTCCAACTTTAGGTCTGGTTTTCATGAATTTAAAATTGAAACCAGCCCAAATATCTTGATAAAATGCGTTGGTGTAGAATTGAAAGTAGAAAATAAAAGTTCTGAGAATTTTTTCCCGTCGTTTATCATTTAACCCGTGGTAGCGTGCTAAAATATTGAATTCGTAAAGACTATGTCAAAAGCTGATAAACAATCTGAGAAAATGGGTTGGTAAAGAATTAAAAAAAAACCAACAAAAAAGTCCACGAACTTTTTTTCTCTCAAATCGATAATTCAGGCGCTACACACGTTGTCAAAGTGAATTTTCGCGCATGCAGTTATGTTTCACGGTGATAAATACCTGAGGGTTTTCGTTGCGAAGGCACCGGTCAACGGGACGATCGGAGCGTGACAAAGAGGGATGAATTTATGAATATGAAATTGTCAACTCACTTGCGCCAACCCCGGACCGTTGAGTCGGCCGGAGACCTGTCGAGTGGATCGCACACGTTCGAAGGGATTCTGCGAGGTCCAGCGAAACTGGAAATACGAGACTAGCTGGGACGACCGGCGGTCGCCTGACCCACGATAATCTTTGACACGACTAACGCCAGATAAATATGCCACGGATGCTGGACCCCTTGTGAAACCTGCTCGATGTTTCGGAGACGCAGGTGTCACAGTGTCGTTGAAGAGGGCAACCCGGGATTGGCATTTGACGGCTGTGAATTTTCGTTGTTACCTCGAAGATCTGGAAAAAGTAAATGCGCATGGGACATGTCTCAGAGATGTATGGAACAGTGGCGGAGACGGCTGACGAAGGCGAGGGGGTCGGTTTCACCCTTTGAAGTGGTATTCGCTAGCGATTTTGTCGAGTTTACGAGACAGGTACTTTTTCGCCGTATCCAGGGAGGAGTTCGATCTTGAGAGGAAATATATGATATCTTGTATATTTGTGGAAGTAATAACGGGCACGTGGGATTGGAAGCGAGAGGGATGGAGAGCGAGAGCTAGGTGGATGGAAGTGGCGCGGATATGGCCGGGGAGTACCGGGCGCAGGGTGAGAGCTTGTAGTTCGAGGAGGAGAAGGAGATGGGTGAAGGAGGAAGAGTAGGGTGGCTCGGCTGTGCCGGTACTGAGAACAGGGGAAGGTAGCTTGGCGACACTCGAGTCTATATCGCTCTCGCTCTGTACAAGGGTCCATCTCGTAGCAACGCCCACGGGAACTCGAATCGATAGCGAACACGCACTCTGTGTTCTCGAATGCCCAGATTTTTTTTTTTTTTTTTTTTTTTTTTAATACAATTTTACGGTGGTATCGGATTATTGAAAAAATTCGAAAAAAAAAATAAAAATTAAAAATAAAACACTCGTTTGCTTCTGGTTCGGAGGAACGGAGCGAGAGCCGAACGTCTCTCGCGCGCAACGACAACGCGATGAAAACTGGGTGATATCGAAACGGCTGGTTATCTCGCGACATCCTCGAGAGACTCACGGGGGTGGAAAGAAAAAGCCGCGGAGCGCTCTATTATAATGCAGCGTGGAACTTCGAGGTCCGAAGCGCCTACTCGAAATTTATTCTTCTCGCCGTGTTATCGAGTCAAGATTCGCCGAGGTTCTGCGGCCTCCCGGCAATAAATTCGGTTATTCGCTCACCGCAAAATCCCGTGCGTAAAGGGTCCGACGAGACGCACTCGCTTCCGGAGCTCTTCGCACTCGTGCCGGGTAGTTCCTCAGGGATTCCCGCGGTTGAGCTCTCGCGGATCTCTCGATATAAGAATTACCACTCCATTTCCGCTCCCTTCTCCCTCGTTATCTTCTTCCAGCACTCGTCTGCGAATGACGTTCCTTCGTCTTCGAAATAAACGCTATCGCGGTTTTTAGAGAATCCTCTGGCCGATATTTATTGCCGTCGTCTCGCCGATACTGTTGAGACTTTTGGACGAGTGTGATACGAAAGAGACAGATAATTCCCGTTCCGCTATTGGTCAAGGACCAACGGAAGAGGGAAAAAGAAAAAATATTTATAAAAAAAAATTAAATAAAAAAAGAAAACAAGAGTTCAAAGCTCACAATATTTTCTGGTAGCCGTCGCCTCGCCGATGCTGTTGAGACTTTTGGACGAGTGTGATACGAGAGAGACAAATAATTCCCGTTCCATCGGCACAAGATCTCAAGTCGTTTTCCCGTTCCGCTATTGGCCAAGGACCAACGGAAGAGGGAAAAAGAAAAAATATTTATAAAAAAAAATTAAATTAAAAAACAAAACAAGAGTTCAAAGCTCACAATATTTTCTGGTAGCCGTCGCCACGCCGATACTGTTGAGACTTTTGGACGAGTGTGATACGAGAGAGACAAATAATTCCCGTTCCATCGGCACAAGATCTCAAGGCGTATTCCCGTTCCGCTATTGGCCAAGGACCAACGGAAGAGGGAAAAAGAAAAAATATTTATTAAAAAAAATTAAATTAAAAAAAAAAACAAGAGTTCAAAGCTCACAATATTTTCTGGTAGCCGTCGCCACGCCGATACTGTTGAGACTTTTGGACGAGTGTGATACGAGAGAGACAAATAATTCCCGTTCCATCGGCACAAGATCTCAAGGCGTATTCCC
This sequence comes from Listrodromus nycthemerus, assembly GCA_963978505.1. Lineage (NCBI taxonomy): Eukaryota > Metazoa > Arthropoda > Insecta > Hymenoptera > Ichneumonidae > Listrodromus > Listrodromus nycthemerus. Next base: position 2,159,881 of record OZ021682.1, on the reverse strand, counting down.
GTTCCGCTATTGGCCAAGGACCAACGGAAGAGGGAAAAAGAAAAAATATTTATTAAAAAAAATTAAATTAAAAAAAAAAACAAGAGTTCAAAGCTCACAATATTTTCTGGTAGCCGTCGCCACGCCGATACTGTTGAGACTTTTGGACGAGTGTGATACGAGAGAGACAAATAATTCCCGTTCCATCGGCACAAGCTGGGAGATCTCAAGGCGTATTCTCGTTCCGTTATTGGTCAAGGGACCAACGGCGAAAAAAAAGCATCTATAAAAAAGTAAAAAAAACAAAAAAAAACAGTTCAAAGCTCACAGTACTTTCCGGTAAGCGAAAGCGCGGGACGACGTCGGGAAAGTGGGAAACCGTACACGGAGGCTGCCGCAGAGTCTTGTGTATGTACCGTGGGTGTTTTTCTCCTTTTTGACGTCGTGACCGGCGAGGCGTTCCGTCATGCATGGCCGATATCGATATGTGTGTACCGCTCCGTTCGAAAACCACCCCTTCCGCCGAATCCTCCCGGCTTTTCCTTGCCTCGTCTCGAAATTTTCTCCCTCAACAAAATACATATTTTTCGTTGCCAAAAAATGTTTCAACGTCAATTTTTCGACTACCAACGATCGAGTAAAAACAAATGATTAATTGGGAATTTTTTTTTTTTTTTTGTGAATTTCAGTGACCGGCACGCGAAGAGAGAATCGCGGGATGAAAACCACTGCCGCGAATTTGTCTACACGGGTGATTGCGGTCAGACACAGTAGTACAGCGAGGGACGACGGATGCGAGGAACTAGAGCGACGGGTTGGCCGGGCGATCCAGTTTTGTTTTTTCCTCCTTTCTTCATCGACGGTCCGGTTTTCATAGGCCGTCGCGTCGCCGCGCCGTGGCGTTGAACTTTGATCCGCAAACTGGTTGTGCCCTGTCAACACACGAGGCGCGAGCACCGACGGAATGACAAATGCTCCGTTTCACCGCTAATGTAGCTGCGCCAAACAAAATTACGAGGAACCCTCTTCGATAGTCGCGATACGATCTACGCGCCGTTGCGACGTCGCCACGTCCACGAAGATTCATGATATGTTACGTTAGTTTCAGAATACTCGAGGAAGCGCACATACGCAAACACGCCCGAAGGTGGCAACGGCGAAGGAACTCGGGAAGCTGCTCAAATTCATGAATTCAACGGAACGTCGACGACGGAACGAACGCGGTGCTCGAAGATTTTCCGAAAACCTGTTGCCCGCTCGTCGGAATAAATTATCCGCGGGCGAAAGTAGTCTAAGTAAAAGTGTACCGAGAGAATGTAGAGTTTGAGTAAGATAAGAAAGAAGAAGAAAAAAAAACAAAAAAAAAAGGGCGGCGAGGGCGGTCGAAGTTAAAGACGTTGCGAGAATAAACGAAAGTTCGAGAGTCCCTCCGCGTCCTTTCGCGCCCTCGGAGCCGCCGCTTCCGCCTCTCGTCTCATCCGCCGCGGTCTCTCCTTCTCGCTGTTTTTTTTTCCTCGCGCTCCACGCGAATCCATTAACTCGAACGGATTACCCTTGCACCGTTCGCGAACGAACTTCGCGACTGTGACGGGGCAAGCGAGCGCGGTGAATTATTTTCAATGGATTCGGACGGAATGGATCGGTAGCGAGAGACGATACCGTTCCGGAAACTATCGGGGGATGGAGTTTCTTTGAATCTTCGGCACAACCATTGTGAAGTGCCGTGATTCCGAATCGGTAAATATCTACGTAACGAACTTACGTGTACGGTGTAATAAATTTAAAGGGGTCGGATTGTGTACTCGGAGGGTTGGCGCAGGGAGCTTTGAAGCTGGACTCTCCGCCACGGAATTCCGGGCCTCGGATTACAATTCGGCGAGTCCGGAGGAGCAGACGGCAACGGCAAAGGACGCGAGGGAGAGAGTCGGAGTGAGTAAAATGGCCGCCGGCACCGAGAGGGTAGTTTTGCTCGCAGGGGTCTGTTCGCGTCGGCGGCGACCGAAGGGGTTAGAGGGTGAAGGGTGGGGTGACCGGTCGGTCGGTCGGTCGGTCGGTCGCTGCTGCCGCTGCTGGCTATGGAACGAGGGTGGACGAGGAGAGAGACGCACGGGGGCGGAGGTGGAGGAAGAGGAGGAGGAGGAGGAGGAGGCGCTAGCCACAACCCCTTAAGGGTCGAAGGAACCCTTACACACCGCTACACGGGACTAGTCCCGTTGCGACTGAACGGGGCGGACGGAGACGAGAAGCACCGGAGAGAATGTTCGCATCGTTACGTCCTCGCTCCTTCTCCCTCCCGGCGGAGTCCAACGTTCATTCTCTCGCTCGGTACCCTCGGTTTCTCGTTCGCCATTCTGACCACCCTTTCCCCGCTCCGACTCCGGGGCTCCGCTCCTCGCTGAACAACCTTTATATCTACAGCCACTATACTCACCGACCACCTCGGAGTACCTCGGTTACTCGCGAGTTCGAGGGACAGACGCGAGGAGAAGCGAGGGCGAAAGGGAAAGACCGCGAGGATTCGCGGACGAGGGAGAGCGATATATATTCCCTATATACATTATAGATATATATTATATATGTATATATATGTATGGATGTATGTATTTAGGCATAGCTGGGTGTACGGACGTGTGTGGGTTGAGCGGACCGGGAGTGAGAGAGCACGGGTCGTCTCGGTGCGCGAGACGAGGAGGAAGCTCGAGGCTCGAGACCGCGAGAGTCGCGGAAAGGGGTTGGCGAGCGAGGGACGGACGAGGACGGAACGAGCCACGCATCAGGGAGGAAGCGAACGGGACGAGGGTAAAATAAGTTGGAGAAACGAAGCGGCGTGTGGCCGAGAGGGTGGAATTTTGGAGCCTCGGTTAGTCTCGAAATCCATGATGAGGACGAAAGGTTGGGCGTGAATTAGGTTCACCGTCGGGGTTGTCGGCGTTTTCGAGGGAACGAAATCGCACCGCGGTCGTCCACGGAGGGACGAGAGGGAAAGCGGGAGATACGGAGAGGCGAAAAGACCGCGAGGAAAGAAAATGGAGAAGGGGAACGACGAAGCGAGAGATAAATTGGCCGGAAGCCGTTCGTCCGTCATAGTGGACCGTCTGGAATTTTTACGGCCGAAAGCTGGCACTTCGCTGGGAGGATGCAAGCGCGAATTCTGAAGCTGCGGAACCGTGGCTGTTGGAATCGGGTCCTCGGGAAATGTTACGTCTGCGAGGACGTACGTAGGCGAGGGACGAAAAGGGAGAATGCGGGGGGTCGCGAGGTGGAACCGGAGGTTCGCTCGCCCGGCGAGAGGTGCGGGCGTTGGGAAGAGCGAGGCTACACGGAAACTGGATTCCACGGGAGATAACACACGTTTTACAGGGGTCGCGCGTTCGCCCCCGGCCCTCCGCCGGTTCCTCGCTTCTCCGAGGTGCGAAATGCTGGGCACGAATTAGATTGTTTAGTACCAACGTGCGAGGCGAAGTACCGCCGGTAGCGGCGGCGACAGCGAGAGCCTCGACGATTCTCCTGCCCCGAAACCGAGGACCGTAGGAATGCGCATACGCGTGTCTCTCCGCGTGCTTCGATCTAATAAAATGCCGTGATAAGAACGGCGATAAAACCACCGTGAAGATTGGCCGCGCGCGAACGATCGCACCGGCGAAATTCATCGAATCTTCGTCTCGGTCCCGTCGCGACGACGAACCGGTCACTGTCCAGCTGGAACGTCGACGAATCTATCGTGAACTCGACGCCGATGACGCGGTGTCTCGTAATGAAGATTTCACGGCGGAAGATTGCGCGACTCCTCGAGAGGGAAATATGCCGGGTTCACGAATTACACTGTTTAGTATCTCGTCCTCGAGAGATGTCTTGGTGGTAATGGCGGAGCAGCCACTATTTGCCAGTGCACTCGTCTACCGGCTTCTCGCAGCTGGAATATGAGGGTCGAAATAGTTGAGGTGGACTGGTACGCGTCGCACAATCAGCGACTGTTTATACTGCGACATCGTCACGGCGATCTGTGCGGACTCGGAGAGCGCGAAATCCTTTATCATCCGAGCGAGCCGGAGTCGCGGATCCGAGACGCGTAACATCATCGAGTGCGACCTTAAGACCAGAAAACCGTGAAATTAATATACAATTTATCGAGACGAAAAGAAACGTTGGAGAGAGAGAGAGAGAGAGAGCGAGATTCTTCGCGACTCTCCGCGTCTCTCTCTCTCTCTCTCTCGAAGACATCCGCTTGCACCCCCTTGAACGAACGAACTCTGACCGAAAGTTTCGGCAAATCGAATTTTTCTTCTCGCGGACGGGGGTTTAAACGGCTCGTTGTAATCCGCGGTAGCCGCGCCAGGGATTTAACTAATAAGAGCAATTAGCGCCGGCTGGCCGGAAGGGGTAGAGAGGTCGAGGAAGCTATAGTGACGGAACATGCCGTGGGGGATGAGGAGGGGGTGGCTCGGATGACTCTCTCGGGTGGTAGTTTGCCCGCGCCATACCTCGTCTCTCCTTCGCTCTTCCTCGGTCTCTCTCTCTCTCTCGGTGTGGCGGTCGCCTCGGTCAATACCCACCGGACAAGATGGCCGACGCCCACTCTAACACCGCCTCAAAGTTACATACATTTATGTACTCAAATGTATAACCCACCCTCGACGCGGCATCCTCGCGCTCCACGGCCCAACCATCCTCACCCTTCCGACTCTCTCGACAGCGCGGAACCCGGAGTTGCCTTTCTCCATCCGGCCGCCCGCGATTCCCAACCCTATCTAGTCAAACCCACCCATCCTCCGAGTCCCCCGACCGACCCTTTCCACCCACGCTGCCGGTTCCTCTTGCTCTCGCCATCCACTCGACTTCACGGACACCGAACTTCGCCGTTATTATCTGGCCTGGCGGACGGGCGAGCGCGAGGCGTACGAGAGAGCTCCGCAGCGCAACCGTCGCCTCTTCACGCAACCCCGGTGCGCTTTGCACGCACTCACGCGAGGCTTGCTCAGCCAGCTTTGCCAAAGGTAGACAGAATTTCGCATTTCTGCTTTGCCGTAGGCTTAAGAGAGAGGGAAAGATCGGTTTCTATGTATATATATATATGTGTGTGTGTGTGTGTGTGTGTGTGTGTGTGTGTGTGTGTGTGTGTGTGTGTGTGTGGAGAGACTCTCTTAATATCGATCCTTTTCAATGTCCAACTAAGCGGCTACACATCAATTTTTGCATCCCTTTTGAACACAACTAAGGGTTGGAACAGCGAGTAACGTTGGTTTTATTATTAATTGTATTTTTTTGTTTTTTTTTTTTTTTTTTTCGGAGATGCGCAGTCGAGAATCGGTATTTTGGTGGATAATTTGAGATTTTGTGAAGTCGGGTCGATTTGTGGAATGTGAGAGAACTCTAATGGGGGTGTCGCCTACGTAACGTAGGTGTTCCGAAGGGTTGCTTATCCGCGCGTGTGTGTGGGTGAGATTGCCCTTGTGAATGAGGATTGCGCCCGAAGAACACATCACAACGGGCTTCTCGATTGGTCAGCCAGAAGGGGTGGACACTCGAAGCGTGGGATTGGATGGGATCGCCCTTCCACGGGACGAATAATATTGACCCTTAGGAATGGGCTATTTCGACCCTCGGTCCAACAAGAGTCTCGCCAGCTATTCGCGTTCACTGTCGGGGCCCCGGAAATATTATTTTTATGAAAAAAATTTGGAGATGAAAAAAAAAAAAATTTCTTCATCCACGGTCGAAAGTACGTGCTTTGTGGTTCGATCGCGATGCCCAAAGTCCAACATTTATGCTATGGGTATGGGGTATCGAGATAGTTGATTCACTGATTTATTTATTATTAAAATAGGTTCGGACTATTTGGAAGAAGGATAATTTTTTTTTTTAGTCTAACCATTAATTAAAACGACTGTAAACGCATTGATAATAATAAAGACAGAAGGGTTAAATTAAAAAATAGTACAATTTAAAATAATAATACTTATTGATAGTTGATGAATGTCCACTGACTCTGCAGGCGAGCTTCAAAATATTCCATCCAAAAATGAAGTACCGAGGTATCGAGCCACGGCAGAGTTCTTGAATCGCAGAGAAGAATTCAAACGATTTTCACACTACGAGTTAGCGCGAAATTTCTACAAACTGCGACAAACAAAATTTCAATATAAATTTAATATACTGTCTTGGAAATTTCTACACCATATTAATTGAATAATTTAATTTTACATAATAATAATTCTCATTTTATATTATATTATAAAATGACTAGCACAGTGTATTTTTCATAATTAAATACGATGAATAATGAAAAATAAATATAATTTATTATCGAAGTTAATTCAAATTATTTCGAAAAACCACTGTTCCTGATTTCTTCGATAAAAGCATGTTTCACCTCACATTCGCGCATGAAACTTTGCGTACCAATGTTCGCACAAAAACGTTCGGTACATTAAATTTCATATGAATATTTTTTTTTTACAATTAATAACAAATATTTGTCACACGGCTCATCGAAATTAACCGCGACATTCGAGTCTTGTGAAAAAATACTCAAACACGAATACTAAACCTTGCTTTACCCTTCGACCGTCTTATAATGTAACACCTCAGGTGTAACGCGCGCGCACACATTCTGCTTATCTGCTCCAACAGCCGACTAACTCCGAAGATCTAACAAACTTTAACATTCGCGCGAACAACGCGAGACGTCTTCCGCGAGATCTCCGAACTGCAAAGTATTTCGTTCTCCATTGAACGACGATTAATTACCGATTTAATAAAATAAAAAAAATATTAAACGATACAATCGCACGATTAATTTCGGAATTGGAGATGCGAACACGGCGAAGTGTCTCGCGCTTCTGCAGCGCCGACGAGTCGACCGTTCAACGCAGGTAGAAGAGGAAAGGTGACGAGGGTATCCGAAGCGATCGAAAGGTAAAAACGCAAAGGTGTGACACGACGGCTCGGACTGTACCGCCTGGACGCAGGTAACTGAGTATCACGTCGATGCTCCGCGGGTTGCTCCGGCTCAGGGGTGAAAATTAATGCCAAGCTGGAAACTACGGCGAGGAACGGAGCCGAAAACCGGCCAAGTCACGCCGTCAAAATTTCCTCTCTTCGCGCACAATTTCTCCCCCGTTCCCACTCCGCAAACTCTTCGGCCTTCCACCCGCAAAAAAAAAAATAGAGCGACAATTCGCCGAGCGTTGTCCGAGCCGAGACGAATTAAAATTGTCACCGAGCAAAAAAAAAAAAAGCGTGGAAACACCTGAAAAAACAAAAAAAAATGAACGGCTCATCACCTGAATATATATATAAAGGAAAAAAAAAAAAAAAAAAAAAAAATTCGTGCGAAACGGTGTTCGGAGTTGCGGGGGAGTGTGCGAGCTTCGACGGTCTCGGCGGAATTCGCGACGTGAGCTCAGGGGGTGGCGGGTTGGACGGGAGATTGAGGGTTGGTTGGGGGTGGTTTGGGGGTGGGTTTAAAGGGAGGGGGGGAGGGGGGTTGTTTGACGTATTTTGTCCCGAAAACCGACAGATCAGGGACATGGCTCGCGCGCTCAACAGCCACACGGCGAGCGGAGCTCAGGGATGGGCGGCACCGGAAGGGTTGCTGCCAGCCACCTCTGTTTCTGACGTGCAGATTAGTGTCGGCCATTGTCGTGACGTCACCGTAGTTAACGCGCATTCAAACTCTCGTTCGTAGACAATGGGCGTGTGGGACTCGCGTTCGCCGACTCGCTTCTTAGTTATCCGACTTGCTTCCCGAACACGCATATATACGTGTCGGTGATTCTTATGTAACTGTGATTTTTACAACCCGACATTTTTTTAAATGAAAAATGCTTCGAAACTTGTGATCTGGATGCTATTGGTCTTTTATTGTGGTGAAAATTAAGCCTGTAACGTAGCTGTACTACGACTTCAATGGAAAAGAAGCTGGAACAAAAATTCGAAATTTCACTACCACGACACTGACGTCAAAATGAAATATTCAAAATATTTGGCGAAATCTCTTGAAGTAATAAAACGAATGATAAATTATAGGATTTTGATAATTATACAGAGACATTCACGGTATTTTCTTTCTTGATTTTAACAATCTTTAAAATTCATTAACCGTAGAATTAAAATAACAATTTTTATAATAGTCTTGGAATAAAACAAAGTTTAACGTTAGTTAAATATCGAAATTAATTGAAGTTTTTAACAAATTTTTATAATACCAGATCAATTGAACACGATAATGGATTGAAACATCAAGGAAATATTCATTTAAATATTATTTGTTTTGTTTACCATGTGACTTACATTTTGGATATAATTTTGCAAATTATTCGTGACCCACGAATAAATATGCTTCGATATACATCGTCGACAGTAAAACACTATCAAATTTATCATAATTATCATTTTTTAATTTAAAAAAAAAAACATGTCAAACAATAAATCAAGTACTAGACATAAAAAATCACAGCTATTTGCCAATCACCCATACATATATATGTGTATTTTTTTTTTATAGAATTCAACGTAACAATGAAAAATTCGCGTGCGAGGAAATATTTGATATTCGGTAATTTTTTTTTTTTTTTTTTCAATCATACCTTTTTTCTTTGAGAATCGCTCGGGGCGAGTCGCGACGACTGCGAGGGGTGGAAAGGGATTTTCGATTAATTCGCTATTTTGCGAGAACGATGGTGGCCCATCCCGAGCAGAAGTCCGCGAACACTTGACGGATGAATGCACCGTCGAGACAATGGAGCTGGCCAAAAATTAACGGCATTGTCCCAACTTTGGATTTGCCGGTGAATTCTGGCATCGCCGTATTGCGCTCGACTACCACTCGCGGCTCACAACCTGTCTCTCACCGAGTCATCGTCATTGCAATTATTATGATTATCGTCGTTGTAGAATTTCACGGTAGCGGCGGGATCGACGCGAGACGACGAGTCGCGCGCCGCAAGCTCAGACCGTCGGGGAGAAAAATTGGTAATTTCGTCACCCGCGAAACAATGAATTCTACAAAGGGAAGAGTCGTTAAAAAAAAAATGCAAATTTTTTTTTTTTTCGTCGCACGCGTATGCGACAGCGTGCAATAAAAAATTTCGAACGAAGATTCGCCGGAAACTCATTTTACGCGTCACCGTGTTTCCACGAGTTAATTCCAATTTCCGTGCGGTCGTTTGACGCGGAGCAAAGGCGGCTTCATGGGCTTCTCTCTATGCGTTGTCTTTTTTTTTTTTTTTTTTTTGCACCCTGTATTTACAACACGATACTCCCGGATGCATTTTCATTAACTAAGCCTCTTCGCGAGACTCTCGGAGAGCAGAGACTGTCGGCCGAAAGCCACGCGCATTGCCGGGAATTCCGTCGAGCCTCGGGCTACGAATTCACTGCGAGGGTCGTTCCGTCCATGTTGGAAAAAGGGGATGTCCAAAGTATGGGGGGGTTGGGCCCGTCCAGGGACCATGGAACTGCGCCTGGTGCATGAAAACCCAACGTGCATCGGTGCGAGGCTGTCGAAGTGCATTAATTAAAGTGCACGATAATTCCACACCTCGATGGAATTCGCTCGGCGATTTCCGATTCTTCGGTGAACGACGATCGCTACAATGAGGATCCGCACATTAATAAACGAACATGACGATGCGTATTTATTTTAAAAACAATTTCGTTTATTTGAATCGCACAAGACATACACCGTATTTGCTATTATTATAATTATGGGCTCACCGAGAAAAGCTCGGCCGAGTATTTATTCGTTCAATTTTCTTTCATCTTTGTCGCAAGCTCCGCGGCCGAGTGTTCGCTCGAAGCGGCCCGTTGTTATTAATCGTATTGCCTCAATGTCGATTCTCGGTTAAAAGTGTCCGTTTTCCGTGTACGTCAGTGGACGTTTTTTTTTTTTTTTTTTTTTTTCATACGAGTATATTTCGTTTTTTTTTGTTTTTTTTTCTTTAACCAGAGGCTCGTCTCTTTAATCTAGGCTTGTGTGTGTGTGTTTTTTTTTTGTTTTTTTTTTTTATGTTACCCTGGAATCAGAAAAACTTTCGCTAATGTCCGATTTTCCCCCGCTACGATATATCTTAGTACGATTTTTCTTTTTTTTTTTTTTTTTTTTTTCTTTCACGTTCGTTTGACTCGCTCTCGCACACACACGCACACACACACACACACACGCGCGCGCGCGCACACACACATTCGTTATTCTCGTTGAGTCATTATTATACACGGAATACCATATTTTTTTTTAACGACTAGTTAGCCCTCGAGTAGACTACTGCATTTGTTTGGGAATGTTTCCTTCATTTGTTTATTCCTTTTGTAATTATTACCCTGTGTCAAAATGTTAAGAGTCGACTGGTTGAACGATACTCGATGATTGACAGATTGCCAAAAAAAAAAAAAAAAACTCGATCACATCAATTCCTTAATACGAGGACGAATTAAATATTAACCAGGGAAAGAAGAATCCAGCAACTCACGGCGCTTCGTTCCGTCGGATCCAGCGTTGCGAATATCGTGTGTCGTTACAGTTTTTGGGGATGTCAAAGGCGATCAAGGATTTTGGGCATTTTGGTCTAACAGTGAACGGAGCGTGAACGTCGCTTTTTTTGTTTTTTTTTTTTTTATATCTAAAACAAACGAAATAGTTGGATAGTGAGCGATGAAAAAATTTCAGAAAGAATAATGAAACAATTAAAAATAAAGAGACAACAAATTTTTTTTTTTCATTCGTGACATATCGTTTCATACGTTTATTTTCGGAGTACACACTAAAACTGGCGTCATTCTTTCGTGTTTCACGTTATATATAATAATCTGTTTTGTGATTCTTCACCGATTCAAAATCGATGAGGAACGATTGAGAACACCATCTCCAGTTGGTTTTGTCCCCTGTTTCAGAGGGGGAGCGAAACACTTGTCCGCAGCGAATATTTCGTGAATTTATCCGATTTACCCCGCCGATCGAACTACCTGATTTTCCAACCGAGTGACACGATCGACCAGGTATCGCGAGACTTTTTCTACGGGCAATGTTATTTATTTACATTGTTATTAATTGTATAAACAGGGCCTGGTATGTACGTATTTCACGATCAACTAACGTATCATTCATTCGATCGTTTACTCGTACACGCTAGACATTCACTCTTTTTCAATTAGATAACGAGATTTTGTATCTAGAGCCGTACACGTCTAACACCGAAAACTATTTGATATGAGTGATTTTTTTTTTTTTTTAATTTTATTTTCGTTACTTATATTCCATCTCCGCAATCACTCGATCATAATCTCTCGTTACGTTTTTCCCTTCCTTTCGCGCAATGTCGTTCGCTCTGGAGTTATTCAATCTTATTGCCTACATTTTTTTAGGAACAGTTCTCTTCGAAAACGTTTACAACGATGAAAGAATGAAATAATAAACCGCTACCCATCCGTCGCCGGATGAATAAACGATCAAATAATAATGTAATATAATTCAAATTAGTACCTCAGTCTTCGGCCAGGAAAAAGAATAGATCCGATCGAGAGACCGTCCCGACGATCGGAGATGTCGGCTCGATAAGACGATTTTTTCAGAACCAATGAGACAGCTCGTTCCTGAAAAAATCGTCAAGCCGACCTCTGGATCTTGTAACTTTTTTTTCGCTTCTCTTCTTTCGCCGCTCGACACAATAAATATAATCAACGAACTAAGTACAGTAATAGACAATAATGTTCAATCTGGTCGATACGAGGCACGAACGCGAAACACTCGCCACGTCGATTAATTCATTTTTTTTTTTTTTTTTTTCCCAAACTTTTTGCGTCGCACTCTTTCGATCGAATTCATTCGAATTGTTATTGCTCAACATCGATAGTATAATTATCATTACAAAACCTATTACCGTGGACATTGTGGGAGGTGGGTTGTCCAACATTCGCGAGCGCACCCCTGTATCGACTGTAATAAGGGACGATAAACCTAGACAACTTTGGCATCTTCTTAACCACTTAGATCAAAAACGATTTTTCCTCTCAATAATGCGTTAATATATCGACAAAAAGTAAACGTTTCACGCGGCGCGAATTAACGAGCACGCGTTTCCAAACATTCTCGCGAATCTGTAGTTTTTGTTTCGTTTATAATATTGACAATAGGCCATACAATAATAATAAACCGTAATAATAGCGAATAAAGTCAAATACACAAGTAATAATGGTATCAATAATAATAATAAAGATAATAATAATAATAATAATAATAATAAAGATAATAATAGTAATAATAATAATAATAATAGGTATCATACATTTTACATACGATCCAAGCTATCCGAGTTTTGAAACTCGTGGGCGCGTCTGACAGTTTTTTGTCCGCTTGTTCAGCTTTGACCGACAAGATCGCGAGTCTATATAGGATACCGTCACGGCACGTTCGAGCTTCGATATCTACTATGTACACTGAAACTCGGTAACGTTATTCCGAACAACAGGATAATACGCATTTCAAAAACAAAACAAAAGGAAAAAAAAATGTTGCCATAGTTCGATACTCGCTTTCCCCTTCCTCACCGATATAGTCCTTGAGCGTAATGTACAAATAGAAGAAAGTAAAAACGAATACGCATTACGTACACACACTTGTCTCGCATTGTTCCGTTCCAATATATTAAAGTATTGTTATACCGTATATATTATTAAATAAATAATCTGCAATGCAATAATAAAGTCACTATTTCGTATCGTCCTATTCATATATTTAGATCTGTATTTATATATATTCAATATTTACTTTATTTATATCAATAGTAATTTTAATAGCTGGGCTGAGACTCGCAAGTGGTAACCATTCGTTCGTTTCCATTAATTAATGCCTCCTTCTCCCCTTTTTTCCCTCCCCGTATTCTTTTACTTCTCTATCGTCTGGGCTTGTATTTATCATCGACATTATCGTCATCGTTGCCTCCGGATGCTCTGGAAAAGTTTGATCATTCACGGGGAATAAGTTATCACGGGGTTTTCACCGTGAAAGAGCAAAAGTCTTTCAACAGTGTCGCAGGACCGTTTCCGGGCCCTGTTTTTATTATGTACGACCATTCGGATACTGGAATTTCTTCGTTTCGAGGAGGCTTTTTCGCGTTACGCAAGAGTTCCTCGTATCCACAGCTTGACGCATCGGTCGTAAATATCGACTCCTGGGTCATGGCGAACTCCTGTGCCGTCTCCGTCAGAGACTCTGGAAGTCCTGCCCGCGCTCTGAAGGTCCTTTCGTCTATCGTCGAGACGAAAGGTATCTCTCAGTAAACCGGATACGGTGGCCTGTGAGGCCACAGTGGCGGGATGGGCGGTAGGCTTCCGTTCCAGGATCAAGTGTCCTTGGTACTCAGCGACGAATCCTCGTCCTGACTGCCCGGATAGGGCAATCCGAGTTTCGGACCTTGTTGCACCACAACGCACTTTCTCATGTGCTTCTCCAGTGTACTCGGAACGGAAAAGGGCATCTCGCAGAAACGACATTTGTACGTGTCCTTGCCCTGTCTGCCGTGGGTCTTCATGTGCCTCGTCAACTTCGAGCTCTGCGCGCAAGCGTAAGCACACAGTTCGCACTTGTACGGCTTTTCACCGGTGTGCGATCGCCTGTGCACTGTGAGATTCGAGCAATTCTTGAATACCTTGCCGCAAAACTCGCAGGTGTCGTTTCTGCCGCTTCGTTCTTTCTTCAAGAGCGGACTGGGCAGACCCTGAAGCGCTAGACTCGACGTCGTGGCTTTTGATACTTTCCGGAACTCGCTGTTCTCCAGGTAATGAGGACTCGGTAGCCAGAGACCTCCGAAGTCCGGTCCCGAGGCCCTCGGAAAACCTTGGCCAGAGAATATGTTGGGTGTCGTAGATGAATTGAAATTCGTCGGCGACAGAGCACTGTCCTTCTCCTTGTTGTTGTTCAAAGAGTTTGTCAGATTGGACGGCGAGTCAGTTTTTAGAAAGCTACCCCTGTGATTCTCCTGCAGAGCTTGCCTGTAAGCCTCCGAGTACTGAGCGATGTTGCTGAGTCCAAATTTTTCCATGAGGTCCCCAACGAGGCTCGGTTTTTGATCGACTCTTCCGCCACTCTCCTCGCTGCTCTGTCCCTGCGTTGTACTCAGATCTTCGGGCGTATTTTCCTCCACATCGTCGCCTCTCTTCTGATGCTCGTTCTCCTCGGCCTCGTCGAGATCCATGTTCTCGTCGCAGCTCGATCCATCGTCGGGCACAGTCTCGACGCTTCCTTGAGGACTCGCTGCCGCGTTCAACGACTCCTGATGCTCTTTTCTCATGTGCTTTCGCAATTCCGTAAAACTCGCGATCTCAATGTCGCATACCTCGCATCTGGCAACAGCTCCAACGTCCTGCGCATTCTCCTGCTGATACTGTCTTTCCTTGTCCTGATGACTTCGGCGATGCACAATGAGATTCGATTGGAATCGGAATTTCTTGTCGCACACCTCGCAAGTGTAAACGGTTTCGGTGGAATCCGTGATTATGGGAGTCGAGGCAGTCGGTGGACTAGCTTTTTCGCTGTCCGTCGAGTTGTTGTTGTTGTGATGACCGATGGGACTCTGCGTGTAACACGGTGGTGAATTTTCCTTTTGATTACCGGCCAGTGCAAGATTGGCCGGATTCATAGCTGCGGGACTCGGGGGTGGTACCGGATGTTGACTCTGTTGCTGCTGTTGCTGTTGCTGCTGCTGCTGCTGCTGCTGCTGCTGCTGGTGAACTTGACTGGGCATGAGGGCAGCTTGATTCGTGGGTGGGTTTGACGGAGCCGCGCCTAAGGACGGGTTAGCGAGGCTCCTTAGGCGCGCCGAATAAAAATCCAGGTTCGCTTCCAATTGTGGTGGATGTCCCTGTCCGGGTAGGCCCCGTCCGTGTGACAATTCCGTCAGATTAGCGAGATTCCTCGCGTTGTTCAGAGTATCCAACGAGCTCCTGACGAGTGAATCCCCGAGATTTAGACCATCCATACCTCGCAAAGGATCCCCGAGATTCTGCAAGTTTCTCGTCGCCGTTTGCAGATCCTGGAGACCCCGGTAACCGGTGAGTGAATTCAGGGCGAGAAAGTCGGGCCTGAATATCGGTGGAAAGCTTCTCTCGAGATGCTGCGGGAGTCTTATGTAACTGTGAAGCGGATCACCGACCAACGAAGCGGCGGATGATTGAAGCTGCTGACGACTTCCGCTGCTTCCGCTGGTATTGGTGCCACCTCCGGACGAGTTCGCAGCCGACGAACTTCCGCTCGATTTTGTGCTCAGATTCAAATGATTCGGTGGACTGAGGTGGTGCTGTTGTTGCTGCTGCTGCTGCTGCTGCTGCTGCTGCTGCTGTTGCTGGACGTGCGTTGGCGTCGACGTCGGAGGACTCGGAGCCGATGTGTTTGACGAAGTGTTGGCGGATGACGACGATGAGGAGTAGAGTCTTGCGCCGTGAACGCTCTGGGCATGCTGGAGCATTTCCCAGGCCGAGGTCAAGCGACGGGAGCACTGCGAGCATTGTAGACATCTTGGCTCTGTAACACATCAATAGAGAAAACCACAGTTAATGATATAGTTCGATTAAACGGAAAAAAAAGTCTCAGTAGAAACTGAAAGTGACGCCGCAAAGAAATTTAAAAAATTATTTTTCGTGACGTCACTTGCGGTTACGAAAGTGATATTGAAAATGAAAAAATGCGTTTTAGCTGGAGTAAAACGAGCGTGAATGGTACTCCGTCTCCTCGGTCGAGTGACACATTTATCAGGTACGCGGGACAAGTCGAGAATGACGAGAGAAGGAACGATAAAAAAAAAAAAAAAAATCAGGGATAGTTATGAGGAGGTAACATCTTGTAAACGAGTCGTGCTCGGCGATTCGCCACCCCCTTACGACAAATCGTAAAATACACCGCGATTGTCAATACTGTATCGGCGATTGAGTGAATTCCCCGCGGTGCCTCGAGCTTTCTCTCTCTTATCCAACGAGCCGATCCGAATCATTCTCCCTTTACTCCGTGGCCGTTGTCCGTCGCGGGCATCAATTTCTATATCCCCTTAATTTGAGAATCGGTATCGCCGCTCGGTTCGCCGATTGAATTCCGAATTCAAACGTTACGTATATACGCTCGTACGAGCGGGGAGAAGCCGAGGTCTGTGTCAAATTGCGGTTTCTGCACGTACGTCGAGAAAAGTGTGCTGCCGTTGCAGTGGAAAGTGAGGGGTCGAGCGGGCTTAAAAATAATATCCAAGCGGATCGCAGACGCGACGGAGAGGGTGGACGAGTCGTTCCGGGGGGTTGAAACTGACCCTTAACGACTTTTCGCGCGCGGGGAGACGCCAGGGAGGGAAAAAGACGAGGGCCAGAACCTCGGACGGGTTTTGAATTTCAATATTTTTAATCCTGGAATATCAGATTTTCGGCAATTTTTCACGCCTCGAGAGCACGTCGGGAGCCAAAGAACCCCTCTCGAGACGATCATCCACGGCCGCACACGACCATTCGCCACGGAAAGTCCGCGGGGTGTCCGTGGGATTTTTTTTTTTTTTTTACATCGGAACGCGGGCGTGAACGACGCGAACCGTGTGTTTTGAATCCACCGACTATCGCCCGATGCGACCCCTGCGACAAACATATTCCGGACGAGAGTAATTCTGCGGCGTGGCTATGCGAAAAGATACGCGGCGAGTCGCCTGTCCTGCGAGAATATTTATGCTTCTGCCCGAGACGATGGCGAGTTTCGAGGGATCGAGCCATGCTCCGCGTCTTCGAAATCTAAAATTGTCCTCTCGGGTTGTCAAACCCTCGAACGGGAGTTTTGCACTCGAGAACACCCCGGTGATCTAAATATGTGCTCCTGTATTTTATTCATTCTATGTCGGAGACAAATTTAAATCGACATCGTGAAAGTTAAAGAACGAATCGAGGAGGAATCGATCAAGCCGGCTCTCAGCCGTCTTCGTCCGATTGCGCAACGACATAGCTACGGGGAAACAAAAGGGTCGAGAAAAATACACTGAAAGAACGAGAATCGATACCCGCTTCCGGACTTTTTCTCCTACAGGAGATGAATGGTTAATGAAAAGAAAAAAAAGAAAAAAAAAAACGAACGAAAGTACGGTCCTTCCTGGGAGAAAGCCCCAAAGACGGGGGAGAGCATAAAGAACGTTTCGCCTAATTGGAACGGTCCGGCAATGTCGCCGGTCGACTTCGACTGTGCTGAGGGAGAGAAAAGGAGTATCGGAAGCAATCTTTCTAAGCGCGATACGAGACGAAGACTAACCAGCGAAACACGTGAATTATATTTTAATCTGTGAATCAAATGGCTTTGAGCGGATTCTTCAACACCGTGCGGAATCATCTCGAGGGACAGCGAGCGAGTGTGCGGCAGCATATTATTTTGCTCCTGCAGGCAAAGCCCTCGAGCTTGCGGCAAAGAGTTTCCTTCCGTCGTGCCGCCTGGTGCGTTTGGCCTCCCGGAAGTCGACGATATTCCCGACTTCCCGAGCGCCGAATCGCCCCCGGCACTCTCTTACTCGCCCGCTTGCGTTCCTACGAACGAGGGAAAATATAGTCCGAGGAAAAAAAAAAAAAAAAAAAAACAAGAAGAAAAGATGGAGAGTGAAGGCACCGGCACCCCACGAGAGATAAGAAAGTGCCCCGCGTATAATAAAGGTGTATCGATTCAACAGTACGCCTGACACTGCCCTTTCATATGCAAACCTCGCGGGCGGCCATCCGTTAGGATTATTTTTTTTTTTTTCCGCCTCTTTTTACTCTACGGACACTCGGAAACGCTATCAAGAGGGCGGAGGGAACTCCGGCTCTTCTCCGATCGAAGATCCGGGACTTTCTTATACTTTGATGAAACGATGTGTCCGGTACGATCACTAAAAAAAAAAAAAAAAAAAATCGCCAAAGAGAATAAATGAGAGTCGGTCAAGTCGAAGGGGTGGCGTGGAGCGAGGTGGATTCTCACCGAGGTATAAAAAAAAAAAAATCCTAAAACCCCATTCTCCCGCTGCATAATCGTCGAATTCAATAGGAAACACGGTGGATAAATAAATAATTTCACCTTTCACGACTGCTAGACGAGCGCCGAGTCGGTACTCCTGTAATCCTCCGATGTCTGGTCTCGCTCCGGCGAGAACTATCTCGACGGTAGAGAGTTTCTATGAGCGGCTGTCCGACCGACCAATTTTCCCTATAAATTGCCCGGACAAATCGCTCCTCTACTTCCCTCCCCCCCCCCCCCCACCCCTCCCCTCCACCCCGCTGCCACCGGCCCGGCAGGAGAGTGCGCTGTGAGGCGTTTACCGGCTAAATTGCTCGGAACGGCATTGTTTAACCGCGAGAGGACCCGAGACTTCTGGTCATCCCGTGTATCCCGCTTCCTACCAGCCTTCTTATTTCTCCTTTCTCCTTTTTTTTTTTCCGTTTCTTTTCTTCTACAATTGTCAACCCCTTTACGGAAGACTTCTTTTCGCCGAGGGGATAATTTCGTTCGCGACTCAGCGCTGCATACGTCCTGGACTTTATTGTCCAGCCCGATGCCGACGTGACATATATATATATATATATATATATATATATATATATTTTTTTTCGGCCCTCGTCAACGGTGCAGCGAAGCCGCACCGCGCGAATCGTCGCTTCCGCGCGTAGAATTCAAACCGGCGGACCGACGGTCCACGCCAAAGGCCTTTAATCTCTCCGGCTCGCCCTCGGTGATCTCTGACAATATTAAAATATCGATTGGCCAACGTATGCCACGTATGCACTTTGTTCCCGGAGGGGGTCGAGCCTCGGGATGCAGCAGCGAGCGGATTGCAAGCGCCATCGGCTCCGTCTCTCGCGACGAGGGGGAGAACGGGCTGCGCGTCCAGGCCAGGTGACGTTCCGCGTTTTCCGTCGATCGTGCCAATGGCTCGCACATCGGTGTCGCGATATTGGCTACGATCGGGTGGGGCGCCGGGGGGGGGGGGGGGGGCGCGAAGAGAACAACAATCGCCCGTAAAGAAATATCCGGTACACCCAGTAGATCGGATTTTTTTTTTTTTTTATCCGGCCGACCAGTACGTTAACGAAGAAGAGAGGGACGAGGGAGCGAGAACGAAAAGCGACTCGTCGCGATGCTCCTTGTGGTTAAGGTTGACGCCGACGGGGTATCGGCCGAGCCGTTCTTCTCGAAAGGTCTTCCTCGCTTTTACTGCGACTACAATCGGCGACAGAGCCGAGACGGGGACCGTGGCCGGAGCAAAAGCAGGAGAGTCTGAGGCGCGACCGCAAGAACCGAGAATCGAAACGAACACGCGGGACCATTATGCCGGAGCCATTCCGTGTTTTCACCCGGAGAATAAAAAAAATATATATATATATATATATATATATATATATATATGCGTATATACGTAGAGACGGAGAAATCGAGAAGAGAGAATAGAGAAACGGCGAACGAGATGTGGCCAAAAAAAATCGGACGCATAGAAGAAACAAAGATGAAATATATAATATGCATGTAGAAAGAAGGGACGCGTCGGAAGGGAGAAAAGCGAAGGCGTCGGAGAGTATTCTCGGCAGGGCGCTAGAGCGTGCGCGCTATCTTTATTCCGGAAATGGAAATATATCGTACGGTATAACACCCTATATATGCATAATACCGCACGGTAATATAAAGAAGTGAGAGGCGAGAGTGTGTGTGTGTGGCCGGCAGCGAATCTAGCCGGGCGTGTATCATTTTTATGTCGCGACCGCGTCTACTTCCTTCCGCGGCGGGACAGGCGGGAGTGGGGCAAAAAGAAATGTGAAGAACCGAGGAAACTGCGGAGGCGAGAGAAGAAAAACCCAAAGACAGAGTCGGGCGCGCGAGTGAGAGACCGCAGATTCCAGGCAATTCGCGAGCAATTCTCGGGGCGCCTCGGGGGCAGCGTTTGCGAAAAGACGGGGACGAGGACGACGCGGTGCCGGCCGTAGACAGCGGGCATCGTGGCCTGGAGGGCTCGAGAGGGAAACGATAAAGAGCAGGAAAATAAAAGCGAGAGATCGCGGCGGGAGCGCCGAGTCGCACCGCGCGCGCGCATCGCGAACGTCGCGCGCCTCGACTCCCACCCGCCGAATTAATATTCCCGGACAAACGTGACAGATATATCAAATCTGCATTTCATCGTCAACAGAATGTCACTCCGGCTCGGTGTCAATTTCGACGGATTACGCGATTGCCGCAGGGGCTGACACCGAGAGAAAACCCCCGCGACCGACTCGTCCCTCCGCCTTGCCGCGGCGAAAGGACTCGCTCGGTGGCTCCGACTTTTTCTCTCATCGTCTTCGCGTCCCCGGTGAAAACACTATCTTCCTTGATGTTTATCACGTTGCAATTAACAAACAAACAAAAAAAGGAAAAAAAAAAAATAAAAAAATTTAGCCGCGTTTTAGGAACGTGTTTCGCGGCTCGATTCACCCCTAGGTCGTTCGTGCTCATCCCCTCGGTATCCGCAGGTTTTGGCTGTCGTGTGACGAGCACACGAGCGATCTACCTGGTCGTCTGTGCGGCACGGTAAAGCATGCGTGGTACGAGCCATACGGGAAGAGACGTACGCGGATGGGAGATGAGGGAGAGACTGTGCGGATAGGCGGAAGAGGGAGGAACGGAGATCGCTCGTGCTCGACCAGGCTCGTGCCCACCACGTGGCCAGACAATAGGACGCTTATAATTGGGCTTTCGGACCCGGTAGCCGCGGTCGTCGGCTGTGCGGGCAGCGACAAAAAAGCACGACAAAAAAAAAAGAAAAAAAAAAAAAAAAAAAAAAAAAGCCTTCCAAGGAATAATGTAGCCGGGAATGGGGTGTGCAGAGGTGCGTTACCGTGTTAAAAGTAAAACCGTAAGCGAGACGGAGATCAACAGCTGAGCGAACGGGTTTGCGAGGACGAGAAGCGGTGAGACAGTGTCACGATCCCCGTGGGCGAAGGGTTGAAACCGTCCACGCTCGAATAGGGATGATCTCGGCCACGTAGTACGAGCGAATTTACCACGGCCGGTAGACTCGAGGGGGGACGATAGTTTCGCGAAGAGCCATGCATTTTTTTTGAGAGCAACGCGAGCCGGTTTCTCTTCACCTCGCGCAGAATTTTCAATCGCTTCGCTTCGTATCGGCGAATTTATTTTTCGAGCACCGGTCTATCGGATAAATAATTCAACGAGCGAGAATTAAATAACTCGATGATTATCGTAATGTTTTGTGATTGTTCGAATCGGGGTGAAGAATCGGCGAATGTTGTCAGCGACGGGGATCGACGTTTTTTCTCGCTGGATCGATTCGCCGACAATAGCCACGGGGAAACAATACCGATAAACAAACCGATACGCTATGCGGTTTGCAGAGAGAGAGAGAAATCAATGTTGTTATACTTTGGGTGTACAGCGTGAATGATGCGACGGACGAAGGAGAGAGGAGAGAGCCGGGACCACGACGCGTCGCGGCTCAACCCCTTCTCGTCATGTAACAATGTGGGCCTCGACAAAGAGTGAGGGGGTGCGCGATCGCGTTCGGGCGACCGGTGTCGCTACCCTCGGCAATTCAGTGCGACCCGCCCGCCCACCAGGCCCCCCGCTCACGCTTCTATCGTTCTCGTTACGAGAGCGTTCAATTTAAAAATCGAATCCACCCGGCGCTATTATATTGTTCGCGCTCGTTGGACCACGCGGGAGCATCAACCGCGCAC
The DNA here is from genome assembly GCA_963978505.1 of Listrodromus nycthemerus. Classification (NCBI taxonomy): domain Eukaryota; kingdom Metazoa; phylum Arthropoda; class Insecta; order Hymenoptera; family Ichneumonidae; genus Listrodromus; species Listrodromus nycthemerus. The sequence continues at coordinate 2,138,206 of OZ021682.1, read as the reverse complement.
ATGGCGTTCTCCCGTTACACGGAAAAATTGCGTTCTGCCCGAAACGCGAGCCATTATTTTTTTGTTTTTTTTTAATCAAGTAAGAAAAAAAAAAAAAAAAAACGAAGAACAGAAGAGACAAAAAAAAAAATGATCGACTCACCGGAACTGACGGTATTGGTGTCCGCGTCCACCGAGTCCGTTTTCAATTTCTTCGGCGCGTCCTCCTTCTCCGTCTCCTCGGGTCCCTCGGTTCGTCTCTTCGGCGTCGAGCTCGCGCTCGCTCGCAGCTCGATGGGACTTCCGCTGTCGGGAGGATTTCCCTGTGGCGTTGGCGGACTCTCGACCCTGCTCGCCCGTTTGTTCATCGGCGCCGAGATGCTGGGCACCGAATTGAGCTTCTCCGTGTCGGAGGTCTTCAGGGCGAGAGCGTCCTCCGGATCGGAATCCTCGTGGGCCGCCGCCGGTGGCGGACTGTGACATCCCTGAAGACTGCTCCGACAATGATTAACCTTGTGCTCGATGAAACGGACAATCTCACCGAGGGGGTACGAGGCTCGGCAGCCTCCGCACTGGACGGTGTCTGGTGACGTCGGACCTTGGGACGTTTCCGCTGTAATCAACAAACAGACGAGCGCTTCGTCAGAAAACACAGAACGACATTGTTCGCTAAATTTGACTGTCTTATCGCGTTGTTCGATATCTCGCGAATCGTCCATTAATATCCCCGTCGAATGAATTAACGATAAAGCGGATACTCGCTCGGTGAATTATAAATACGAAGGTCCATCCTCGATATCGTATCGGAGTATTTTGTCGGTACATCGGCCGGAGATAAGAGGAACATTAACTCTAGCTTCGTTCTTTCGGGCCGGACTTATAATTCACCGTGACGCTCTTCGGCCGCAAAGAGATCCCGAGGTCACCCGCAGACGTAACAATTCACTTTTAGGGCCCCTCCAGGAGAGCCGTTCCTTGGCAAGCGGTCCGGAGAAGCATCTTCGCCCGCCTCGCGCCCGTTGTCCCTCGCCGCTCCGCGCCTATAGCTTATTGCCAATGGGGAAGCATTAACATAGAGATTGGCAGGAGTTCATATATCGATCCGGACATCCCTCCATCCCGGAGTGAAGCACCATATCCATACGAACAGGCTGCCGCTGCTGTGCCAAAGGCCTTCGAGAGATGGGGTGAGAGAATGGAAGAGCGCGAGAAGCCGGGGAAAAGAAAAATTGACACAGACACGAGGCGCTTCGTCGAACGGTGTCTCGACCGTGGAAAAATCTTCTCCACCGCCTCGGCCGAGCCGGCTTCCCGCATTCCTCTTCACCCCTTTCGTCTTCGACCCTCGTCTCGAGACTCCATCGACTGTCGTCGCTGCTTGTATCTTTATTCCCTTTATTATCGATACAAACTCTCTCTCCCCCTCCCCGCCCCATTCGCCATTTGTTTCCAACGAATTTATAAATAAATCGCTGGAATTTATTTTTTTTACCTACGAAATATCGCTCGATTCATGCTGGGCGGGGTCTCTGCGAGCCACGGTTATTCCTCGCTTGACCAGAGGACTCGCACCGGTCGCAGGGCGCAAGTCCGACAACAGGCCACTCCTTTTTGCACCCTCTCGCGCATCTTTTTTTTCGTTTTTTTTTTTTTTTTCCATACATTCTCCCGCGGCTTTCCACCCACGCCTCGGTCATCGTGTACAATTCGCCGGTGGCTCGCCGAGGGTGGCTTCATCCCCGCGCGCGAATAATTTCACCGGCCGGAGGGGGTTGAATTTTTTCCGTTGCCGAGCCCTCGTGGCGACTGGCAAAGCGACACCCCGGAAATTGGAAACTTTGCCGCGGACGAACGAGCGAACTGTCGTTTGTATCAACAATATTCGTTGAAGATATAAATTCGTCGTTTTACCCGAACGAGCCGGAAGCCCCGCACGATCGGCTCCGAGATTGACCGGTGCTACGTGAATGGCCCCACAATGACCACGGCCGCCCCTTTCTCTCACGCGTCATTCATAAACGGCATCTGAGATCTCGATCAAAGATCCGCGCGCCGCTCGGATCCTGCGGGACCGGAGCGTAGGAGGGCCTTCGGGGGACGTTTTAGAATCGACGGTGAACGGCGAACGGGAGAATAAAAAAGGAAAGCGATTGCACGGCGAAAAAAAAAAAAAAAAAAAAAAAACCGCCCGAAAACCGAGAAGACTCCGTCCGAATTTATTGTAACCCCCTGAAGAAGGTATTAAGGCGAGGAGAGGAAAAAAAAAAAAAAAAATTGAAAGCAAGATAGGAAAGGTGGGAGAGGGGATTGGGAGGGGAGGTAGAGACGTCGAGGCCCTCTTCTTCAATTGTGTACGCGGTCCGGTCCGTTATATTCGCCTACGATTCAAAAGCGCTCGGTTAGAAACAAGAGACGCGCGACCGGTCGTTAGCGACAATGGGCTTTTGTTTTTTCGGGGGCAGATGTTTAGGAGCGAGGAGTCTCCGGTCCGCTGCCTGGTAGAGAGATGCTTCGTGTGCCGTACCGGCCGCCGGAACCAGTAGGCCCAGTTCGCTGCGCCGTTTCTCCTCACCCTTCGCTCGAGGAATCAAAGACGGAAAGGAGACGCGTCTTCTCCCTCGAATTTGCGTCGCGGTATTGGCACGTAATTATTTAAGATATTTTTCGATTTAACGAATTACGGTGAGAAGAGATAAAATCGGGGAGGAGTGACTGTCGTCGAGGAAAAAATGGGAGAATGGACGATGAGGGGCGACGATCGAGAAGAGAACACCGGTATCGGAAAACACACGCGTCAGATATCCGGCAGAGAGAGTTCACTGGTATCGCGAAAAGATGTCATAAAGTACAATATCGCTCGGCGAACGTAAGTTGGATTGCTTACAAATTGGCCCATACATCCGTAATGTCGCGATCGGTGCACGGTTTCGGAGTGCGCGACGGAAGAGGGGAACGTTCCGGACTCCTTTTCGGGGCAACCTCGACGTCTCTTCTTCACCCTCTTCAACGGGATGGTTCGTGACCCGGGTAATTTCTATCGACGAGCGAAACAAATACCGTGGCGCACACTCTCTCGCAATTTTATTCCGCTCCGTATTCGCCGACGAGGATTCACGGATTATCAGAGAAATGGGATCGAGAGTCGGGGAATTTTAGAGCGGAGGAATCAACGTCGTAACTGCTCCGCGAATTCCATTGACCCCGAGCTTTTTCCTAAACACAGAAACGCGTCGATCATTAGAGAAACGCGACCGAAGACGAAAAATCGTTGCCGAGGATATCGCGAATTTTTTTTTTTTTTTTTTTTTTCGTTGTCTCGAGAATCCGCAGTACGAGAATATTTCTTTATCCGCAGTGTTGTATTCCGCTTGTATAGAGACGCGCTGTGTGTATCTCGGATAAATGTACATGTCCCGAGGCGATGTCCTTGTTAGGACACTCGTCCTGTCAAAACGTCCGTAGGACACATCCGCTCAGCCAATCGAATTACGATCATCCCCGGGGCTCGTCGACGGCGCCGACCGAAACCAATAATTCCATTATCCATTAGTATTGGGTCGCGCCAATTTCCTCCGGAGCTCGACTCCATCGGACTAACCCTCTGGCGGAGAAGGAGTCCGTGGCGGGGGCGAGGGTATGAAATTCGACTAGCAGAAGCAACGGAACAGCGTCTCGGTCTCGGTTGTATCCGATGTCGGAAACGAGGAAAACGCGAACGTGAGAGTGCGTGCTGCGCCGTAGCCACGATAGCGAGCCGAGTTTACGAACGACAACGAGAACCACGAGTCTTATTGGCGACGTCGAGGACGCTGAATAAGAAAGGAGGACGAACGACAGACGCACGGATAGACGGAATGTAGATACGATCGAAAGGCCACAATGTAATTCCGCGTTCTCGAGCGAGATAACGTCTCGGCGACCATCGGATTAACTTATTTAATCTCGCTCCCCGCAACGTCGCGTTGCGCGATGTAATTTAATTTTCTTTTTTTTTTTTTTTTTTTTTTTTTGTGACGAGTCTACCACAGCGAGGAGTCTACCGTAATCCCACGAATAATCGAATCCGTCGAGTGCCCCAATATTTTTCCGATCCTTCCTGCTCTCATCTCGCTTCGTCTCACGATTACGTATACGAACCGGGCAATGGACGAGCCTTGTTTCCAGCCATAATGTGCTCCTCGATGCGACGAGTTCCCCAAAAAAACGCACCGCTTCGAAATATTGGGAAATTTCAATCGATCACTGTACTTTGAGAAAAAAAAAACAATGGACGAACTGCCACGGCGATTTACCGAAAAATCGACTGATCGTGGAAAGCTCGCGAGGGTCTCGCGATCCGGCGATCGTTTCCTCAAAATTCCTCCTCCCCTCCCCTCCCCACCCCCAACGAGACCCTTCGACCCCGCGAATTTCCTCCCGTAACCGAAATAAGCTGCGGGCTACGTTCGGTACGAGAAGGTCGAGACTCTCAAGACGCGCCGGCGAGTCTCGTTCGGTTCATGCTCGGATGCTGACTGCCCCGGAGATCTCTCGCGAGCCGCCGAAGGGCAGGAGGGGGACGCGGCACACAGGGCCCCCGAACAGGATATCAAAAGAATAGAAAGGACCCTCGTGATGCCCGTGCGGCGTTCTCCGGCCGCTGCGCACCGCTCGCGTAGCGGGGCAAATGGAGGGGGAAAACGAACCGATTTTTACACACGGGGAGAGAGAGAGAGAGAGAGAGAGAGAGAGAGAGAGTACGAGCGGGAATCTCCCGACGTTTTTTTTTTCTCCTCGTCCGTCCGGTGAGCGTACTCGAACGCACCTATGCAACCCTCTCTCGGACTTTTCTTCAGGGGTGAGGGGTTTTTTTTTTTTTTTTTTTTTTTTTTTTTTTCGACTCCTTTATTCCGCTCCTTTCACTCCTTTCTCCGTTGCGAGAAGGAAGCGATATATTCGTCCCGTTCTCTTTCTCATCCATCGGAACGTTCGTCCTCGTCGTCCTTCGCTTCGGCGATTTACGCACGAGGGATAAGCGCGGAATCGCCGAGCTCCGCGCCGGTCGCGAGGGAACAAAGCCCTCGAAAAAAAAAATGGCCGCGGACGGCCGTTTTTCCGTGCTCGAGAGACGAACGCGGTGGAAACGGGCGTTGGGAAAAAAAAAAAATCGTTCGTAGGGATCGGGTCATAAAAAAAAATGGACCTGCAGCCTCCTGGGTCACGGGATTAAAGGGGTTCAACGGAGAGAGATCGGTTTTTTACTGGTCATCGACCTCTCGCGGGACCCCGAATCTCAAAGCTCCTCGCAGTTTGTATTAATATTATCATCCTGTAAAATCGTGATATTATCATTGATGCTTATCGTTTCAAACGAATTTTCACGAAAACATTAATATTAATACAAATATTAACAATACCTCGTGTATATAATGATATGAAAAAAAAAAAAAAAAAAAAAAAAAAAAAAAAAAAAAAAAAAAAAAAAACACACAATTTTCTCGACGGTTAGTCGAACACAATCGAGTGAAATCAGCGACCGCGTCCGTCGTCCGGCTTCCTCGCGAGGAAAACAGTTCGGCGACGCCGAGCCGTGGATGATGCAGCGGCTTCTCACCACCGCCGGACGTTAGTTATGAAAAATATGAAATCTGGTTCTCACGGATTCTGAATGGGAACGCTCTCGAGTCTCTCCCGGCTCGTCGCTCCACACGCGTGTATCGTGGGAGGATCTAGCCGGGACCCTTTTTCTATAGTCCGCAGAGTAGCTCGGCAGGACATTGTCCATTGAAAACGGTGCGTCGGAGCAGGTCCTAGAGCCGCTGACCTGTCCCTCGTCTCTCGCAGTTTACACCTTTTCAATCCCCGCGGACGACGTCGCCGTCCGGCTTTTCAAAAAAAACCCTTTTACCCACGATGTGTTTTTCTTTTTTTTTTATGAGAATAAATCATATGGGTACAGTTATGTCGTGTCCAGGTGGTCGACACCGCGCGACCATCCGCACGAGGAAAAATATCGCTACGGTTTCCACGCTCGAGATACCCGAGGTATTCTTCGAAACGATTCGCCCGATCCACCCTTCACGGACACGTCAAAAATCTCCGAACAATTCACGCCTCGTCAATTCCTTCGCTCCGAGGCCTTTGGCTCACCGGATCGAGAGACTAAAAAAAAAAAAAAAAAAAAAAAAAAAAAAAAAAAAAAAAATTATCCAAAAGAAGATGACGCAAAAAACGAGATGAAGCGCGGAGGTGCAACGAAACGAGTGTGGAATCGCATATAAAGCTTGCGGGCACCCGAGGGCTTTGTGCTGTCCGGTGTCGTTGTTACCGCAGACTCTCGCTCGTTCGCCCTGCTTAATTAGAAACTTCTATCCCCGAAGCTCGTTACATTATTCAAAACCAGCATCGTCACCGGCCCTCGCGCCGAGTAAACGCGGGGAGAGCGCACGACGATTCGCATTCATCGCGCTCCGCAAAACACACGGATACACAATATACACGGATACACAAAACTTTTCGTACAAACCGGCGGTTGCAGTCGGGCACCGTTCGCCATCCCTTCCGAGCCCGTTCGTTCGTTCGAGCCGGCTACCTACGAACGAAAGTGCCGAACCGTGTAACCGTGTAATAATTAATGAAATTTCGCAATTTACGAAACGAAAACTCTCGACTCGAGAAACTCCCGATAACGGAGTTACGAATATACATGGGAAACAATAGCGGAATTATTAACTCGCGGGTCACTTTACCGAGGATCGGAGATCAGAGCTCGATAGCAATTGGACAAACTTACTTAATCGTTTGCAGTCGAGGAAGAAACTCGGCGAATCAATCGACTACGCTCTTAACCCACTTACCGCTTCTATTTTATTTTTTATGTATATGTATGTATGTATTTTTTTTTTAATTTTTTTTTTTCATGAGTCGTCACTCGCGAAGCCCCGAGAGATTCCCCGGTGCGAGCTTCCCCGGTCGATCCGCGATTATTGGTCCAGCGTCAAACAATGCCCTTTGGCGCGGTCCGGTCTTTCGACGTCCCCCCCTCCCGTCCTTCACCGGAAACCCTTTGATTGTCCAAATAATAAAATTCCTATCCCGCGGAGTCGACATTATTCCCGCGAGCCAATGGGAGCGACGATCGGAATAATCGAATGGTAGGAACGCGCGTTCGCCACGCAATGGCTCGCGAGTTTCTCGCCGCGATGGCCGACGGTCAGACTCGAGGTGGCTCGTAAACGCCGCTCGCCGGTGAGATCGCTGCGGAATGGTAACGAGGGGAAGAAGGCTCGATCGTTATCAGGAATTCCCGTGGCAACGAACCTGAGGAGACCTTTTCGCCGTGCCAGCCGCGCCAAGTGCCGCGCACCGAGCTCGAGATTCCCCCGCCAAGGCCGCGCGCAGTCTTACGGTTCTTCCCGTTTTTTTTTTTTTTTTTTTTAATAACCAACTTCCGGTAGACCGGAGAGTTCCCATAGCGAAGAAACGCGACGCGGCCGTGATCGCCGGAGCGAGCGACGATGAAGCGACGAGCTGTTCCCTCCGCGTTCGCTCGTGGTCGACGAGCTCGGCGATAGGAGGACCATTGCACGGACGCACGCCTCTCCCGTCGTTACACCGAAAGCGCGGTGGCCCCCTTAGCGCACCCCGAAACTGGGGAGAAAATCTAAAAATGTTTCACGCGCCAGCAGCGCACGACACATCCCGACGTGAGCGCGAGAGTTCCCCTGAACTTGGCTGTACTCTACCACCGTACGATCGCGTTCACTATTTATAGATGTCCGAAGATACATAGTAAGCGACCGGGTTACAAGCCTTTTACGCCGACCCAACTTTCCGTGGTTCGGCGGAAAAAAAATAGCGAGAATTTTAGTGGACAAAAAAAAAAAAAATTCGTAGCCTAATCACTGGGCAAAGAGAAATGCAAACCGGGAAACCGGAGAAAGCGTACCTCGTTAATATTCATAAGCGTCCAGTGGAGAAGATCATTCGAGAGCGATACGACACTCGTATCGCTTTCGTAGGACGGATGGAAAAGCGAACAGCAGGTTACGGAGGATGAAATAAATTATCCTGCGGTTTGACTCGGATTCTCGAGGGTAGCAGGTAGAGCCGAATGAGGAAGATGAGAGAGGAAAAAAAAGAGCGCAGCGTCCGATGGCCGGCGGAAGGGGCAGAGATTGGCCGAGGTCCGGAGGAGCCGAGATCCTGCCTTCCTGCCTCGCGGTGGAGAGCACCTTACTTCCTGACTGGGGTGCACGGGAGACGAGGAAAATGACCCTTGGTCAGGTAGAGGCGAGTGGATCGGGTCCTTTCTCCCCGCGTTCCGAGCAGCAAGTGGAAAGCCGAGAGGGGGAACAAGGCGACAAAGCGTATAATGCGACCAGATTATTATTGCTCGAAAGGCGTTCGCACCTTCGAAGGAGGGTGCTCCGGGGCTCGGACAATGGTCGACGATGCTCCACCGGGAAACTGACACTGCAAACAACATAAATATTCCGAGCTCGACTCCGGCGGTGCCGGCGTCTTCGGCACTTTCTCACCCCCTCGTTACCGACGTTCGAGGAGCGGCTATTTTTTTTTTTTTTTTTTTTTTTTTTTCTCCACATCCCTCTCCACGACGACGAAGGATGATCCGGAGATCGTGTCTTTCATCGAGAGTGCTCGCGATCAGGAAAATTCCGAGTCGCTGCGGCAAGAATCGTGAAAGCGAACGCGACGAAATTTCAGATCTTTCCGAGTCTGAGAGTTCCGAGAGTCTCTGCCTGAGATTTCGTACAGAGTGGAGATATCCATAAGTTCGCTGTCTGGGAGTATCGGAACGATTGTATCGTCGGTCCGCTGTAACTACCGGTTCGACGAAAAAAGGAGTGCGGTGCGGGAGTCGAAATACCGAGAGTTCATAGGGATATAGATGGCGACGAGAGAGCCAATAATCCGGCCTGACTGCCGTCCGCGAACGAACCTGATGACATCGTATTTCAAGCGAAATTGCCGACCGCCAGATTGGATAGACGATATACAGCCCAGCGCGGCTCGCTGACGGAGGGATGGAGAGAAAACTGGAGGGACGAGGAAACAAGGATTCGCCTCAGTGTTGTCGCCAAAATTCCGGAACCGTCAGCGATCGATACGCGATCGATGTATTTCAGGGATCGTCTTCGATCGGTGATCCGCGAATTTTTCAAAAAACCCGACGATGTCTTTTAATTCTGAAGCGAGCAGTTTTCGACAACGGTTGAGTTCATAGGACTTATTATTTTTTATAAATAATTCATTATTAACGGTGTACACGTGCGATGTAGTTTCGTTCCGTTGATTGTCGTCGTTACTCGAGTTTCGCGACGATTCGTCAACGAGAAGCGAGTAGTACGAGTCGGTGTTTCATCCGACGGCGGCGTGTAACGCCATCTCATAGATGCTTCACGAACCCAAGCCACGTTCTCTCTGCGTCCAGAAGAAGATCGAAAAAAAAGACTGTGATTTCAAGTCGTGCGTTATTATTTTCCGTCACAATTAATCCTAAGTGACCCCCGAAATTGTGCCGGTGAAACGCGATCTGAAATCGCCTGCGAGGGAAACGTTAACAAAATCGGTAAAAAAAATAAAATTCTAAAAATACCCGATTATTATTTCTCTCGCCTTATCTCCGTTCTCCGCGTCGGACGTTTAATCGCACGACGAACTTGCGCAACGAATCACGATTCGAAAAAAAAAAAAAAAAAAAAATAAAACATAAAAGTGCGAAGGTCGAGAACGAAGAAAAAAAAAAAAAAAAAAAAAAAATACGTAGAAAAATAAGCGAGCGAAACAAGAGCGAAGTACGGGAAGAGATTCACCTACACAGTTTTACCTGGGCGCGTGCTGAACCCTCCGCGGATGCCTAGCGAGGAGAAGGAGGATGCGTCTGAAGTGTAAAAAAAAAAAAAAAAAAAAAAAACGAAAAAACAAAAAAAAAAAAGGGTTAGTGCCACGTGCCCGTGGCGAGCGCGGCGGGAGAGGGGCGCCCTAAGGTTAATCTGAGAAATCAAGTCAAAGTAGTTTTTTGTCGGCTTACGGACGCGACGCGGTGCGCGCGTCGGGGCACACGAGTGAGAACAGCGATGAAGCGGAGCTGAAGCGATCTTCGGCCGCTCCTGCATGCGCCTATCCGATCGTCTCTCTCTCGGCCGTGATTCCGGAGGCGGACGAGGCGTCGTGAGAGAGGCGCCGATAGAAACGGAGAGTGAAACTCGGAAGGAATAGGTGTGCGACATGGAGAATAGGAAATACTCACGTACGGATGGGACGCAACGTATTTTCAGTACTCTATATAGGTCTATGAGTTGTATCGGGCGTTCGTGTATAGAGTACAGTGAGGAGGGGAGAAGGGCTTCCGACGGGCGGCTTCAAAGACAATATTTAACGGATACACCGGGAGGGCATATGCCGCGCACGTGCCGACACACACAGGGGCGCGCGCGCTCGCGCGTTAAACGCACTTTGTTTGCTAAATAACGTCCTCCTCGCGGCGAGTAGAACACCTCGTTCTACATCGCGTACTCGCCGATAAATGGAATTTCTTCTCTTATTCGTTCGGCTCTCTTTGCCCGCCGGTCCCGTACCCGCGATTCCGTCGTATCGGAGAGCGCGTATGTTTTATATACACAGAGAATAACGCCGGATCGCACCTACGCCGATAGGCTCAATTAAATCTTAAGTGCTCGCGGCCCGACCGGGCTGTCGACGCGCCGCTGAACGCTCTTCTCCCTCGACGGATCACCAAACATCGTTCGACTTCCACGAGGCTTTCTCTCTGTTTCTATCCGAAACCCCCGTCGCGTATTTCCACCTTTTCTCGCGGACGCGACGAGCAAAGTTCTACGCTCGAGTGCGAAAACGCCACCCACGGATCTGTAAAGTTTCAGCTTGGAGCGACACAATAATGGTCTGTATTGCCCCCCTTCCATCCTCACAAATTTTACCCTACGATATTCTACGTTTTTTGTACTTCTTACTCGACCGTTCGTCGGAAAATCGCTCATTTTTTTCCCTTCCGACACATTTACTTTCTCCGGACGACATTGCGATTGCCCATGTAATTGATTCACTGTACGGGATCGACTCGCACCTTCCGCACTTTCGCTCCGAACGTTCCCGAACGCGTTGTTTCCTCGTCGCCAACATTGTTAGACGATAAAAACGTTACTTCGGAATCCATCGAACCTCCATTCAGCGACGGAACGTTCGGCAACCGAATGGAAAATCGAAGGCATCAGCGACGATCTGTCCCAAGCCAAATGAATACGAAATTTTTTTTTCTTCCACTTCTTTTTTCTTCTGTCGAGAAGAGAACGTTCGGAAACGTCCGGTATCTCGTTTCGCGACGGCGTCATCGCGCCAACTAAAGAATATCGCAGTTGTAATTAAGAAAACGGAGAAGAGAGCCGCGGCGTCGGCGTGGACGACGCCGACGACGACGACGACGACGACGACGACGGTAAGGCGCGAGGGGTCGGCAGGGTGCCCCCTTAATCGAGGGAGGGGACCACCCTAGCCTCTTTCACCGGTCTCGGGGGGGAGGGTGGAAAAGTCTCTGAAAAAACGTGCGCATGACAATGCCGTGGAGCTTCTCGCTCTCTCGCGTTTCTCTTGTTCTTCACTTTTTTTTTTCTCACCCGCTCTTACTCGCGAGAGAGAAGGGGGCGGGCGGGCGGGGGGGATAGAAAGAGAGGATCGGCGAGAAGCTCGGCTCGAGGGTGGGAGGTTTGTTACTAATTAAAAATTCTCCCACCCGGGAAGAGCCGCGAGACGGTATCCTCGACTTGGCGAGTCTCTCTCTCTCTCTCGGTCGTTTCTCCGCGCTCCCACGTTTTCTACTTCCTCCCGCACGAGACTCACGCGGCTCTCGCAAAACAACAACCATTGACTTTAATCGCGCGGGCCTTTGAGAAACGATCTGCGTACATCGGCAAAAGGATTTTCTCTCCGTCGTGTCCCGCGTGACGAGGGGTTTCGCGAGAAACCGAGAGACGGACGAAACGAGGCAAACAAAAATGTAGACCAGCTCGTCGCTGTGGATGTAATTGTTGGTTGTTGTTGTTGTTGTTTTTTTTTTTTTTTTCGCGAGCGACGGACGAAAGGATGCTCGCACGGACACTCCGAAGCTGGAACAAAAGCCTCGCGACCAGGGAGGAAACGGGCGGAAACATCGCGACGATGATCGATGCACCTGAGATTTCTCGGAAATTATCGCGAAAGCTCACTCGTGCCGTTATTCTGCAACGGGAGAGTTGAGAAATAGGAAAAATATTTCTTGCCAACAATCTCACCGGTTGTTATGAGGCAGGTGGGGAGAGAAGGGTGGGAAGGGGGCGAGCGGTCTACGATGTTGTAGCCGCGTTGCGAAAAATGAGGCGCCGGCGAGTCCGATTATTCATCGTCTTCGTTAATCTCCCCCGCCTTGCAGCAATATATTTTTAACGCTCGAACAACAAAACACACACGAACGTAGTCGTGTTCCCGTTCGGCCAATGAGCGTCTATCCGTTCGCTGGTTAGAGTCGCGTCCGTGGAAAAGGCTCGATTTCATAGGACGAATCGCAGCCCGAAACAATGTATGCTCCGGGAGAGTCAGCGAGAGCTTGGAGCGAGCGAGATTCCCGAGAACCGTCGACTGTTGTTATCGGAATCCGTTTGTTAATGGATGCGCAAGATCCGGGGGCAGCGTAAACATTGTACGGTTCGTCGGTATCAGCGTATCGTTATAGATAGTAGGAATTTAACTCTAGAAACGGTAGAACTGCGTGGCAACGAAAACTCACCTTGCGCGATTCTCACAGCTGGCATTTTGATCCTCATGATGGCGCGGTCAATCTTGACGATTTTTTGGCGCGCGAAATAAATCACTCTCTCTCTCTCTGTCTCTGTCTGTGTCGTCGCCCGCGGGATTTTCGCCGCTGACTGTTCGCCGAGTGCGCGAAACCGTCGAACCCACTGACCGATCAATCGGGTAACAAAAAATTACCGTCGACAAGGGAGATGCGCGATCGCGAGTTGCGTCTGGCGACGAGCGTTCCGTACATTACACATCTGGAAAGTGACCGAAAATAATGAAATAAAATAAAATAAAATGAAATGAGAAGAATTTTGTTGTTGTTGTTGTTGTTTTTTTTTTTCTTTAAATCGACGGCGTCTCGTCACTTCCTCTTCCTTCTTCGCCTCCTCTTCGTCTCGTTCGCGTTTCTCTCAAAGTTCATCTATGCGAGGGCTGATTTCGTTTGCCGCTTTTTTTTCGTGGCCGACCGACGATTATCACTTTTACCCCCTCGTGGCCGTTCCGCGGCCGCGTTCACGTGCTCGGCGAAGAAAAAAAAAATCACGCTGCCCCGGCGAGCTCCCTTCCGGTCCTCACTTTTCCATCCTCGGCGCGACTCTCCGCGCAACGTCTCGTCTCGTATCTCGCCGACTTTCGCCGCTTTTCCTCCTCGTCGGTTGCGCCTTCGTTTTTCTTTCTCTTTGGTTGCCTTTTTTTTTCTTCTTTCTCTCGATCCGCGGAATCGTTCGGTGTCCGCGCGAAACGACACTCGAGAAACTCGTGCGATCCGAGGCCCGTGGCGATGTCAGGACTGCGGCTCGCCGGCTACGACGATAACGGAGGCTGGTCCGCGTACGACTGCCAAAAGTCTGTGTGCCGCCTCAGTGGCGAACCCGCGATCCTCCGCACGCTTGACAGCGCGACGACGAGTCTCGCTCGGCAACGGTCATCGGGTCCGCGTGACGCGCTGCCCTCCGGGATTGTCCCTCGCCGTTCTCGCTGTCGCGAGCGACATCGACGACGATATAATTGTCGACGGTTCGATGCGGAGAAAAAAAAAAAAAAAAAAAAAAAAAAAAAAATTTATCGGATTAAACAAAAAAAAAACAAAAAAAAAAAATTGAAAAAATTGACCAAAACAATAAACGAGCGATAATACGTTCCGAACTGCACCCGCGCCGCTGTTAGCACTTGTCAACTCGTCGAAGATCGCGATAGAGTTCGACCGAACACTCCGGCGAACAAACTCGTTCCCTCGCGAAGGAACGAAAAATAATGACAATAATGAAAGACGAGTTTCACCGGGTCGTCAAAAATATATATATTTTTTTTCTTCCTTCCTCCCGTTATAAACGCGAAACACTTGTCGCTCGTTGTTACTCGTCCTCTCTCGGATACTTCCTGCCGTATCCTCGACACCACCGTTGCGACAACTTCCCCGTTCTCCGGTGTGACGATCACTTGTCTTTGCGAATTTTCTCACCTCCCCGTCGTTTGCGTTATTGACACGAGGCGCACTCGGATAAACAGTGCCATCGACGAACGAGGAACCGATGGTATTTTCCGAGTCACTTGGTGGCGGCAACGTCGATCGGCGATGATGGTGATGAAAAAAAAAAATTAAAAAAAAAAAAAAATTTGTTGCTCAGAGCAGCGGAGAGTTCGGCGATAGACGCAGGGATAATGCTGCTGGCAGTTGCTCCGGCAGCGTGGACCTGCGGCGATGGTCCGGCATGGGTCGTATCTCTGAGTGGACTGTGCCGGACGTGCGCCTAGTCGTGGCGTTCGGGGGACCTGGTGTGTCGGGCACTGCGCTTCCTCGGCTTCGGACGCGCTCGGCTCGCCTCGGCGCCAGGCCGGACACCCCACGCGTCCTCGCGGGGTAGTTTTCACCCTCCCGTGTCACGAGTACCGTGGTGGGGGTAAACTCGTCGTCTCCCTTCGAGGGAGCATTTTCGGTCGCTCCGAGGCGACGCGAGTGACGGAGAAGGGAACCGTAGAAAGGGAAACGGGGAGAGAGAGGACGTGTACGGTGGAACGAGCGGGACCGACTGATACGGGAATAGGGAAAACGTGTGCGAGAGCGCAACGCGGAGATGCACCGTTCGCCGCGGTACCGTCGAGTCTTTCCCCCGCGGTGGAAGAGAGACGGCGCGCTCGCGCGGGAGAGATCGTGGATCGGCGAGAGGAGAGTGGAACCGCGGGTAGAGGGAGGACGAGCCGCGAGGAGGGGACGAGGAACCGCGACTCCGAGACGGAGCGAGAGAAAGATGGCGAGATCGGGCGAAGAGCCGATGAGGAGGAGGGGGGGGGGGGGATACGTGTATAGGCGACTTTTTTTTTTTTTTTTTTTTTTTTTTCACCTACAACCTCCACCTATATCGATACACGAGCGACACGGACGGAACCACCTTTCGATCACGGGTGCGATACTTTTTTGCCACACTGTACCGAATTCTTCTCGTTGCTCGCGGATACGAACGTGTTCGCGTATCGCCGCGTTACGATTATCGCTCCGTTTACCGATCTTCGCATCCACCGTCATTTTCCGCTGACGAGGTCTCGCGACTGACGCACAGGTGATTTGTCGCGCTGGCGACATTGGCGATTTTCCGAAATTTATGATCGGTGAAATTTTGTTTTTTTTTTTGGACGCTGTTTCCGGTGACATTGTTTTGGTGGAAATTAAACGCACGACGGATTCTCATGTCGGTTGGGAGAAAAATTAACGGAGAATTTTCATGGAAATTGTTCCAGGTCGATCGGTTTATTTGTCAAACTCGGAAGGCTCATTGGTTGCCAACGTACCGTGAACGATCTCGCCGTGTCAAAAAATATTTCCCATGGAGCGCGCACACGAGACTCCCCCGGTGCGGAGTAAATCACGAGACCTCCCGAGACACGGAGAAGCCTCGAGAGATCTCTGAAAACCGAAAAACGTATCTGTTCTGCGGTCCGGCACGCCGTGGGCCTGGACAGTGTCTCCGCCGGATCTGGCCAACGCGACGCCCGACAACGCATTCTCCGGCACAAACGTTACACAAATATATACAAGAGCGTATTCCAAACTCATTTGGGCCACTCGGAGGTATTTTTAAAGGGACCGTAAAAACGCTGAATAATTTTTTTCCCTCGCGAGGACGTCCACGGCCTCGTTAATGTTTCGGATGAAAAGTCGCGGCATTAACCAAAAAAAAAAAAAAAGAAAAAAAAAAAAGAAAAAAAAAAAAACATACTGTTTAAATGGGAATCAAAGGTAGCGTCGCCGTTGCCACTGAAAATCGTCGAGGGTGTATACGCGAGGAGCAAAGACGAACGAGTGGAGTAGCTGAATTGGGAAAGAAAGAGACTGAAAAAGTAATGTGCTCTCAATTGGAGAGAAGCAACTCCCGCATGCCGCGCGAAGCCTGGGGTCCCGTGTACAGCGACGGAGTCGCGGTCAAAGGTTAATCTGTATTCTTTACGCTCGACGCTCTCTTCTCGTGCGTCCGGAAACTTTGAAATTTCCACGAGTCGTCTCCATCACCTCTCCGCCCCGCTGCGGTACTTCCCTCCCGAGATCCTCGGCCTTTACCGATGTACGCGACAACGTATCCGACACTCGACTCTCTCGTCTCCCGCTAAATCTCATCAGACGCGATCGGTTCTCTCGCTCGTCCGTCCGAACACTCGCCGTGAAACCCGATTGACTTTTCCCCGCTCGAACTTTGGTCTCCCGGGCGACGCCGCGAATTAAGAGATCCACCGTACGACATTATAAATCGTCGACTCCCCCTCGCTCTCTCCCTTCCGTCGATTTGAAGGAAACCGAATCGTTGGTAGAAAGGAAGAAACACGTGCGCGCCTTCCGTCGTGGCTGCACGCTGCAGCGACGGCAGCAACGAGCGACAGCGTTAATTCCGGACACCCGTTACAGGGAGACAAACGTCCAAAGGGTGAAAAAAACTGTGGTACGGCTAGCTGGTAGCTGTTTGCCGCTGTACGCGGACCGCATCCCGGTGACGACGATACCCGGCGTTTCTGATGGTGATGTTTCCTCTCTCTTCCCCCCTCCCGCCCCCTCACCAGCCATCCCTCTGTTTTAGTCCCGTTGACGCCGATGCGCTCCTTCTCCTTCTTCTTCTTCTTCATCTTCATCTTCCACTTCCACTCGGCCGTCGCACCACCACGCATCCTGTTCGGGGGTTTTAAAGATTATTTTTACATCGGGGCAAAAAACGATCTGTCTGGCGACCAGAACGGTGGAGACGCGGGGGCACACATGTGTGCGCGACGCATCGGCCCGGCTCGTTCTCCTTTCTTTTTTTTTTTACTTTTTTTTTTTTTATTTTTTTTATTTTTTTTATTTTTTTTTTTTTACGCTCTCACTCCGCTATCGCCATACGCTATATGTGAGCCGCGTCCAGCGACAGTGTCTTGACTCCTCTCGGTCGGCGATGCGTCGTGGGAGTTTTACTGCGCGGCTTTGAGTTCGGCTGCGCGAGGCACGAGGTCCGAGCGCCCGAGTTAACCCAGCGACGAGGAGCAACCGCGAATACGGCCGACGAATGACACACGGTGAGACGCGGACACGAAAGCTCGAAACTTTCCTCGCCGTGTCTCCCCGGCTCCCCCGGCGTCGATGACCTCAGCCAACAAAGAGACGTATCGGGTCGAGACGATTCTTTTCTCTCTATGCGCGAGCACAAATGAGTCTCTTTCTCTCCTCCGAGGAATTCCATTTATTTTCGAGTGAAAATCTGTGACTCGAACGTTTCAATTATTGTTCTCATCGAACGTTCCGCCGCGATGCGTCGGAGCTAATCGCGGCCGAAGGGACATTTCGGGCACGGAGAAACGTCCAGTCGTCTCTGTCCCGTTGACGTTCCACGCCAATGCGACATGTGCGCATGCGAGGAGACAGAGACACGAGGCACAAACCGACGGGACGGACCTCTTGCCACGGGTCCTCGAGAGTTTGGAACTTCGTTCTCCTCTCGGTGTCTCAGGGCGGGAGGAAGCGCTCAGTGAACGCAAGGGTTGCGTTCTGTGGACACGTTCGCCGTAAACGGATCCGGTACCGACGGACGGACAGACGTATGTGCGGAGCACACGTGCTCTCTCCGTGTCACCGAAGCGTTTCGACGGGGGCAACGGCAGAAGCAACGGCAGAAGCGAGGACCGATCCGTCGAGGGCGACTGTCGCGGGAGAGCGAGGGAGAGTCTGGCGACAGGATCGTGAGGACGAAGCCCTTTTCCGGATGGCCCGGTTACTCCACTCCAAACTTCCAGATGCCCCCGAACTGGTCGCACACCAAACACCAAAAGCCACAGCACACGTAGACGAGAAACGAGCGCCGGTCCGGAGACCAAAGCGCCGTTACATTGACAAATAATCACGACACGCCCTTAATTAATGTGTTAAACAGTTCTCGAGAAAGAATCATTTGTCGTGGCGCAGATCGGCCGATTCGCCGCGGAGATAAGTCGTCGAACGTGGGAAATGGAAAGTCGGCGGACGGCGAATCGAGACTCGGATTTTTTTTTTTCTCCGCTCCCAGAAAAATTCGAGAATCGATCTCTCCGCCTTTCCGCACGTTGCCATTTTTCTTTCAATGTCTGTGTCGTCGTTATTATTTTTTTTTAAATACAATCGCCTTTCCCACATACCGAGTGCACGCGGTAATCTCCCTCGCGCTATCCGTGCGATGACCCGCGAGCATTTTTTCCCATGTCCACTGCTCCTGCATTATTAACAAAAAAAAAAAAAGGAAAGGAAAGGAAAAAGAAAAAAAAAAAAAAAAAAAAAAAAATAACGCGACGAAGAACTAGGGGGCCCGCGTTTCTCCCGTTCGCATCGCGAAGAGTACTTTCGCACGGCCCATCCAGCACCACCGCCTAGAGAGCCCAGAGGTCGTCACCCATAGTGTAGCAGAGCTATGTGTCTGCACTTTGCGAGCTATACGTGTGGCGTATACGCTACCGTGAGCGGTGCATGCGTTCGCATAAAAAAACGTGCGTATCCGCGTGGGGCCCCCTTCGGGGTGGGAGAAAAAAAAATGTTCGCCCGAGGGCACGGAGGGTCCGCACCGCTGCCTGGATACGCGCGCGCTTCCCCACTGTCCTGTCTCTCTTTCGCCGCTCGTTCGCCTCGCGAAACTTACGGGTATCCCGAACGCTCATGGATCGCAATAGCTCGGCGCTCGCTTCGCTTCCGAGTGTTGGCCGCTCGTTCATTAAAAGTCACGCACATATTAATATATTTCATGCCTCGCGTACTTCGCGCTTTTTTCACCGAGCAACTTGAATGGTTACCGCGATTGTTCGATTACGAATTCCGAACCGTACGTGGCACTTATCGCGCATCTTTCCACGCTGTTTACCGTCATTGCCGATGGTACCGAGATTCGAGAATGAAAATTTCGCGGTACATCGCTCGAAAGACGACACGATAGAGACCGTGGCACACCGGAACTCCTGGACCATCGGGACGGAAGCACCTTGTGCCTCGCCACCGGGATAACGTTGAAAGAGAAACGAGAGAAACGTAGAAAAAAAATGTACAGACGGCGTTACGGTATTTGTGCTCCGAGTGGCACAGTTTCTCCCGCGGTCCGAGGGGCCGGAAGGTGCTCACCGACGGAGGGGTGGAAAGGCATCGATAAAAAAAACATCGATGCACGTTGTTCGTAAAGGGCCGAGTGAAAAAAAAAAAAAAGAAAGAAAAAAAAACCTAAAAAAATGTACTGCTAGGTTGTCGGTCGGACGAGAAGAAGCCGAGGGGGGGGGGAGAGGTTTGAGCTTCCTCCTCTTTTTAGCCGAAAAATTCGTGGGGGACACCGTCGTTTCTCGTGAGAATTCACTTTTTTTTTTTTTTATAAGAGTCTCATTTACCTCACGAATTTTTTTTCTCGTCGACACGCGAATTTCGGTGTGAAGCATGGGAATTTGGGGAGAAAATCCGCCATGAGAAAAACGGTGGTGCGTTTTTTTTTTGTTTTTTTTTTCTTCGACAGATAAAAACGGGAGGGACTTTGGAAATGTAAATCGAGACGTCCTCGAGAGATCGGGAGATTCGCGATGGCCTTTCTTTTTTCGGCAAATTATATTTCGGAGCTAAATGGATAATGCCTTTTTGAATTTTTGCTCTGGGATCGAGACGTTCGGAAACTAATTTCGATGATCCGAAGATCTACTGCGGGGTACGTCGTGGGGATAGCGGCGCTATGCGTAGCTCCGGTCCAGAGGGCTTCCCGTGTGCCTAAATAGGTGAGGGCTGAGGGGACGCAAGCCGTTAGTCCTGTGTATAACCGTGGACCCGGCATCGCAGACTCTCGGGGCCCTTCTAATTTCTCCCTTGCACTCTCGCTCGCTCTCCCTCGCCGCAGCAGCTCCCTTCGGCCTCGTCCTCACGACTACCCCGCTCGTGATCCATTCCTCGCGCGCGTCTTAGTCGTCCCCTTCCGCAGCCGGGCAGATGGCCGGCCAAGGGGTAAGAAAAAAAAAAAAACGTGAAAGCACACGCACGCAAGGAGAGTAGAGGAGAGAAAGAAGACGAAGGGAAAAAAAAAGGCGGCCGAGGTTTATAAAAAGCGATGGAAAAAAAAAAGAAAAAAAAAAAAAAAAAAAAAAAAAGTGTACGAACGGGGCCCGAGGACCGCGGGAGTGAGGCTATGGGCGGACCACGTGTGTACTTCGCTTCCATCTTTCTCCGTGCCTCGATCCTCCAAAATACGCGTGAGAGAGCGAGGGAGCTTGAAAGATTTTCGAGACGGTATCGCGTTCGCTGGATGGACCATTCGCGAGATCCTGTCTCTCGATCGAATTTCCACCATTCTTCGAACTTTTACCGTTCTTCGTTATTCACGACCGGCATCGGATCGCGTGCTCTGACTGTCTCGCACTTTGTAGTTTTTTTTTTTTTTTTTTTTTTTTTTTTTTTTTTTTCTACGACCATCGGATCCCAATCGTGGTGCCGGAAAATTATCAAACGCTCGCTGTATCGTCGCTACGTCAGCATTGAGATTTTTTTTATTGCAGATTTATTTCTGATTTAGCCGAAACGCCAGGTCCAAGAGACGAATCGATGAACAACAAACTATATAATGATGAAAAAATAAAAAATATTAGTATAATTTGTTACACAATAATTTTAGGCTATGAGCAATCTGAGAAAAAATGTGCAGTGATAATCCGCGGATTTGCGAGTGGCTCAAATTCGGCAATTTTTATTAATACCCTCGTCGAGTAACTGCGAGCCGCGCTGCTCGGATTGATAATGATGATGACGATGGGCCCTGCGGCTATGCCGGATTTCGGATGACCCGGGGCGCAAAGATCCTCAGGTAGAAAAATCGAAATTCGTGGAGCACAAGAAGCCGGAAAAAAAAAAACAGTGAAGAAGAGGAAGAAGCCCAGAACGGACGAAGGTAGGGAGGGGAAAATAGAAGACGCGAGGGAGGATCTCCGAGTCGCGGACGCGCAGACCAGCTGACCAACCGTGGGAAGTAGTGATTCTCTGCTCTTCATTTTTTTTTTATTTTTTTTTTTATTATCTTCGTCTATCCGCTCTTTCCTCGGACTCTCCGGCAAGCTGCGCGAGCCATTCTCAAGCAGGCGACCGTAGGAAAATTGCTTTTAAATTGGCGAAAGAAGCGATGCCGGACAGCAGGACGGAAAACAAGGAGACAGAGAGCCGGATAGGCGCAGGTCCGGAATCACCGTTTCCGGAAAGCCGTGAAATTAGAGCCATTGTCTTTCTCTCTCTCTCTCTCTCTCTCTCTCTCTCTCTCTCTCTCTCTCTCTCTCGCGACCGAGCGTTCCCACATTAATATGCGGAACGATTAAGTCGTTTCCTCGCGCCGGAGCAGAGTGCTCCTCGTCGTACACCGCAATGGCGCACCGAGTGTGCCCGATCTGCTCCACTATTTCTATACGTACGCGGGTACAGCTGAGTTTCTGGCATACCGTGTGCCACACGGTAAACACAGTGAAAAATCTTTGTAACGCAAAGGAGGGCCCCGTTAAGTCGAGTCGCTCACACGAATCTCTCGTACTCGTCGCGGAGCGTCCATACGGGCGCGCTCGCTCGAGTATCTCGTCATTAGCATTATCCTACCGGAGACAGCAGAAGCAAAAGCGGCCCAGGAACGATGGGTACGAGAGTCGTGCATAGTCGTGTACGAGCCACGGTTAACCACGTTCACTGTGTGCGGATGCATCTCTATTCTCCTCGTGTAAACCCGCGGGAGCCAATTAAAGAAATCAGGTCCGTCAAATCGTCTCTCGGTCAAATAATTAACGGGGGGACGAGTCGCTGGAGATGCACGAGCCGAATGCACTTGAGTCGTTCGTTTCTGTGCGAATTATTTAGCCGCGGAAGCGAGACACGGCTACGTCGATTGTGTGAGTCTCGCGATATGGAATCCGTGGATTCCCATGATGGCGCGAGATTGCGTCCGCCGCACGAGAATAAAATAATCCACGCGCTTTCTTATATACCGGGCGGGAGAACGAAGGGAGCGATGCAGTTTTCGGCAACGAGTTTAAAAATAGTGGCGAGTCGCACGCGCGCGCCTCTTTCCTTACCGCGAACTGGCCAGGGGTCAGTAACTTCGCACAGACGAGAAAGCACAGCGGGAACGAGAGAGAGAGAGAGAATGCGACCCGGGGGCTTCAAAAATAGCCAATGGAATCGGAGAGAAAAATAATTTTTTACCCCGAGCCTGCAGCCGGATTCGCTTCGTATGTCGCAACGAGGGAGTGAAAGCCGCTTGAGAATTTGAAAAAAAAAAACAAAAAACAAAAAAATTCGCCGACTTTCGCTGTCCAAGAGGGATCTTCTGTCCTATTGATATTTTTAAGTTTTTTCTTTTTTTTTGTTTTAAGAGAAGCGTTGATCTTTCCTCGAGTGAGTGTTACGCGAAAGACAGAGGAGTCAGCGGCCAGATGGAATGCATTCGCGAGAGTCCGATACTAGCCCTTTGGGAATAGCTGGCCGAGCGAGTGTCTGAGGATCTCGGAGGCCGGGCACGACGACTCATTCTCAGGCACGTTCTCGCGGCTAGTGAAAGTCTCTCGTCGTCGGCTGGAAGCTAGCGAATAGCTCGATGTCGAGGAGGACGGACTTGTGCCGCGTTGCGGAGCCAGAAGATCGAGCTACGGCTTAACCCGTGGACACCGTCGAAGACGATTAATCCACGGTATACGCGAACGTCTCGCTCTCGAAGCTTTGATTCTTGTTCGCAATGAGATGTGTTATTATTTTTACGGATCGTCGATACTCGGGCGGGACGAGAGTTTCCTTGTGACGGTCCGGATTTTACGCGATGCGATCGATCGTCAACCAAAATTGCATACGGCAACACGACTTATTTACGGTTAGTGAAGCTACAAAGCGATCGGTTTTCCCCGTTACGTCGTGTACACCAATGGCTTTCCGAGGGAAACGTTTCGTTCCTTTCTTCCGACGCTGCCGCTAACTCCGACACACACAGAGCGTCGGTGTCGTTGATCGGCCGCGCGGTTTGCAGAAGCGTCCGAATCCGCAGAGTCAGCGCGACGAGATTTTTCACGCTGCCGATCAGCCCCGATTTTCTTCGCGGCATTGTAAACCCTCGAAAGCCGCCGGTCCGGTTGTCATATTTGCTTATGATTGACGATTCGCCGGGAGAAAGCGGCCGAACTGGACGGAAAAACGATTCCAACGCAATGGTCGTTTACACCGTTTTAGGCAATAGTCGTACACGGCATGCTGCACGCTTCTCGGACCTTCCCCACCGAACGAATGACGAACGCTTTTCCATTCATCGACTCTCCTGCCGTTTTTTTTATAAACCAGTCGCAAACGGCGGGTCGCGTCACATTCCTGCAATACCCGATGATTATTGCCGCTCGGATTGCGACGCTTTTCCACGAGATCCGTTTTCCTCGTGGCATTCTAACCCGAGTGCCGGAATGACGACACGAGAATCGATCACCGGTCGTTCGCCAATAACGCTAGGCCAACGACATTGCAAATGTTTCGTCTCTATTCCGTAAGCTGTACCAAAGATTTGGACACTCCAAAGTCATTCTAATTCCGATATACCATCCAGGAAGCGGGGACTTATCGGCCGGCGAGTCCGATATACCACGCGACTTTCCACCCGGGAAGGAAATGGAAAAAAAATTAAAGCAGGAAGTCAGCGGGAGCAAAAAAAAAAGTGGAGCCTGTATCCGCTGGGCAGGGTGGCGAAGAGCTGCGAGGGGCGAGGGAAACTCACACTGGGGAAGCGAGAGCCATGGAAATGTCGACAAATCGTTCCAAGATAAATTTGAAGATTTTCCAGAGTGTTGGATGAGACGCGCCACGATGCCCGGAAAGGGAGGGGGGGGGGGGGCTCGGCACAGTAGGCCCTTCTGGCTGGTTTGTTCCACGGCCAAACTCGGCGTAGCGAGCCCTTCCTGGTTCCCTCACTTCGCTCACCTACACGATCGCCCGTCTGAGAATCGAAGTTAGCTCACTGCGGCCGGCCGGATACGAATGAGCGTTCGGCAACTGAATGGCCCGTCACCGGCTAATCGTTTTACGAGCAACCGGTAGACCCGAAGGAATCCATCCCGCCTGGCGTTCTCGTTTAATGCGAAAAGCCTGGGAGCGAGGGAGATCGACGTTGGACTCACGAGCTCGCGTGCACACAACGTCCAATGAAAGTACGTCAAGCTTGCGAAATTTTCGTTTACACAGCCGTGCGTCGGTCCGCGCCCGTATCAAAAGTTTAATTGAATTTTCGACGGTGTGGCCCACCGCAGTCAGCGAGATTAGGATTTACTCGGTTTCACTCGATCCTCTTTCATCTGGCTCGCTCGCATCACCGTCAAACCGTTCGAGATCTCGCTTCCTTGGGGCATATTCGCCATGCGCTCTCAACGATCTGACCCTTCGAAGAAGACGAACGACTTTCGAGCCACGTAGAATTATTATCTTAGCTGGCCGGGGCTGAGAATCGGCGGGACGAAAAACCCGAAGATGTCTCGCTCTTTCGGAGTACGTTGCGATAACGCGTGTTGCCCGAGTGTAAAGTAATTAGAATATTGAAACATCATGTGCACGAAACGGGCGTCGGCCTCGACCTTCTTTCCACTCGCCGGAAACACGACGCAACAACCATTAATTTGAATAATTGCGCTAAACCACTGGTTAAAAAGAAAAAAAAAAAAAAAAAAAAAAATATCGGTACGCCATGCGTTGGGCACAGTCTCGTTCCTATGAGGGTCAGATCGAATTTATCTGACTGTCTCACCTGTCCCATAGGATGCGGGTGCTCCCAGTACACTTTCACAGTCTCGTGCATGCGTGTGTCTGTCTCTGGGACACTGACCAGCGGTACAGTCCGACTACCGAGAAGGAAAAAAAAAAAATGTATCGAAACAATCGACAAAGTTTCCACCTTCCACGAGCGCGACAACTTTTCTCGACCACACAGGATTGTCCATTCCTCATTCTCATTGCGTCGAATTCTCGTCACATCCGTACGGCTCAGTCTCGTACCTGACACTTCTCTCGGGCGCTGCTCTTCGTATCAGAAAATTGGATCGTGTGGCCGGTTTCTCCACCTTCCCGTTCTGCTACCGCTGCTCTTTTTAGCCCGACGTTCCTTTTTTTTTTTTTTTTTTTTTTTTTTTTTTTTTTTTTCATCGACGAGACTGTACCGCCCCGTACCCGCATGTCGAAGTGTGACACCCGGGCCCCCCCCCCCCCCCAACAGGACAGTGGCAACGGCAGAAGAGAATACGGTCGCGGTCGACTCGGCCATGCAATACACAGCGGTGACGACGAATGAACGAAAGCCAATGCGGTGTCGGAGCAGAGCCACGGGGAAGGACATCGTGGATAGGTGCGTCACAGAAAGCGAGCAACGCAAAAACTGTGTACGAGAACAGGTACATTTCCCTCTCGTCGTGGAGGACCCGACGCGCGCTGTAAATGATACATTCCGGGTCTAGGAATGGCATTCCGGCGTCAGGAGTAGCAGCGTACCAGGCTCGGTTGTTCCGGCAGGGCCGCGGCGTACCGGATAGCCCACAATGGGACACATGTCAAAACAATGGTAACACAGGTGCCCGAAGAGCCCGCTCCTCTTCTATCGCTCCATTTTTATTCTTCCTCCTTCGCTTTTTCGTCTCCGTCTGAAAAGCGTGACCGCGACGAAAAACGGTCCGGGTTGCCTCACCGTAAGACTCATTGTTGAACGGGCGCCTATTCGCACCGTGCGTTTCATTGTTGGCCTCATTTTTTTTTTTTTTTTTTGTTTCCCTCCTCGACGTCACTCGATTTCCATCATCGGCCGGCCACTTACTCCCGAGCTCGATCATCGAATTCTCGCGATAGGGTCGTCGTTACGTTCTTCGACTCGTCATTGATGGGTTTCCGGAGGCGGCGAGGCCCCGTGGATGATCGTTAGCTCGACAAAGAAGAAACGCGCCGTGGTCGAAGCCGTTGAGTTTGGGCAGACACATCGCGAGCGGGCGAACTCTCGAATCGTCGTACGATCCCGAACGACGAAGAGTACATACACACCCAGCTGAGCCTACTGTGCAGGCTACATAGCGATACATGCCCGATGTATCGTATAATATAATACACACGGGCTTTGTGCCGACCGCCCACACGATTCCGTCCGGAGTTTTCTCGCCCGTCGATAATCCTCACGTCCGCGCCCGATGCCACGAGGAACGGAGTGCCTGGAAAGAGGAACCCGAAGAGAGGCGGAGGTCGGCACGATAAATCGTCCGAAATATCAATCTTGTACTTTGCGTGTCGCCGCAGCGAGTACCGAAGCGAGGAAGTCGAAGGATTTTCACCGCGAATCGCGTGACACAGCGAGACCCAGCTTCACGGTTTATCGGTACATCGTGAGTCGATGAAGTACCGGAGAAGGACCGCCGAAACTCTACACTTTCGATGAGAACCGCGCATTTGTTCTTCACGAAGCTTACCCTCATCCTTACAAACGTCCTCCCAACCCTATAAAATCAATTTTCATTTTCCCGTTAATATTAATTTCGGTAAATTTCCAGGGTTTCGCGTCGACCGCGGTCATGACGTAACGGAAAAATAACGAGGACAAGCTCGTCCGAGATTGACGAACAAATCGGAACGAAAGAATTTACGCTCGTCTGGTTCTTTGAACGGGCGTGTAGAACTCGCAGCGATACCGCAGTGTCGCTGGACGTGGAGGGGTAAGAAGGTGGAGGCGTGAGGGCGTCACTGGTCGTCCGCGTACAACGCTGTACAACCGTGGAGTCGATGGTGTGTCGTGAAGGTGCAGAGACGTAGGAGAGGAAGAACACGAACGAGGAGGACGAAGAGCCAGGGGGGGGGGGGGGGAGAGGTGGAGAAGGGGAGCAGACAAAAATGACAATCATCGTCATTTTAATAATATGCAAAGGTATAGTCGACTTCCACGGCCGGGCAAGTGTGTAGCCACAATGGCGTTATATAATGACAAAGACACGCCGAGTCTCTCGGCGAGCGCGGGCACACGGGGCCTGGTACCTTTCGCCTCGACAAAAGGCGCGGCGCTCCGCGGTGTAGGGTCATCCTACCGGACCGGAAGATGTTTTGTCCGGCGGCGTCGGCGAAGACGAACGGCGAAGACGAACTAGACATCGGTTGATGTTGCGAGTACGGACGGCGTTAAAGCGTCGCACGGAGCGTCACCCAATATTTATTTTTTAGAAGCGCGTGCGGGCAACGCCTCGTGTCAAAATAAAAATGTCACGACGGTTCGGTCTCGCAAGCGCGTCACTGTCGGTAAACTTTGCCGTCTCTCGGGATGTCCCATTAAGGGAAAGAGTAAAAATCGACGGGGGGTCACGGATCGAGCTTCTTTCTCGATAATCGTACAATGTTGCCTCGTTGCACCGCGCTCTCGTAACATTCGACGTTACGCTGTGTATATTTTATAAGTGAAACGTTGATGCATCATACAAAGGTAACAAGATTCACACCCACTGATCGGAATGTATACGAGTCCGCGGCGGAGAGCCGCGAGGGTTCGAGCGTTAACCCACGTGAGTCCGAGACGAGTCGGTCGAGAACGGGCCAAACGGAGAGTTTGCATCGCGAGAGTGCATGCGAAAGTCGTGTTTCCCCCCGGTGCAACAGAGCGCACGGTATTCGGTATTCTCTTTGTGTTGGTACGTGTCTGTACGGGGGCAACGATAGCGCCTATTGCTCCCGCTGTCCGCTGCTACATCTTTCGCGGCAGTCCTCCACGTCGGCGTCCTCTTCGCCGATGCTCGACTGTCTCGGTCTCTCGCGGATGGAGAGCCCGTCGTCGTTGTTCTCTCGTCGATACCGAGATGCGCATCGAGGGCCCCGATGCGCTCTCTGCAACGCGAAGAAATGTGTGCGAAACGGCCTCGAAGCGAAAGAAAATCGAACGCGGTCTCCGTGTAATCGCTGTAGGGCGCGCGAGTCTCGTAGAAAACAATGCGAGGCAGCGAAGAGAACAGCGCATGAAATCCAAGTACCGGCTTGTTTATCGCCGTGCGATCGAACCGATACTTTCTGGCACCTCGCGCGAATTAATCCGTCGCACGGATCCGATGCTAATTAGCGTTATTATTAGCGCACCGCGGAGGACCGCAGGCATCTCGCAGCGATCCTCTCTCGTCGGTCGCCCATTCCGGCTGCCGAGTTCACAGCTTCTTCGTCTTCGGCCTACGATCGATTCCTCGAGGAGTCCAAGAAAAGAGCGGGACGACGCTTGCCACTCGTACAAACTGCACTGGCAACGGCGGACGATGATCTTTCACGATCGATCGTTATACGAATATATCGGGACACACGGGCTCTCGTTACTCCGTTCCGCGAGGACTCCGCTCGAAGAATCGACAAAGTTTGCTGTTACGTGGATCAGTGAACTTTTAGCTCGTCGCTGATTCAACGTTTCGCTCCTCGGCACTGTCTGCTGACATCATTGAGACTCGGTAATGCTGTTCTCCCGATAGCCCGGCACACTAAATTATCGCGGTACAGGATTTTCGATCATCGTTCGAATCGATCGCTCGTCTCCCCGTACGGTTTAATATCCTTTTGGTTTCGCTATAAGAGCCAGCCAGGCCAGTCGAGCGGTGAACGTGTACGCGGGTCGGCGAAAAAAAATTCGGACAATAGTTTCCCGAGCGTCGGGGACATTTAAATGTATGTATTCATACGCTCGCTGTATCGCTTTGACGAGAGGTGTGGTCAAAATTATTCAAACTGACCCGGACTCTTTTTTTTTTTTTTTTTTTTTTTTTTTCCGTTCTCCTCCTCCTCCTCTATATACTCTCTATACTCTCCGACGGTTCTGTCGCTCGCTCTCGGCGTGTCTCTCCGGGCTCCGTTGGGACACTTTCTAGCCCCGGCCCGCGACGAACAGCGCTCGCTGCACCCACGTAATTCTTTTTAATATTCCGTACGACGGTCGTTTCTCTCTTGCCCTTCCACTCTTCGTCTCTTCGCTCGGAGAAGCCGCGCGCACGCACACCGGATCCTTCCGATAATTCGCATCTCTCACCGCCTAAAATTACTCCTCGCTCTGTCCACTCAAACGTTTCGCAACGTACAATCTTCGAATTATCGTTTCGGCGAATAAATTCCGATTTTTTTCGATATACAATTTTTTGGTCAAACGAACGCGCGTCGACACGGGCGATCGAACGGCAAAGCGACGACGATTTTTTTACGTGACAAACGTTTTGTTTATTCTGTGGTTACGGCGAAGGGGGATTGAAAGAAAAATGCGGTTTCAGGTAATTCATTCCTGTTGGCCCAGAAGAAAAGATCACTGGCCACCCAGTGCCCGAAAATGCCTTTTCCTATGTGGTAACCAT
This sequence comes from Listrodromus nycthemerus, assembly GCA_963978505.1. Lineage (NCBI taxonomy): Eukaryota > Metazoa > Arthropoda > Insecta > Hymenoptera > Ichneumonidae > Listrodromus > Listrodromus nycthemerus. Next base: position 2,108,611 of record OZ021682.1, on the reverse strand, counting down.
AATAGCGGTAGCTCGGCAGCGGAACATAAACAGGGTGTCCGGAGGACAGTGGCCGAGAAAGAAAGACAGAGAAGCCCTGGTCTGTATGCCGAGGCATGTTTCTCGTCTGTGCCGACCATGACATATGGGTGGCGCAAAAACCACCAATACTGATTGATTGGCCACGCCGCGCCACCCCTGCGACAGACCTCCTCCTCCTCACTAGCTCGACGGTCACGGAAATTCCCGAGGAAATACCGGCTCGACCGCAATTTACAAAATACATTCTCTTCCCCACTATTTGACCCGGTGAAAAAAAAAAAAAAAAAAAAAAAAAAACTAATAATAATGAGAATAATTTCGTTTAATCTAATTTTCATGGCGATGGATCGCCGAGAGATACGATACGTTGATTCAATGGCGCGATCCTCGTTAGCGAAGGATATTTTATTTCGTTGTTTCTTTTTTTTTTTTTTGTTTGCAACAATCTTCAACGCTCTCGCCGGCTTCTCGTGAATGGCCGATAAATTAACCGTTATCATTTACATCACTCGATTAATAACCCCGGGGGTCGCGAGATGAATGTATACCGCGGGTGACCCCGAGCTCGACCCAGCTTCTGTCAATTCCGTACCACTTCTCCTCCGCCTCCCGTACGCTCTCCGCTATTCCGCGCTCTGTGGGTGAAGCAGCATATACCCGAGTCCTCCGACACACAGAGAGAGAGAGAGAGAGAGAGAGAGAGAGAGAGAGAGCTCTCGCTCCTTCGATCCTTTTCTCGTTCGTCGTTTCCGTTCTCTCGTTCTCTCGCTCACTCCGGCTCGCTGCAACGTTACACTTCTTCTCTAGGCCTGGACCGTAGCTGCGAAGATGTTCGCACGATTCGGCATCCGAGGAGACGGGGACGGCAGCGCGGGGCTCAACGGCGACGATGCATCTGCACGAACCTATCCCGAGGGCCCTGCCGCGGAGTTCTCGGGCTCTCCGATTGCAGCGCCACAACGACCCGGTAGTCGTAGGTGGACGCGGTCCACTCATCGCCTCCCGACTCTCTCGACTCCTCGTGCCTCTTCTCCGTTCCTTCTCCGTTCCGCTCTCTCGGCGGCAGACTTCTCTCGGCCCGATACCGTTCGATAGTTCAGCGCGGTTCAACACCGGTAGCCTCAATTAAAGTTTCCCTCTTCGATCGCACAGATCTCGAATGCACTTTGAGCCACGATGAGCCTTAAACCACGTACCATTATATCGACGGCTCGGCGGCAAGACGTCGTTCGAAATAACAATCGACTGCCTCGTTCCACCGATAATAATTGTCTCACCGACACATTTGTCTCGATGTTAAATTCTCGTCTGCTCGAATATTTCATAAGTAAAATATATTTCTCGTGAGCGAAGCCGATCCATCATCGGACGGTATCGTAAGCGGCCATTAAAATATTAAGTACGCGTATGGCACGAAGAAATTCAATCCGGGTCTTCGCGGTCTATCAATAATTTATCCTGAATGACGGTGCCGCGGCTCGTCTTATCGAGCCATATTTTCACCGAGTTTCCATCGGCACACCGAGCCGAGCGAATGCTTCGTATAAATAGCTGTATATAAACTGTACGAGCGCAGCACATTTGCAGAGAGTTTCGCACGATCCTGAAGCCGGGCCACGTTCGTCACGACCCGTGGGCTTACGGAGTTTACCCACGCGCGATACCTCCGTCCCAGACTCCTCTCACGGTAGTTGTAGGTGGACGTCGTCCAGTCTACGGCGGCCGATCGTTTGCCAGGCGAATAAGCATAAGCGCCACGGTGTGCAGTCGCTCTACTCGCGGCGGAGTTGCATACTCTCTCGCGAGAGCCGTTGCGCGTTGATGCTGGCTGCCGCAGGAGCCGAAAGTTCATAGGTACGGTGTAAACGGGGACGCGCACCGCGATTGCCTCGACCCGGGCTCATCTCCTCCACTGCTCGGTAACTCTGCTCCGGTACCATAGGCTCTCCGGTTGAATCGGCGACGAACGAGAGACGGATAGAACGCGGCGAGAACGATGAAGAGAGAAAGGTGGCGGTGACAACGAAGTGGATTGGCTTTCGATCTATCGGCGGTGTGTCTTCGAGTACGATCCGGATGATGGTAAAACGATCTCGAAAAAAAAAAAACAAAAAAAAAAAATTAAGACACTATCGGACCATCGTCTACCGAGAGTTGTCTTGGACAACGGTTCTATCCGAGCGAATACGGCAACCACGAGAATCATTGATCTGCCATTAATAAATATTAAACAATTCAATAATCACAAGTCGAAAGGGTGATTTACAGTGACGAACCGTCGAGATATATTTCTCTCTCTTTATCCGCTACTCTCTCTCTCTCCGTCTTGATATTCTTCTCCGGTGTTCGCTCCAAAGTACTCGGCCACGGTCTATCGTAGCGAGACACGGAGTCGGAGACGCTCCAGGAGAGGGAAGAGGCTCGGAGAGGCTGCTCGAAAAGCCTATGACTCGCCGAATGGGTTTAATCCGCGAGGAGCGAGACACCAGGCGAGTTTGAAAGACGACACAGAACACGGGAATCGGTTCGTGAGCCAGTGAGAGAGTCGCGGACGCGCGGCCGCTCGCCGTTCCGCGATATATAGGGCAACCGTAGTCTCACGGTTTTCGCGGGCGCTATTCATCTGCATGGAGCGAGATCGCGCCGACGCGCGAGACGATCGCGCGTATAGTTATATACACGGTCACAGCGAAGATACTTTATACGCCGCTCGTTCGCTCTCATGTGTACGAAACGCGCGCGCGCGCGCGCGCGCCCGACTTTTTATCGGCGAGCTTCTTCGACACTCTCGAGATTCGCGGGCTCCGCTCGGTAGCAAACAGACGTGACATATATCGTCTCCCGTTCGTACATGTGTTCGTGCATTTCAAGTATCGGCGGTGTGGATGAAATCGCTTTCGATTAGATTTATTAGAATAATTATGTACACGCGGTCGAGGAGTTGCAGGCCTAAGGGGGGGAGGGGGGGGGGAGGAGGCGATTCTGCCGCAACAAACGGTGATTTAATCGAACATTAATGCGACGCGGTTACACGCGCGAGGGACGTCTCTTCCGCTCTCTCTCTCTCTCTCTCGCTGCCGGGCAAAAAATAACGACGTCGATCGTCGATTCCGGAAGGAGACGATGGAAACTCAAAGACGAGTCCACGAGCCTCGGCTATTCGATACGAAGCACGAGAAAGATTAATAAATAATTCGAGATGCGAACGCCGAGTTCCGCGAGTCCGCGGCCATCGGTTCACCCAGTCTAATCGGGGAGTGGTAGGGAAAGACAAAGATTCCGAGAGAAAATAAGTCTTACTCTAGCTTAACCACCGACGTAAAGAAATATAATAGAAGGAGGAAGCGAAAACGTCGGGAGGGGGAGGGGGAGGCGGAGGGCTCGCCTCTGGCCGTGTGCACGCAGCTCGCCCGAGGGAGAAACGTAACGGATACGAAGGCGAGCGAGGGAGACGGATGAGAGAAAAATCGGCGGGGAACATTACGCGAAATCACAATGTTTAATGAAAATCGCTGAGAGACCGAGTTGCCCGAGACGGCGAGACCGCGGGGTGCTTGATAGAGACGCGAGTATCAACAACTGTGCATCGTGTAACCGTGGCTCGCTAAATCGTGACGCGGCGAAGCGGTATTCAGATTGCGCTCTTAGCGGTTTCGCGGCGATTTTTCTTTTTCTTTTTTTTTTTTTTTTTCGCTCTTCCTCTCTTTGTTTTTCAAACTCGGCGAGTCCGCGAGGCGGGAGCGCGCCCGCGCGAGCCGACAAAAGCCCCGGGGGGAATATCGCCGCGAGACTTCGCGCACGCCCGCGAACCGGACAGAATACGCGATTCGCCGGATCGGCCGTGAAACGCCGCTGAAAACGCGCGATTAATATTTTTCTATCGAATTTTTTTTATATATATATTTTTTTTTCTCCGCCAGAAATAATTTTCTCCGCGATACAATGCAATTTCGAGATCGCGGATTATCCGTACGTGACGTTTCCTATCCGCGAGATTGAGCCTTCGGAATTTTAATGGTCACGTAACCGTAATAACGCGGGACACGAAGACGACTATCCCAACGTTATTTAGCGTTATTATTTAGCGCTCCGATTTAAATTGCTGCGTGTTCGCGGCGAGATAGTCGGCGGAGCCGTGCGAATATCCACTCGTCGACTGCTACGACAAGATCGGTATCACAATACGGATGTATCATACGTCACGCGCGCTCTCCTCGCCTGAGAATGTCGGTAGACACGTACGTTACACCTATGGTAGACGTCGAGAATAACCATATACAACTTACGTCTCGACGGGGAGATCCACACGGGCGCGTGAATACGTTTCGCCAGCTCCTCCATATAATGCATACAACATAAAGCATATATCTATACAATATATATATATATATATATATATATGTCAGTATAATATAAATAGGGCCACGGTATAGATCTATCCTCGTCGAACGAAAACCGTTCGTTCACCCTTTCTTTTTCTACCTCTCCGATCGTTCTCTCGTCGGGTACCCTCGCGGAAATTTCGATTGTATCGATCTTCTCCTCTCCCCAACGTGCCGATCTGCCGAGGGAGAAAGAAACTGGGGGTGGAAAGGTGGGTGGCGGGGGTTGAGGACGCGACGAGCGAAAGATCCGGGTGATCCACCGTCGCCGGATCTCCGTTGATCTCGAACACTCGAACGACAAACGATACTCGTTACACTCGATCGATCGGAGACCGCGCGCGGGGAAAAAAAAAAAAAAACCTCGGCAGCCACAATTTTCCACGACGGACGCGAGATCGTTCGCGGTTTCATCGATTGATTCGCTGGTTTGCCGCTAACTCGGCGAACCGACGGATAATTTCCAGCACCGAGAAACATCGAGGAAGTCAACTGGGCCAAAAATTCGACCGGTGCTTTTCGTTGGAAGTGATAATGAGTACGAAAAAAAAAAAAAAAAAAAAAAAAAAAAAAAAACAAATGGTGAAAATTGTCCTCGGCGTGACGAGAAGCCCTTTACGAATCGTTTCGCTCGATCGAAAAAGACAGAAGTTTAAGTTCTGGTTGAACCGTCCCGCTCCGTGGCTGGCTGGCAGTCAGGCCAGCGGAGAAGCCGGCAAGCCGTTGCCGCTGCCCGATCTAGCGAAGTGAAAGTTAGATGTGTGGGCACGGGATGCGCACGAATTCATTTTTTCGGCCTCGCGTAGTACCTCGCGAGGTAGAGGACGGATTTTTTTTTTTTTTTTCTTTTTTTTCCCTTCCTCCTCCTCCTCCTCCTCCTCCTCCTCTTCTTTTTCTACCGACTGTGAGCCGTGTGCGCGAGCGCGTGGTTCACCGCTTGGCTCTCGACCGGCAGTTCCCATGTACCTAGCCTATATGGCCGGTACCGAGATCTCGCTTCCACCTATGTATACGTGCCATGTACACATGTACATGCACGCCGTATATATACCAGCTTTGGCAACATACATACCGAGAGCACAGAGAGAGCACAGAGAGAGCACAGAGAGAGAGAGAGAGAGAGAGAGAGAAGGAGAGAAAAGTACCGATAGGACGTGTGCACAGACGGCGGTATAACCGCGTGTATACTCCGGCTCTGGGTACTCCTGCGGCTCGCGAGCGCGGTGGCCTGGCTCCGTGACTTATCGACTTTGTGCCTCTGACGTGTCGTGTACACGGGCGCGCACCACCGAGCGCCAGCCTCGGGAAGAGACTCGGCCCGATTCCTCGATACGATGATACTAGCCGGGTGCCCCGCGCGCGAATCTCGCTTCGCGTCGGAGTTTCCATAGCCAGAGAGCGCGACTATCGGAGACACGTGGGATCCAACGAAATGCCCGAGCTCTCTTTCCCTTTGCCGCATAAACTCGCTCGCGCACCGCGTTTCGATTTCTCTGCCCGTACGCTCGTATCAATTGTCGTTCGCTCCTCGAATTCCGACAAACTGTCGCTTATTATTTTTCTGTCGGTGAACGAAAAATCGTTTGGACGATCCCGTGCGATCGAGAGACTCGACCGTTGTCGCGCGACGACCCCCAAAAGACCACGGGACAGGAGACCCGAGTGACAAATTGTGGAACATTTTTTTTCTTTCGTTGTGGTTTTTTTGTTGTTTAACTCGAGAAATCGAACTTCCTCCATGTATTTATATTTCAAATTTCTTATATTTTTTCCAAACAATTTCCGCGATTTTTTGCAACGACACGTCGATGATTTTTGTTTATTTTATTGGAGGACCGTTGGAAGGTAATTTGATGCGCGAGATGCTTCACGAGCTTCCACCTTCAACGACGATAAAACATTTACGCGATTATCTCGTCCGAATTTGATCGCAACGTTGCGACACAAAGAATAACGCAAAGTTCTCGACTGTCCAAATATCGCGAAAATCAAAATACCACCGTTTTTTATTAGTACACTGCGTTGAAGAGAAGTGTGAAAAACACGGAAGCAGCACGCGCGACTCCACGCACTCCAGAGCTCCGGAAACGAGCTTTTTTCCTCGCTCTTTCGCTGGGGTTGACGGAAAACAATGTCGTCGCCGAGGGGACGAGAGGTCGTCGGTACGAAACGTGTGCGAGTCTCGCCTGTATCGATCTCGGAACTCTCCCGACAGTCGGAAACAATGCATCGACGACAGGCTAACAAATGATCGAAGCTCTTATCGCGCTGTTCTATACGTGGATGAGCCGGGAATGGCTCGAAGCGTCCGCGTTACGGTCAGTCCACGATCGTCGAGACGAGAACCATTGAGAATTATCACCTGACTGGAGGCCAGACGAGGCGATCCAAGGAAATCAACCCCAGTCCATTTGGCCTTGTGCTTGCGCAACGAAATTTAATGTACCGTCAACGAATGTATCCCCATTGATCGCAGAATAATACAAGAGTTACGACATTCTCCGGCCTTCTACTTATCTGGAGAACGCAAAAAAAAAAAAAAATATATATATATATATATATATATATATATATATATATAATTTCAATTATTCTTCGTGCCGGAAGTAAATATTTTCTTAAAGTTCATCGATACGCCGCTTGGCTCGAGTCGAAAAAATGATCGTGCGATTAGTTTTTGACTGGGGAAAAAAAAAAAAAAAAAAAAAAAAAAAAAAAAAAAAATACATGCAAATATTGTTTCAGATCGCAACCATTTTCGATACGTAATAGTAGCTTCGGGCGTTGCGTTATCCTCTGCGGTGCAGTTCTATCCGCAGTGCCCGTACATCCAGATTCATTTTACAGTGCGGTACAAGTATATACGTATCCAATCAGCGAGTGTAATGGAGATCGATAGCCCCAACAGATCGATTCTCCTCGCTTCCCGCAGCCTTCTCGAAATAAACGTGCGAGAGACTCGAGCAAACGTCCAGATATACCGCTATGCCCCGAGAGTCGTAGCAACATCTCGGATCTATCCGCGCGATTCCGACAAATGTCTGTAAACCAAAAAAACCGATCCGAATCCTGTTGTTGTTTTTTTTTTTTTATGTACATCATTTTTTTTTTTTAATTTTTTTTTTTTAATTTTTATTTCCTTCTCTCCGTGTCACGTTGCATTTTACAATGCGTACGACAAATGCCACAGCGCGGCGTACAGTCGAGTCTCTTATCGTTGTGCAAACTACACGACGAGACGACGATAGAGAAACGAGAGATGGCCGAGCCGGCGAAAAACTCACGGCAGACACGCACTCGGCTCGGTCTCCGTTCTTTAACTTTAAACGTCCACAACGTGAGGCGAGATGAAATAGCTGCACTGTCCACTCGCGGCCCCACCTGTACCCTTATCTATCTCGACAAACAATTCGTATCCGTCGCGATTCGTGGAACGTCCGTTTCGGAACTACGAGAACTCGCTGTCCACTCCGAGGCCACTCGATTTCTACTATAATACCTCGATTGTTGTTGTTGTTATTATTATTATTATTATTACAATTATTATTATTGGCTTTGTTATTGCTGTATGCTCTTTGGACAGCGGGACCGATGAGCCGGAAGTTTTCAGCGGCGTATTCCGTTGAACCGGATAGGCGTCGAACAAAATCGTGACGCGTATGAATCTCCGTTAGCGAAAAAGTCAAACTGTGCCATGCCATGCGAGTAACGTACCGAAGATTCTCGGATAGCGAGAGCGCGAACGCTCGTTCGTGGCAATCGAGACAGGAGAAAGGAGGATTCCCAGAGGATTTAGGAACGACGGCATCCTCCGCGCTCTCCGGCTGCTGAGAGCAATGAAAATCGGTTGATGAGACGCTCGAGATAGCGGGCAGTCTCGTGCGAGAAGCGCGAGCCGAGAGTGCGATAATGAATGAAGGATCGGTAAAGTGCAGAAGCGTTGGCACAATGGGAGAAGATACGACGGATCCGATGAGAAAAAGCGAAAATGGAACGGAGGTTTCGGTCGCGAGGGTTAAACGCGTTCCACGAGGGTGTCCGAGTGTCACGCAATGCTTTCGGTCTTCTTCGGTTAAACTGTTTTTTTTTTTTTTTTTTTTTTTTTTTTTTTTTCCTTTTTTTTTAAAGCAATGTCAGGGACGCATCTCCGAGTCGGACCCTGACGAATTACGGATCGTTTCACGCCTATAATATGCCTTCTCACGTCGCTGCTCAAACCGTGCCGGTATTATTGGAGGATCAAGGGGAGGATAGCGAGCACGCTCTTGAACGGTAAGAAGAGCACGGCCAGGTCGAGGGAAAGGCGATTCTACGCTCTCGGGGGTGGACGAGCGACGAGCCAACGGGAAATACAAAAGAGTCTCGAGCCCGGACAGTCGTGGTACGAATAATGCTTCTCGGGATTAAGGATGCGTTTTGGACCACCCAGCATAGAAAAAAAAAAAAAAAACGGAACGTCGTAGAGAACGACGGCGAAAATGAGAATCGAAAAATCGCGGATGGATCGCGGATTGAAACAGAATTATAGAGCGTCTTGAACTTCGGAGCTTCGGTGGCGAAAGTCGCGAAACCTTCGATTATCGGATTCTCCTTGAGATTCCTCGATCGACGCTTCATTATCGTTCGTTCGAGACCTTCCGATTTCCGACTGATGGATATCTCGGAATGGCGGGGACCGGCGACGACAGTGTTGCAAATTGATCGAGAGTGTCTTTCGTGCGTGTGAGGGAAAGCGAAGAGGGCCAATGTTCGCGAGGTTCCCACGAATCCCGTAACTGTTCGATACATTGCCCAGCTTCGAGGTGCCCAATATTTGACGATATCTTGTTTCAATTGAAAATCAACATGGACGAGGGGTAAGGGTGTGCGCGCGCGTCAGGTTAACGCACACACGCCGGCGAGTAAAAGACGAAGCGATGGGCGATGGTGAAACGGGAACCGCGATCCGAGGGAGTGAGACAAAGATCATCGGGCCCTGTTACACGGTGAGATTCTAATGTATAAGAAAAAAAAAAAAAAAAAAAAAAAAAAACTAAAGAAAGGTCCGCGTTTGCCCCTAACGGATTCCGGGGTGGCGAAAGAGCGGAGGGGTCGTTCTGCGCCGCGCTGTCCGGGTGTGCGTTGTAAAAAAAAAAAAAGCGGAGGAAAAAAAAAAAAAAAAAAAAGCACACACACACACACTGCGGCGCAGAGAATCTCGTGCAACGCACCGTCGAAGAAAATTGTGCGAGAACTCCGCAGTACAAAACGCGAAGAGGTGGGGAAGAAAAAAGAAACGTGAAAAAAAAAAAAAAAAAAAAAAAAAAAAAAAAAAAAAAAAACCGTGTTCCGTTTTCCTTCACCGGTTCTCCCGGCGGCGTCCGCGTCTCATTTCGTTGCCCGCGTGTTCGCCGCGCCAACGTCATCGCCTCCGCGCCAGTCCCCGAAGCTGGTCCCCTTATCTTTACGATATTTGCGACTATTATCTCGTGGCATACACGACCCGGGATTTCATTGTTGATGACGGCGAGCGAGCGAGTGCGCGCGTTTCCCGTTCGTTTGCGGTTCGGTCGGAGGGAACCGACGGAAAGGGAATCCGGAGAGAACGCAACGCTTTTTCGTTATCTACAGAAAATTAATCTACCTGGCCCGGTCTGGTCATCCCGTACGGAGAGAGACGGAGAGAGAGAATGAAAGAGAGACGAGCGAAGCCTCGCTTCGCTCCCCGGTTGATAAAAAAACAAGACCGATTCTCCGGCTCTCTCAACGCATTCTCGTCACCGCACTGTGTCACGGATGGTAGGGGCGGAATAGATCCGTCGAGAAGATTCATCGAAATCTCGTCATTTCGCTCCACTCTCCCCTCCGGACTGGCTGCTACGTCGCTATATATACCGTTTTATAGATCTCCACCAATGCGACGATGTGCACGAGCGTTCGGCTTTCGTGGCCGTCTGCTTTCGACAATAAACCCGAGTCCACTTTAAAACAATGCCGAGCCATCAGATAAACAGCTTTTTCAATACTGGAAGAGAGACGGTCGGCGAGCGCGGTTCTGTGTCTGTTACATGAGGGCTGTCCACCGCAGAGACCGATGTCATGCCGCGATTAACTTCAAACGCGCCTTCGTCCACTTCCGTCTCGTCTATTTATATTTTCAGCCCCAATAACTCATTCGCGCTCGTCTTTATGCCCCGGAAAAAATGATCGGCGGGACAATGACGATTCGCCGGATTAATTCGAGAATCCAAAGCTGCTCGGGTGTGCGGCAGCGACGACGCGATGGAATAGGATAGTCGCATGGCCGGTTTCTCACAGACAACGAGACGAGGACTCCGAGGCATCGCGGAACTTTCTCCGTACATCGGACATTTTTTTCCGTCACTCCCCCGCCACGTCATGAATCTAACGCGGAGAGCTCGCGCACCCGCGCAGCTACGTGTTCGGTGCGCGAGTGTATCTGTACAGGTCGCGACAGACGGGGTCAGGAATGCCCTTAATAAAGTAAGCGAGCAAGCGCGAGGAATTCGTCGGCTCGTTAGCCGCTCGAAGACACAATGCGAATTCACGTGTGCGCGCGCATCGGGAACCCCCGAAGCGGATCAACATGTCCGACGATTAAATCGTTGCTAATAAGTTATCCGCGATCCGGCGATAGAAAAAAAATATATACATACATATGCATAAATAAAAAAGAAAACAAAAAAAATTCAAAATAAATACCCCTGATCGCGAGTAATCGAATCGATGATCAATGGATCGATGCCTCGTCGGATAAGATAAAGCGATCGGGCTCGTGAAACGGGAGTACGCAGGGAAAACCGGTAGCTCGGCAACCTGTCAGCTATTCGTAGCCGGCACCTTGCCCGGCAGAAACGAGGGAGGAAGAAAGAGATAGCGGGCATCCCGGAGTCCGTACAATTAACGTTAATGAAATGGAATACACCTCTCTCTCTCTCTCTCTCTCTCTCTCTCTCTCTCTCTCTCTCTCTCTCTCTCTCTCTCTTTAGAGCCGGTGTCTCATCGAGAGTAGACGCGAACGAGCTCGGTTCGTTTCCAAGTCGGCGAGATCGCGGATAAGAGGTGGTATGGCGGCGCAGCGCGGGCGCACTTTGTACCGCGACGGTGCACCGTGGGGCACGAACACACACACACACACACACACACAGCAACTAGCGAGGAACGTTGCGATAGACGGGGTTCGGTATGGTACGCGAAGTGAACGGGGTACGGGGGAGCGTTGCTGCCTCTGTGTTCCGGTCACCCGGTCCCCACGGTACCGTCAAGTTTCTCACAGTAGCCCGGCGCGTGTACACTCCGGCTCGCCTATACCTGGTGGGTCGAGTGGGTCGATTATTTTCCTTTTTTTTTTTTTTTTTTTTTTTTTTTTTTTTTTTTTTATTTACCACGTACACATACACAGATACACGTGAACATTTGACGCAAGAGCCACGGTGCGAATTGGGCGATCATCGGACAAATTCAAAGTCCCGATGACGGAGAAACATTTTTTTTTTTTAACCGATTAAAAAAAAAAAAACAAAAAAAACAAAAAACAAAAATGCGAATCACGGAAAGACAAACATTTCCGTGGGACTGACGAGAGATAACGTGGTGATTTTTGTTATGATTATTTCCGCGATGTCGCGGATCGGGCTCATCGGCGAGATTCGCTCGGTACAATTCGTCGCTGTCATTCGCACCGGCGATTTTCTTCTTATTTTTTTTTTTTTTTTTTTTTTTTTTTTTTTTCGAAAAAGTGGGGGGAAAGGACGAGTGCCCCGAGTACCGGAGAGTGTGGCTCTCGGTGCCGAGTCTCGGCGCGAAGGAGGATGTGAGGGCGTGAGACTCCGCGAGTGTGGGAGAGTACAAGGCGCATTGTGGCTAGAGCTAGAGAGTAGCGGGAGCGCGGGGATCTCTCCTGGTTGCTCTCTCGCTTTACGTACACCGGTGCACGTGTGGACACACGTACGCGTCGATACGAGGATACACGAATCGACGGTGGAAATACGAAAGGACGTAAGTCGCGCGACCGTGGAAATCGACTTGGGACCGTCCGTTTCTCGACGGTCGACGCGTACGTGATGAATACGCGTGCGCGTACGAGTCTACGTGCTCGAAGTCTCATTTCTCGTGTGAACTGACCACATGGGTCACGTACCTATTATCATTTCCCTCGCGATGTCGAGAGAGGCGAAGCGGAAGGGGCGAATGAGAGAGGGCCGAGAGGTGGAGAATACGAGCGGGCGAAGAGGCGAAGAATGAAATCTAGATCGCCGGAAGTCGCTCGTAATTAACGCGCGAGCCCCGGCGCACCGTTCACGACGAGCGTCTCGGGAGAAAAGTAGGGGGGCACCGAAGGAACTCACTGGCGAGAGGCTATCGCGAGAACGCGGGAAAGGAGGCTTTTCGAGGTGAAACGAGAAGGAGCCGACGACGATGCTTTTCGATGGCACGCGGGAGTTTGATGAGAATAGACGTCGAGAACCGAGTCGGACAGGAAGGGGACAATGAGCCGCGGATAAGAAACAACGATTGTACGCGAGTGCGAGTTGCGCTCGGTCGAAGCGTGCGATTCCACCGGTCGACGATCGAATCGCATCGCCGGAATATTTTTATTTTTCATTATGCGTTATTCATCGTTATTGCAACGGCTTCTCGAAACCGAAATTTCCCAAGTCCTCATTGGTAATTCCATTCTTTTCGGATTTTTCCGACATCACGCACCGAGCCTTTTTATTGCTTTGGTCCAGCAACCCCACGGAGAAAATTCATTGAGCTGCTCCAACGAAATAAATTTTTTCACGGCAAAGGAGCTGGCTCCAGTTTCGCTGTCAATTTAAAAAAAATGGATTACACCTATGTACTTTGGCGGCAATACCTTGGCAGAATATTCTAACAATATCATTCAAAGTCACTTGCTCCGAAAAAAAAAAAAAAAAAAAAAAAAGAGAAAAAAAATTGTATCTACGAAAGCAACGTTGCAGTCGGTTGTGTCGACCGGTTGTGTCGTTCCGCGTGTACGCTCGTACGAAAGATCCGTCGAAAAATATTTCGCAGCTCGAGAGGGTCGGACACACTCACGTCCGGAAGGAGAAACAGAATGACGCATTATTGCGGAATCCCTCGTGCGGGTTTCCACGATCGGGATGTATCTGGGATTTGTACGTAAGAACGAACGACACACGGGGAGGACGCGAATGAAATCGCTGGGCGAGTGTTGGAGCGACGATGACGATGACGTTTCGACATTGAGGAGAACGGGGGGGAATCGTAGTTTGCGACTGGGAGTCTGACAGTGCCGGAAGGGTTGCCCCCCCCGCATCTGAGCGGTGCTAAGCGCTCTCGGGCACGGACGGACGTTGAGGCCGGCGTATTTTGACGATCAGCCGGGCGCGCACGCACAGACGCGGGGTTGCAGCTGTTGTTTTGTTGGTTTGCGCAAGCGGGGTGCCGCTTCGACGTTGCGCTACGCTTCGTGTTACAGGATAGGCGAAGATAGAAACGCACGCGCGGGTGACGACGGTTCTTCTTTCTTTCTCTCTGTTTTTCGGACGCGGAGCGCTCGCCGCTCCGGGACAGAAGCATCGCGCTCCTGTGCTCCGTTCGTCCGGCCTTTCCATTATACATCGTCCACCTTTTTTCCATGCCACCCTCTCGAGTACACACGGCTGGACGGTAAGCCACTGACGGGTTGTGTGCGTACGTTAAACTGCAGCTTGCGTAATCCCCGTAAACCCGTTTGGTTTCTCGTGCGCGCACCGTGTGCGAATCTATTCCATTAATCGTTCCTTTCGCGGGATTTCAATTAAAATTTCCATTATCGTCGATAACGGACGGTTCGATTTTTTTCGATTTATCAAAATGACGAACGAAAATTATTCGTGTCCTCGTCGATCGTCGAGTCTCACGGCGAGTGAATGATTCACTCGACCGAAGAATTAATGAGAACGGAACCACGGAATTTCGCTCCTGGCACTTTCTTTTTTCCTACGAGTAAATTTGGTAATTGTAAACACTTTGATTCTCGGGGGGGGGGGGGGGGGGGGGGAGTGAAATTCACGATTGAATATCCCGTTGCAAAGTACAGGACGTGGCCGGGACACGGTGATAATAATGGAAAAAGAAGGAAAAAAAAAAAAAAAAAACAAAAAATAACGGAGTAAGAATGGAAAAAAAGTCGTTGGTACGAGGAGTCACGGAGCAGGAGCGACTATCATGGCTATATCTTACCGCACAAGGGTTTTTCACCGGGTGAGGTGCGCCAGGGTGAGTTACCCCCTTCTCGCTTCTATTCCACGCGGCGGATGCCACGGCGCTTCTGCCGATGGGACGAGAAAAGGAGAGGACGAAAAAATAAATAAAAAAAAAAAAAAAAAAAGAAGAAAAACAGCCACGAAGAAAGAGGGTTACCGGCCTCTCGTCACGTAAAAATCCCGAGGGCTGGAAGGCTATTAATATATTTTTTTCTGCTCGCACCCCTATTTAGCATAGACCAGCGGATGGTACAGAGAGAAGCATGGTGGAATGAAAATAGAGAAGGGGCGGAAGAAAAAAACCGGTGGAGCCACCCCGATAATGCAACCCTTTGGGAATGTCATGAGAAAAAAAACGGTCGTCCACCACTGCGGAGAAAGCCAACCGAACAACTTTTCCGGATCCTTTTTTTTTTTTTTTTTTTTTTTTTTTTCCTCGTGTCTGTCCGTACTCGGGTAATAAAACTTGTTCGACAATTCGTCGCCCACGGGTCAATTGAAAGAGCTTTCATCACCTATATACGTCTGTTTCGAGAGCTCGGGGATAAAGTGTCGTTGCAGCGTCGTGGACCCGGCGAAAAAGCAATTTCGTTATTACTTGGAATGTAATTAATTCGACTCACCTCGGGGCTGCTGGTCGTCCGGAGCCAAAAGATAGAGGAAGAGTAATTAATCCTCGCGTGGGTGCGGAGAGCTCTGCCGAGCACGCTGATCCGCAGCTCGTTCTCGGTGCGTTGCACGCCGCGGCCAGCTTGACAAATGCGAGAGGGCTCACCCCTTTTTTTCCCTGGATCGCCTCGAGCTTCGCCATTACCGACTCAGTGCTCAGAGAGTGTCAAAATACGCGGTAACGTACCTGAAACACAACGCATCGAAGCCATTAGTACCGTCATTTTTACGCCGATTGGATCGAACTTCATCCGAATCCCTCAACCCGCTGGACATTACGTTCGAATTTACGAAAAAAGGGTTGCGGTAAAAAAAATTCAATTGAAAAACTAAAGACCAAAATGTTCATCAACGTTATCAAATATTTTTCTGGTAATATCACGATAATTATTTTTCTACGACCAAAAACTTTTTTTTTCCCGTGAATTACATTTTATGTGGCCTGAGAATTTTTATTTTTCCCAGCGTTAAACAAACCCTCGAAATACTTATGATTTTTCGAAATTTACCATGAGCACCACAAATTAATACCGGTGACGATTTTTCCATGCGAATAAAAATCCAGCCGGATTTATCGCTGGATTTTTGACACGATTCGCCGGAATCTCCGTACGCTAAAGCCCATGAATTCGTAACAGAAGCATCGTGGATCCACCCCGCATCGTGCAGCTTTCCTCTGCTCGTCGCTGGCTGTCCACATGTCATTACCGCTATGGACCAGGGCAACGCGCGAGTAATTTGACTAAGGCAAAACGAGCTCTCCATTCACGGATAGGCTCTGTGGACGCGACGATGTCGAAGGGAGATAGAGAACAGAGTTTTCACGCGGGATCTCTCCCCCAATCGGCCACTGCGCGGGCGAAGCGTTTTATTCTCGGCAAAATCGATCGCCACTGGTATTCACTGCCGTACAGTGTTGGTCCGACCGAAAGCGATGCGTTTGCATATGGCGATCGCATATGGTCAAACGGTAAAAAAAAAAAAAAAAAAAAAAAAAAAAAAAAAAAAAAGAGGGTGGTTACACAAATGACCGAAACAGGCTACGAGAAAAATTTATCTGCAGTCCCAACAGCTTTGATCCTACTTCAGAAGCGTGGGACATGAATGACGGGGGAAAAAAAAAAACCGGTAGTCACGTAACGTACACCTCGATGTTGTGCAGCAACGTCACTTTTTCGCGTTTTTTTTTTTTCGCGTTTTTTTTTCTAATAGGCTTCAGACCTTGTCGTTTTTTTTTTTTTTTTTTTTTATATATCATCATTTACAGGCGTTACAAGTGTCGACGGCGAAAGGTGGACGAGGACCAGACGAGGATTTTCATTCGTCGTTTCAGCACACCTTTGCCGTCCCACTCGAGCGAACGAAAAACCTTCGTGAATTTTTTAATTTGATTTCCCAGCGAGCAGCGCGGAGAATAATCCAACCGATAGACCGGTTCGAAGCTTTCTCGCATTGCCGGTTCCCGTGCGCCACCGACGACACCCATTAATTCACGTTCTAAATCGCGCGCGCTCTCGTCTCGAATTACATCGAGTAATTTTATAACCGTAAATCGGCCTCTCAACGATCTTCCGTTCCGGGGTTTACAGCGACACCCGGACCGATCACCGAGGACGGAGAACTGGCACGGAAGCTGCGAACGGTCCGTGAGGTCGGTGGTTAAAAAAAAAAAAAAAAAAAAAAAAAAAAAAATTCACGAAAAAAACACCCAACCGCCCTGAGGTGCGGAAGAAAAAACAAGCGACGAGACGAGAAGAAAACGCGAGAGACAAGGGATCACGGGGATGGTTGACGCGGGATATACCGACGAGAGGCGAGCAACAGCCTGGAGAAAAAAAAGTCGTGTATAAATTGTATGCAAAGAGGTGGAAAGACGAGCGCGCGGGGTCCTTAATTTAGTTAATTTAGATTTTATCCGTTAGAGGGGGGGGGGGGGGGAGGGGGCTTCGAGAAGGAAGTGAAAAAAAAAAGCTTAGGAAAAACAGTTTTTGCGGCGAGGTATATAACGAGGGGCGGAGGAATAGCGAATGAGAGTGAGAGAGGGAGAACTGGCTCGTCGTCGGAAGGCTCGCGAAAAAGCGAGGGGGAAGCAGGGGGTGAATATAACAGTGCGAGAATGTGAGGCACCGGCAGCGGAGTCTCCGATACAGCCTGGGTAACGGGTTAGCGACGAAGAAGGGTTGAGAATTATCCCCGCGGAATTATTATATACTTATTTAAGTTCGCGCGCTGCAGACACCGCGAGGGTCCGCGTACGGGACACTTTTTTTTTTTCTTTTTTTTTTTTTTTTTTTCTCTCGCCCAGGAAGTTCTCGCCGAACCTCGCCCATTCCCGATCTCACAGCCCGCAGCGTTCTTCGTCTTCGAGTTTTTTTTTTTCCATGTTTTTTTTTTTTTTACCGCCGCCATACCGGAGCGGGTTTCGCGCCGTAGATTATACTGTTGCTCGGCTCGTCTCGTCCATCCTTCTTTCACCTGCTTTATTGTAATCGGTGTGAAATCATAACCGATCGCGGGCCCTCTCGACTCCCGTGCCCGAAAAATCGCGCGCCACGATTCCGCGTGTTTTTCAAACGCGCAAAAAGCAACGGGCTCAACGTCGCCGCCACTGTTGCCCGAAGTATACCGGCGAGCGGGAGCGAGACGCGATACTCTTACGAGGGAAAAAAAAAGAAAAAAAACGTAATAACAATAGGACGAAAGAAAAATGTGCCTACCGGCTGCCGCGCGGTTTGGAGATGCAAAAAAAAATTTACGGTTTTAAAATCACGCGAGAAATTATTATGCCCGAGAGGTGCGCGTGGATGTGCGCGGATGTGCGCGCATCCGTGGGCCGAAAGGGGGCTCGCTGATGCGCATTGCTTCACGCTGAACTTCCTTCCGAAGGCTCGAACTGTGCACGACAAAAATTTAATTTGAAATTGAAAAAAAAAAAAAAAAAAAGAAAAAAAAAAAAAAAGCAATCCCTTTGACGTATAAAAAATTTATACTCACAGCCCGATATTCGCCCGCGCGTGCGAACGAATCCCGGTGATTTTCATTTCTGTACGTCGGACTCGAGGGCCGTGCTCGTCGAGCACAATTTATTCCTGCGGCTATCGTGACTCGGGGAATCCCCGGGACGAATCTCTACGATACTTGACGGGAAACACGCGACCGGACGGCGCGAGATGACCATCGACGGTCCTTATTGCACATACGCGTTACACAAAACGCGCACGAACGCAAAGAAACGTGCGAATGTGACTCTTCTCGGACGGGACACCTAGGGTGCAAGACAGAGGAAAGGGACGAGCCGAGGCACCGAGGGGAGTGAAAGTTAGACCGGAGAGTTCACTCTCTCGGGTGGTAAAGCGTGGCTGACCCCCTGCATCGGTCCGAGGGTGACTTACGTCGAACATGTGCAATTTGACCTGTTGACCCCAGTTTGGACGTACCGGCAAAGAGCGCACAGTCAATCCGCAGCCAGATACACACACGGGGCCGCATAGAAATATATTTTGGGGCAAAAATAATACAATTTACGGATAATGGTATTGAAGGGGGCGGGTGGGGGTTGGGGGGGGGGAGGGGGCGACGGGGGACGTTGCACGCGCGTACAATATTCAAATGGGGCGATGCGGTGCACGAAAAAGAGAGTTGGAGCGGGAAAGACGAGAGAGAAACGTATGAATACGGGCGATGCGACCGAGGGGTCGAGGGGTGAGAACAATGCAGTGGCGACCGTGCAGTCGAATGTCCAGTCGAATCGATCGATACTCCACTCGACCGGAGATTCAATATGAATCCGAAAACGAGGCCCGAACGATCTCGGTCACTTACATGATTTTTTTTCCTTTTTTTTTCCTTTTTTTTTTCATCCTCCTCCCCACGCTCTTCAGCAAAGTACCGCTAGATGGTTTTTTTTTTCTTTTTTTTTTTTCTCAGTCTCACTTCTTCCACTTCCCTTGCCGCTCGCTCCGGAACGACGTCCGGATTCTCGGTGGGCAGAGGAGGATCGAGACGAATAAAAAATTGTCCACAGGATGAAAAAAGCAAAAAAAAACAGGAGGAGATCGTCCGCGTTGTGGATATTCTCACGGGTTTGCGCCGAGCTTGGCAAACTCCTCAGCTGCGTGGCGAGCAAAATAAATTGTCAATGCCATCGAGTCTTACGTTGAATTTTTTTACAACTCCTGTGTGTGTGTGTGTGTGTGTGTGTGTGTGTTTTTTTTTTTCACGGTTTTGCGAATTATCGTGTGAATTTTTTAAATCTCGTGCGTTTTCTCACGCATTTTTTCGCTCCTCCTGTGGCTTTCTTTTTTGTCCACGACTATTATCGGATCTCTGGACCCGGTGTTGCCGCGGGGCTTGAAACTCGGAAGTTGAGGAACTCTCTGCCATGGCTAAGTTAAAATAGCCTCGATGGCGCATCCGTCGTAGGGGGTTGGACAGCACGGGCGTCCGAGATCACGGCTCCTTACCGGGTAACTATTTTTGTTTCGAGGGATCTGACTCGCGCATCGAGCCGCGTGTTTCGTCTACGCTAGCTCGGAGAGTCCGCAGTCCGGCGCAGCGATACACCATTGCCCAGAAGATAAAGGACCCTTGCCGTGAAGATTTTTTCTTCTTCACCCTCGCTCGACTTTCTCGAGACGCATTACACACACGCAGTTATCGTTGGCGGACGGCTCTTTCCCCTGCGACGTCTTCTCATCCGTTGGAAATTATTCACATCCACACCCGCGCCGTGCCCGAAATAAGTTGTGCCGCTAAGGGAAAGTGCGAGAGCACTTCACCCTCCAGAGAGGAAACCTCTCGAAGACGTTAAGTGTCCCTGTATGGCGTGGAAGAAACGCTCTCGAAGTTCCCAGTCAGCCTGCGAAAGATTAAAGCAAACGGTTAAATCTCGGTTATGCCAGGGCAATGCGAATCGTCGGGACAAAATGGACAATATTTTAGGGGTTTTTCGAAGAAGTCTTTCAAAAAGATTCACCTGTAAATAAAGGCCACTCGCAATAGAGCCACGATCAACGCCATTGATAATTCATTTGCCATAGGAAGCGTTTAATTAATTTGCCCGACGAGGAGCTGGAACTTTGAGAGTAAAAATATCGTTCCGATGTGTGGAATAATCAACGAAGTTCCGAAAGGCACACCCGTTAGGATCATTACGCGCGTACGCGTCACAGGTAGGTACGTATCTACGTGTAACTCCGCGTAGGCCGGCGAGCACGCGAATTCGATCGAGCGATAATAAGCCAGCCAATTGCTAAACGATAGAAAGCAAGCGATGAGGATTGGACGAGTATTTTACGTATTCCACCGGTCGCAGTGGGAGCTGTTCTCTCGAGCGAACGTGTATTTATTGCCTGTTCGCGGGCGAGAATCTATCGCCCCGTAATTAATTGTACCTTTATCAACGAGAATAATTTACCGCGCAATGTGCGTGCGGGACGTATACATAAAAAAAATAAATAAATAAAAATAAAAAATCGCGGTACGTTGGTCAGTAAATTTTTTCGACACTCTTCGATTCGACAAATTTTTTTTTACTACACACTGCAGATATTGTCTTAAAAAAAAAAACTGTCGCGTCAATCTAAAGCCAAGAACCGTCGAATCGTTTACCAGTGAGAAAACAAAAAAATGTCCCGCACAAAAGAATAATTATCCTTACGCACAAGCCGTGCAACTCGGTGCCTCGCCCTCGTTCCACTTTCATGTCCGCCCGAGACTCGGCTATTTTTTCCTTCAACCCCCATGTTTATTTATTTCTCTTCACCGATATACGAGTCAAGTGTATTTGTCACACGAACGGCGTGTCTCTCCGTTGCATTGTCTCTTCTTTCTCTGCTTCATTCGAGCGTGGCGCAAACCTAAGTTGGGGGGGGGGGGGGCGGGTTAGGGTTGGGGCAGGTTTTACCGGAGGACAGAACGGGTGAATCGGACGTATCGCGCGAGTGGTAGGGGGCGAGTGGGAAAACCAGAAGTCTAAGGCAACACGGAGAAGCGGAAGCGGTGGCGGAGAGCCCAAAGGTATTGACCGGTGGCCCCCTTGGCACAGCTCGGTACCAAGGCCCCCCAAAGCCGCAGCGAACCTCCGCGCCCAGTGTTACTGGCGTGGTACTCCCAATGGGCGATCCGTGGCTGGCACCGACTATCGAACAAACTGACCAGTAGTCACGATATCCGAGCACCCCCTTCGCCGTAGCCGCATCGCCGCTACCGTGTGCGCCAACCTCGAGCGACTTTCACCTGCTAAGGCTTTCTTCACACAGGTGCTTCTTCCCCCGACATTCGTATCAGCGTCAACTAAGTTTCACCAATGTTTATCGGTATCACGAGAGCGACATTCCACGCTCTTCTTCGCCTACCGATATTCGAGGCACGAATCGAAGGGACATCCGTTTCTCCTACCCTCGAGTGGTATTCATAAGATTTTTTTTTTTCTCACACATTATCGGCATCCCGGGTAGGTAAGATTCGTCTCTTCACAAGGCAATAGTACGCGATAGGTCGAGCGACAGTTGCGCGAAAGGGGAGATCGGTATAGACTCTCGTCCTTGGTATTCGTTTCCAAAGTTCCACGAATACAGAAGGGAGGCATCCCTTCCCCGCGATGCTTTCTTCGCTCCTCACCGTTCATCCGAGCGGCATCAACGGTGAGCTTCTACCACCGCGCGGTTACGTCGCCAACGGAAAAAAAGGGTTCGTAAAAAATGATCGGCCAGGATCTGAGATATAAAAAAAAGATTCCGGGGTATCCTCCCCTGGCGGACGGTATCCTTTCGCCGCGAGGGGTTTTTCTCCCGAGACTCACGGTTCCGTCGCGAGTCCCGGCTTTTTGCAGCTGGCACCGACCAAAAGGATTCTGGGACCCACGGGCCACGGCAAGGGACGATCCCAAAAAGTCCGAAAGAGAGAGGGAACTTCTATTCTTCCTCCCTGGCCGAATAAACTCGAAAGGACCTGCTGGCTGTTGCTGCCGGCCCTTCGATAGTGAACGCTTCGTACGGCTTGATCGTCCCGCGACTTGTCGGCATCCACGAAATCTCGGGACACCTCTCGCACACACACACACACACACACACACACACACACACGAAACGCCGATGCCCTCGATTCTCGTCGAAAGTCTCTCATCGAGACTCGAAGGAGGGAACAAGTGAGCGAGAAAGGACAAAAAAAAAAAAAAAACGAGCTTTCTCGCTTTCGCTCACGACAATCCTCCGGGTCTACTGCAACCTTCCGCATCCTGGATATCCCTGGGGCATCAGCCGTCGAGATTTCGGAACGGACCGCGTAATAATACGCGGCGCTCTTTCTCCTAACAAACCACTCTGCACGTTTCACCGTCTCCATCGGGCGGACGCTCTTCAGATTTCGACGATAGGATTTATCCAAAGAACGCGACCCCCTTAGCTCGAGAGAAAACCCTTCGAACGGAACATTTTTGTGCTCTCCGAGGCGTGTACACGGTACTCGGGAGAATTTTCTTTTCCACGTCGAATCGGGTCATCGCTCTTTGGATATCGTGAATCGAACATTATTTTATTGGCTTTCGCCCGATGAAAATTTATTTTTCATTGGCAAATTCCATTCTTTTTTTTTTCTCTCCACTTTCGTGAGGCGAATGATCGCGAGTCTTCGGTACAGAGAAACATCTTACCGCGTGTACCGCACCGGGGACAACAAAGTGCCCATTGCTTGTCCGACGGGATTATGTCACATGGTCTAGCACCGTTGCCTCTCGCTTCGATGGAATTTATTTCGTGGGCCGACGAAAGGCGGCTGCAGCAGTGCGCGAGACGTCGTGAAACGATCGCAAATTGCTCGGACAATTTTCTATGGGATTGAAAACCAGCGACGACGAAGGCCCCCCCCCCCCCCCCCAAGGCTTTGTTGGCTATCGAAGCGAGTACACGATTGGATTACAAGCGACACGATATATTTCTACCGTTTGTAATACCAAAAACGCGAATTTGCCCGACTGTGTAAATCGTACGATAGTTAAAAAAAACACACACACACACACCCACACACGCGAACGCACAAATTGTCGACGTCCGTTCCATTATACGAGAACGTAATATTCTCCGCTCCGATTACGCGTCTTCGCACCTGCCATAGCGATGAAAATAAAAAAGATGCCTGAGCGACAGAAAATGATTCATTGTTTGTCCGTGAGTTCGCTATTCGGGCAATTTCCAATGAGGCCGACGATTTTTTTTTTTTTTCTTTTTTTTTTTTTCGTGGTATAAAACACGTCGCCGTCTCAGCTACCCGACGAGCGAGGCTCTGTGTAACGTCTGTGTGTGATTGCAGTCGTCACCCTGATAAGCCGAAACGAGGGAGCGAGAGGCAGTGCCCATAAAACTCACGACTCGTGGAAGCTTATCGCGAATGAAAAAAAAAAAAAAAAAAAAAAAAAAAGGAAAAATGAAAAATTCGGACCTGTGCCGGAAGAAGAAGTAAAGGGTTGAGAAGTGAAGAAAAGGAAGAGCGCAGTTCGAGGGCACCGAAGGAGCTCCGATCGATGCGTCCGATCCAGTATCGCATTATGTTATCCGAACGATCGTCGAGTCAACGACTCGATTTACGATTGTTCCACTTATCAACGATCCGGTTAGGCTCTCGTTTTTGTCCAAGGATGACGATGTTCACGGGGCTTTGGCGAAGCCTCCCGAGCCTTGTGCGGTGATTAGTAATTAACGACGGTGCGAAGACGAGCGGAGTGAGAGATCCGTCGTGCAAACACACAGGCGGCGCGGAGACGTACGCGAGTCATCCGATGATGGCCAATGGAACCGAGTAAAATGTTGTTCGAGAGATAGAACGGATGCACGACGGACCCCACCTCGGTAGTCGTCTCGACGTAAAAAAACGGCGACGACGTTAAAATCCGTCGCTCGCTCGACATCGTCGCCGTCGCCCGCGTTGACTTCCCCGGTCGGAAGGGGGAGGCCAATAAATTCACCATTTAATTCCGAAATCCCAACGTGCATTCGAATGGTTGCTCCGGCACTCGGGTGCCGGAATTTTTCGTTTCGTGGTCACACTGGTAGGCGCTCTGATGCCGGAGCCAGCGAGACCGCCGAGCTTCGCAGCATGGAGGCAAACAATTGTACAAACAGCGCCGTATTTCATGATAACACACATGTACAAACAGCCTTACGTAAAGCTTGGCAATTATACACGATAATATAAAACTGGACTAGGTGAAAATATGCGCAGCGTTTCGTTATACATAATTCGTTTGTACACACACGGGCGGAGGCCAGGCGAGCTGCACGTGTCGCGATAATCGACGGTATTTCGGGTCGTCCGAAGTTTTTCTGGGGAAAGGAGCGAATTATTACGTGATTTCACCTAATTCGGAGCCTCGTCGATGAGTTAAAATACGGCTCGTCCGCGATCCGTTCATCGACCAGAGAGAATTACAACAAAAAAACGTTCCTGCGCAGACAACGAGGGAAAATAAATTTTTCACTTTGCTCACACTCGCGCTCAAATGAAATTGTCGAAATGGTATTTTCGAAGGATTCGAAATCTTTTGTAGTGGATCGAGGAACATCGAATTGACACTCACGTTCGAGGTAGCGAAGAATATACGCGAAGTACTAACGATTGCGACGAATTCAAATATTACTTTATTAGGTGAAAAAATTAAATGACGAAAAAATAATAATAAAAATCGGTAAAATATTTGTAATCGTTACAAATACTTCGCGTATGATCTTCGACAATTTACATTTGAGTGTTAATCTGGTATTGTAAGAGTCCACTGCGCAATACTTCCGTCACTATTTCCATATTTAAAAAAAATCCCATTTAAATACCGTTATTTTTGGGCGTGACAGAATTCTACAAGCGCATAAGATTTATCCCGTAAAGCCGAAATTGCACAGCGTATACGAATCGATTGGTTCAACGAAGCTTCCGTCGAAGCGAGCGGTGTCGATGGCGTGCTTAACTACTCAAACTTTATTTGTAATTCCTGAAACATCATACGCAATTCGAACGAGATAAAGCGATTCGAGACGTTTTTCGCGTTGTGTAAAAATCTTATGAAATTTTAAGAACAATGAATAAACTCAAAATAGAGACCCGCCATTGAAGAATTATCGCCGCAAATGTTGACTCCCGGAGACTTACATCCGGCCGAATGTTTATTCGTCATCGCGAGCAAGGACATTTTTTTTGAGACACAGGTAACGACGTTTCGTAGCAATCCCCTACCTGGTCGTCATCGAATCCCCAACGACCGCGTCGTTACGCTGAACTCCTCGCACACTCGTAGGCCGGATTGCCGTCTCGCAGGAGTTCCTAATAATCGGAGCCACGCTACATCCTCGATCGAGCTTTGCCCGTATCGCGAAACTAATTATCACAGGAATTACGGTTTATCGGTTCCATCGACGAGCCGTTACCTTGCATTAAATACCCGCAAGTATAACGAATCCATCACCGATCATCTCTCAACGACGTACCATTTTTTTTCCCGGAAACTTTGCCAATCGATCACCCGATCAGAAATCTCGAATACGTCAATTGGAGTCGCTCCGCGTGGCGATTCTCGGGGTAGGTTTCTTCGGACACGATTCGCATTGCCCGCTCGTCCTGCCGAAGGAGAGAAGGACTCGATGGTCAGCCAGGAATGGCACGCGAGCGCTCTCCATCGGGAAAAAGTGGAAACCCGTTGCGGGAGCGACGCTGCGGTTTCCGGCCGGAGGAGCATGCGCCGGCTGTTAGGCATCTGTAGTATCGATCGTAGTTCGAGTTCCCCCGAGCTGCTGCTGGTGGGTAAATGCTACGAGGGTGCTCCCGCGGAGGGAAGGGACGAGTCTAGTGACACGTGTGTGAACGCAGCCCCGCGGTACCTGTGTTGGAGCCTGTGGCTAGGCAACCGAACTTACATGGGATTACCGCGGGCCCATCGCCGAAGAGCCTCGAAACTCACCCCCTCGCAAGGCATTGCCCGAATGCAAGGTACGAGTCTCTAAAAGGGGATTAGAGCTCGGTGTTATTGCCGTCTCAGATTCCATCCACCCGAAGGCTTCGTCTTCGTCCACGATATACGTGCGCGTCTCTTCCGAGCGAAGACAACGGATGATGTGAAAAACAGAGAGAAGAAGAGGCTTTCGGAAGTACTGTTTTATTTAGCCGACTGTCGATGCCATCGAGACGAGAAATTCGTTGTTTCTGAACGAGTGACGTAAAGAAGAGTCGCGCTCCAAGCTGCGCCTTGTACAACAGCGTTCATTTAACGTCGGAGGTTGAGGAAGGCCGCGGTATGGTCGTGCTCGCTCGTCGCGAAAACTTTTTCAAGGCCGCCGTCGGAAGAGTAAAGTTCGCCCGTTAAGCTACCCCCAATTATCCCGTGCTAGCGAAGAAGGCGTCGGGCTCCAAGTCGAGAGAGAACGGTCCGAGGGAGACGGAAGCGAAGAGTCGGAGCAAAGAAGAATAATAAAGGGGCCGAGAGAGAAAGGCTGAGGAGAGGAGAAAGTTTCGATTTTACAAGGAGCATCGGCCGAACCGCGAATAATTTGAATAAATTTGAAAACGAGTGTCCCGGCATTCGCGCCCCCCGGAGGCTGGAATACCGTCGCGGCGTTTTCTTGTAACCCCTTGGCCCCCAACCCCGATTCTCCCTTCCACCTTTCGGGATCTCGCGGCAAATCGCGAGTTCACTTTCAACACTTTTCACCTAGTTGGCGGAGCGCCAAAGAGACGTCGGGTACCGCGAGCGCGAGAGAGACGCGTGTACAGGAGGCAAGGGAAAAAAAACGAAGAAAAAAAAAGAAGATTCTTCGCGGTAGGAACTTACTTTTCCGCGGGAGTAGGGGGTATGAGTAGCAAAACTTCCCCTTTAAGGATCGAGCAGCGGTGCGAGCAAGCAGGCACCGTCGCGGCCCGTTCTCGTGCTCGCATCATTTTGCTCCGGCAAAGGTCTTTTTTCCCAGTGAAAGTCTTAAGAGCTCCGTGTAACTCGTTATTTTTTTTTTTTTTTTTTTTTTTTTTTCTTCTTATTTTCCCTCGCCACCCTCTCAGACGAAACTTTTCCTTTCGTCGTTGGGGAATGAGGAAAAAAAAACAAATAATCGACACCGTATCTTGCATAGAATTGGCCGGATCCGCGCGATAAACGACGGATCGCATCGTTGATGGGGTCGTTTCGCAGAATCGATCGATTTGCATTGCGAAGTAACTCCGATATGGATTATTGAACGAACGCGATGGAAATTAGTGATTAGGTGACATTTATGGAAGGTTTCGAGGGGTGGAGCGGTACAGAGGCGAGACGAAAATAGCGACTCCAGGAGCGTGTATAGAATTTGGAAGCCGTTCCGATGCCGAGGGGTGTATCGTGCCCTCGGTACAGAGAAGAGTGGGTGGCTTCGTGCCGTTCCGGAGCGACAGAGGCGGGCGGTTTGAACGACGCGGTTGAAAGGTCAGCGTTGTCCAGAAGAGTGTGTCCCGAGGTTGCCGCTGCTGGACCTGCGCGCGAGTGTGGAAGGTCAGATGCGAGGACCGGATTGGCCGGGACCAGAGTCCGGGGGGCGGTTCTAAGCCGGTTTAGAGAGGTAGTTCTAGTAGTATAGTCGTAAAGAGCGAGGGAGAGACAACTGCGATAGAACGAGACGGTGTGAGTCACCCTCGGAGCCGCGCGCAACCCCCGAATACGAATACATTTGACCATGGATAGCAGCGGCGCGGTTGGCTACGGAGCGGAGGTCTCTCGTTGACCCGTGAATTGGCTCGCAGGTGCCGCGAGAATGAGAAATTCATTCTTCGCGGACTTTGTCGCTGGGACAAGCGGCACGTGGTCTTCATACTCGAGGGTCGACGGAACGACGAGATATTGAAATAGGAAAGAAAAAAAAAAAAAAAAAAAAAAAAAAAAAAAAAACTCCATAATTTTTTTTCTGTCACGTCGATCGAGTGGTCAACCCCCCCCTGAGAGGGATGATAATGGTACACGAGAAAAATATGATTGGGATAAGCGGCGACTTGGGACGATAAGAATACCAATACGAATAATAACGATATTCGGGAAGTTTGAGGGTAGAATGGAGCGAGGGGATAGATGGGGGTGAGTCGGGGTGAGAACGCTGGCAGGGCGAATTCCCGATCGTTTTCCACAGGAGGGTTGACGAGCGAGCGTCCTCTCGGCGAATGGTCGAGGCCGCCCGGCCGCCAAACAATCGATATATGCGTTCAAAATGGCCGCCGGGATGCCACCCACCTCTGGTGGAAACGTGCCTTCATCCCCCCCCGGTGGAACCCCTCTCCAAGCGTCCCACGTTCCCGGCGAACCAGCCAGCCATCCCGACGACCCTCTCACGTATGCTTCCCAAAGCTCTTTAGCTTCGGGACTCTCGCTCTGCCGCAGCTACGAAGCAGAGGCTGCATAACCAGCCCATTCCCGGGATCCTCGAGGGTCCAAGAGAGGAGAGAGGGCGCAGCTTTCCTCCCCCGAGGCCCTCGGCTCTCTTCGACCCTCTCCCAGTATTTCCTCCTCGCTCTTCCGGCCCCTTCGGTACCCCCTTATATTTCTCCTGGTTCCAGAAGGGTGAGGACCCAAGGACTACGTGGCTGCCTCTCGTACTCGTCCCTCGACGGCCCCTCACTCCCTTCACTCTTGAAAAATCATTCGTATCACGTGTGGAGTAAAATAGAAGCCCCGCAAGACATTTCGGACGAATTATCCCCTGTAGAGAAAATAAAAATCCTATAAAGATATATTTTACGACGGATGCTGGCAATTTGAATAACAATCGAAACACGTATGTATCATTTGTACGTAGGATCGTAGCTTCCGATCGATGGAATTGCAGATAAATTAAGAGAACCGATAGAGGCGACGACGCTCGCTGGGAGAGACTCGAGAAGCGTGCACCGGTGAAGGTAAGCGACCGAGAGAGGAAAGAATTTAGCCGGTAGACGAGGTGGTTCGTGGTCGTCGAGAATCGGGAGAACGAAGGGGATGGTTTTCCTGGCGGTTCCCTCGCCAGTACTGACGGTTTATTAAAATATAATGGCGTTATCAGAAGGAAGAGAGCGCGGGTTATGGCGGAGGTAGCGAGTCGAGCGAGCGAGGGAGACGCGTCAGCTTTAAGAGGGAAGTTTTCTTAAGTGTTCTTAATTAGAAGGTACCTGTTGCTTCGGAAAAAACGGGGTCACGGCCGCTAGCACCGTCTCCACGCCCGACAACTGCCGCCCGTACCCAGACCTCGCGAGAGTCATTATTTTCTTCTTCTTCTTCGTCTTCTTCGCCTACTTCTTCTTTCCCTTTCACCTTCTTACTTCCACCGGGCGTACCAGCACCAGTTCTTCGCTTCCTTACTCCACTTGTTACCTTGGCGAACCGCTGCAGAAACCCACTCCCACCGTCGTCTCGGTGCACTCCGCGTAGAATATTTAACACTTGGCGGGCTGCGGGAGCCACCGAGAGTGGTCGTTTAAAGAGTCTCGACTATGAGAACGAGGACAAAAACCTGCTCGGAGCAAGACACCCGCCGACGTTCAACATCGAACCATCCACCCGCGGCAAGTTACTTTGCGAATTAACTTTTCTTCCCAGCGAAATTTCGCGAGTTTACGTTTGACTTTTCACTCACCGATTATTTTATTCAATTTTTTTTTCTCATGATTTCCAGTGCGATATCTCATCCACGAGTCCGTTATCCGAGTATCTAGAACAGTCAAAAGAGGAAAACGTGGTGAGTAAAATGTGTCGAGGTCTCAGCTCCGCGTGGAAAATAGGGCGGAGACGCGAAATGACGGAGAAGAAAAGCACGTCAACGATACACGCATGTACAGCCGCGGCAGCTGCCGCGTAGCTTCCGTTCCACATACGCATGCTGAAAGGTGACGAAAAAAAGAAATACATGTCGTGACTGTTTACAACCGATGAGAAAAAGATGCAAATTCGTATTTCCTAACGGTTATTTTTTTTCATCCCCTGTCGATTGGGAAGGGAGGTGAGTGAGAGTGAGCGAGTGAAGAGAAGGGAAACGTCGAGGCCTATATACCTCCGTCAAATAAATTTGAATATCGATGCCTATTGAATCCGATCGAAGGGTTCGACCGAGTTTCTTTTCACGGGCGAAAGGGTTGCAATTTGAATATTCTCGCCGGGGTAACTAGGTATCTTGGGGCTCCTGGCTCTTCCGTTCCTTCTCGCTCCGGCCTCCTCCGTTTTCTTTTTTATACCCCTCGCTCGCTTGTGCCTCCTTTTTTTACTATTTGTATACTTGGCGAGAGGCATTGTGACGGGTATGAAAACCTAACACCCAGTCACCGGCCCCGAGGCTATTCCATCCATTATTGAAGTAATCAATGTTATTGTGGGGTCGTAGCCCCGTTTCCTCTAATATTAGCCGATAGTCCACTGTGTACATGGAATATAGGACAGGGATTCGGAGCCATGGGTGAGAGCAGGTATTTTACAATATTGATGCAGAGAAACATCATCCACTTATCCTCACGTTATAAATGTTTCTCAGTTATTATTTTCACCATTCAACTTCTTGGTTGCAAAAAAAAAAAAAAATGATCGGTTTGGTCACAAAATTAATTAGGTTGGACCAACCAAAAGTTTCGTGGGACTAATTTATTTTCTGATGTTGAAGTTCGGTGCATGCAACTGAGGAGCTTTGTCCATGCAAGCGGAGCGTTCCAACTGCAGCCTCGGAAAATGCTAATCAGTTAACCCTTTTTTCATCGGGTCTCGCGGATTACCCGAATAATTATGCGAGACTCGGAAGTAACGGACTCGAGCTATCGAGACGTTTCGTGGGCCATTGAAAATCTAGTTTGAGGGCACCGCGTATCGGATGGAGGCCGTAGATCTGGTATTAGGGCCGCGGATGCATGGGGCCGTCGGACGGGCCATCGAGGAAGAGAGGGTCCTCGAGTTGGAGTACGAACGACGAAAAAAAAAAAAAAAAAAAGCGAACCAGCGCTATCTCCAAAATCGACGCGGCCCATCGAGTACCCTCGAAGATAAGGATCGTGAATTGAATGAGCGGAGCGGCAAAGGTGCGAAGCCCGAGCATGCATGGCTGATCTCATTGTCGTTACTGGCTGACGTCTTAACTAAGTCCCACTACTGAGCGTTACCGCTGTGTGCGCGAGCAGGCAAAAGGGGTGTACAGCGTTGAGCTTCACTGATACACTTCTCTAGGAGATCTACCGGTCGCGAACGGACGAGCGAATCGCTTTTGCATCTGCCGCGAGAGATAGGCCATGGCTGATGGAAAAACGGCTTGACTGTGTAGCCACGAAAAACTCTACTCCGAAGACTCAATACTGTACTCAACGTCACGCAAACCGTGTCTCATTCATGGCTCACCGAGCAAACTGAAACGGAGCAGTCAACGGAGATCCAGGAATGTTTTCATCCAAAAATCCACCTTAACGGTGTTATCAGCACGAGAAAGAATTCGCTCGAGGGCTGATAAAGATTTCTCATTGACGGTCAACGGTAGAATCTTGACAAAAATTGCTTCATTATCTCAGCTCACAAGCACATTTAACTGGAGTCGTTGACACGATTGTTTCATTGCTGCGAAATTATGTCATAATGCGAGCGGCAATCGTTGTCTCTCGTTGTTACCACGGTCGGTGCCGATGTGACCAATTCGATTTTCCAGTCACAGATCGTTAATTCATCGACATCAGTGTCATCGCTCACTCCGGACGTCGAGTTCTACCGCTGTACATGAGTTTTGATCTTTCGCACACCGGAGGAAGTGAAACGATGTGTATCGACAGTTATCGTCTCCGAAGCCACTGCGGAATCATTAATTATTATGCGTACAAGGGATATCCGGTCGAGGACGACAGTTGCGTTTGTGGATTAAAATCGCATTACTATGACCGATTTATAAGGAAAGAGAGACGGAACTAGCGTAATATAAAATACGTGGATGTGGGGTACGCGATGGAAATAAGGGACACGAGTGGAGAGGGAGGAATGGGTTGAAAAATAGAGGGGGTCGATGAGGAACCCGAGTGCACGTTCAGGTAGTCACGGAGTTCTTCGCGTTTTCCATACGTCAGGGCCCGCGAAGGGGGGCCTCGACCCCACCTGGGTCCTCGTCGCTCTCCGTCCCATTCTTTCTCGCACACATGCCCGTAAAACACTATGACAAACAGTCACGTAAACAGGCAGACTGGCATGCAAAAAGAGTGTGAGAGTGGGACGGCGGAGAGACGCGGAAGAGCGCGGGGTCCGCGCAGCCACATGCTGGGGCCCCGCATCGAATATGCGTGCGTTACGTATTCAGGAATATGTTAACCCTTCTGGTTTAGTCTTTCGATTGGCACTGTACGAGCAACACCATCGACTTGGACGATCTTCCCGTGAAAACCACGCGTTTGGCAGCGAGGTGAGTCCTTAGAATGGTTCCTCGATAATATTGAAATTCGCACGTGACAATGTGGGTGACAGTGAGAAACGTTCACAATCGGCGAAGCGATACTGTATCTCCCGACGAATTTCGAGGTGTGCATTCGTGCCGAGAAAACACGAATTCCCGAAACTTCGTCGGATAGAGGAACTTTCGGATATTTCTCTCGAGACTCGGGTCCGGAACGAGGAGGAGTGCGAGGCACCGTATACCGAATTCGATAGTCGCATCATCCGGAATGAACGGAGCTGGCCGTGTCACGAATTCGCCTCCTCCATCTTTGCAGCGTCCTGAGAGACACGACCGCACGCCCGCACATCCGAGTCTATTTGCTGTTGCTCCCTTTGCTTCTGGCTAGAACAGAAATGAAACTTTTTAATAGAGTTCCGTGTTTCGCCCCCCCCCCCCCTTTGCTCCCTCCACCCCTTCGCGACTTTGGGTACCATTGGTGAAGATTTCTTCTTTTCCTTTGTGGCCCGCAAGCTCGCCTCGCGCGTCACACCTCAACGACCATTTCTCACATTATCCGGAAGACAAAAATCGAGCCGCGAAAAAATTCGCGATATGTCCGTCAGACTACCGCGGTAAAATTCGAATGTTGAAGTTCGACGCCACGCGTCTGTCACCGGAATATTTATCATCCAATCGCGGATATAAAATCGAATGAAAAATGGATTTTTATCTCGTCGCTCGAGTTGTTTGTTAAATATATAATAAAACGGGAGAGACGAATGATTGGCTGGGAATGACAGAGACGTGACCCCGGGATCGATATACTCGACGTACGTGCACGGCTGCGGGAGTTTATGTTCTTAATGCGCTGAGACGGTGTGAAAGTGTAGAGGAAGAGGAAATAGAGCCAGCGGTGCAATAATCGTTTTACAATATGATCGAGTGCGGAACGTGGCGATAAAGTTTTCGTCGCGCCCCGTCGTCGAAGACGCTACTCTCATAGCTTCACCGCGTAGTACATCCTTCGCCTCGAAATCTCTTATTGCTCGCGATAAAACGTTTTATACGTAGAACTAACGGGAGATCGTACGCGTCGCTGATGCACCGGAGAGACACGACTGAAAGTACATTTTAACGCGAATGCTCGTGTTCCTCGTGGCTCTTGGTGGCCCACGAGGTGACATAAAAATGCAACGAGACAAAGTGCACGGACGTTTTAGTGTCTGACTCATTTCTCACGAAGGAAAAATAAAAAAAAAAAAAAAAAACGAAATTATCGTTGGAGAAAAATTCTTCGACGGGTTCCCGATGCGAATCAGTGCGCGGTCCGACGGCCGACAGCCTGCTCTGTAAAATGGCGTTTCGCCATTTTGCATGAGCCACCCTCTCTCGTGGCATCTCGATCGGACAAGTCGCGCAGGCTCGTCCGGCATGCAGGGTTGGTAAATTTAACCGGCGAAATTATTCGGCTCAATTGCCCCGAAACGCGACTCGTCCGACGAACCCCAAAGCCACCCGCAGAGTCTGGCATCTGACCACTGGCCGGCGAGACTCGCTTGACCGTGATAAATTCGATTTACTTGTTTTCTGCTGATGCCCGCGGCGCGGAGGTCACGAGACGGAGAGAAAGATCGAGTGCCGAGCGATTTTAATCGAGCGAATAATTCCATTGAGTCTATTGAATTCCGGACGAGAATAGTCACTCCGTCGTCTCTCTTCGTCCCCGCATCGTTCGCTCACTACGATGCAGCCTCGATACTCTCAAATACAATAGAGAGTGTTTTCTCCTATTCGAAGAATCTTCCTCGAACATCTCAGGTTGCCAGTGAATCTGATGAGTAAGAAAAACGTGAGTAAGAAAAACAGGTGAAGCAAAGTCCCTTTTCCGAAATACATTGAACTATGTGTTCCAAAAAAACACGGAAGCTTCCGCCTTTCGCGGTTCACCCGGTAAGAAATATATTTCCCATGACTAATTTTGCATCTCGACGAGTCAAATAATTATTTAACGACGCAAAACCGCCCCTTTTTATTAGTGGCGAAAGACGCAACAGCGAGCGGGACCGAAAAAATAAATAAATCAAGGACCACGACCTTTTCACGGTCTATAGTATAGCGTGTGATGCGAGCGAGTCGCGTGCCGTAGGTAGGAGTGACCGTAGATTATCGTTGCCCCGAGACTCCAGGTCAATCGGGATCCGGTTTTGACCGTTTCCGGTTTTCCGTCGCCGCCGGTAAGCGAGACCGGTCGGCCGGTCGAACGATGACCCCGTCGCACGGTCCGAGGTTAGCCGGGTCGAGGGTCAGTCCAAACAACCTCTCCTCGGGTCAACCCACCGCGTTTACTGCCCTCTGATTTATGGCCCTCTTCTCGCGCATTCCATCCATCATCTTTCGAGAGCTCCCTGCACCGTAGCTCATCTGCAGTCGATCACGTATTAGCGCATACACTCGGCGAGCATTACCGGCGCTTAATGATCACATGCATCCGCGGGTCTCAAAGTTTATGTATTACATACACCGCAACGAAGAGAATCCCTCGATGTAAAAGAAGCGGGGAGTTTCTGAAATCCTCGAATAATAAGCATGAGTGGCAGTACGAAATGGGAACGGGGTGAAACGGTGGAAACGCTCCGGCGATTCGGCAGGTGGAAGCAGCTTCAAAGTCTACCCCGTCTGCGCGTATGCCGTGTAGCTGGTATTGGGATGCGGTGAGAGGAGGAGAGAGTGAGGACGGTGGCGCCGGCAGATTTCTAAAGAGCAATGTGCCGTACACGCAAATTGGCGCAAATTGGCGCGAGCTTCCGCGCAGGTTCGCGTTTGCTCGGGGAGAGGCGAGTCGAGCCTGCAGAAGACGCTAAGCCGGTGGCAAGCAATTCAAAGTCCTCGGTGCGCCGGGCCGGCAGCCGCATCGGGCCATGGAAGAAAGACATGCGGAGTGCTGAGGCGAGAGAGCGAGAGGAGGGACGAAGCAATAGTGAGGACGAGAATCAGAAGGGGCGGGGAGGGGGTTGACGGAAGTAAGAGAGAAAGCGACAGACGAGCCGGGCTAGAGAGAAACACACACGGTAAGTCGCGAATTTCAAGCTCTCGGAATAGAAAGGGAGGACGAGGTTGGCTCGTTTCTCGAAGGCGTCTTACGTCTCGCAACCTGCGCCTCGGGGACCACCGAAGGAGTAGAGGAACAGCCAACAGGCTCCCACGTTCTGCCTTGTAGAGAGACTGTCGTGGAGGATACTCGCAGTCTGTGAATGTACACGCTATGCTGCACCAGCACCGCCGCCGCTGCTGCTCCTTGCTTCTGATGGCGCTACGTTGGGGATGTACGCCAGGGTGGTTTTGGCAAGCCCGTCCCTCGCAGCCCCTCTCCGGAACCCCCCCCTGCAGCCGCAGAGTTCTTCTGGTACCGCTTCTTCCTCGCCCGCTCTCCTCATCCCTCACACCCTCCCTTCGCTCTGCTCGCGAAGGGCGCAAACGTGACTCGCGGTGGTTCAACCTGATACGAATATCCACCCTCAGAAATTTTCAAGCGACATTATACTCTATCCGTATCTCGTCACCACGCGAGCCAAATATACGTATAATTCGAGGGTATACAACTTTCAGAATCAACTGCATTTTGTTGCTGCGCGTCTTCGTGTCGTTTACCAGGCTGGTCAACTGTTTTTTCGAACTTCTATTTTTCGAACTATTGATGGCTCATATTTGAAAGAATTATTTCTGGCGTGAATTTGTTTTTTTGTTTCGTTTGGATGACATTACGCTAATAGCGGGATGGAGAAACGACGAGTAGTTGACGGCAGAGTTGATCCTTTTTTCGTTCCTTCTTCAATGGCGGTTATCGGCGAAGGACGAATCCGAGGGACGTCTTTGCCCCTCGCCAGACGAGCTCGATTCCATCCTGAGAATTCGCCGGATAGAGGAGAGACGAGCGATGTACAGCGTATATGTGGAGCACACATATCCGCATACACTCATGTGCATGGAGGTTCGCGAGAGCGAGTTGGAAACTGCTTCGTCGGGTACTCCTTATTGACTGGCGAGGAAATATAGAGAGGAAGCGAGGTACGGAGTGAAATGGGACAGAGCGAAGGAGAACCAGCGGCAGTATTCCCGTGAACCGCATGGGTTGCTTAGGCAACTTGAAATTAATTCCAAACGCTGGAGGTGAAACAGAGCCGAGATGAAACCCTATAGCGGACAAGATCCAAAATGTAAGCATTAAAACAGAAGGAAATAAAGACATAAAATTTATAAACGATTACCGAACGACGCGACACGAGAGAAGTAATCTTTTATATTTTTAGATTGAAAGATTTTCGTGGCAAAGTTCAGTGAGAGAGCGACTGCCGATGGTCTATCGTAATTGCGACCTCGATGATCCACCGAGCGTGTAAGACAGAAAATACGTTCCACACTGCCTAGTCGAAGCTCGAAGAGTCGCCTGGTGCAGCGGTAGCTCGAAAGCTCTCTCGCTCGCCCCGAGGACATGAGAAACATCCGAAGCGAGCCAAAGCGAGAGATCGGAAGAACGGTGCGAACGCGAGAGACCGAAGGAAGTGGAAAAGAGAGGAAGCACACCGGGGCTGCCGGTACCATCGGCACTACAGGGAAGAGAACGGGCCCTGGCAATTTCGACGTGTACACTTACCCGCGGTGAAAGCGGCAATATGAGGTGACTCGGTAAACCTGGCGAACCCCCGGAAACGAAGCCTGTTCGTTGACGCCTAAACTACCGCTGGAAAAGCGCCTTCGCCGTTTAAATTCGGTTCACTATTCCAGCATCTCAAAGATAATTTCGCGTACAGCATCCCGAAACGTTTGCAATTTAATAATGAATCGCGTTGCGAAAAGATCGAACCCTCCGACGAGTTTGCAACATTTCATCGTCAATGAATCGGGCAAAATTGGTTTTCCGAGGATTCGAAGAAACGGGAGAGAATCTTTCTCGGCCGAGGTCTCGATTCCCGGTCGGCACAGGCCATCGATCCCATCGCACTCGCGTCCAAAGAGGATCAAAGCCAGACTCTCTCGACCCGGGGGATGATTTCCGGAAGGAGAGACAGCCGAGGATCTCCGCCGCGAAGCTCGCGATCTAGGATGCCTACTCGCGCGTTTCCTTCGTGGATTCGTATTTGCGCTAGCTACGGTCCCGGTACCGTGCTGTATCCTCGAGTTCGCCATCCCTTTTCTTCGTGTATCCCTCTTCTCTATCTCCATCCTACTGCCGTTGAGGAAGTCAAAAAGCGTGGTGCTTCGAGCTGTACAGAGAGAAAGCCCTCGGTCCCGAGCTCCCCAGCCGGGACGTCGAAGGGCCCGTCGACGTCGTACGTCGTCTTAACCGACAACGTAGAAAATCCCCTCTTGGCGAGCCCAGAGGGTTACCATGACGACGAGTGCGCGTGACGTAGCCACCCACCGGCGTGCCCGCTGAAACAAATGAAGGCACGTTCTCCACCTCCACCCGAAGTCTTCGCTGGCT
Source organism: Listrodromus nycthemerus (assembly GCA_963978505.1). Taxonomy (NCBI): domain Eukaryota; kingdom Metazoa; phylum Arthropoda; class Insecta; order Hymenoptera; family Ichneumonidae; genus Listrodromus; species Listrodromus nycthemerus. The sequence continues at coordinate 2,070,471 of OZ021682.1, read as the reverse complement.
CTACCTCTGCCTCGTCGTGGATCACCCCGGAGAGGTGGTCCAGATGCGGAGGATGTTTGAGAGAGAACGGGACGAGTAAGACAGATATGTATGTATATATACGTTAGCGAAGCACATAGCTATATACACGTGGAATAGGAAACGAGGGAGTTCGGAAGAGAAGGACCGAGAGGGACGAAGCGAGGATGCTGTCGAGGGTTGGTGCACGAGACCGGCGAGGACTACGCCGAGGAAACCGGGAGGGAACAACCGATGATGTCCCGAGGGGTAAACTCGGGGAAAACTATTGCCTTTCCGAGCCCTCCCCCCCCCCCCCCCCCTCCGACGGGTTCGGCTGGATGCTGCTTCTACTTCGCGTCCCTCGCTGCTCTCTCCTTATCGAAAGAAGAGAACAGAGACGACGAAGAAAACAAAGGGATGAAATATCAAGGCGTAGGGATGTGTTGTATAGGCGGATTCTCAGCTACGCATACGTACATATAGATCTCCGTATAATTTACACAGACATCGTGTGCACGTCAGAGCTTCTTTATAAGGTCGAAGGGCTTCCGCGTTGCGTTTTCCCTGGAAAAGCTTACTCAGCGTAGCCGAAACTTTTCGGAGCTTCCATGTAGACGCCACGATGTAGTTAACGCTGGATGACAAACGATGAACTTTCCATTAATGGCCACATAATCGATGCACCTCCTGCAGTTTGAGGGACAAGCTACTCGGGCCCTGAAACGAGACGATCCATAATATATCCTGCTGCTCAAAATGTTTTTGTATCCGGGGGTGACGCGACGAGAGGACTCGCCTCCATTATCCTTTCAAATTGGTTATTTTCGGTAAATACCGTTTTGAAAAGCCAATAATGTTGTTTCGCCCATTGTGTCGTGGGGTTTTCTCTCGCCGGTTACCCCAGAGCAGTTCATTCCTCTCGCTCTTCCCGTCGTGAGGAAGAATCTTTCATCGCGCTCTCTTTACGTGAAAAAAAAAAAACCTGTGTACGTGCGGTAGGGTGTCCCTGCGGGTTAGTCGGCTAGAGGCCGACAAACGTAATCCCGAAAATGGCACAGGTGATAGGCTCCCGGTACGAATAGCTGTGTGGATAAAAAAAATCCCATCTACCCCGTACATCGGGGACGCGCCAGGTAGCGCATAGGGTGAGAGAAAATCTCTCCGACTCCCTTTCATCTCGCAGGGGATGCACGGAATTCGGGTTCCCGATGCACTCGATACCTGTGAGGATCCGTAGTGGTGTTTTTTCGCCCTTTTCCTTCGACTTCGAACGTATGTCGAAGCCCGAAACAAACTTTGCTACCAAACTCGAGAGTGACACAGAAAATAATGGGAAGAGTCCTATCGAAGAGTCACGATCTATGTTCACTAACGATGAAAAAGCCGCCCGATCAATGTACAATGGAGGGAAGAAAATTGGTAGAGATGACCAATAGACCGGTTGTAGGAATTTTGGTGAAGTCCCAAAATTCGTGGCCCTTGAGGACGGAAAAATGTCGCTCCTTAAAAAAGCGGAACACGTTGAGTAAGGCGGGAGAGCGTGCGAGTCGCGACGAAGGGATGAGGTAAGCCGGTATAATTCCAGCTCGACGATGCCGCGAAGGGATGGGCAGGGTGAGAAGAGTCGAAGGAAAGCCAGGCACCCTCTTCCTCCTCGAGGCCTCAACCTTGAACTACATTTTTAATTGCGAATTTTCCCCGCCGAGAGTGTCGCTCCTCGGGTGGTTCAGTAGCCACGACGACGAAGGAGAAGTGGAAGTTGCGGTAGTGAAGGACTGCGCGGCTCCTCCAGACGATAACGAAAACAAAAGAGAAACAGTTTTCCACTGGAAGCATGAGCAGTCGTTCTTCGTCGTTCTTCCACCGTCGCCCTTCCGGCTCGCTCTCTTTTACTCGCTCGCCGGTTTTCTCGTGGCTTCACTCGCGGATTTCCCCTGGAACCCCGCGACGCGGACGTTGCCACCGAGCTCCCGTTGCCACCCCCTCTGCTGTAAGCAACAAGTAGCGCGTTCATTTAAGACGTGTCGAGGTTCTTTTGTTCGTTTAGAAAAAAAAAAAGGAGGAACCGGCAAGAATGAGTTAGGCGGGAAGAGAAGCGAGAAAGAAAAAGCGAGAGAGTGGGAGAAGCCAGAGGTGGAACGAGGAAGGTGCTGCAAAGTTCCTCTTAAGGGAGAAAAACGATCCGTCTTCCAGTGCAACGCGTTGGTGGAGAGAACGAATAGCGAGAGACGAAGAACCGGAACAAGAGAGTTGAGACATTTTTATCTCTCGTTTCTGTTCGTAGTTTTGTCCGCGCCAAAGCTCCAGCACCAACGCAACGTAATTCGTCGGGACACCGCGATGAGTATAAATAATTTATTAACTTTCTAATTTGTAGTATATATTTCTGAAAAAGTCAATGAAAGGATTGAATCGACGAGGAGTCCGACAGGGATAATCGTCGCGAGAGGACGGTTTGGTGGCCTGGTGCATGAGAAAAAAAAAAATCCCTACCCTCTCGCGGCATATGGCATCGGCGTGCAACATCCGGCTAGTTAGCGCGTACACTATCGTATAACAACTTGGAGCTACTGTTGCTGGCTCGGATGCTGGATACCAGGAGAATTTTTCACGCACACACTTTCCATTCGCGCGAGCCTGTGCGCATACGTTAGATGCTTCGGTCCAAACTCCGAACGAGTCCCAGCATCCCATTGAGCTCTTTCAATGGACCATCTCGCTTCGTTAACCAGTCTGTCGCATTTTTTACCCATCATACCGAAAGGGCAACCCTTTTTTTTTTTATATATTCCCTCGTATCCCATCTCTATGGGCCGGTCTCTTTCCCAATTTGAATACATTGTACCCTCGGTCGACATACATATGTATATCCGACCGACAGTTTCACCCCAGCACGAACTAGGCAGAGCAGCGGTAACAGCCAGTGGCTCGACTATGAACGGGCACACCTACGGTGATGCTTTCCGTTTCTGGCGTCGACTTGTATCCATTCCGTGTGTACGAAAACCCATACGCGCACGCATACGGACACAAACTATTCGTCACGTGTACTCGTTCCTCGTACCTTTCTCTCATTTCCCTGTCGCCCTTCTCGCGCTCATCTCCCACCAAGAGACGACGGCGCGGAGGAACGTTTTCTACCTGGCTAACCCTGCGGGCCGCGTTTTCCTGCCTAGCTTGACCGAGTTTTATTTTTATCTTTCCTCTTCGGTTCCCGTTCCCAACCACTCTCGCTTCTCACAATGCAACTGATTTTGATTTATATGACGCGAACGACAGTCGAACGAGCCGAAGGGTGCCAGTTCCGAAGTAGTCGATTCCACGGCGAGGGGTTGCACTGTTCTCCTCGCGTTTCCGAAGGGTGCAACGATCCGTGAAGCGGGATGCGCGTGGAAATTATAAATTCATATCCATCCCGCTAGACACCGGGGAACAGTCGTGGCTCGTTTCGCTCCGGGGAAACTGAATTTTTGGGTTCAACCGACCCGAGCAACGACGATATTACGCGAAGCCCCTTCATCGTCGTCCAACAATAAATCCCACATTCGCTAAATTTATCCATGCATCCGCCGATAACTGAGACTCTTTCTTCATTGGTGTCGCTGAGCCACTCATCCTTTACCTCGACCCGGAAGTGCGACTTTTCCAAAGTGGTTCTCCTCACTCAATTCCATACCCGCTGTCGTATACTCTATATTCGCGATATTCTCGAGCTCACCGTGCACCTTCACACCCGAATTCCAATCACGAAGCTTCGATGGGGGGGGGACACATCGGTTGCATCCTTTGCAGGAAACGAAGACGGATATCTTCGACGATCGAGCGAAGATCCGAAGGGTGAGGGAGAGGACGCAGATCTGATTTATTCCGATTTGCGCCCGGAGGCGACGAGACGCCCGAGAAGCGGACGTAATATTCTCACGCGAGCACACGAATCGCTGCTCCCCGTCTCGCTCCAGACTTCCTGGTCCCACCATCCCTCACCAGCGATCCCATCAATAACTGATATACGAATTCCGGCTAAAGATCGTCGCCCGAGAGAGCGCCGAGCCTCGAAAGCCCTGGTGACACGCATTCTCCATACAAGAGAATTCTACCCTCCCGGTAGTTGCGTACAAGTCGGCTTTGCACCGTGCGTGAGTCTGTGCGTGGGTGAAGGGAGGATAAAACGGATGCCCGGGACAAGACGGCCTAATCGTACCTCGAATACCTCACGGTTGCCCGATTTTCCCGACCGAATAATCATTTTTCCCTGAAGAAATTCTGATCGTCACCCACGACATCACAAAAAAAAAAAGAGGAATAATTCGAACGCTGCGAGGATCGGAAGTGCTCGAGGACGCGTGTGACTTCTTTCCCCATAACACTCAAAGTTCCCGTAACTCCGTTGATATTCGTCATATCCGTACTCTTTCGAGAAAGCTGTACAGTCGAGTGTAACGCAATGTTATAGAGTCGCGAGCGCGCCACGCACGTCTAACACGCATGCGAGCTTGAAAATATTACGAGTCAGTGTACACGTCACCGTGACGCGTATACCTCTTCACTCGGGCTATAGCTGTTCTGCGCGGAGTTGCTGCAGACAGACGCTTCGCGTAGACGCGGCGGAAGGAGCCTTCTCGATGCCAGGCATTCGAGCAATAAAGGTGAAAGAATGAGAACTCGGCAGAGGGTGAACTGAACGGGAAACAGTGCGGGGAAAATAGGGAAAAAAAGACAAGAGTGCACATGCGAGCGCGAAATAACCGAGAAGGAAGGAAGAAAGGGTCCGTAGAAATTCGAGATAAATTTCTCGTGTAGTCCGTCGGGAGGGACGCAATATAGAGGCAGCTATTTTTTTTTTTTTTCGGATGTAACCCTTTGACTATACGATACGTCTTACATGACGATTCACGCAAACTAATATAATAACCGTCTCACTGCTCTATTTTTTTTCATTCCTGATCTGCCTTGGGCATTGAAGCTTATATATATATATATATATATATATATATATATATATATATATATATATATATATATGTATATATATTTGAAACGGTACCCTCTCGGTCTTGTCACTCGATCGGAAAAATTCAAACCCGGCAGCGAGACCCCGTGCGGATTCCAGCGCGTCTCGATGAAACGAACCGAATCTTTTCTGTGCGAACGAAACCGTGCATGCTACACAATACATCCGCCTCTCGGTTTGCCGATAGATGTGTGTTGGACGTCACGGGACGCGTTTGTGTGTCTTCGGTATAAATAAGTTTTGGAAAAGGGTTCGACGGCGATGAGTGAACTAGCGCGGAGACAGAGAGACGAAAAGCCGGTGAAAGGGTTGCAATAAAACGAAAGGAGAGGACCGGAGATTTCCCACAACGGTGCGAAGGGTTGACTGCGAGAATTTTTTGAGCGTCGAACCGTCCTGGCTGGAGAGCGCGTGGAAAGACGACCCTCGACGATTCCCGGAGACTCTTTGACCGATTGTCTTCATACTCCGTTTTATGCTCCGGCTGTGCATGACTTTTATACGATGTCACGCAGCAACGGAACAGGTGGATCGGATACGGAATACCTTGAAGAAACACGTTCCTCCCTCCACTCCTCAGTTTTACTTAGGTTTGTAGATTTTTTTTTTTTTTGGTCAATGACTTTAAGGAAATGCCAGTTTTTATGACTTGCGGCGTGTAAAAAGAGCAAGGGAGCGTGAGGCGTTTCCACTGCTCCGTGGGCCACGAGTAAAAGTTCATCGGCCGCGGACGCGACGACCCTGGCCCAGAAACAAAAGCTAGACAAGCACCGGGATGGGATAGCGCTTGTGAATAATTCAGCTACCGCGCGCCCAACCCTGGTAGATGAGGAAAGAGTTCAGACACGGCAAAGTTTCGAGGCGCTCGCTCCGCGGAAGTCGTGAACGACGGGGAAGGAACATTTTCCACGGATTGCTGACGCTGACGACCGCTCACTTATCTCCTCTTTAAGAACCGGTGTCGCGGATTTAACTAACGATAGTTGCGGCGTGTCACACCGTTTTCGTGAGCTGGAAAAAAAAAAAGCAAAACAAATTTTAATCGTCAAAGGAATACGTTTTTTTTCCTCATTCAGCGTGAGCTTGTCGAATATCAAGGAAATTGGAAAGCTTCACATTAGTCAATTGAGTGCTTAATTCAGAAAAAAATGTATACAACTTGTCAGGTGTTCTATTGATTATAGTGTGTTGTTGTGTGTATTAGAGTCGATGTATTACACTTGGAAATACATTAATCGCTAATTTTTGAAAAAGTTCACGCGTTCAATTTTTTCAAAACCCCCATCCGTATTTCTTCCGATTCTGATGTATTACGACTCATTTAAAAAAAAAAACGTGTGCCGAGATTGAATAATGACAAAGCGAAGATTCGAATTGTACGATCGCTGAACTCTTGGCAGCCTCGAAGTCGCGAGCTCAAGACTCCGGCTCACGGTAAATCATTATTCGTTCAATATCGCGAAGTTTGTCGTTACCGTCAAAGCGCTTCATTTAACGACTTGCCGGGAAACGAGACGAGGAAAAACAAAACAAAGGGACTAAAAGGGGTGGATTAATGGCACGGGGAACGGGGAATCTTGAAACGAAAAATGGCAGAAAGATCGCCTGGACCTGCCTCAATATATCTCGTTTAAGTTTCATCTCTTGCGGCTCGAATAGCGAGTATCGATGTTGCCACAAACGATATTTTGATCGTCAATATTTTATGGTGGAGCTTCAAGCTCTCCAGCGATATTGCGAAGAAAAATGATAACAACTAAACGGAAGGGCCTTGTCGTTGAGGCGATGTTGCAACCTATCCGTTTAGTCTCGGTCGCTAACAATCAGGACTTGCCGAGTGAAATAGCATGGAGAACAGTATCAGCGGACTATCAACGAGTTTTCACGAATGCGAACGCATTCTTGACTCTGGAAGGGAGCGAGTCTCGGTCCAGCGGGAGGCAAGGGGTACACATCGGTGACAGAACGCGCGGGGTACGAGACCGGCAGCCAGCGTGTAAAACAAAAGAACTCGGGGGCAAATTACGGATTCAAACGGCTCCCTTTTGTCTTTTCATGTTTATTTCTTTGTTTTTGCGCCGCCTGCATTGTTTCAGACCGGCGGCGGACAGGGATGCCAGGGACTGTTAACGCGAGGAGAGAAGGGACGGGGCACACACACTGCGGAGCTTTGTCGGAACTCACCCGGTAGCTTTGTTATTCCTTCGGCTCTTCTCTATTTTTCCTTTCTTCCGCGGCCTCTTTTTCAATTTTTTTTTTTTTTATTTTTTCACGGTCTCTCTCACTTACTTGTCGGCAATTCTCTTCTCGTTAACCGTTTTTTATTTTGCCTCATTCTTCAGGACAACCGACACGAATTCTGAAAGTCATAGTCGAGCTCTCTCGCCACCGCGTGCTTCGTGTCCGTATGGCACTGAATTCGTGCATGCTTCTGTGTATGTACGTGCGTTTATACACGACGGAACCGCTTGCAAAGTCCTCCAGATTTTACTGTCGCTCGTGTCTCCCTTTTTTTTTTTTTTTTTTTTTTTTTTTTTTTTTTCAACATTTGTCAGAGAAGTACCAAGTTTCGTATAAAACGGCGAGACAGTCGGTGAAATTTCCGACTGGAGGATTAATTTTCTGTCACGAGATATCGCGGTCCTTGCTCCGAGGATTTGTTTCGTGACGTAAGGTGCATCACGTCGACCGGTCAATATTTAATCGCTGTAAATTTAACATCTCATCTCCTCTCTAAGCTATTTTATATCCAAGGAGATACCAAACCGCTCTATGGGCCGCATAGTTCTAGCGGAAGTCGGTGAAACTTTCGTGAGCCGTCATGATGGACGGTTAGAAAATAAAATTAATTGTCAAGAATAACCGACGGTGAGCTAATCGCACCGAGCACCCACACATTGATTCCCGACGAAAATCTTTCGGAATGAAGTCGACGATGATGAAGGAGAGACGATAGCGAGCCGTTAAATAAGAAAAGACGAGAGGCATTTCCCGCCGACGTGGATTCCTCCGGTCGCGGTAGCGCCGACTGTGCTGCATCAGCCCTCGCGCTAACTGACAGCATACCTGACGCGACTCAAAGATTCACAAGCGCATCCACCGAGCCCAAGCAGCGGTACCGAAATAAATGGCTCTTTTGCATTCACTCGGTACGCTCGCTCCTCAGTCCGCCTCTCCACGCATTTATTATTCTATGAGGTGAATTAAGAAATCAACTTCTCAAAATTGCATTTTAAGTTACGGCTCACTTGTAAAACCAGGATTAAAATATCTGCTGCTTTCGTCTCGGATCGACAACCGGCTTGTTTTCACCGAGCACGGCCTACAGATATACGATCGTAATTCCTTTCCCTGGAACTAAGAATCATAATTGGACGAAGCTCCGGGCGAAGCTCATCGAAGGTACGGTCCCGTCGATTGAAGGGGGGTCGACCCCGCGAAATTAACTTTTCGGCACCCCTGTTTTTGAATTAATTTCCCCGCAGAGCCACCGGAAATCTATTTTCAAATGCACATCGTCGAATTCTCTACCAATTCGACTACGGTGACTCTTAAAAATAAATCGGAGCAATGAACCGGAACCACATCTACTTCGTCTCATTCCTCGCGCTTTCTCGTCGCGACATCAGGGTTCGGGTCTGCGCGCACGGTTCATCGGATAGTCAGAGTCGACTTGCCCTTCTGCTGGTACCCCGTCGGTCTCTCTATACGGGCCCTCGCCAAGCAAATGGTAGAAAATGGTCGTACGGTGAATTTTCTTCCTCCCGGTGATGGTATCCGTACTGATTCCCCAGCCTCTCACATTCGTCTCCGGATCCGTGCGACGGTACGTTGGTCAGGAGCGACCTTCTGGTACGCTCCGGCTGAGCTGTGTTACCGTATATAAATGTATGGAGTACATCGTACAAGGGTGCAGCGGGAGCGGTATAGACTGGCACAGAGGTAGGGGTTCGGCAAGGACCACGAGATCAATATGTATATGGACCGCGTGGTTGGGGGTGGCCAGCCGCCCGTCGTCATCTCATTGGCCAACGGCTACCACCGAGACCACGCCTACTCCCACACACGCTGTCTTAACCCTCGAGCGAATCCCCTGTTCACCCTCTCGGGACGCTCCCGACTCACCCTCTCGCTTTGGAAAACCACCGTCTATCCGTCTCGGTCTCTCATCCGCTTTCCCGCAGCCTCGCCGACCCGTTTTCACTGCCTCTCGCCCTCGCTATGCTGCTTTTGCCCATGCCCGGTGTGCGCGGGCGAGGCTTGCATGTTGCGTGAGAATCCCGAACGGAGCTTTCGTGGCTACGCAGCTCGGGCGAGAACCAGCCCGCCATCCGCTCGTCCTCCTCTCCCGCTTCGCCTGATATCTGCAAAAAACCTTTGGCGAATCGTTACGAAATAATCGAAAATTGAAATGCCAAATGGTCTTGGTGCGCCAGCGAGACTTTTCGTTTCGCTTCCAAGTTTCCAAATGCAATTGACGCAAAGTCACTGGGCAAGGTACGGAAATTCTATTGTACGAGTGATGTATCCATCGGAAGACGTTGACGAATATACAGACCCGATTATAGGCGAGATGACGTATGTTGCTTGCGATGGCGAACGTTTCCGGCGCGTCGGTCGAACAAGCGAGCGACTACCCGGTCGAGCGGCAAGCTTCGAATTAACCGGATAATTAGCTTAAATGGCGAGCCGGATCAACCCGGCGCACCAGAAGCATTAGACCTCTCCGAGGCGAAGTCTCCCGCGCGTGCTTGTTCGCCTTCTGAAACTTTGACTCGCCGTTATACGAATCGCGAGATCTCCCAGGCTAATCTGCCTCCCTCTCGTCTCTCTCATCTCGTCGTCCCACTGAGCCGGAGCGCAACCCTGAAATATTCAGTTGGCGTGTTCCAGTGCTTCCACGGGACTGTGGCTATTCTCGGTAAATTGGTTTAGCTCTAGCCAGCGTGACTCGAGCAACGTGCTTCGGAAACTTGCCGTAGCTTTCTTCTTTCATTTTCAACGGCACATCTCGATGCGTTTTTTGTTTCTCATCTAATTGGCAGACGATGAATCGGTTGTACGGTAGATTTATATAACGTGTTTTTGCGTCTCGAATGTCGTTCTCTCCACAATTTGCGCACGAGGACCTTTGTGCCGGTATCGTCTCGCACTCATAGGTCGTCTGCAGCCTCTCGAAATCCGAGGGTGCGGAGCTCGAGTACCGTGCTTATAGGCGGATAGGTCGTCGGTCGGCCTTTAAGACGCGAAGCCCCCGCGACTTCTCATACTTCCGCTTCGTTAGAATATATTTCCCTTGACTCACTCCCCTCGTCTCAGGAACCGGGTTATCGCTGGCAAGGCATTGAAACAAAGCCTTACGGACCGTGGTGCCCGGATCTGGAGTGCTCGTCCAACAGGAAACGACACCCGTTCAATGTGCCTCGTTCATAGTCAGAGTCTCGAAGGGGTTTTCACGCGTGCGATGCCTCCGGAGTAATACCCAACCACTTCAGTATCCTGGGCCTAATTGAACCTTGCGAGGCAGAAACTTCTATTAATTGCCACGTTCTGATCGTAATGGATATAACGATGGAAGAGGGACGATGCAAGCTAAAAAAATGTGTACATTCATCAACTTATTTGCCCGCCCCAAGAGAACGCAATTATTTCATTGGTAATTTTCGGAAAAATATTCGTTAAATGGTCAACAGAATAATTGCGAAAGCTTGCGGATAAGGAAAGTTGGTACCGATTTTACTATTTATACATAGGAATTATTCATAATTGAAGTACAATGTATCTGGGATGTTAGTCGAAAATGTTTGTCAAAAAAGAAGCGAATGAACGTTATCATTTTTCGCCCATGTCGAAATCCAGTGACGATTATTGCGAAATTGATAATTGTAAAAAAAATTGAATTTCGTCAAGTAAACAGCGCGGCATGACCGGCTAATCCATGCAAAACGGACTAACGATACCGTCGCGAAAGGGTGACGGCATCGTAGCCGAGCGAAGAAGGCTTCCAAGTCTTTTGGTCGTTTTATTTTATTTTTTCCTTCTCACCTTGACTCCGTCTCCGCCGCGCTCGGCACCCTCTCCAGACGTTTTCATTCATAATTAGAGAAAAAAACAGAGGAGCCGGCTCCGACGGGCTGCTCACCCGGGCGGCTCGTGCCAGCCGGCGAGGTGGCGTAGTACGCGAGCGTAGTAGAAAGAAAGAGTCAATGAAGAAAGTGCCGGCGGTACGGGAGTTGGGAGAGACTCGGGGGCTGCTGCTGCTGCTCAATGAATAAGAGAGAGGGATGGTGTGAGCCAACGAGGAAGTGAAAGCGGAGCGAGAGAAAGAGGAGAAGCGAGAAAGATGTACCTAGAGGGCGAACTCTGCCCAAGCTTCGTACAACCGGTAGGCGAGTGCTAAAAGAGCGAGCGAGTAAAGAAACAAGTTCGAGGGAGAGAGTCCGCCCGTGGCCCCGAGTACTCGGTGAGAGGGGGTAAGAAAACCAACCTCGCGGTAAGAGAGAACGAGATCTTAAAGACTCGAGCCATTCTGTTAATTTTCTTCTTGAAGTGGGTTAAATTATTATATGACTTTCTTCGCCCCTGCGCGCGCGTCTTTCTCCTCCTTCGACCCTCATCTCGCCACCTTTGCCTCTCATTCCCTCTTTTATATTCCCGTATAATCTTCGCTGCTTGCGTCGTTGTATTGTGTTTCAACCTGGTAGTTACTCAGTCACTTACTTGCCGTTTTTCCTCTCTTTCTCGCGCTGGAATTGTTGCTTCCTTCGGGATACCTCGTGCCGCCATTGAAGAACGTCAACCTTGGTATTTGGCGGCGGAGGAATGGGGAACGAGGCCCTCCCTCTCGGCAAAAGTTTTCGCAACTTTTACCTCTTCCTTTCGTTCGTTGCGCCAACTAGTTCCCTCGCTGTTATGAACACCGTACCTGTAACCGAGTTACTCATTATTATGATAGTTCGACGGTCGTGTCCCGGTTATACAGCTTGGCTGTTCCATTAGTATTTCTCGCGGGACAACCTATTTACGAACGATCGAAATAATCCGCGAACCGGTAGCTTTAGTGTGCGAGTAATATGTTCCGCTCGATCGGTGCAGAAATTAATAGCGAATCCGGAACGAAGTATTGCTTTTGACATTCACACCTCTCAGGTACGGTCGGAGGATCGTCGTGAAGTATTGTCGCGTGTTTGTTATGCCCTCGTCACTGCGACAATCGACTTTCACACTGGCGCTGCACACTATCCATTCGATAATAAATCAATCAGATGGAAGTAAGTGCATGCCAACACTGTCGCGATATTACTTTTCCATGGCAACCGTCCCAGCGATAAATCCGAGCGAGAAGTGGACGAGAGTGTATATATGTGTGTGTGTGTGTGTGTATGTGTGCGTGTGAGAGACGATGGGAAACGGAGATGAAGTTGAGGACTACAGAACGAGCGAGAGAGAGAGAGAGAGAGTGCCTTTTCGATTTTCCTCGCCGAGCAGAGCCCGCTCTCGGTTATCCAAATGTATTTACCACACGGGAGTCTCGGGATGCAAAGATAGAAATAAGATATTCCCGGATAGCGATCTCCGCTGTATCGCGTGAATTTGCACGAGTCAACTTCCTATCAGTGATCAGCACTCAATTTGCAACTTGTCGATAAATCCACTCGACTACATTATTCTATAGGAATTTTTTTTTCCGGTCGGACCAGTGTGGAGTAATATCATTTGTTATCGATGATTTATCGTTCCTACCGAGAGCTACTCAAAAACATTATAGTGGAAAAGTTTTGAAGAAACGCTTGTAAAATTTGTCGTAATATTGAACGGCAGTCTCGCTCGTGCGGGGTAATAAAATCCTCACGAGCGGAGTAATAACATATTACCACCTCGCGAGTCCCGATACGGTGAGCACCGCTATAATAACATTTCAAAGAGTGGTTGGAAACTGTTGTAAAGTCGAGTATATACCTCCGTGAGTGCGGCAGTCCCCGCGTGACAAAGTCGTCGGGGTTTTGATAGTAAAAGAGGTCAATAAGTCGACGAGTACCTATAAGTAGTTTCGCCGAGTTACCGAAGAGCCGTTATACTCTCTTGGCTTTCGCTCTTTAATTCCCTCCCACAATATAATCTCGAAGCTATTTCCCGCGAATAACAAAATAGTGCCTATTAAACATCGACACGCGTCTCGATGACTGTCGAGGAAACGACGAATGCAGAAAAAAAAAACGCACACACAAAAACGCAAGCTCACCGACAACGAAAGAAATACAAAACAAAAGTTTATCGGAGCGAACCGGCGAAAGAAAAAATTGAATTGACATCGAAGAAAAATGTAAAACGATGTGGATAGAGTACAGGTATGGTGGACGGTGGCCGACGAAGGATTCGTCCGATTGGTCGAGGCTGTAGCTGTCCAATGGCGCTTCACCCCCGCGGCGAGCGAGGGTGGGTTGCTATGGCAACTCGCACACACGGAACTGTACAAACTCACACGCATACACATACACAGACAGACACACATACTCGAAGTAGAGAGAAGGAGACCGCGGGGTACCACCACCCTTGGACAAGCCCAATCGATCGAGGTGTGCTTTGGCCGGACGAAACTCACCCTCTGTCACCCCAATCCCTCCATCCCTCCCTACATACACACATACTTCATACATACATACACACATAGTTGGAACTTATACACGAAGCCGAGACAGGCAGAGGTAGAGAGAGCAATGCCTGCCCGCCTGTTATTTGAATGTGGGAGGATGGCTGGCTGGCTGCTGCCTTGCTGCTGGGTTTGCTTCGAGGGAGGGTTGAATGTGACAGAGTGCCACCCCCGTGGCTCCCTTGCTCGTTCGGAAGTGCGGCGAGCGGTCCTCATCCCATAGCTCCTTCCCTTCCATTCCTCTTTCTTCCTCCTCTCTCGCTCTCACCGAGACTCCGAGTAGGTAATGCAGAGAGGGATGGAAGACCCAGCGAGGGATGCAGCCGCTGGAGGTCGGACGGGGATGGCGTGGACAGAAATCAATATAAGACGGGCCGCCACGTACTCCTGCTCGGTCTATCTTGCTCCCTCGCTCCCGTTTCAACCGATATATTCATCTCGGTTTGTCTCACGTGCTGTTTCTCGATTCCCTCTCGCTTCCGCTCACTTCACTTCCTCCGCTCCTCGCCCCTCATCCTCCGCGCCCTTCACCCTCTCGCGGTTTTGCTCTCTCGCTCGCGCTTCTCAACTCCTCCGCGGACTCGCCGTGTGCTCCCTGTTTCCTCTCGCTCGCTTTTCCCGTGCCTCCTCCTCCACTGTTTCCTCTACCTATTCGTCCTCTTGCGCCAGCTCGCTAACTCACCCTCCTCTCTTCTACCGTATCCTACTCCCTCGAGGGTGGACCAACACACGAAGCCTCGCACACGCACTTACATACACACATATTGATGCGAGGTAGAGAGAGAGAGAGAGAGAGAGAGAGAGAGAGAGAGAGAGAGAGAGAGAGCCGAGGGTAGCCTTAGCTCCGACAAACCAAGCATTCCTGTACAGAGAGGCCGGGCTTGTGTGTTTCGCTCGATGTAACGGGTGCGCCACCAAAATACGACGGATTATTGCCGAAAGAGCTGACAGGATTATGAGCATTTTTGTTCACTGGACTGCATGCATCACGACGACGGAGCAGCCAAGGTACGAACGGAAGAGCGTGATTATTCTCCGTGAATCGCTCTGTTTTATTCGATAGACGAATCGAATTAGTTAGCACACTCGCCCATGCACTCAGTATTATTTCTATCGAGGTCTGTCGTGTATACGACGAGAAGAAAAGAGCGAAAATCGTATGAAAACAAACGAGTCGAAGCATTTAAATTTTATACGCCATAGGCTGTTTGGTTTGGCGACTAAAGCTCTCGGTGGCAAGAGAGCTTTTACGAGTGTCGAAAGATAAACTAGCCTTCTCGAATCTCATCATCCCCAAAAAGAGTTCGAGCGAAGAACTTGTTCGAATGCTCTCGCGATTCGCGGAGATGCATCTGAGGAAAAAGATGCACTGGATTATCCGCGACAGCGATAAAAATAATTAATCGTCCTCGATCCACGATGGGTATCGCGCTCGTCGCGATACCAGAAGATTTTGAGGTCACCCGTTGTGCCGTAGCGATGGTGGTGTATAAGATCGATAGGAGGGACAGCAAACGTGTGGGGAAAGAAAGAGAGAGGTAGACTCGTAGAGCCGAGTTCGTATCCTGCGGATAAGGGAACGGCATCCATAAATTACGACGCAACTCTGGGCGCAGGGTAAAAGTCCTGTACAAGAGAGAACGGTACAGTTCGAAAGAGGGACCCCGGCTTGTACATGCCTGGAGCACAACCAGCATCACTGCCTGCGACTCTCTTGCCCTTCCCGTCCTCCGGAATCGTGTCGTTCGCCGAGCGACTCTCTCTCTCTCTGTATCGTCCCTACAGGAGTGCGCGCTACTATTGTATGTGCTCGGGTACGTACGTGTTGGGAAGAGCCTAGATCCACCTCTCGGTAACCCTGGCCCTTCGTTGTCCGCCGCAGCCCGAGGGTGGGCGTGCTACCGAAACTATAAATTTTGTCGTTAAGTTGTTTAGACCCGTGGGCCGTAAACAGTTTGCGTCTCCAGTTTCTGGCCAAGGGGGTTGATTCCGGACGATGCGAGTCTCTCCAGTTCGTACCTCTTCGTGTACATTGCTTAGACCCCAGCGTCCATTTTTCTTCAACTTCCTCGTGGTAGTTTAATCCATCCATCGTGGCCCTCCGGAGTAACAAAGCGTCTGTTCTGCAAAACCATGGAAAAAAAGAATATTTATTCTGTGTACCGTTTCATTTAATGTAGAGTGTCGTAGCTATCGCGCAAATGAGGGAGAATCATTAAGGGATGATAAAGAGTATTTTACTTTTCGTTACGGGAGCGTGAGCTTACACATGGACACAGCGGGGGGAGTAAAAGCACGATCGGGCAAAGAAAGAAAGAAAAAGTCTCGTGCGGGTTGCGACGTCGTAGTCATCGTCGACGACGAGGGGGAATGGACGTGGGACGTGGTATATACGTAATATGGGTGGCGAGAGAGAAGAGGGTGGAGGGAGGGATGTCTCGGGGGGTGGCAAGAGACGTGACACCGTTGGCTGGTGAGCGGTGTGTGCGACGCCAAACGCAGGGGTATGCTAGCCATGGATGGAAGCTGGAGGCCGCTCGGATTCGATTCCTCGAAAACTGTACGTTTTTCTCGCCGATAGAATGGCCGGGACGTCACCTGAATACATTATGTGTTTTCCAGCCCCTGGGGCTAGGATATTGAAATTTTTAATATCGAGGGTGGGCGACTGGCGGGAGAGTGAACGATGGAACGGGTGAGTGGAGAGAGGGTTCGAACGAAAGGCGACGCTGGCTATGCGCGGCACAGAGGAGGAGGGTGGTCTTTTTTTCTTCCTTCTCCACCACCACTGTGCCTCGCTCTGTGCTCCGCTACGAACCCGACGGATGAAACCTGGAACATCTATGGCCTCGCGAAACGTCCCTCACGCATTTACCCAACCCATATCCACCTACTCTTCGTACTCCGTTGATCCCTTCTTTTCTTATCGCTCGCTTCCGACCCCGCTCCGATACAGAGAGAAACGTATGTGTGAGTGATCTCTCGTAAATGCGCTCGCCTGGGACGCACACCTCTCACGTATCCATCGTCGTTTTTAGAAATAATTTTTTAACATCGCAACAAAATAAATAAAATTACGATATTCTACGATAGGATTAATATCTTTACCGAGTAGGTTAAGAGTAGGCCAGCGGTGAGTTTAGTTCGAGGGGTGAATGACGCCGGGTATGAAGGAATAAAAAATATTCGAGGGGCTTCGAATTTGCATGCCGGGCCTCGATTTATGACGAGAACCGATGCGTCGTATCGAATCCCGCACACGCGTCGCTCGCACGCATCGGCGGGGTCGATTGGGGTTCCATTTTTGTCAAAATAAACTGCTATTCCCAATCGTAAAAACCAATTCCACCCGGAGATATTTTTGAGCCTCGGTTCAACCATCGCACACGAGTTTTATATTGTATTTCGCTTAATTGCGAAGCCACGTTTTCTCGGCGTACTATCGAGGCAATGAAACCGGTAGGATCGCTTGACCCGAATTTTTCAAATGAGATCAACGGAACGGTGTGACTCGTGCCGGAAATCCGTTGACCATGGGTGAATGCTCAGCTAGATAACGGACAGTTGGTCTCGCCGAAGAGTGACCCATCCTCGCGGCTACCTGAATCGGTATTATCATAGGGTACCGAACGTCCAGATCCAGTTTCGGGAAAATGGCACGTGCAGGTGTTGCTTCCATCGGTGGCTCTGGAACATACAGAGTGGTCAGAAAAATGTTCACCTTCCACATTCGTTGAATTCATACTCGAGGGTATGCAGCGAGCAAAGAACGCTCTTTTATCGCCCTGTACGAACAACGCACGCTCTGCCCACCGACCGACAATGGGATGCGTCCCTCGGCTCGTTCGTACAAGATTGTTGAAAAGTACGTTCAAACTCAGGCTCCAGACATAAAAAGGGATATGTAAAGCATGGGAGGAAGGCTACGTATTCAATTATTTTGGCGAGGCTCTGCGAAGGGTTCCTTCGCCAAAAACCTCGTTCCCTACCTGGGCCCTCTCGCATTCGCGAAACCACTCACGAAAAACGGGATGAGATGAGGCCAGGGACGATAATTCGGTCAGCGATGTTCGCGGACGACATTGTTCAGCCAGCCGTTCGTGACGAAACGGCGCGTGCTCGAGGGATGCGCTGACCCACCCCTGGGCGAGGAACGAGACCTAGAAGGACGACCCACGCCGGACGTCCAAGGCACGAACGGCCGTATACCGGCCGCGGCCGCCTCGGGCCGAAAGCGCGGGTTCTTATTCCGGAAGGGTCATCTCGCATGACCCTGGGCGTGCGGCTCGGTCCCGACCCCTTTGGTGGTCAAAACAGGCGGAAACATGGCCTGACCCTCGTATATCAAATCCACAGGCTAAAAATTTTACGCCCGTGGCGCTCGTGTCCTGTCCTTTCGGTGTGCAGTCTCATCCCCCGAGCCCACGAAAATGACGACGACCCTCGACCTCTTTAGGGGGCTCGCTCCTAGGACACTCCTTCGACCCGTTCATCGTGTCCGATTAAAAGCAAATTCGTAACGAATAACAGAAAGTTTCTACAGTAGCGGTTTCGAACGATGAAATCTATTCGTCGGTCGACAAACATTCCTAAGCTTTGATATTCGTAAGCAGACATGGACATAGCTGTAGTGAGGTAGAAAAAAATACTTTGTTAGTTCAATTAATTAATCGGCCGAACACGAAAATTAATTAATCGGAAGCCATGAAAAAATTGCTACTTTGAGACCGCAGTCCGATAACGAAGGAAAAAATCAAGAAAAATAAATTAAAAAATCAATTGCCCCAAGCATTAATCCGCGAGCTCGAAAATTGACTCATCGTCAGTCGACTGATTCTCGGCCTAAATAAATTCTACCGAGGCTCATGCAAAGTCAGAAACTGGGGCGTCCGCCACTTCGAAGCAAAAATCTTTTCACGCGTACGTAAAGTAGTTTTCCTAACGTTGAACCCTCGAAAGCACGGTGATCTCGATGAGTTTAACATGTGTGCATCGTTAGTCCTTTTTTTAATCGTCCTCTTTCTCCTCACGTGCGCCAGCAAAGGCCTCCCGATAACATTACCCGTGGTGCATGCGATGCTGCCGCTGCTGTTGCCGGCTTCGACGTCGTTTTGCGGGACGCCGTTAGCCCGGCCAGAGAATATAGTAGTAGATAGTTCCCGCCGTTACTAGTAGTATATGCATGTGCACACCGCTCGTTACAGAGCTTCCACTCTGCAGATTCAATATTCTAACCAAAATCCCCGGGGCTAGAGGCAGATGCAAAACTTTGCCGGCGCGAGGGCTCGTGTATGCTGGCTCGACGTTTCGTTCCTACCAAGCTTCTGGCGGTACGAACCGGCGACGCCGGGGTACCCCGCGAAGGCTTCAACGAACGGGGTACCAAAGTCCCGACGCAAGCTCAGCGCGCACACGGGGTCTAAAATTTCGCCGTCGTCGGTGGTAAAGTTGCAGTCCACACATGGAAGGGACGAGCGCACGAGTTACTTGACGGACTCGACGTTCCAACGTACAGTTTATCCCAAAAATATACAGCGCTGAATTTTTATCATCCACGCGAAATCACGGATGATAGCTGATGGTCCCAACGTACGGAGAAACCTGGAACTTAGATATTACTCGCACGCTTGTTAGTGATAATTTAATTGAACAAGAAGGGATGAGAGTGGGTTGTTTTGCCGTGGTATCGGAGCGCGAGGGGGTTGTTTTTGCTTGGCTCGACTGTACTTCGAGCAGAAGCGCGGCATACACAGAACGCTGCACACAGAAGGAAAGGCCCGGGGCTATGGCTTCCCATCTTATCCTCTACCTTGTATACTCTGTACAGTTATACACGTTCTCCGCAGCCATACCTCGCTCACTCAGTCTATCCTGAGCGCATTCGCGTGTCTACCTATGTTACGCGATATGGATAGCGAAATTCACTTCCGGAAAGCAACCTATCTCCATCCTCTTGTGTTCGGTTGTACAGCCGAAATGGGATTTATCAAATGCGAAGTATTTTCCGAATTCTATTTCGATATATAAACCAGACAAAATAAAATCGTGTACACGATTACAACATTTTCGTGACTCCGGTCGCGTTCTAGTACGAAGAAACTATTTGAACCTACCTACCATGTTTTATTTAGCGTTTTTCGATGCCCAAAGCGCGAATATACGAAGTACAAAGTCGTGCTCCAGATTTGATGTTTGACGCGGCTCTAATGAGGTGCGCGACGGCCCCGGAAGGTTCGCTTAGGTACCCGTATAGAGTGTACTATAGCCAGCTTCCAGGTAGCTCGGAGTTTTTTTTAATAGGAACGTATACGGTGCACCTTTGAGCTTCAACCCTTCGCGGGTCCTTTTCGTTACCTGAGTGTCCTCTCTTCGGGGTCTATCGCGCGCGATTGTTACACGAACTGTTTCTGTTGGCCCGAAAAAAAATGTGTCCGCGAATGATCGTCAATGTGTGCGTGCGTGTGAGCCGGAGAGATTGAAATTCAAATGAGACCGCGAGCATATTCTAATTCCGCGTTTGGCAACCCTTTTTTTTTTTCTCCGTACGAGCCAAGACCCACGCAGCTGCCTCGCACAGGCCCAAATTATATACCCATGTTTGGTTCTTCGTTTTTCTATATACCTTTCCGTATCGACAAGTCGCGCTCGTGATCCGCCACAATCGAGAGAGTTGCCCGGGATTCTGAACAGAAAAAGTGTTCAAAATTCAAATACGAGCCTGCTATAAAGCCAGCCTTCGCAATAGGGGTGCCGAAAGAATGTCGCGCGATAGTGCGAGCATCGCCTCGTGATCGGGACACGATCGATTTTGCATAGGAAAATAGCACGCCGGGCTTTGCGCACGAGAGAGAGATAAATCGAGAGGGTACGCGCGGAAGAAAAAAATCCTTCTATCCCCTCGAAACGGCGTCGAAAACGATTATTTCTCTTCCTAAGCCTACTCACCCTACATACATTTATTGCCTGACTCAACGATACAACAAAACCGTGATGGTATATATGCATGCAAATATCGATTTATCCCGGTCGTGACGAGAAATCCGCGAGATGCAACAGCAGCGACCGTATCGTTGTTGCATCACCCGTTTCCTTCACGGATACTGCATTTATTTTCCTTTTTCCATATTCAACAAGGATGTGCAGGAAAATATTGCTTCGTATTGTTCAGATAGATATTGAAAAACTTATCTCTCCATAAAAGAAAATCTTGTGCGTGGAGTGTGTTGGGTGGTCGGTACAATTTTTTTGTTTTTTGTTTTTTTTTTTTTTTTTTCGAATCCGAAGATTGAGGAAAATAGTCGGTGATATTGCGCGAGGGGGTCGGCGCGACGGATACCCGTGGCAGTCTTGAAGAACGGCAGATTGACGGAACAAGAAAAGAATAGACGAAGAGGAGCGGAAGAAGTAGCGGGGAAAATGAGAACGGTCTCAGAGGCGTGTGGCCCGTGTTTCCTCGGTTTTGCATAATCAAATCCCCCAACAACGCACCAGAATGCCGAGTGTATATAGGTTCAGTATATAACGTCGGTTTTATGCGTGAGAGATAGGAGACGGGGACGCGGAAAATTCAGAGCATGCGAAGGCTCCGAAAAATGCAGTTTAGCGTTTCCCCTGTGGATTTGGCTGTGGGTGCTTGGCAGGTGGACCGTCTCTGGCACAGTAGCGGCGGTGCTAAATTCGCCCTTCGCCCAAAAGGAAATTCCCGGAATAACTGAAAACACCCCGACGGAGTTCCTCCATCCATCGGCTTTCTCGACCTCCGCAGCTTTGTTATCCAGTTCCATATCACACGGACGTGGCTCCTCAGTTTCCCCTCGCGCATTCCTTTCCTTCGAATGCCGACTAGTTTCTTACACCTCGCGCATTTCCGCATAAAATGGACCATCCACGATTCGAACCACCAAACACCTAAACTCACAAAACAATCTTTGAAACAATTGTGTCCTGTCTATTATACAATCGCGTCACGTATCTGGCAAAAGAGTTCGAGGGTATCGAAATATTCGTGCCCCGTGGAACCCTCGTAGCGTCAACCAAGATTTTCCCAAAGATCAAATTTATCTCGTTACGTCAATAAGGGGGGAGGGCGGGATAAAGGACCGGGAGAATGACAAAAAGTGCGAGCTTTCGCGCAAGATATAGGAGGACCCGAAGAGAGAATGTCTTTCTCAGCGTTATATGTACGTCACGGTCTATGGAACGTAAACGGAGAGTGGTTGGACGGTTTGGTGTTATCGCGGAAGAGCTCGCGGCGTTGAAGATTCCGGGGTTGTGGGGCATTCTATCGGTGGACGCGTAGCGCCCAAAGGGCCGATACCATACAGGACATATACAATATAGCTATCCTTCCATACCCCACTATCTCAGTGTACGTACAGTGGCCTCGGAGGAGGATGGAACGTAAAAGATACGAGAATAAAGCGAGAAAAGAGAAGTAGTCGAAGCCACCCCTGCGGACGAGAATACCCCGGGGGTTCGCGCGGGGGACCCTCGTCAAAATGGACGCTAAGCCCGTATAACTCTAACGGGATTTTCGATCGTGGGCGGACGTGCGAGGGCCGGAATGGAATGAGGCTGGCTGACTGGATGGCTCTACCCTACCCAAGTTCCTCGTCTATATATGTGTACGTAAGTCTCTGCCTTATACGTACGCGGTTGGGTGGGCGAATCCTTCAAGATGGCGGCCATAAGGGATGGTCGAGGGTGTGCGAGAGTTTCCGGAGAGGCAATATATCAGAAAGAGACCCCCAGCTTCGCAAGCCCCTTGCACACAAGAGAAGAGAACGAGCGAGTTGTGCTTGGCTAGGAGCTTTCGCCCTCTCGTTCCCCATCTCGCCTCAATGTTAGCCGTTACCATCCCCGTGACACTGCTATCTTCACTTCCCCCCCCCGCATCCTCCCTCACTCACCTCACGCCAGGGCTGCCTCCATTTCTTTCTCTGCTGGGCTTATTTTTCCTCTTCGACAGTTCTCCCGGCCTGAGCGACAAGGCGAACTGAGCTGGTCCCTGCTATTCTTTGCCTGAATACACCGAAGCACTGACGGGGAGCGACCTCCCAAAGGTACCATGTGGCAAGGACGTAGTGTCATCCGGTTGGGGACGTAGAGCGAAACGATGGGGATGATCGGTCCGTACGCACCCTTCGATTGCCCTGGAAGCACAAAAAGTAGTGAATACTCGAATGACAAAAATATTCGAATTGAGCTGATTTGAATATGTATTTTTTGGACCATGGACGATTGGACTATTTCTCAGATTGAGGAGTGTCTTATCTCCCCTTCGCGTATCTACGCGTATCTATAATTTATGAATCATGGAGATGGTAGGATGTTGAATTGCAAGCGTGCTAAGCCGTTGATCCCCGGTGAAAACCGGGCTGATATAGAAAGCAAAAAATCGAAAGATGGCGAGATGGCTTTCACGATACTGAGAAATATTTAAATTTTATTGCGGAGCCTTTTTTTTTCAGTGCAACGCTTATCCGCGGCGCTTGAGAATTTCTTTGCTCGCCGGTGTTGCTTCGCGACCAGTGTGCGAGAGCTCACTGCAGGCCGAGGAAAAACCGTGGAGCATGAGCGGCGGGCACAGGTACCCGCTCAGCTGTATAAAAGCTTTTGACTTTCGATAGAACGAAGGAACGAACGAACGAACGAGGAAAAAAGCCATATCGCAGAGGTTTCGGCGCGGTGGTCGCGTTGCAAGTGGAGAAGGAAATCTCACCGAGCGTATATCGGGGGGGGGGGGGGGGGGGGGGTATAGCAGGTAATGAAAAAAAAAAAAGTATACTGAAGGAAAAAAGTCTTCGAGGCGTAAAAGAAAAAGCGAGGGCGCGAGGCAGTGTCGACTGCGACGTTCCCTCGGTTTTTTTCCTCGCCTCGTCTCGTTCACCGTCGACGAGGATGAGATGAGCATCAGCTGAGCCGCTCGGAGGAGAGGAGAATTGCCGAGAAAGAGACAAACGAAACGGGATAGGTGGGAAAGAGTAAAAAAAATAATTAAAAGAAAATAAAAAATGAAACGAAAAAGCGCGAGTGGAAGTGGGAGAGAGAGAGAGACTTGGTCGGACGGGATCGAATGAAAAGCTCCGCGAACTCTCGTCAAGAGCAAACATCGAGCGTGTAATTCGCTCTTTAAAGAACACTTGGACGATAATTAAGCCGACATGGTGTAGAGGCATGCGCGAGGGGGCGGAGAGAAAGAAAAGGAAGTATACGAAGACGGGGTGAGGTCGACGGGGTTTGGCTGTCTGCAGGGTGGGTCGCGTATGTGTGAGTCTCGCGAAGGAAAAGAAAAGAAAAAAAATAGGAAAAGAGACGAAACGAGTCGGCGAGAGAAAGGGAGTAAGGGAGAAAAAGAAATGACGGTTGAGTGGGTGAGGACGGGCCGCGCTCACTCTGAAAAGATCCTTTTCTGTTTATTTTTCGTTACCCTGGCATGGAAAGACACGTGGTGTGTGGTTTTAATTAGCACCGGGGATGCATTTTCGCAGGCAACCCCCAGTACGCTCCTTTTTATATATATACATATATATATGTATATGTACATATATATATATATATACACATTAACTTCCCCTTCTTTCCTCGCCGCACGGAGAGTCAAGCCGACTGAAGAATTTCGCGGGGGCTTACAATTTACCTACCCTCGTGTTTCACCTACCACTCTCTTGCCTAACTTGCTCGTATACTCTTTTTTCTGCTAGACTCTCGCTGATGCTGCGCTTTTCTTTGCCTCGAGATTTTTTTTCACCATATTTTTCGTTCAGTCAAGAAACTATCCAGGTTGAATCTAACAGAATCATGTGTCAGTTACATTGATATAATTATTTTATGCAATATCGATTTAGTAACTTATCACGTGTTTCTACTGATCACAAAGCAACACAAGAGAACGCCGTCGGCGGCAGAATTGACTAGGATCGGTAGCAGCCAAAAATAATATTTTTCAAACTTCTCCAGTTGAATGGCGTTAATTCACGCTCTATTCCGCATGCAAATATAAAACATCGGTAACTAAACGAGACACAATATGAGGGGGAATGTACGAGGATTGCTAGAAGCAGCTCGAAACATTGTTCGAGATCACCAACATGTCGTCAATTTGTGCTGCGTTAGGCGTCGAGAGAGCCAATTCGACAGAAACAAAAACAAAGACAAAAAAAAACATAAACCCCGTCGGGTCTTTTTTTCTCTTACATCTCATTTCAGAACTGGATACGAGTCTCCCAGTCCATGTCCCTCAATGCCGAGTTACCGTCAGCCGAACCTTCTGAATATCCACGCGTTTTATTCGTCGCCGGTTTTTATACAGCGCCCGCTCGACGCCATGGGTTAATTTTTTTATTAGCTCGAAAACCACTCGACACTCGTCGCCGTCGTCGACGAATAAGTCGACTTCGTCGTCGTAGTCGTAGAGGATCTCCCTCGTAAAAAGGATCGACCACCCTCCGCCGCCTCTCTCCAGCTCCGGTGCGGCATTTATCCATCCTCTGTCGTTCCTTCGTCTCTCCTTCGTATCGCGCGCTTTCGTGGAGTCGGCAAGCAATACCATCCAAGTCTGCCCATATCTCTTTCATTTTCTACCTTCCTATTCTTACGGACTTTCTTCCGCGGCTCCACTTTCTAGCACTTATTTTCCTTCTTTTCACGACTCAAACTGCTCCAACGCAGCTCACGGTCTTTCCAGTTTCGCTCACCCTCCGGACGAATCTACACGCCAAGCAGGCTAAATAAGCTCTACTAAAAGAACTCACGTATATTCGTAAGGAGCATTAAATTATCTCAAACAAAATTAAGACACTTGATGTCTTGCTTGTGTGGCGTTACGCGAGTCACTCGCGAACATCGACTTCTTTAATTTCTATAATTTTAATTAACTCATTCAGTAACTTACCCTGTTGCAGGTACGGTGCAAATGGATGAGCTGGCAACCGATTTCCACGGAGACACATTCAAGAGACGATTCACTTTTCTGTGCGCGAATGAATCTCAAACGTCGACGGCTCATCTTTAAGAAAATAAAAAGAATTTGGGTTAATAATGAACCGACGCAATTAAGATAGAAAGCTGAATAGTCTGTGAGGCTAATAAACAATCTCGTCGTGTAATCGTAGAGAGGAGAGTATAAGAAAAAGTAAAATTAAGGCAATAAAGGAGTTTGGCACAGTCGAGAGTTCTGAAACTCAGTGAAAGCAAGACGTTTACTTTTTTCGCTCACTTTCACTCTTCCGCTATATACACTCTCTTAAACTTTCTCACTCGTTTCTAAAGCCGTACAGCGCCGGGGCAGCGGTGGCAGGTGAAGGAGTCAAGAACTTAAGACCTTAAGCAGCGCACGGCCACGGGCCCGCGGGGTGCTTAGAATCTCTTAAAGGGTGCTAAACTCGTTTCTCGCGCAAGCACGCGCCATTCATTATAACGAGAGCCAAGACTATGTATATACATATACAGCATTTACCAAGGAAATTGAATGCCCGAGCGTGCGTCGAGCTCTCCGGTCGTTCGCGTGGGCAAATTCTTTCATTCTCGACATCGTGTCGACGAGTTCACCGGTGGACAACGAACGATTCCGGAAACTCGTTTGGGAGAACAGGATTGACCGGTGCTCCAAGAACGCGCCGATGGTAAGCAATTTCGTATCCCAAAGTGCTCCATAATCATAAGCATACAAAGCTGATATGATCCTCGGCGATGTTTGCTGAAAACAGAAAACGAATACATAAGTACAACATAGTTACGTGTAAAGTTAGCGTGGCATCAAAAAAATGAGTAGGTTCGAATAGGAGTGGTGGTGACGAAGATCGACGTGGCATAATCGCATGGAATTTACCTTCCCGGGGTATTCTCAACGCCTCACCCTCGCTCTCCAAACTCCACCCACCCCGAGGGCAGATCACCCTCCCGATGAGGCAAAAAGAGACCTGAATCTTGAAGTGCGCGTCGGAAAAGGAAAAGCCCGATCACGGACACAAATAAATCGTTCTCCCTCCCGTCCTATTTATCCCCGTCACTATCGCCTCGACTCCTTCAGGAGTACCACTGTACACCGCATTGGGAGGAAACGGAGCGAGATCGACTATGCGAGAACGAAGAGTGAAACGTCGAGATCGTGATCTGAAGTTCGTCAGTGCATTATATAATGTAAAATCAATCGTTCCGCAAGGTATTCATTGGAGCAATTAAAGCCTCCGGCAGCCGTGCGATTACCTCTTGCTACGCGCGTTTGTGGCGATCATTTTTTTCTTCTCCTGGCATCCCCGCCACTCCGGGCCCCGTGTAAATCGACTCTAGGTGCGCGTCATTAAGTGCGCGTAAACTTTCGCCAATTAATCTCCCCGCTAATTATTAAGGCATATAGAGAGAAGAGAAGAGTGGCGAAGGGGGGGGGGGGGGAGCGAGGTAAAGGGTGGTAGCTAGGAGCAGCCCCCAACCTCGCTATTCTATGTACGCCATCCACATGCCACGTACCCAAATACATACATACGCATATCCGTACGTGTACCGCGGGTACGAAACGTCAGTGCTCCTTTCTTGCGCGGTGTTCTAGGCTTGTGGGACGCGACGAGTAAATTGATTAGAATTAAAGGGTTGGGCGCGCGCGCCCGGGCGCTAAGGGCGAAGGGTGTGAGGAGATGCTCGCGAGGGTTGCCGCTGGTGCTGCTGCTGCTGCTGCTGCTGCTGCTGCTGCCGGTGGTGCTTCTGCTTCGAGAGTTATAGTAGGTACAACGTGCGAGCTTCGCGGTGACCACAGCCTCGACGCTGATTGGTGGAGTCAAGTTTGTGGCAAGATGGCTGCTCCCCGCTTTGCAAAAGGGGGTGCGATGGTGCTCCGCGTTGAGGGCGGCAGGTATAGTACCTACTACACGTACTCTTCCTCTTGCTCTCCGTCGGTCTCCCTCAGACCCTCTTCTATTCTCAGTTCGCGAGAGCAGAAGCGCCGGCAGCCGATGTTCCCGGGTCTTCCCGTTGCATCTCCGTCTCACCGTTCGCCAGTTCCTCCTCTCTATGGCCTCTAAGATGCTTCCAGCAAGCGGCACTATGTGCCAAATAGATGTATGTACGTGTACACCCGCCAACCAGTTCGAAACAATGCCGGTCGTTGCACAGCGAGCTCAGGCAGTGCCCACCCCCAAACCCGCCACCCTTCACTCCGGGACTATCCTCGTATACCGTCCACCTATACAACCTGTGCCTATCTCCATCTATTTCTAGTTCACTCGGTAGTTGGCTCAATTCTCGTTCCCTCTCTCCATCGGATCCAAAGTCCTACCCCGTTCAGCCGTATGTCCGTCCTACCTCGCGAATTCTCCGTCTCTCGTTCCCTCTCAACAAACCTCTCATCTTTCCGTCTCGCATCCAATAAGGACACGCGTATACGCGAATCGTTCTATAGTTCTACCCACGGATGTTCGTACCGAGGAAAACAGAACCCGCAGGTACAGCGAGGTAAGTACGCCACCATCTCGCGCCCTACCACCCCTTTCTCACCACCAACCTGCCGTACGTTTCGTTCTCTCAAAGAGAATGTGATAATACGAAGAACTTTGCCTAATGAGTTAATAGTAGGTACCTTACTCTATACTTTGCTCTCCACCACCTCGTTTCCCCGGGATTTCGCCGGAGCGAGAAGAGAGGGTGAGGGGATGAATACACGTCGGATGCGGAATGCATGAGGTACGATTGTGTGCGCTCTGTACGTGTGTCGAATGAGAGAACCTTCATTTTCGAGTTGTCTTGTTTACCCTTTATTCCCCAAAAAAAAAAGTCTTCTTGAATTCCCGCCGAAAGATGATGCTCCCGTTTGTATAATATTATTGTCCTCCAGACCGAGAATTCATCTCGTTAATACATGAGCAGTTAAGAAATAATACCGCTAATTAAATAATAATCGCGTAGGTGAGTAACCCGTAAGTTTTTCTCCGTTGGATCGGACGAGGAGAGCGACGCGAATGAATAGGAGAGAAAAGTGCAACCAATAATTTTATTTTCCGCGATAAAGCACGGCCTCCCGTAGACTACGCGGTAAAGGGGATTGGGGGGCGAAGGGGGTGGGTGTGCTCGTCAACCGGCACGAGGCGAGCAGCGCACCGAGCGTCGAAAAGATAGAGAAGGAAAGGAAGTAAAAGTGCGAGGTGCCGCGAGGGTTGCGGAGAACGCGAGGGAAAGAAGAAAAAATGTGGAGTAAGAGAAGGCGGAGGATGGTCTCGGGGACCGCGAGAGCGCGTATCTTTAGTAAGTAAACAGAGCGCCTTATGAATTTTAAGCAGCAGGGCGCAACGACCAAAGCGTTTTTCCTTTGAACAAGCTTTTATATACGAGCCACGCGGTAAGAAGGCCAACGCAATTTTAGGGGCGGATGGAGGGAAGGGGGATGATGGCGTAAAGTAGATGCCAGTGAAGATTGTGTAAACAACCTATGCCCGCGGTTTTTACAGTTTTCGCTACGGCACATTTTTGTTGCCTTTGCGTATAATGAAACCGCATGTGCAGTTTAATTTATCCTGCATGCGTTAGAGTTGGCAGTGTATTCGAAACGCTTATCCACGCGATGGCAAGTTACCGCAGTCTTGTTTTGATATTGATTTCCGGGTACGAGGCACAACGTTTTACGGGGTGGGGAGAGGGTGAGTGGGCAGACTATCTAAGCATTCTAATGGGCCAGGACGAGGGATTCTGCGCGTTGCCATGCACACGTGTCTCTAATGATTTTAGTGTACCAGCAGGATAGTTACATAATGTGCGATGCCCAGGTATAGGACACATAGTACATAAGAGGTTGTAGTCAGCCGGGCGAGAACCGCACTGGAGAGAGAGAGCACGTATAGGATCGTTCCCGTTCCACCTTGTGCGTTCACCGCGAACCCAAGAGGACGTGGACTCGGGAGGTACCGGGGTCAGGAGAAGGGTGAGCTTTTCTCGGTGTAATATGTCGAGGTGGCGCTACGACGACGGGTGTAGGCAGGCCTTGTGGGATTCTTAATGGCAAGAGAGGCCTCCGAGGCAACACAGCGGCTATTAAATGCACGCACTATTCCTGCAACCTATATATATCGAGAAATATCCCCTCTCTCGACATCCACCCACTCCAACTCGTACCTACTTAAAGCAACCGAGCGAACGAATGAGCTTTCTCCTCGATCGTCGTAAAGATTGCGGAATAATTCATCTGAAAAATCAGAAAACACTCATTATAATAAATTCGTTAAAATCGGACTTAGGCATCGAGATGGACGTTAGTAATAATGCAACGAATTTCATCGATTATTCAGCAATGAAATCTCTATGGCAATAATAACGAGTACGGATCGCTATTGTCCGAATAGCATAAACTTTGATGTAGTTTAATTTATTATTTTTTTCAGAATTTATTTGAAGAATGTAGAGTCAACGATTTTATGCAGAGAGTAATTCCTCCACAGCCGATCCGACGTTCGACACTTTACCATGTATTTTTTGCTCCCTTCGATTTCAAAAAGCTTTCGGGGTTCCCTCGTTCTCTGATTGGTTGACCCTGGCCACGCCCTACATATAAGGGTCGCTCGCCCAAGTACTATGAACCCTTGTGTGCCTCGCTCGAGCCCGAGTACACTTATGTGCCTGGGCGGTATATATGTATATATATATATGTATTTACGCCTCGCGTATCCCATCGAAGCCCGGTACACGCCGAGGGACGAATAGGTCCGAGGTGGAATAAAAAAAATAAAGAAAAAACAATCCCTCGAGATTTGAGCTCGTAAATATTCGTTCGAGTTTCGTTGCCAAAAATGGACGACGAATTCTCGGAGCTAAAGAAAATTGCTGAAGCAACTAACCGCTGTTTCTACCGAAATGTTCCTGGTGGTTCTGAAACTTGCGGTAACTCCCTTCCGCTTCGGAGGTTTGCCGAGCGACGTTGGAACAATCCTCACTGGTCATTGCATTTCGTGTCGAACAATGATGTGGTCGTGGCAAGACGAATAGTCGTTGAATCCCGCGTGGCATATCTTCGAGCAGCAGTAAAATCTCGTAACTGAAAAAACCAAGAATAAAAACTTAGAGATTTCGTTTGTACGATAGATCACACTAATATAAAACAGTCGATGATAACGCGACCCGGAATTTGAGTCCCATTTGCCATCGGAGCTTAAAAATATTCCAACTTTCGTTGCATCGCGACGGGTGTTAAAAATCGTTGAGCAATAAGTGGTTGAAAATTTGTATGCATCATTGGTAGAAAATGGAGCGTTCAAAAATTTACCGGAAAAATGAATTTTAACCTCACTGACCCGTTTTACCCTTGCTGACCCGTTTTGCCCCACTGTTTCATTTTCCCTCGCACACATCTACCGTTCTTGTAACCCAAATTTCGCTGACGAGTCCGCGTCATAGCGAAACGAATTTTCGTCAAATATTAATCGACATTCTGTATTGAAAAATATTGGATGACAACCTTCGAGATCTCGTTTGTACGATATTTTAATAACGCTAATGGTACAAAAATAATCGGTCGAACTGACAAAATTCCGATAACTGAATCGGGAATTTTTCGTAATCGCTCGTCTTTCGAATAAATAAATACACACACGCATACACACATGCAAATCTCTCGCCCATTCTTCCCGTTACCGTATGTGGAAATACCTTTATTTCACAGTGGATGACAAGATGATTCTGAAATTATAAAGCCATGGTAAAAGTTATGACAAAACACAATCCCGTCCTATTTGAGCTCGGAAATGTCCGTTACACTTTCGCCGTATATGGATTAGAGGTGGGCGTCGACTGTGTAACCGGTCCTTGTTTTTATCAATCGTCATGGCAGCTGCATTTTAACTGTACGAACTTCCACGATTCAAATTTTGTAGACTAACGGATTATCAATTTTTTCGACACGCTGAACTTTCCGTACAGGCCGCATTAGTCACCGTGGCACGCAACGTGTTAAAGAAACGAAATTTTTTAATAAATTCGTCTTATACCTTCGTTTCGATGATTAAGTGAATTTATTCTATATTCGAAAATAACGAAAATAAGAATTATTGCGAAGTCAACGCGGGACGAAAGTTTGTTTACATACAAGCTAGATTCCAAAATGGTGGCAAAATTGATCAAAGGCAATAATGGCGGTCGAATCCAACCAGAAAGATGTTTTCGCAGCTTCGAACTTTTTTCTGTGCTCGAACAGGACGTGGTATAACAATAAAAAATAAATGGCATATCAAATATTGTCAGGAATAAAGCGGACGGTCATTCTTGGTCGATCGACGCGTAGAGCAATAACCATTACGGGACATCTCCAGTCGTGATGGAGGAACAAAAATATGTGAGAGGCTGTATAACAAAGGATAATTGCCACAATAACTGACCTTTGTCGTTAGCGAAATATCGCTGGCGTTCCTGGAACGCGAATGCTCGTAAAATCTTGAGTCTTCCATAATCTGAATGCCAGTGAACGGTCTCTGATCAAAAAAGCACGGGATAAGGAACTTTGGGATCTCCTCTGTATGATATTCGATAATACTAACGGAAAAACAAAACATGTACCTAACAAAGCCTCGATGCGCACTGACTGGCTGCTGGGAAGCGTGCTGCGGGACATCGACAGCCGTCGATATGGTGAGGGCGCTCGAGACGGGAGAACTCTACTACGAATTTAGTTTTTGGCTTTATCCGCGGTGTGTTGTGGCGCGCGCGTCAGTGCTTCGAGCGCTTCAAAACAATCTTCTGTTAGGGGACAATTTTTGTGAGAATATTGACTGAAATGATCGAGGAACACGACGAACGCGAAGCGATATGCGATTCGGTGGTAACTATAGTTGCAATTATATCGGTGCATCGATAACAGAAGAAACCATAATGTAAGAATATTCAATTTATCACCGTTACAATCATTCTAACCTAACTTTCAGAACTCGCTGGTGGAAGGTTGTCGCTTGCCGGTTAGAATGCACGGCACTGAGGACTGGCGTAAGTAGAAAAGATTCTGCACAAAATTAGCTTTCGTTAACGACCAAATAACTTCCCGCCGAATATCACACCAGTTCCTACTGAAAAACTCTGTCGCGGAGGGTGTAAACATTTTTGTGACACTGACACTGCAGTGAAAAGTGTCATTAGTTGCTGTGACGTGCAGTCTCGAACATTTCCGGGATCGTTGACCGAAATGATACTTTCGTCCTCGTTTCCCAATGATATTTCCTTACATACATTTAACGATGAGGTTTCTATCAGTGTAATCAAAGTTGCCACTTGAAACTTGTAGGTTATGAACCAAGCAAACTGAGAACCTTGTATAAGTATGTGTACACAGAATGCCTACTTTTTTTTTGGTCCTCACTTCTACAAATCAATAATTTATCGTATTATCGGAGTATCCATTTATATTCCGGTTCAGTCATGACATTCCTAACATAACGATACTTGCAGCTCTTGCCGAAATCATCAGCGTTAAGGATGTGCGAGGAATCAAATGTTACTACGTTCATTACGTAGATTGTAAGTATGACACGGAACGTTTAGACGATGGTTCTATAGCATGCGAGAAAGAAATTGGATGGGGCGTTACTCTTGGAGCATTGCTTTGTAGTTAATAAAAGACTAGACGAATGGGTCTCGGAGACGTGTCTGGACACAAGGAAAGTACAATATCCAAGGCGAGATGGTACGACACCGGGAACAGGTGCGGCAACGCCGAAGAAACAAGCACCTAGCAGGCCACCGAGTCCGACCAGCATCAATAGCGAGCCAGTCAATGGATCCGCAGTTCTGCAGGCTGCGCTGCAAAAGAAAATAGCTGCCAGAAAAAGGAATCGAACGTTTCTGGAGAACGAGGACTCTCAGGAGGCTCCGGCACATATACCGCCACCTGCGGCTGGTCCAAGACCCTCGCAAGGTTCAATGGTCGCTCACCATGGCCATGACGACGTCGTCACCAGGATGAAAAACATAGAACTCATAGAGCTCGGTAGGCACAGGATAAAGCCATGGTATTTCAGTCCGTATCCCCAAGAAATGGTGAATTTACCGTGCATCTACATATGCGAATTTTGTCTGAAATACCGAAAAAGTCGGAAGTGCTTGGAGAGGCACTTGGCAAAATGCAATTTACGGCATCCGCCTGGCAACGAGATATACAGAAAAGGACCGATATCGTTTTTTGAGATCGACGGACGAAAGAACAAGAATTACGCTCAGAATCTGTGCCTACTAGCCAAACTATTTCTCGATCACAAAACCCTTGACTACGACACCGATCCATTTCTTTTCTACGTGATGACGGACTTCGACAGTCGAGGGTTTCATATAGTAGGCTATTTTTCAAAGGAGAAAGAGTCTACGGAAGATTACAATGTAGCGTGTATACTCACACTGCCGCCATATCAGAGAAAAGGATACGGTAAATTGCTCATAGAGTTCTCCTACGAGTTATCGAAGTTCGAGGGTAAAACTGGATCACCGGAGAAGCCGCTTTCCGATCTCGGATTATTGTCGTACAGGAGTTACTGGGCTCACACGATACTCGACATTCTGCTCAATGTCAAGCCGCTCGTCGAAAACGAGAAAGCTCAGATAACGATAAACGAAATATGCGAGCTCACGTCTATAAAGAAAGAGGACGTTATATCAACACTGCAAAACCTCAACCTCATTAACTATTACAAGGGGCAATACATCGTTACGTTGAATAGGTGGGCTGCTTCATTAATGCTACATACGTATATATATATGTATCCTCAATGTTTTTTTTTTATTTTAATGAAGCGCGATACAATTATCGTGCTCGCGATTAAATAATACGAACCACCGTACTGATGCTTAACCACAGTTTTGCCCACAGGGAAATAATCGAGCAACACTCGGCGGCGATGGAAAAACGTTCGATAAGGATAGATCCGAAGTGTCTGCACTGGACACCGAAAGACTGGAGCGTCAGAGCGAAATGGTGAAAGAGCTCGTGAGACATCGAGAGACAATAAAACTGCGACGCTAAACCGTCTATTAAAAATTATTTTCAGGAATCCTGGAAGTGACTACGTGCGTTTAACCGGTGTACAAAATTGTATATAAAAAAAATACATTGCAAGAGATAGAGAGATGGCGCGTTGGCGTGTTTTAACGATAACGGCCGTTCGTGATTTACGCTCGGGCGTAGATTCAACACACACCGGTCGCATAATTAATTATATAAAATAAATACCATCACCGATCTGATTAACGGATTCTGCCAGGTCACAGATTCGATTACGATCGGCTAGTCCGACGGGTGGGAAGATAAATGCATACTGAGAAGCTATTAAAAAAATTGACAATGACATAAATAATTAAATACGATCGACCGAATCGTGCGTGCGCGAATGAGCACAATACTGGAACCGACCATTTTAATACAGTGACTATAGAGACTTTTTTTTCCTTCTACTTATTCTGTTTACCGTTTATATTTTTAAATCACGCATACGTGAATTAATGATTCGCGGTCATCGATTTGTACAGGACTCCACTAATCTAGTAGAATTGTAAATAAATGTGATTTTATAAGGTACGAATGGCGTAATGCGTAAATCCTCAACCCGCAACGGCGACATTCCTCATTCGAGAATGGAATCAGCTTCGAAAATAGATTATTATAACGGATAGACACAATACCATAGCCTCAATAACCACTGTTGAGATTTTCTTTTAATACAGCATCTTTCTATATATAGATAGATATATATATATTTTTTATATTCAACAGTAACATCACAGTAGCTTCATATACAATACATTTTTTTTGTCCTTTTTCATATATAATAATTTTTTTCTTTTTTTTTATATGCAACCTTTGTTTCGTTACGGCGGCGATTGCGACGTCGCGAGTGCCGGCGTAACTCTCTACAACCAGTGCAGCCAAACCGCTAACCGATGCGAGAGTGGAGGTAAATTTTACCCGCGATCTGGCTACACTGTCTACAAACAAACGTTTACTCGACGGAGGCGAAAGGCTTTATCCTCACACGAGCGTACAGAAATTTCAGCGCGCGACCGTTTGTTTTCAAACACGATTGAGACTCGGCAGAGGCCGTACAGAGGTCGTTCTTGGCGCCTGTTCAGTGCAAAATGCGCAAGCGCAGAACCGCAATTCGTGTGAGCATCCAGCCATTGTCAGAGACAGTACAGCATGTTGTTTAGTGTTTGTGTGTTTGCTTCGCGACAACACGCGCCGGCAAGTGTACATTCGAAACAAATTTTCAACGGTTGCAAGTATATGGGCGATATTCGTGTGATGCGAATAATATACACGATATGGAAACTAACCATGACGCGACCATAATACATACTTTTTCTTTTTGCTTGTTTCTTTTTTTCATTCATCATACATAATACGAGTGACACATAAATTATATAACATCGAGCGCAATCGTTCGTCCAGCAACGGTTTTTCTTTGTCTACGATCGCGCGAATAGAGAATGTGACAAATGTAATGTAACCGGGAGTGACCAAGCGTCGTCGTTGATAATATCGAAGATTCAGTGAAACGCAGCCAACGATGAGGGGAGCAACAACAATAACAACAAGAACAACAACAACAACAACGATGATAAGGTCAGTGGGTGGGCGGGACGTTAACGACCATGAGAAATAAGATGAGCGAGTCTGTCGAGAATAAGCCGCGAAAAATACTCATCGCGTTAATTAATACGCAGCGTGCAAGCCTCGATAAATGACAATAATAATAATAATAATCTCAGGTTTTGACAGCCTCGTCGTTATTCAGTGGGATGGCGAGTTTCCTCTTCGACACTCTTCGCAACGTGCCTGCACGAGAGGCAGTTACAATACAACTCTCTTTTTTTTTTTTTTTTCTTTTCTTCGCATTTTATTATAATTTTTTTTCTTCTTTTCTCTCTTAGCTTAATTTATTTCTCGCTAAAGTGCGCGTCGGCGCTACACCACTCGGATTGTCAAATAAATTTATAAAATAAAGTCAGCGCTAATTATATATATATATATATATATATAGTTTGCCTGGCTGAAAAAAACTGATCGAAAGAGCAGAGTTACCGCATTAGAATTATCGAAACGTTGGAGAATTTAAAATCCTTAGTGGCAAGCGACCGAATAACACTTTTGCGACCGTATTATTTTAATACAGTATATGTATAGTACACTCACGGTTGAACAGTAGACGGCAATGTGGCTGGACAGAATACGGCATGCGGTAGAGATCACGATTTTTTTTTTTGTAATTTTTTTTTTCTGGCTGCGACACGTTTCCGTCTCGTTTTATATCGAACAATGCCTGGACTCTGATGATTTTGGCGGGGAGTGGTGGGGGGGCGGAGAGGAGGGGGGGGGGAGGCGTTCCTTAATCGTCGAAGGATGCCAACGGTCGCGCGTTTGTACTCAATTCACCGTCGGATATTATCGTCCCGGTAACGGAGACTGCAACAAATCGTTTGATAGTTTTCACGTTAGAAATTTTGATTACACAACTAATTCACCAAAACATCGTCGAGAATGTTTTTTTTTTCAGACATTTCGCGTGTTGTTCAATGCGAATAATTGATTTTCGTCCGAAACCGCGGTGACGAAGAAGAACTTTGACGCGCGACATTTAAAACGTTTTAACGCGACTCGCACACACGAGACTTGTATAAATATAAATTCACGCGCACAGTCGAGCGATTGCTGGGAGCGACGGTAAAATCGGGACGGGGCGGGAGGGGGAAACGCATGTATACAAAAAAAACTACTTTCGTCCAGCCGTTTGCCTGAACAATAAGACACTTAACAGTTTGTTTTTTTTTTTTTTTTTTTTTTTTCCGATTACCCTTAGCGGGCAATCGATTAATGATTAATCCTCTTTTTTTCATTTTTTTTTTTGCATATACGTCTCTCTTTCCCTCGGTCTTTATATTGATTCACGTGTAACAACACAATAGTATATTATCGATCGGTTCCAATGGATGCGATTTGAGAATGTTATTATTTCAATCGGTATTATGGACGTCGAACGGATTCACGTGAAAAATATTCATTGCCCATTGAGTTTCGAGGAGGTTTAGAGTACATTATTTGACCGAGATATATACTTGATAAAATTGATTCGCGCCTCTGGATATGCCAAATTTTTTTTTGTTTTTTTTTTTGTTTTTTTTTCTTCCTTCCGTCACCTCGACCGAATATTATAGAGCTGTCCTTGCACACTCTACACAAACAATTCAATTCAATATATTCAATAGGTCAATTTAGTTTAACCGGGCTCGAGGTAAATTTACAATGGAACATCGAACTTTTTGGAAACGCCATCAGACGTGCTCGGGCCTCGAGCGTCGATCACTTTATTTCACTTCTTTTTTTCTATATCAAAGTGCCTCACCGAGCCGTTCTTTCAGGAGTCATCCCGATATGTGTGTTACCCTCACGGATCATCATTAATTCGATCGTTGAACGTTAAACGTCAACGCGACAATTTTTAATGCCAGGTCCAATCGAAAAAAAAATTATCCCAACCGGAAATATTTCAAAGCACTTTCGCCAGTCTCTAAGCCCTTGCCCGCCAGATATTTGTTATTTTTTAGAATCTCTGTCTTAGAGTATTGAAGATACAAAATCTACGATAGAAAACGAAACAGATCCTCGAACATTATTTTTTTTTTCTTTTACCTCACATTCAATATCGACGCGATACTCATTATCGTTATTAATATTAATATTAATATATATATATATATATAGATATATATATATATATATGTATATGTCATCGTTACATCCGTTAACGTTATTGGGTATTATTAGTTTCCTTTAATCGTTATTGTTACTTGTAAAGTTATATTTTATTCACGCTTATAAGATTTAGTAATCCTTAGAATTTTGTGGATTTCTTTCATTTTCTCTTCACATTATTAGTAGTATTTTTTTTATAATACAGATTGTCATTTGTTCATATTTTTCTTACTTTTTCGCATTCTCACCGCCGCAAAGTGCGAGGTAAAATCGTTCAACGATTCGAATTCTCATCGTGACAGGTAATTCGTACGTTCGCAACTGGACTCTGAAAACTTTGCGACGGCGACGAATGTCTTGTAGTTTTTTTTTTTTTTTTTTTTTTTTAATATATAATTCACGACTCCCGATCGAGAGCGCCTCGCTATAGCTGCGCAAGGTACTCGCGCTTGAGCTTTTCGATCGACGATTAAACGCATCATCCATCTCTCCCATTAAACTCTATATAATTTTTATATTAACATATATATGTATATATATATATATATATATATACACGCATATATGTATACACACATATATACATACATATTCATTCGTATATTCTTTAATTTGACTAACTTACGAAAATTGTGCTCGCACTTTTTTTTTTTTTCAATTATTATCGTGATCTCGGTTCATCGCTATTCCCGCCGTCCAAAAGATTTTTCCATTTCTTTGGCATCGTCGCTTCATCGAGTTTACCACAAAAATTCACCACCTCATGCTTCACGAGATCGAAGGAATATTACGCTGATTCAGGTCTCAAAATTTCGATTTTTTTTTTCTTTTCAAATATATATATACGCCTCACTTACAATTTATTTTGCACTTGACAACGAGAGTGAAGCGAGCGAAAGGGAACGATTTCGTGCCCGACGGGTTCGCAGAACGGTCTCGCGCCGAGGCCAGTCCGTCGCTCACGCGTTCTACGCTCGGGCGTAAATATTTATTATTCGGCCGAACGAGACTCCCGTGTCGATATAGCAGTTTAACGTATTAGTAGCAGCGGCTTTATTATTCTTATTTATATCGTTTATCGTACCGTACAAATTCTCGTACGTTAACCCTTTGCGGCACGGTGGGACGCTCAGCGTCCCAACTGCGCCGCCGTTTTTTTTTTTACGTTTCAAGTAGACATTCATTTATTTTCGTGAACTTTCTACAAATTCATGATGATATAATATTAATAAACCCGAAATTGTACTCTAATGCTCTAAAAAATTCGCAAATTTGTTAATATAAATAAACAAATGCAAAAAAAGTACCCTTTTTCGAGAAAAAATTCATTATTGACGAAACTTATGATTGCATTCAATAGAGAATTCATACATATAGGTTTTTGGGGGCGCTGATTTTGAATCTCGCATCAGATTGACGAAATTCAAAATGGCGGATTCAATATGGCGGACTGAATTCGTTAAATGTTGGATCCGCCATTTTAGATGATCGAATTTCGTAATTCTGATAGCAGATTCGTGATCAGCGACCCCAAAAACTTATAATGCACCATTTCTTTTGAAAAAACTGTGATCTGAAAAATGTGTGCATGAAAGGGTTAATCCTCCCTCGCGTTCGTTACACAGTGTGCGTTACGTTATTTTCTTTGTCACGGAGAATTCGTGTTAGCGACCGGTGCGTCGGTTCGGCGAGTGTCGAACAACGCCAGGAACGGTGCGAGTTCTCGTGTTAGCGAGAGATAAACGTGACATCGAACCCCTTGGATTGAGGTCACCGTGCAAACACCGTTCGCGTGTACGTCGCCCGGCTCGTCGCGTCCGACGGCGAACGCTGTGTGCAAACACCGTCGTACCTCGCTCTCTCCAGTGGGCTTTGAAGATTCATCGACTCGCTCTCTTCACACTCCCCTTCGCCTCGGACAATTCTCTTTGTCCGTCCGTGAAAAACATTCTCGCCAGACCGAAAAATCATCCGTGTCGACGCGGCAGTTTCCGTCGCCTCTGACGTTAAATTTGAACTTGATAATCCTCGACGAGTTCCAGACGGAACGCCCAAGGGAATGTTTCCGATACACGTATTTTTTTTGTTTCTTTTTCTTCTTTTTTTTTCGACGATAATCGCTTACAAGCCAAAATCCACGCTCTCCTGATTCTGTATTCTCTTCTGATAGTCCTCGAGGTAACTGTCGACGTTACGAAAAATTCCAGTGTTCGCCTGGTACATCAGGGTCTCGAGAATTCGCTCGTTTTCGATGGCTTTCGATGGCAGGACGATCTGAGAACGAGACACGATTCATTGGTTAGTAAGATTTTTTTTTTTTTTTTTTCTTTTAGGGTGGAGGATTTTTTTTTCTTTTTTTTTCTATCTTACCCGTATAAGTTCCTGGGGCGTTATTCGGTACAATTTGAGTTCCCTGCTGAGTCTCTCCATTATGCATTTAAATTCGAGCTTCGCGTCGAGCTTCGTCGAGGTCTTCGTCTTGATTCTGTGCCTCGCCCAGTTTAACATGGCTTCGAATTTTTTGATCTCGACTACCTCGAGACTGCGGCACATTATCGTCTGCACCATCGACTCGCTCAGCGTCAGGAATTCCGGATTCTGAAAGAGCTGATAGGCCCGGGTCTCCACGAATATTAGAATCATGTTCACGAGCTCCGAGGCCGACGTGTAACGCCAGTAATAATTCTCCAAGGCGCAAAGCATCACGCACACGATCTCGATTCGCAAGAATTGTTTGGCGTGATGGAAACACGCCTGCAGAAGCTCCGGCAGATCGTAGTGCTCCGCGGCGCATATGAGACCGGGAATGTTGCTGCAGGTGAGCGGACAAGAGCCGGTATGCAGGTAGTCCAGGAGAATCCTGAAGGTCTCCGGATCGAACTCGATAATGTCGAACTGACGGCAGGGCAAGAGAAAAATGTTGATAAAAAAAAAATGTCGCTTTTTTTTTTCATCCACTCGGCAAAAATAATAAATCGTACATCCCACAAAAAATATTTTTCGATCGACGATCAATTTTTTTTTCCGGTTTGCTTTGCCAAATGTTTTTTCTGTTTGAAATCAAAAGTTTCCAAACGCATCGACTGTCGACGATTCGTAACCGACAATTTCTCTAGAGTTAACGCGGATACATTTTTTTTTTTACTTTCAAGAAGATTAATTCGTGAAATTAATTTTCAAAAAAAAAAAAAAAGAAGAAAAAATTGTCTGCGAACAAAAATATGGTTTGCACCAAGCTTTGGGAAATTCGTTGCTCACCTCGGTTTGGGCGAGTTTCGCTCGATCTATCTTCTGAGCGTTCGCGCAGACGCTCAGCCTCGGAACAGCCAGAGCCTGATTCGATTTGTCTTTATCCTTCGTCTCTTTGTCTATGAAGCGGAGAACCAAGATATTCGTGTTTATTACAGTTGAGAGAACGCCGTCCAATTAAAAAAAAAATAAAATAAAAATATAAAAAAACAAATAGTCTTACTGCTGCAGTCCTGAGCGCTGACCCATCGTTTCCGGTCGTCGCTGTGCAGAGTGCTTCCGTGTTTCCGTCTTCTGCTCCATCCGGCGGTTATCGTTCCTAGTCTCACGAAGGCTCGCTTCATCATCGGCGATGAGGGCACGCTTTTGGGCCTAAACACATGAGAGCGAGTATCTCACAGAAACGGCAGGGCCGGCACCTCGGGGTACGGAATCATGATCGAGATATCCTATTTAAAGGATCTCACATCCGGGATGGCAACGGATAGAGCGCCAGATGAATAGTACAAAATCCAAAGATTCATGACAATATTAATCAAAATGGTGACGCTCGGTAATGGTCTTTTTTTTATTTTTAATTTTTTATTTTTTTTTAATTTTTTTTTAATATCACGAGCTTGCGAAACACGATTGACCAATCAATGCACACGTAAATCTTCCACGACACTTAAGATCGCCGTACGATAATTTGTCCAATAATCAACGACATGCTTTTTCTAGACATCGGAGAAATTTTAATAAAAATTCGTTACCATAGATAGAAAACACGAGCAATTTTTTTTTTGTTTCATCGAAACTAACCACGATCCCTCGGACAATAATAATATTAATAATGATGATAATAGAGCAGAAATGCATGCGGTGCTGTGAGGATAGGAGACATGGATGTGCCGTAAAAAAAAAATTACATATATATATATATATATATAAAATTATCATTATAGTAGTTAATTAATGTTATTCATTCGACATTGATAAACGTGAATCCTTTGATCTCACCGTTCGCAAATCGACGTCGTTATCTCGTCGATTTTCTTCACTCATTTACGGCGAATTTATTGTGTTCGTTTGCAAATCGCGGTGGTATCGTCCGGTCGTTAATATAGAAATAAAGCGGTGTCGCTGCTCGAACGTACCTAGGACTTTCGATATCGGGAACCTGCAGGAAGTTCGAGCTCTTAGGTTTCTGAGGGCTGAGCAACGTCGGGGCGGGTCTCGCGAGTAATTCAGCGACCGGTACTTGAGGACTTCCGAAACCCGTCTGTATGCCGTAAAGCATCTCCTGAAAGACCCTGAAAGCG
Source organism: Listrodromus nycthemerus (assembly GCA_963978505.1). Taxonomy (NCBI): domain Eukaryota; kingdom Metazoa; phylum Arthropoda; class Insecta; order Hymenoptera; family Ichneumonidae; genus Listrodromus; species Listrodromus nycthemerus. The sequence goes on along the minus strand of OZ021682.1, from coordinate 2,027,566 downwards.
ATAAAAACGCATCGAGTCCCACCACGAAATCAGTGTGTTAGCTCGTTGTAAATCACGAGCGTCGTCGCGAACGAGACAGACTTACCTGCTTCTCACGCCGAGAATCGCTCTGACACCGATGAATCGGACTTTCTGCTTCGACTGGCCGGGAACCAAGAACGATACGTCGAAGAGGCTCGCGTGCAGCTCGATGTTGGCCGTGTTGTTGAGGAATACCCGGGTGAAATCTTTGGCCAACTGATCGTAGTCCTCGAACCGATCTCTCACGGAGTCGAGGAGCGGAGACGAAGGCCTCATGTGACCAATCGGTCTCCACGAACCACGCCTCATAGGTCAAACAAAAATCGTTCACAATCAATTGACACTTCCGTCGATTGTTTATCTTGCGTTGCGTACATTTTTACTTTCCACCCAAGCACAAAATTCAATATCGGATTCATGGGAAAATATATTTCGTTTACCTGTATGGTTTCGGTATTTGACCGGTTTCCGCGTGGTTCGCCAAATTCGCAACGATGTCCTCGAGCATCTGACTCCTCGTTCTTTCCTGCATCCTGGCGAACTTCGGTGCCGAATAACTCGCCCGCTCGCCGTTAACGATCTTCGTTAGCATCCACTCGCGAAACATGGGACCTTTGAAATCGGTAGACATTGCACTTTTATTTTATTACACACCTTTGGAAGCCCGCCTCTCTGTCGTGACTGCGGTGGTTACCGTCCGGTCGATTAAATTGATTCAATTGATTTTTTTCTTTGTTTTATTCCAAACGATTTACCTTTCTCGAAGACACTTTGCTCCCAAAGATACGGCTTGTACGCTCCAACCTCGTCCCTGGTGACAACGGACACCTCGTATCTCGTCGTCTTCCGCTTTATTCGCGGGCTCACTCGGACGAGAATGAAAGTGTGCAGAAAGTGGGATTTTATGCAGGCCGGACTGAAACTCGTGTTGTCGGCCTCGAGAAAAACCACGCACACGATATCGTTGCCAATGTGTCGCTTTCTTTGGAGCTACAAACAAAATAAATGAACCCTCATCGAACGGCTGCGATAATCGAACGCGAAAAAGCCAATGTTGTCCTTAGGAAAAAAATTGCGTGTCGCGTACTTTTTGAGGATCGTTCTTCTCGTAAGGCAACAGCGTGGAAACGTGAAACATTATTTCGATGCCACGCCAATTGGTGTAGACCGAGTGAAGCCCGGTGAGATCGTGGACGGTGTCGAGTCCGCCTTTGTACTTGTCGAATCCTTTGAGTCTCACTTTGTCTCCCAATATCTGTAGAAACTCCTCGAACAGCGCCGAGCCATCGTTGTTGTCGAGTATTTCCTCCTCGCTGTACTGCTCTTCCTGAACGTATATCACACCGACCTTCAGTTCCGATTTAATGAATACCTGATCGAGCTTCAGCAGCTCTTCCGGAGTATCGGGCAATTGGCCGAGCGTCAGAGGTGGACTTATGTTGACCTCTTTGCCCAGACTTCGTACGACGTCTTCACGATTGTATCTGCGTCAACGATCAACGGTTATGAGCCGATCGACATTAACGATTCGACGATATACGATTCATTATCGACGAGGCTGGACGAACACTTTGAGAAAAATCAGGAATAATGATTTTTTTCTTTTATTTTATTTTTTTTTTATTTTTCATACTCGCACGCGAATAATTCTTAAGGTGATTCGAGTGATCGGGATATTCGTCCAGCCTCGACGATCGGTTACCGAAGTGTTCATACCGGTCGGCAAACACACAGCTCGCGGGTATTAGACCGTGAACCGTGTAACTGATCGCCCTGACGAGTATCCTGAATTGATCTCTCCCGTTTACCGACTGTTGCTTTATGCTGAGGATCACCGGACCCAAATCCTCGTCATTGGTGAAATAATTCCAGTGCTCCGAGCCGTAGAAATACTTCTCGTAGGTCTCCTGCTCGACCGACGTTAGCTCGAAGCCCTGATTTTTCTCCCACTGCTCCTCGATCGCGGTCTTCTTGCGCGGCACGTCATCGGTGTCGACCTCGTTCTCCTCGAAGAGACAAAAATCCTGGCGCTGCTTCATCAGCTGAAGCTCCTGCTGTTCCTCGCTCTGCTCCGGATCGGTTGCTTCCCGATCGCTCTCGCTCTCGTCCCAGATCGTGTCCGAGGTTATCTGCTGTCTCGAACACTCGATCCAGTAGCCGGGCGTGGGAATCAAATTGTGCGGGAACTCCTGGCAAAATTCATCTGCGGAACAAGTTTTCATACTTTCGTACACGCCAGACCCAAAAATTAACTTCGCGCAGCGTTTTACATATTCGATCGAATAATAAATATTCCATTGAAATAAAAAAATTAACGTATTTTTTTTTTTTTTTTACATACAGTTGAAAAGAATTTTTCCCGAATAACGAAAATGTTGGTTTTTTTTTTTTTTTTTAGGCTTGTTCGATTCTCGAGGATCGCCGTGTGATTGGTCGCGGATTGAAGGACGATCGATCGGGTTTCCTTGCCCAGGAGAATAAGTGAAAGATGCAGCTGTCTTTGCGATATTTTTCACGTCCGCCTCGTGTCTCTTCCACTCGATCGTCGGCCGACCCGCGACGAGCAAAGTTTGATTACAAACGGGGGAGAATTATGATGGTCGAACGGCACCGGGATGTGCGCCGACGATTCTCTCGCTTGGCGTGGTACTCAATATTTCCGTGTTGCCAGCGGAGGAGCCGTCTCTCGCGGATAAGACAAGTGAGAGATCGAGTGGGAATCGAGGCGTCGTTCGGGGTTGCGTTGCCGCCCGAGCGACTGCGGCAATCCGATGAGAGCTGCGCCCGAGATACGCGTGTCTGGAAACGAAGGAAAATTGGAAAGCCGGCATGGGGTCGTCGGCACGGATCGTGCCCAAAGCCTCGGATCCACTCAAGCACGTTCCCTCGATAATGTGCTCTTTTTTTTTTTTTATCCCCGCCGAGCTATCCGAACCCCTCAAGAATCCTCGTCGAGGGTTCAAAAGATCGGACCGTCGAAGTGGCTAAAACACGTCCCTCTTTTCCGAGCACTTCGCTGGTTTTTTTTTTTTTTTTTTTTTTTCTTTATACCTCTCCGCGCGGCTCTCGACGATCCGGCTCATCGTTTAACGGGTTCCCGGTCGCTCATTGAGATCTCGGCGGCGAAATGGCCGCGGTCGAGTCACTGTAAGGTAGAACACCAAGCTGTTATATTTCAGGGCTCGGTATTCGAACTTAGAGTGAACCGGCCGGGGACTCCGTTCCTCGTTTCTTCTCCTCGTTGGATTCTCTCGTTTCCGCTAGCGTCGCGTCAACCGCGTACATTCGGTCGTGTACGAGTTTGGGACAAAATAATGGGCGCGACCGAGCGAAACGGAAGAGGAGACACAGTGGCAAAGAGCGACGAAATTATTGAACCACGCCTTCGCAACGGACGAAAGTAAAACGTCAGCCGAATACGAAAGTATTTCGACCTCTTTCGCGATTCTCTGAAACGGAGCGCAACCACCTGTGGATCTCTCGGTTTCGCTCACTTTCGACGCCTTTTCCACTTTTCTCACTCGCATTTCAAGCCCTCGTTCGCGAAACGGCCGCGGTTCTCGAGCGTGAGACTTCAGTCTCAAAGGCTCGACTAACCGACACCTTTGAAACAACACAATTGTGCACGAGCTTGCGGCATTAATTGCGAAAACAAAAAAAATAAACGTATATTGTTTTACTCCACTGTCGAATTTACCTGAGCAAGCCTGCGGCGGCAGAGGGAATATAAGGGTCGTCGACGATTTTCTTCTCGCAACTGCGCAGCCTAAACTTTGTGGCTTGAAGCTGCGCAACTGCTGCATGAAGTCCGAGCACTCCATCAGCGCCACGTCCGCGAAGTGCAGATCGCAAAGTATCTGGTTCTTGAACCTGATCGACAAACAAACGTTACCCCCCCGTCTTCTCCCTCAAGGCAGACGTTGAGAATCACAGCGAAATCAAAATATTTCTAAGCGATTTGTCTCCGAAAGAGTTCACCGAAAAAAAAAAAAAAAAAAAAAGAAGAAATCGTGAAGAACCATTCCGGAGAAAAATCGTTGCATCGGCTCGGCCTTTCTCGCGCTCGTCCGCGCTCATCGGACGGATCGTAATTCCGAATCTCGCGGAGCTTCGTCCACCGATGAGCGACACATTAATTCGCTCCGCGAGCAATTCGAAAAACCGCAAAACGCCGACTCAGCTGTAATCTACGTACTCACCGTCTCGCCCTCTTCTGATTCGGTCCCGTGAGATTGAGGCCGCAGCTGTTACATTTGAGACACTCCTCGTGATAGTGGTTGTTGTCGTAGAGCGGCGATGGTTCTTGAAAGCACAGATTCGAGAGTCAATTAAATCGCGGGTGGATCTTAGCCGAAAAAAAAAACAAAAAAAGAAAAAACGAAAAAAAAAAAAAAACGATTAATAAACAAGTCTTTCATTTGGAAAAATTCGCGGACGCTTCGGAATTTTTTTTTTTTTTTTCACCTACATTCTCACCGCTATTCGCGCTTCCTTTCCTCGCCCAATATCGAACACCTGCTCTCTCGCGTCGTGCCGTTCAACGCGCCTCGCCCGGCGAGCTCTTTCGGCTGATACGGCTCTCGAGTTACTTCCGCCCGTTCCGGAGAAATCGTTTCCACCTTCTCATCATCGTATTACTTCCTCATACTCGTCGCGTACTCTCTCGGCCCCTCTCGCTAAGGGTGTGACTTTATATGTGGGACGCTCCGAGAGAGCCCAGGAATCGCGAGAATTCCAACACCCGCGCGACCAGGAATTTTCATATTAACCAGGACGAGAGGTTTGGCTGCGATGGTGATAAAACGGCACGGTCGGGCGTGTATGATTTTTGCCAACGTTATATGATCGTTATAAATCCTCCCGGAGTGCTTTACGCGGAAAATGGCCGAGGATAAAGCCCGGATTAATATTGCAGCTGAGGGTGTAGTCGCGTTTACCAGGGTGTGTGTTAATGCTTTCCGGACGGTGTAACGGAACCACGCGCTGCACCCGGTAACGCTTCTCCTCAGGAATATCGAACACACAAAGAGGTCTCGCGCTCCGAAACGTTATCGCGCTTGATTCTCCTAATCAGGACTCTCGTTCCTAACACCTACGGCTGTTAACGTAGCCACGGCTGAGACTCTCGTCGTCCACGAAAATAGAGAACGGTCCTCCGCTTCCGCGATCGGTAACTTTGTGCCTTCCGACAAAATTCGCGGCGACGGATCCTCAGAGCCACGAACAAAAAAAAGGGTCTCGCAAACGTTAAATTCTGGACGAGTTTGCGAAATTTTAAATTTTAAATAATTAAGATGAAGCGGAACGAGAAAAAAATCGTTACTCGATTGGCGAATTTCGTCGTTGTGCAGTGAATTTTGTCAATTTTACAGGAAAATTCGTTGATCTACCGAATATTTTTTTGTGAGATCAGCGAGACGATAATTGTGAAATTTCGTCGAGGGAAAAAAATGTTTGTCAGCTGCGCGATTTTTTTTTAGTATGCACGATAAAAATGGACCGATCAGTCCGTGTCATACCGAGCCGCGGAATATAAGATTCCGATGATCGTTGAACGCAGAAGAGAGGTCTACGCGGAGCCGACACGGAGAGAGAAAGAGAGAGAGAGTAATCGATCGGGTCTCTCCCGTCGAATAATTCATCGACATTCCGTGGATTCCGCGTCCGTCGGGCTCGCGATCCACTCTACAGTGAAGTCCCGACGCGACAATTTAGCCCGGCATTTCCCTACGGTCAGGGCGAGGCCTCGGCAACGAGCTCGTGCCTCGGTGAAAATAAAACGAAAGTAAATGAGAAAATAAATTATTCCGTCGTCCCCGCCGAGGGAATTCGAGATGGCAGGGGACCGAGAGAGAGTCCGTCTTTGGTCCACTCTGAATTCGATCAAGGCGTCTTTGCTCCACCTCGGCTATCAGCGAGATTCTTTCCGGGAGCAATGAAATTCTCACGCAATCAAACTATTTAATTCCCATGAATATTCCGACCGAATTCAATCGCCGAGACGCGGTCTTCGCCGCGTTAATCCCCATTTGACTAAGTGTTCGTCCTCGTTACCTGACTGCGCACTCTCATCATCGTTCCCGTCAGCGTGCAGCAAAGCCAGACTGTCTACAAGTGGTTCGTCGAGTACTTTAGAGAGGCGCCAGTTCGGCCGCGCACACAGACGTCTCATCTCGTTCCAACGTCGCTGTTTCTCCCCGAAGACGTTTGTGCTTGCTCCGACCGCCCCGGCGAATAAGAGTCCATTCGCGACGCGAGGATTTCCAGCCGAGAAACTCCGCGTCGAAGTCGACGGCGACGAAATCTCTCACGGTCCGTCCGTTCGTCACCGCTAAAATGATTTGTCTCGTTCTCATCGATCGAGTCAAGTTTCCATCCCAGCCTCGTTACCGATACGCGACGAGCCACTTGATACATGTTATGGAAAGCGAACATCGCTACACAGGGAATATTAGGTGTACGGTTGGTCGAGGACTCTCCTGACCGGAGAGTTTCCGGACTCCGACGCCGAACGAGAACGTCCCGGGCGAATTTACAGGTCCGACCGGTCAAGAATCCCAAGGAAAACGGAAGCTTTTTTTCGCATTTATCTTGCGATCAACGGAACCGAGTCGGAGATGCGGAACCGCGGCATAAAACACAGGGCTATAACTGTGAGCGGTGAAGCATTCTACCGCGAGACTGCGAATTTAATAGACGAGAAAAAGATGGCGAATAGGCGTTTAATTTTTTTTTTTTGTTTCCGTTCGTTGCTCCTTTCCACAAAAATTCGTTCTGTCCATCGGGTGGATTGTTCGCGTTCAGATTGTTGCTCGCTATCGCGGACTATCGTGATGGACGAGGCGCCTCGGCAAAGAAACGAAAATTCCACGGCTGAAACGAGAGCCATTTTTGTTTTTTTTTTGCCATCTCGTCCGCTCTGTATTGATCTCCGGATGAAAGAGAAAAAGACGAAAAAGATATAAGCAGACGAATTGAAAACGCTCGAATTGCTTCGGGTCGAAGAACCTTCGGGCGATTGTTTGGGTGGTCTTCGGTGCGGGAGGATAAATCACGGTAGAGAACCGCCAGTTTACGCATCATTGGTCACTGCGGGGGAGAATGGAGCGGAATGGGCAATTTTACTCTTTTTTTTTTTTTTTTTTTTTTTTCGCGGCACATAAAAATGCACGCGTCATCGTGAATGGTGGACGGTTTTGCCGAACCCGCCTAGGTTCACGTCGCGATACCGCTCGCCCTACTGCCTTAACACAATACGTGACAATTGAAAAATACTGCGATTGATCAGACACGTGAGGTCGTTATTATTCCCAGACATCGCTACAGCGGCCACTGAAAAAAAAATAAAAAAAATAAATAAAAAAAACGCGGTCGATGCTCGTCCCGTACTCGCCTCGTTCGATCTCCGTGGAAACAGCGAGTGACGTTCAGACATATACCTCGGACTCGAATCAAATCAACGTCCCAGCGAGCTCTCCCACCGTACGAGAACAAACATTCCATTTCATTTCGGATTAATAATACCCAGCTCTTCAGCAAAAATTCACGAGTCTCACGCGTACGAACGTTCGGCATTTTTTTTACCCCATGAACGGAACACGTCTTTCAATTTCCCATGATATCCGACTGTACGAAATGACGACTTCCGTTTCGAGGCCAATACCGTTGGAATTATGCGCGTTCTATTTGAACGATGGCGGTCAGGGCGAACGCTTCGTGGCGCAAGTGGCAACGGAAATTCTGACGAACGTCGGACGAGAACGGAGAAAATAAAAAGCGTCTCCGGCTGTTTGCGGTACCAGAGTTTTTGTCTCCGCGAGCTCTCGGCTCTTTCACTCGTTCATATTTCACCCGTTGGCTGGGATAAAAGTTGCCAGTATGGACCGCTTCGCGTGTGATCGATTCGTGTACCAGCCGGGATGTGCCATATTGACCACCCTCCCTCTACGGACGACCCGACACTGTGCATCAGCTATAGCGTTAATTATTAACTATTCGTCTGGTTCGACGCGGCCACGCGCTCGGCTCGCTCCGCCGATCAATGACGAACTTTCCTCTCCGAACGTTTCCCACACAATCCCATTACGCGGCGCGATATCGCGCGGACGACGAAACATTTTTAATTACCATGCGTCGCGGCCAATTCTCTTCTATATTTACCTCGCCCTCCATTAATCCCTCAGAGGAGTGTCCGCTCTGCACGATCCTCGACGATCGACGGGCCCGATCGAGAAGCCGATCGGTCCTGAACTACCACGTGGTCTTCGTGTCGCACCCAACGCCGAATTCAACATTTCCCGATTCACCTCTCTCACACACACACACGCGCGCGCACACACACACACACACACTGCTTCACCGAATCTCCGTTACCCGATGGAGTTGTCGATTTTCTTTATGAAACAACAAAATCACTTTCCTCGACTCGATACTCTTTGACGACCCGCGTCGAATTTGCTACGCGCGCCGTGGCTCCTGCGGTACGTTTATTTTTGCCGATGCACCTCCACAAGTGGTTGCGCCCACGACAGTGCAGACGCTCTCCTAGGGGTGCTACGGACAAGTCTAGCTCCTCGCTCCCGTTAACCCTCTCCCCTTTATTTCTCCCAGCGCACTGTCCCTCGGCATGTCACGGCCACTTCCTTCCTTTTGCTCCCTGCTTCGTCCCACTCCCACGCCCCGTACAGCCGCTTCTTCGGCACTCTCCCTCACGTTTTTTTTTTTTTTCCTTCGCCTTTCTTCCCACCCTCGCTAACTCCCCGCCTGACCGAACCCCGAGCAATCCACTCGGAGAAAGATTTGTGTCCCTCGCTCCGTCTATCTCATCTCGCACCGACACACGGCAAGATTGTCGAAAAACTATTTGCTCCACGTATCGCGGTCTTTCACCGATGCGACACTGAAGAAAAACACCCTCGCGCAAACGGACCCGTCGAGACGACGATCAAATTCCCGAGCAGGTATATTCCCATGATCTTCACCGCTGGCCGGTGAATGAACAAAAAAATTGATTCCTAACGGAGCATCGTTTCCGTGTACGTGTCGAGGCGCGAAGGCCCGTTACGCTGAGGGTGGCTTAATGAAAAATCGAATCGTCGGTCGGTGCGAGATTCTTCGCTGACGCTGTCAACCATCCAGTGACTGCCAAGAAATTCGGCCCTACCGCTCCAACCAAACGACTAAAATCGTCGTCGATGCATGTTTATTTTTATATATTTCTTGTTCGTTATTATTTTTCGGTCGGAAGTAGACGTCGACCGGGGTTTCATTCCCTCCGGAAATCGAGTCGGCCTCCGTGGATTTTTCGCATCACTCTCGGTACTCCGTTGACGATTTTCTTATTTATTTCACTCTCTCAGCCCCGCCGAGGAGCGACGATGTCGCTGGCGGAGTGTACACGAGATTTCACTTTCCGCGACGACCACTCAAGCGTCTTTCGTTCGAGCTCACTGGATTCCCTATCGCACAAGACGGGAAGGTCCTTCCCGCGGGAGCGATGGGAACCTTCGGTATCGTAGCCGGACCTCGGGCGACCGCCGACCAGTAAATCTTCGGTGTCCACTGATTAATTGTTTGCGCCCTTCGATCGACGGCTCGATCGAATATCCACGCTCCGTTCGCCGCACTCTCCCCTCGTCGCAGTGTCCTTCATTCCCTCATTCACCTTCTCTCTCCTCCGCGATGGACTTGCCTCGAGCCACGTGCTTATTTCATTTTTTTTCCTCCCTCCATCCGTCCGCGATTCTGTGCCACCAGCAACGAAATCAGCCGATCGTCCGTGAAATAAAAGCGTGGCACTCCGGAGACACGGATATCAACGAGAAGGTAGGCTTTGTTTTTTTTGTTTTTTTTTTTGTTTTGTTTTCTTTGCTCCCGTAAGTACGACGCACACTCGGTCGCTCTCGCGGCTAAGGGCATTCGCACTCTCTCTCTCTCGCTCTCTCCTTTGCGCGATTTGATAAGGGTTGGTTCGGTCTGTTGTTCCATCTATCGACTGGCATGCACCCCCGCGTTTCGTACCTCGAACTAGTCGGCCACCCTCGCCATACGCGCACGCGTAACGACGACGAATGTGGGGTAGCTTTCGCCAAAAATGAGCTGCCAGCCTTGCTGCATCTCCGGAGGGTTGACGCAAACTTCTTTACCCACTGAGCGAGGACGAGGTGGCGCGTGCGCAAGGATCAGCGAACCGGGACCGTTCGAACGGGGTTGCGACGATGGTCGCCGGAGGATCGGCTTTCAGGGGCTTTTGGAAATGCGAGGATGACGGAGGGGAAGTTTACTCACCGGTCTGCGTGCTGCTGTCGAAAAATGTACTGGAGGTCTCGACCGTCATCGAGGCGAACGTACCGTCGGTTATCTGGGCCGAGCTGTCTCTTCGTCCTCTGTACCTTTGGACCTTGGAAAAATCCAAAAGTTACTTCAGTCAGTGGATTCATTGTCCAGCGATGTGTTGCTTCACTCGGCACACAGGGAATAATAATTGGCTGGGCTCGATCGACACGAATACGCTCCAGGGGAATTGTGTTGGTCGCGCGAACAAAGTATCTCGTTGCGTCGAGAAATTCGTCGACGGGCAACGAATTAACCCGTTGGCGCAACAAGTTAAATTGTTTATCCGACCGAATTAATGCCCTGGAGCGTGATCACTCAGTTACGTGGAGCAACCAATTAAGATTCCCCGTGGAATGTTTTGCCGGCTCACCGTGTCGTCGCTCTGCGAGCTCTGTCTTCTGAAGTTTCGACATCGTATCATTTCCTCCGTCGTGCTTTGGCGCCGAAAACCACGAGCTATGAGAATCTCCTCGGTGGTGGATTGTCTTCTTATCACCGGTGCATGCGGGATCGTTCCCGGTGTTCGGGCGCAAGGGCTGGGCTCTCTGGACGAGCAGGTCGAACTGTCCGGCGACCTGGACAATCCAATTTTTTCGTTGTCATACTTTCCGGGTTGATACGTTTTTTTTTTTTTTTTTTTTTTCATTTTCCGCTTGTGTTGTTTTTGCTCGATTTACCTCGGGAGACGACCGGCGATCGAAGTTGATTGTCTTCTCAGTCGTGACTCCCTTCTCTGTCTGATGGGGCTGTGATCGCGCTTGTCGGCTGTGTTCCTGTCCGGACTGAGATGCGTTCTCGAATCGCGACGTCTCGGATAAGACGCCGAATCCGGACTCAGAGAGTCCCTTCGAGCTTTTCGACCTGCAAAAATTCACCGATTCACGGAAACCATTTGATTTCAATGCACTTGTTCCGACGCACCTCCGTCGTCGGGATCCGGTGACAACGTTGGCTGACTCCCTCGTCTTCCCGACGGTGGCAGTGACTCGTCAATAGTTGCAGCTTGTCTCGTCAATCTCGACAGTTTGCTCGGCGAGATTTCTTTACCCTTGCCGTAGTAACACTGCCCGGAAAGAACGATTATCAAAGACGGTTAAAATTCTTGAAGTTCAAGAAAACCATAAATACAAATGAGATCCCAATGAAAAGACGGTCACCTGTGTCGTAGAATCCCGACGGGTGGTCAGCATGGGATGCGTCGGTGTATTGCTGACGATCGGAGTGCCAACTGGACTGGAACTGCCGGAAGTCGAGGTGCCCGGAAGCGGAAGACTGTTACCGGTGATGGGTGATACAGTTGGCGGTGTGACCGACGACATGACGATTGTCGGTGGATTTATCGAATGGAGCGTTGGTTCCAATGTCAGCGACTTTGCCGTTTCGGTCGTAGAGGTTTTCGTTTCCACGGTCAGTGTTGCGGAGATCTGCTGATTTTTCGTCTCCAGTCTGTCCGTGTGGTTTCTCTGAGTCTCCAGGTGTTCCCTGTTTGAAAGTCAACGAACAATCACGGTTATCCTAGCGAATGTCGATTTTCGACCTCTTTCGGAGCTTCGCATCGGCTGATTCTACAGAAAGTGACTTGACCAACCTCATGGCGCAGGAAGCAGCGCTGTCGGTACTCGAGGCACTCGGTCTCTGATCGCTTCTATAGTACTTGGTCGGTGTGATGGCGCCTCCACCGTCCATCGAAGCTTGCGACTGCCTGCGCCGGTGATGACGACATTGATGTTTCCGGTCCGCCGGACTCGGAGTCTGACCGCCTATCACCGAATCCCTCCGGGACTTGGCGCTCTCTCCCGAGCCACGCCGTGAATTTCGAGAATCACTGGAACCTGCAAAATTCGTAATACCATTGGAACTTTCCATTGTACAGTGGCAGTTGTCAAAGTTGAGCCACATAAGCCGAAACTACAATCAACCGATTCGTCGTAGACCGAGAAGTCAATAGGTCCAAGCGCATTTCATCCGAATAGTCCAACTTCCGAATCGTGTCGACTCGAATCATCATTTTTTCCGAACTGTAAAATGTCCGTAATTTGCTCTTTGTAAACAGTGATTGGTCGAACGTTATTCGTCCAAATTGATACTGACAATAAAGTGTCGTATTTGTGAGTATTCGAATAAAGCGCGTTCGGATCCATGACTTTCGGCGATACGATTATTCGGCTGATTTTAATTGCCGCGAAGCGATGCGGCTCCGTCAGAGTCTTCGGGAACGAAAGTTACCTCCCCTGGGCGTCGGCGATATGACCGTTGGTGGCGGCTGAGGCTGCGGCGGATCTCTCTTCGTCCATAATTTCACCAGGTCGTTCTTGAAGTCACTGATCGCCGAGTCCCGTCGCGATTTTGTCGACGGCTGACTTCTGATGCCACTGTCGACCGAGCTTTCCCGACGTTTCCGCAGACTCGTCATGTGCGACGATTCCGTCGTTGTCTGCCTCGACCATGGCATCGATTTCGCGATGTCGGCAAGAGTCTCCCTTCGGCACAGCTTTCCGGCTCTTCCGGACTTTGTTGTTCCACCGCCACCCCATTCTCTAACCATGTCGGTCAGCTGGGCGAGACTCGATCGTCTTCGACGCTGATTCGTCGGCGACGATTCCTGAGTCTCGTTCGGTGGCGAGATCGAGTCGATCTGCGCCGACGAGTCTCTTCTTCCGGTTCCTTCGACATTGACGACAATAAAGAGAACAATTATTAACAGCCGAACATGCCGGAAACGGAACCGGCCAGGTCGATTTAGTATCTTATTGAAAGTCAACTAGCGTCTTCATTTTTGAAAGTCAGTGTATAAATTCAATGAAACTCGTCCGGCATTTGCGTTTCGACGATTATTACCGAGTCGCTGCTTCAGAGTGGACTCCTCGACCTGCTCCCGGACGAGATCGTCCCAGCCGTTTCCACCCTGCCATATCAGGCCAACCTGATGACTCAGGATCGGCAGGTTGCACACGAAACAGATGGCCGTCATAGTTCTGAAACCATAATTCGAAATACCAGTTTTTTTTTCGAATACGCAACGATACTCGCGCGATACTCAGAATTATTCGATTCAATCCGTGACTCGGCATGAATCTTCATTCATTTATTTATTTAACTGTGTCTCATTCGTTTCGATTTCCGTAGAAGCGAAACGGAAGTGAGGGGTGCTCGTTTTAAGTAAAATTACGTGAAGCAGACCATGCCAACAGAGCGTCTTGAACAGAGGTTTGAGCTCGTGGTTTCGGTGATTTGCGATCTCATTCGTGACTTTAGCTTTGTGACCGCCACTGCGAATAAAATATCACCGAAATCAAAAACCATCCATGCTCGAAGGCGAAAGATAAAGAAAACGAAAGTTAACCCTTTATAAGTGATAGGTGCGAGCGGGGCAAAATGGTAAGTGGGGCGAAACATCAACAAAAAAAAAAAAAAAAAAAAAAAAATTATGGAAAATTGAATTTTAGCCCCCTAGTCCGGTGATGACCCACTGCTCCATTTTGCCCCGATCTCCCATAACTCCATCTACACTGTCTCGTGCTGTTGTGAGAACGCGTGTCAGACACATTTAATAGTTCAGTGTCAATACCGTTTGTGAAGTTGCGACTCATAGAGGGTTAAAATCCAACTAAAAATAACATTCTCATGCCAAAAGCAAGAAAATAGAAAAAGCAAGGAAAAAACAACAACAAAAAAATTAAACAAATTTTCGATTATCCGAAATGGCAACGACAATAGTGTAACAACAGTATTAGTACACAAACGTAGATGAAAGATTATGCTCGCAACGTTTCGCACGAGAGCCGACGAGCGTCATTCCAAAGCGTGTGGATGCAGAGAACTCTGAGATGGGTAGTAGAATAACTAGAGCAAAGAGAGAAATTCTCGTTCAGCAGATTGAATAATATTAATAGTAACTAGTGACAGCGGTATAAGTCTCAAAAAAAAAAAAAAAAAAAAACAAAAAAAAAAAACGATCTCGGTATTTCACTTTTAGGATAGGAATATTTATAATTATAAGTTAATTTGTATTATGTATTTGAATGTTTGGTTGTTCGACCTGTAGTGTCGAAGTCTGGGGCTCTGCAACGACATCGCATGGCAAGGACCTGGCCGACCTGCAAAAGACACACACGATTTTTCGTAGCTTTTTTTACTTGTCACGTGGTCTCGGAACGTATTTGTTTTTTTTTTTTTTTTTTGTGTTTCTTTTTCACTGTACATTGGCATTGTTTCGTGACGAGAATCCCTTTTTGCCTGGACGTACTCATACGAGACATTTGTTTGTAGACATTAAAAAAAAAAAAAAAAATTGCCAATGAAACATAGGCTTGTCATAGCGAACGGATAAGATTTCGTGAATCAGGTTCGTCTCGAAAGCCGCTGCGCTAAACCATTTAAATTATCACCGATAACTCCATCACTGTTTCTCGTACTGAAGCAATAATCTTGCTAATTCGATACGGATCATCTTGAGATAGTTCCAAACGCAATTTATCGTTAGCCGGTGAGTTGATGCGTAGCGTTGGGTCAGGTCAAATGACCAGCTCGGAGGACGCGGCAGGGTGTTTTAACGATTGTCGGTACAAAGACACAAGGGCTTGTCGAGCTCGCTGGATACCGTCGATACTGCAGTGCTCTGTATCACTCGAGATTCCCGGGAAGGTTGAGCCCCGAGAACAAAATTCCACCTTCCATTAATTGATTTTACAGCCCGAGAGCTTACCCAGTCTTCGGTTGACCTGGTCCAGCTTGGCCGAACACTCTCGCACTGCAAACGATTTTTATCTCGAAACGAAAAAAAAAAAAAAAAAAAAAACAGAAGACTCTCCGGCAGTTCGGGCAGTGCGGAATTCACGTAGTCAGAGGATTAAGTGGGAAGTCCCGGATCATCCGTAACTGGTAAATTATAATCCGACCGTTCGCGCGTGATGGAGAATTTTATAGAACGTCGAGACAACGTTGGTCAATTTCTTTTATTTCTCTGGAAGGCGTTGAAAGAAAATCATGTAACGGATAAAATCTGAACCACGAAACGAGGATTTTCCAAGAGCTTTGGATGCAACGATCGCGCAGCGAAACCTTCAATCACATTAAGGCAAATAAGATTCATTTATCCGGATAAAAATAATCATTTGATCAAACCAACTGCACGATGAAATGTCCTGCGAAAGCCGAAAGAAACGTGTTCGATTAGCTACGGAAAGATCCAGCAAATGCGCCGTACAATAGCAATAAAATAAAAACTTCGAGCCCGTCGTCCAAGACTTATATCCAATTAAGAATTAGTTCTTCGCCCCAAGGATCGTGTCGTTCGCCGGAAGAACGAGGACCAAGCAATTCTACTCGGAACAAACACTCCCATAGCGCATCTATTCGGGGGACTCGTACTCCTCCTTCGACCCACTTAGCCATGAAGTTTTCGAAGTTCTTCTCCCAAAAGAATTCCTCTTATGGATTAACGTTTTTTTTTTTTTTTTTTTTTTTTTTTTTTTTTTTTTTACCTCGACGACCATCTTCCTCCAATAGAGAATATCGAGGCAATTCCTTTACTCTCCGGTATTTCTCTGATCCTTTTTTTTTTTTTCTCTTTCGTGTACCCTGCAATCTCGTTTATTTTTATTAAACAGCTTTGATCCTCGTTGAAACGTTTACGCGACGAAAGGCACGAGCGGCCAAACAAAAGGGCACTCTCATTGTTTCCTGACCAAACGGAGGAGTACCAGCAGCAACTAACGGTGGTTTGTTCTCGTCTGTAACTCGGTGAGTCGGCCGGACTATGACCACGAAGACTACCTCGCTGCTCGACCAGCGTCAGCGGCTTTCCGATTCCCTTTCGCCAACGAATTTTCACTCTCGGCAGCTCTCTGTATCTCTGCAGTTGGATTATTGTAATGCGGTCCTTTGGTGGCTCCGCGGTTCCCAGTAATCGCCACTTCCATCCATTCGCCGCCCGTGGATACGTTTTTGTAAATTACACAATCCATTTTGCGGCTCGTGTGTAATTTACATGACGTGCTCCATTAGTTCCATCAGTCAACGGAGCCGAATTCAAACGTTGCAGACCCGTCACGATAAATCAATTATTCATGGTTTCCAGACGATAATTCGATTTCGCTGCGACCGCAGATTCGATCGTTTGCGTTGCGTGACTTTTTGAACGGAATCAGCGGGTTTCGCCATTCCGATTGGACATACCGTTTAAAATCTGGGAAAATCAAATGTCTGGCCTAAAAACGCAAAAAATAAAAGTTGACGTTGCTCTCAATTAAGTGAGAGTGTATTTTATCACCGGGTGACAAGCTGTCTAATATCCATTTGGTTCTTGGACACTTGGCAAACGCGACCACAGCCATCTTCGTCGTACTCGGGGTGGACTGGAACGAGAGCGAAAAAGAGGAAACCTTTTAAGATCGGACGAGACCATTAAAACGTCTATTTACCATCGCCATTACCACCTCGGAATCGTTCTCTTTCTCTCCCCGCGTTTTATTTATCTTTTCCTCAGACGGACAGTTGCTCCCGTACATATTATTGCTTTCGTTCGCGTCTTCGGTCCGGAATAAAAGTTTGCGCAAAAGTATTTTCGCTCTGATGGCGGGAGCAAGTTTATTGCCACAGTGATACGGGAGAAACAACGGTCCTAATGAATCTTTCCGGTTAATCAAAGTACTCGAAATGTCTTCTCGTCGAATGACGGTCCGAAGGGTGAGATCGGTAAAGATTGTGGAGGAAATTTCCGCGCCGGAGTGCTAAAAAAAAAATAGTACGAGGTACCCAAGAAATCAGCGAAAAGGACATCAAAAGATCTGATTCAATTGATGAGTCAGAGTAACGTCTTTTGGCGTGACGGTATTTACCGAATGGGTTTGATCGCGCAGGAATCATATAGCATCGG
This sequence comes from Listrodromus nycthemerus, assembly GCA_963978505.1. Taxonomy (NCBI): domain Eukaryota; kingdom Metazoa; phylum Arthropoda; class Insecta; order Hymenoptera; family Ichneumonidae; genus Listrodromus; species Listrodromus nycthemerus. Next base: position 2,010,333 of record OZ021682.1, on the reverse strand, counting down.
AGCGTGACCAAAGTCCAATTAGTTTCGTGAACTATCGTACGAGACCGTAAAGATCGTCGTGGGTCGGAGAAGATGGCAACGTCCAAAGGAACGATGGAGATGAAGTCTTGCCCGTGAAGTGGGCGCAAGGAAGCGTGACGACTGAGCTTCCCAGCGAGGTGCAACAAGTTGTAGAATCGATTTTCTCATTCCAAGCAACGAGGTGCGAGCGAGAGCTTTTCTCGTCTCGGAGGATAAGAAACTGAGCGATCCTCGAAACGCTTTGGTGCCTCGCAGGGGATTAGACAATATAGAAAAAGAGCCTCGCTCTTTTTTTCGGAACGACTGCGAACGCCACTCGGACGATCCGGGCGATAATCGGGTTTCTGAAAAAATCTACGGGAATTTTTGAATATCCAACGACCGTCAGTAATATCTAATTTTATTGGTCAACATCGAAGACGAGCAGACGCATTGAGGGTGCGAGAGGTCAATTTGGTCCGAGAATGATGTAGTTGTTTTACTCGCTGATAGATCTGGTCCATATTCACCACTGTTATTCTATGAGAGCGGAGCACGTACTTGAAGTATCGAGAAACGATTGTCCGTGGATGCCAAATTCATAATGCTCCATGTATTTCCCCACATTACCGTTGGAGTTGGTGAACTTTATTTGCAATTCACTCGAGCCGTACATTAAAACGGTATTTTTATACCGCGATGCACCACAAGCGGCGATGAACAAATTTATTTCTATAATACACTTTGCGGTACGTCATTCAATTTTCTCGTGGGAAACACAACGCGAAACCGTGATATTCCGGACAATGTTATAAGTAAATCGAGAGTGCGGTTGCTTGTTTCCCGGAGCTAAATTCATGTTCTTCGTCTGAGGCCGAGGCTGTGCTGCACCTCCTCGAGTATAATTAAATTTCGCTTCAATTTCAGCACTTCGAGTAGCCGCTCTTGCTCTCCGACACCCCCTCTTTGGTCCTTCCCCCCCGCCCGTTTTCCCAGGAAACTCAGCCATTACGATAGAGGGGTTCCTGACGTCACGGTTGCTCCGTCGGCGTTGAAGCCCGAGCAGTAGTCGTGGATGGTAACTGGCTCCGGCGATAAAGTTCATATACCGATGAGTCTCGCCTCGGGAGAATGTTCCGAAAGTTCGGAGCCAGGACGTCCTTCGGGGACTCGCCTTACCGTCGAAACCTCCCGAAAGCGTAGCGGAAAGGGGCATCGGGGTTGAAAAATGGCGAACGCGGTGAAAAGGGAAGAACCTAGTTGTTAAGTCGGGTTGCCTGGATATTCCACGTTCAAGCGACCCGCGTCTCGAAAATACCCAAATTCCAACAAACACTTTCGAGGATTTACCGAAAGACATACCGCCGAAGATTCCTGCTTCCACGAGCAGGAACGAGCTCTGAGATCTTGGTCAAATCCGTAAGGAGGATCGAGACTCGATACAATCTAAACCCGGAAACCCCGTCCACTTTTATGAAACCTCGAACCTCCCAAAAAAAAGCCCTCTTCATTGGTATGATAAAAATGCAAAACCTCGTCCCCGGTACGAGGATGACATCGAGGTACGGCAACGTCTCTGGCTACCTGTTGGTGTCACGAAAGCTCTGCCAAAGGAAAAAATGAAACTCGACAAAGGCTGAAGCGTTTCCTACCTGTCGTCGATGGCGCGGGAGTGAAAGATAGCTCGTATTCGTGGAGAGCTCTGCACGGAGAACACGGGACAATAGAAACGTTCCGTGGTACTTGGTCGAAAAATTATTCGGGTCACGGATGAGCAACGAGGCGTAGGAAACACACACACACACAGACATGGCACACTCACGGATCTTTCATAAATCATGAGGGGAATCGCGTACACGGCTCACGTTATGCGTTGAGAAAGAAACACGACCGACGAATCTCATGGGGTTTCTCGTACGTCGAAGCAATGCGGCGTCGCTTGTTCCTTAATTAAGACTTGCGACGTCATTGAAGCAAACCTCTGACAGCGCTTGTTTCTACTCCAGCTTCTTCTCCAGGTGCGATGAAGTTCGATCGCAACGAGGTTTCGACACTTTTCGGCGTTCCAGTCGAGCGTCAGCGATGCTCGATGGCAATTTCAGGGAGTGACGATGGAAACCGGGAGCGAGCTATCCGGAAAGCCGTGAACAGCATCAACGGGGCTTGGCCGGAGCTTTGCCGGTGTCCAACTATTCGACGTGTTCCATAACGTCGTGTCACGACTGTCAGGGGTGTTAGGCGCCTCGTCATCGGTCGAGCTCTGTTCAATGCACAACGTGCCGCCTTCTCGAAACGTCCGTGCCGTACGGAGGTCAACGCAATTTCGACTTGAAATTTGAATGTTCTTCCCGACGGGCCCAACGACTCGCGTAGGTCACCTCGCGAGTAAAGCAGTCGAGTTCGCAGCGGCTCTTCTCGGATATACGAGTAACTTTCAACGATTCTTTCTCACTGTACAGCGGAACTGTTCGTTCCGCTATCTTCGTGGACCACCCAGTGGAAGACATTGTTTTGCGAACAGGCAATGGAAACGAGCGAGAGACACCATCGGTAAGGATTCCCGTAACGCATTGTTCCGGTACTCTTTGAACGTAGCGGCGGTAGAGTCCGCGGAAACGTGGAGAACCGCGTGGAGAACAATGGAGGCTTGATACAAATCAGAACACACAGGGTAGTCTCGTATATATTTGTGTACATCGAAGTTGCGAAGTGGGTGCGAAAAGGGAGAAAGTCGTGGGTAGAATAACGTAGGACCGAGTATCGGGAGTGACCCAACTGCCAGCAGGTGCACTTCTGTTTCTCATCGTCCATCATCACCACCGCCTCGTGTTAATCGCGATAACGTTGATTACAACGTACGCTCTACATACACGTACATAAACTGACAATGGCGGGCGCGGAGCGGCGAACCAACTTTCCGAGTATGTGCGGCGCCACTATGGTAATCCGCTGGACGGTTGCGGTGGATGTGCACAATGTTGATGGACACGGCGGTAAATCACCGAGAGAGATTTGTATGCGGCAGAGAACTGCGAAGTTATCGACTAATCGTTGATGGGACGCGATCAGAAATTATGAACAGGTGTTGATGAGGAAGCGACGAGTTGTAAGGTCAACCTTAACCCCTCCGTCATGATTGGCACGCATACCAATCGTTCCTTGGGCTCGTCGTGTGCAAAAGAAGTCGAAGCGCGTCGACACTGCGAGTCACGATCGAAAAGTGTAGCCAGCATTCGGATGCACTGGAGGAAGAAACATCGAGGCTTGAAACGGTCGATGCGGTCGGTGGTGAATCGGACTCAGTGTCAAGAACCGCAGTTACTCCAAAACTGTTCGACCATCGCAGCTGCAGCGTACATTCTCCGTCCAAAAGCTTTCCAAGTTTTCACCCCAGCGGACTTTCGCAGGCTCCGACTTACCGCTCAGTGGAAACCGCAAAATTCCTTCCCCAGCCACGAAATGACGAAGCCCACAATACTCGGCATTGTCTTGGCTTCAGCCACTCGCAGTCTCGTCCGTTCCGCCTTTCCACTCCTTTCGGTGGGTCAAACCGCAAGCGCAAATGGGAACCGAAACAAAACATCCACGAGGCCAAGAATAAGGCGCCACAATATCATCCATTGAACGAATTCCCGCGCTTTTATTACCTTCTTCCCGGTCCATCCTCTCCATTTTTTCTTTCTCTCCCGTCTTATTCCTCGCCGGCTCGCGGTCTCTCACCCACTTTCATTATCTTTTCTCATCCGGCTAATGCTTCGGCCGTTCGCCGCGATGCCCCGGATATTTATCCACCGTATTTTTCCCAACTGCGAAATATTATACCGCACTTGGCGCTCACGTGCTTCTCTCCTCCCACTTTCTTTTCTATCTTTTCCATTATCCTATCCGCAGAAAAACGTTCGCCGTTTTTTTTTTTTTTTTTTTTAATTTCTCTTCACGATGCACGACCGGTGTTTACTGTGAAAATGATTTTCTTCGAGTGACGACGAAGAATCGGCGAGTTGTCACACGGCCAGGGAAGCGAACCCATTTATATTTTTCCATGCACTCTTCAGTGTCGCGACCAAGTGCGGAAAAGTATTCGTGGGGAACACAAAAAACGGCGCCCCCCAAAAATTAATAACCACGGATCGCTCACTCCGGAAACACGGTGAAATGTTTTTCGTGGGAATTTTTAATATTTATGGCGATGCGCGTGAAGCAAAGTTATTCGAACCTGTGAAGTAATCCATCGAGATTCTCTCCGCGAGCGGCGTAATCACATTCGGGCCTCTCGAAATACTCGTGTAAATCTCCATCACTGGGTCCCCGGTCGGGACGTAAATACTGGTGTCGATCTCGTCACATGGTCCACGGCTCGCAAAACCTTCCTCGGCATGGTTGTACCCAGACAGCTTTATACATCGACTCTCCCCTTCGTGTGCTCAAAGAGAAAATCAATCTCCTATCGTGACGGCGCCCACGTCGACTGCCGAAAAGAGAGACCAATAACCGGCATCACCCTCGCATTTTTTTTTTTTTTCGTTCCCTTCTCGCGTGCGGTCTTCGAAACAAGATTTACCCGCGGGAAGTAATATCGAACAGATTAGTATCAATCGTGCGATGTTGGAAGGCATTTTTTTTCCTCCGTTTTTGCCTCTGCCGGATGTGTTCACCCCAGGTCGCAATGAGTTAACGTCAATAGGGGGTTCTCTCGTTACCCACGCTCGATATCGTTACAAATCGATTAAGCGAGCCGAATAAATTGCAGGCAATGCAGTTTGCGTCGGATTAGTCGTGAGTGGTTGGGCGTCACAATCGGGGAAGATTCAATCGCGTAAAATCCATAGGTAGTGTTTTTTTTTTTTTCAGTCTTCGTCTTTCGCCGATTTATTTTCGGCGACGTCAGAAATGTGTCCGCTCGGTTGGAGCTTTTCTTCTGTTGCCGAGTCCGTCGTGAAACCGTGTGCCGGAGAGGCCAGTGGAAGATCGTGAAAGGATAACCTACCGAGGGTTCGGTGGGTTATCCTTTCTCGCTGGAGTTTCGTCGCGCTAAATAATTTATTCGGGGAGACTAATTCGAGCCCGTGAGATTTGTTTGGGCAGCCGTCCCCGGTTCGTTCCCGGGCAACGGAAAGGGAAAATTAAAGGTCATCGGTCGACCTCCGTCGGCCTTAAAACACCGCTAACCGAGGTCTCGCGTCGAGCCTGGGTCGGCTGAGAAGGACACGGCGGCGCACCTGTGAGGACTCGAGGATTTCGGTCAGTTGGCAAACGCGCAGCTGTGAACTTTTCCCTACTCGCCTTCGTCCTATCGCGTTACACCGAAAGTCGTTAGACTCTGGGCACGTCCTGGTGAAAATCGTTGACCGTGCCGGATCCTTGTCGGTGATTTTTTGAACCTTGCGCAACCTCCGAAATTTCCGGGAAGCAAATTTCACATTTAAAATCGGGGCCTGTGTTGCCCTTCGTTGATGTCCGGTTGGATTCCAGTTACGGTCAAATTCACCAGGACTTTTGGTTGATCCGTGAGGTTACACATAAACTGCAAAGTTAATTACGGGCGCGTCTACTACGACTGCGAAAGCAACAGGCGAACAGAACGATCCTTTTTTTCCTCCCAGTTTCCCCACGTCGGTTCGGGAAAACGACGAAACACGAGACATTTCCTCCACCCTTGGTTTTTCCCCGAGAGCTTCCACGATTCTTCTGTTTCTCTCCGATAGACACGGAGACAAAATTGGCATAATAACATTTTCTCCGTTTAACTTCTAACTTTCTTTTCTCCGTTCGGGCTCCCTCGTCGGAATCAAAAATTTCTTCTCGATAAAAGAGCTGCGAATCAACTTTACACCGACCTCGAACCCGCAAACTTTTCAAACACCAATCGGGAAACAACATCGACCGTAAATCAGATCCGTCATAATTTCTCATCGATGCGGATGAAAGAATTTGATAAAAGCGAGCTGTTTTTTTTTTTTTTTTCGTTGCTCCTCGCCTGTCGCATACACATTAATACAAAATAATAAATTGAGCGTAACGATAAAAAGCCAGTGGGAGAAACAGACGATGAAAAAGAGGCGGAGAATGGCGGAGAGCAAAATGATGGAAAAGCTCTCTGCGATCCTCCGCATGTGGAAAAAAAAAAGAAAAAAAAAAAAAAAAAACGTACGCTCTCACAGTCTCCGCGCGACCGACAATTTAATTACAAGCCGGTAGCCTTGCCCGCCGAGTGGAGTGACGGATTTAACAATTTGCAATCGAGGCGCGCCCCGGCTGGCTCAGGATCGTTCGTTACACGCTTCGCGCGCATCTGCATCCGTTTACGTAGGACGAATATAACGAAAGCTCGCGTCCTTACTTCCGCCGTACGACTCCGCTTTATCGTTCGAATATCACAACACTCCTGGATTTCCGCTCGCTCCTAGCCGCATCGTTCACTCACACTCGTACATTCGTTGCCGCAAAATTTCACTCGAGACTGATGACAAGGATTTTCGTTCTCTCAAATTATCGATGCGTTCAACCTGCTCAAAAAAAAAAAAAAAAAAAAAAAACATTAATATAACAATTAATTCGTGATGAGTCGATTATTAATTGATAATTATTGAATCGTTTGTATCGATAGTTGAACTTCGATGGTTCTTACCTCTTCGCCAACTTCGCCTACGAACGATTAACGAATGGAAAGTGGAATCGCGCATAAAAAAAAAAAAAAAAAATGTCCGATCAGAGAACGAAAAACACGCTCCGAAAAAATGTCCGTTCTTCGTTCTCAAGAACGCTCGATTGCATGTCTCATTCTATTAATTACCGCGATTATAAAGCGTGATGCGAAAAATCTCTCGAGATTTTTGTTTTCGTTTTTTTTTTTTTTTTTTAATCGAATAAACGAGTTCAACCGAGGCCGATCTGTCCCGTGAGTGCGAGCGACGCGCAAAGTCCTCTTCAATCTCGAAAGGGCTCTCTCGAAGTTCCGTTGCGCAACCGGAAGCACCGGCAAGTTCCAGGCGCGTATTGTAAACGCTTCGAGCTCGTTTACGGTAACGCTGTGCAAGCGGTTGTTCGAAAATCCACGCGAGCGTCGGACGAGCGTCTGCGTCGGTATGAGAGTCTTGCGAGCCAAATAGCGACGCGCACCGGAAGCCCGACGCAAACACGGACGTCCGATTAAGAGAGCCGGCATCCGAGTTTTCTCAAAAGTTCAGCGTCGCAACAGTGGATTCTCGGGTCTCAGCCTCGCCTCACCTCTCGTCACGAGAAATTCCGAGGTCTCGTGTATTCCGCGTTTGCCCCCGGGGACCTCGGAACTTCCGAGGTCTCCGAGCGAAACCCGTCACGATCGTTTAGGAGCGCTCGGCTTAGCTCGCAGGAGTATTCCGATACACGGATTACGTATACACACCGACGTTATAACCGGAGATGACGCTTCGCGCAGAGCTTCTCGAGAGCCGCCAGGATAAATACATGCTGCACGATACACGGTACGCGGCACACAGTTGGTTAACGGTGTATCGGAAAACTGGTAGCCCGTAACGTCGACCGATACGCAATCTAACACATCCGCATAGCGGGTCACGCTTCTCCAGAAATAATTAGATTTTCCATCATCGTGGAAAATTACTGCGGGGCCAATTACCGGATGGACGCGGGTGCGCGTACCCGAGCGACACGGTCCCCGCCAGTCGTTTCGTCGCTTTCCCAATTTCACCGGAATTCCATGTACGGATATCGCGTACGCGACTGCAGTGCCGTTTCGCCTAGAAAAAAAAGAAAAAAAAATGTATCAAAAAAGAAAAAACATAAATGTTTGCTTTTTTTTTCTGCAGCGAGAGAAGGATGCGACGAAGATGTAAGAAAAATCGTCATACTTTCTGCCGTGGGTGGCGCCATCGCGTCTCGCCATCATGGGCCAGTGTCTCTCAACGGATATGGCCATTTTTACGCGACTATTCTCTCTCTGCTCCTTGACAGTGTCGCCGTTTTCGATCGAATATTGGAGGTAGAATTGGGAAAAAAAAAAAAAAAAAAAAAAAAAAAAAAAAAAAAAAACACTTTCTCCGGAAGTCCGCAACCAGATTTTTATTTCCGCGCCGCGATTCACTCGCGGGCAAACGGTAAATAACGTGACGAGAGGAAATCGCCCCGGGAAATTTCCGTGTGAAATTCCCGACGTCTCTGAGGAAGACGTCGGAGGGTCCACGGCGTAAGCTTGCGTAATGCCCAATTTGCCTCGGTCGTCACCGAGCGGCTTGGCCAGAAAATTTCCAGTGGCTCGTTCCGGAGTTTGCCGCGGGCTCGTGTAGGCCATCATTAAAGCGTTATATACAAGCCGTATAACATATTAACGTCGAGCGTATATCCTCGCGTAATTATTCATCCGGGCAATAAATAAAGACGGTGTAAATTTATAACGAGGAGGACAGCGACGAGGCCGGGCGAGCTTCGCGTCCCGTACACGTGCAGCGGAACCGGTGAACCGGTTGGCGGAGCGAGGAAAGTATCCAATTCGTTTTTAAGTGGTGAACTTCATAATCCTCCGTATTGATCCGACAGACCATTAATTTCACGGATTAATGCTGTATCAATAAATAATTACGGTTCTCCATTATTTTCCGCGTCACTCTCGTGTTTTCGCACGGGTTGGTCCGATGGACGATGAACCGTTCGAGATGGCGGGCGTTGCAAAAACTGATCGAATCTGTTGAATCGGGTCGAACATTTTTCTTCCGATCCAACCTCACTTCACCCTAAGCACCCGATACAATTTTTTCTCCCGCAGAAGATTCCTACGGATATCTGCGAGATTATTATTACGTGTAAATCCAACGTCACGCCGAAGTGACTCTCGCCGATGTCGATCGGAACCTCGTCCATTGTTCGCTACGTAGCGATGCACCAGCCGAGGTTGAATGATGGACCGAGTATCGAAGTGTCGTTCCGCACCGATCACCGCATGCGATGATGGAGGATACGCGACGCAGAAACATGCGACCAAAAAAAAAAAAAAAAAAAAAAAAAAAAAAAAAAAAAAAATTCGTCGCTGTACACCGTATCAAGGGCGATGGACACTGAGCTTTCCCACCGAATTTTCACCTCGCGCAGTTTCACTTTCATTGGAAATGAATTTCGTATGAAATAGCACGTTTTGTCAAGCACGTCGATAATTTCCACCGCGGCTTGTCCAACCTTCCAAAAACCTCATTGAGTCCACAGCCAAATCCGTTGACTGCCGCCCAACTGTTCATACTCGCGGTCCGGTTCCCAGGCCGTTTTGCCTCGACGTACAGTCACGCACGCTCCGTTTGCGTTTCCTCGTCGGAAGACTCTCGTGTACGTGAAGCATCCAATCGATTATGCAATAACGAAACTCCCTTTGGACGGTGTACCGCTGTTTGTCATCGGCGTAGCGTCATAGACAGCCCGTCGGCGAGGAGAAGGGCATTAAATGGATTTACCTCTCATCGGCTAATTATCGTCGTGGAGGAAGGCGGACGATAAAGAGCTCGGAGCTCCCGGCAGCCTGCGGCCTGTGGTATTATAATATAGAACGTCTGCTTCGAGTTTGCCAGCAATTACCGTACCGAGAACCGTCCTACCAACGACTTGACGCAGCGACGATCGCGACGGTGAGCCATTCGTGGCTCACCGAAGTATCGTGCACAGTTTGTCACCGTAATGCCTGAATTTTCTGACAAACGGCGAGGAAACTCTTTGATCGACGCCGAGAAAACTCGATTCGACGTTCATTGGACCGATTAACGGGAGAGTCAATTGCGTTGCTTCGTGTCAACGTTAATGGATTTACCGTTTCCAGGTGAAATTGAGAGCGTCGATGGAGGAGGGAAAAAAAAAAAAAAAAAAAAAAAAAAAAACTTTGGCCAAGGGATGCAAAGAAAATTGCGAGAAAAATAATCCCGACGCGCCGTAGCGATTCGCGGTGTTCACCGACAGTGGGAGGGTCGATTCTATAATTCAATTTCGTCCGTGCTCCCAATCTAATAATGCGGCGCCGCTTTTAGGCCCCGACGATACTCGAACGAAATAATGCCCGGTAGTTGGAAATTTTGTTTCTGTAACAACAAAAATCGAGTCTCGCACAACGATTTAAAAAAAAAAAATATCAAAAGCCTCTTCGTTCATTGATAGCACAAAAACGGAATGGAGAATCAGCGTCGCCGCTGTCGCTCGGTCCAATGATCGCTCTTACAATTAATTGCCAATTTATATGGTGATTTTCCGCGACAACATTTTTTTTTTCGCCACGAAATCGACTACATTCACTCCCGCTCTACAGTTCACGTTCACGGACACTGTCGAATACAACGAAATCAGATGAAAACAGGCCGCGAATCAAAGCTACCTGGTGACGTGACATTTCCCAATGAACGTCTAAACTGCACACGTAATTACCGCCGAATCACGAGGGTCAATTATAAATTAATATTTCCTATAATGACCATTGAACTGACGGTTTTTCGACCGTCCGATCTCAGCGCATACGTCGCTGAACGTCGTTGATTTATGACCCAATAATGCGACCGTTCAGCTGCAACGATCCTTCTCGTGGTATGTCCACTACACACACACACACACACATCTATACATATATATATATATATATATATATATAACGTTAAGCCTTGTACACACGTGTTGTACATGCGTATGCAATAATACGTGTTCGAGATCGGTAAATTCAGAGTCCGTGACTCCGCTCGCTCGCTTCCACTTGCATCCGTTATATATTCCCTGTGGGCACAAACGTGAACAACGACCGGTTACCGCGTTGGAATTGCATTTCAACAATATCAATTAGTCCACTGCGTCGGAGTTCAATGCGGTGTGCACACATTCCGCGGCTGGCATTTCGCCGTGTAGGCTTTTCGCATAACGACGTCACGACCTGTTGAATCCTTGTGACGTTTCCACGGTTTTCGCACGCTTGGCATTTTTTTTTTTTCTCGCCCATTTATTCGTCGAGAAACGAAGCCAAAGCCGCTCCGGCAGCATCGCCGGCTCGGTGGCTATGACGTGAAAAATTCGTTACACGAACTCGACAATGGGTCATCATAAATTCCGAGTGTAACGCGACTCCATCGACGACGGAATGCTGATTGTGTGTTGACAATTTTTTTTTTTTTTTTTTTTTTTTTTTTTTTTTTTTTTAACGTCAGTTCAAAGCACAACAATTTTCAATGACTGTTCGCCGTCGTGGGAGATCTCCGGCGTGCACACTCGACCTGTTGAGCTTCAGTGTTTCGACGTTCGAGAGCGGGACAGCTCGCTTCCGCTTCGCTATTGTCGTGTCTTTCACACGAGCGCCGCGTGCGTTTCCTTCAACGCGCTACACAAATGACGCCTCGGACTGCCGTTTTTTTTTTTTTTTTCTGTCTCCCGATATTACACGTCTCTTCGACACGAACTTCCGTAAAATCGTTTTCTTCTTTCGACCAAAAGTTTACTGTAACATCGAGATTAGCTCTTCGGAGTCAGCGAGTTGCGCAACATCGGAGGCTTCGCTTTTTCGGTCAAGCCAAACTTTCACGTCGAAGACCGAATTTCATTTGTCCTGAGTTCGTGTAATTATTTGAAAGAATGATTTTCATCAATGGGAAAACATTGAAAATTAGAAAAATTGCACGAAATTGTGAAAAAAATTTATAAGTATTCGATTAGGTAAACGCCTCGGTGAGAGAATGGGTTCGAGGACCGGAAGCAAAAGACACGATGATCGTTCCACGCCAAGTTCCCGAACGTGTCAGTGGAAGATTGAGCCGCGAATTCTCGAGTGAGAGAGCTTTGCTCGACGGTGCGAGCACGTCAGTCAGACTTTCGGACCCTCGTCCAATCCGATCCATCGGCTCGCTCCGACCCTCGCTGCGGTTGTTTCCCTCGAGAGAAAAATCACCCCGGCGCGCTCAGTCTTTTATCAAACATTTTTTTTTTTCTTCTCGAATGCACAGCAGTCGAATTTTTCCTTGCATCGTAAAAGGCGCGCAGCGATCGTTTGGCGCTGCTCCCCATTTTTTTTTTTTCCCCAACCGCGTCCGATCGTCGAAAATTGTTAGATGTTTGCCGGGGCCCGAGCGAAATCTGCGGCCGAACGGTTCGATGGCCAGGAGGGAACGAAAGTAAAAAAGCACGAGTGCTCGTAAACCGAAGTCACAGAAAAATTAATATGCGCAAAATAAAAAAAAAAAAAAAAAAAAATCTCGCAGAATTTCGACCACGACGACCGCGCGCACGTTCATCCGTCGCGTGACTAGAATCGGAGTAACGTGTTTCATGTGTGTCGGGGTCGTACGAGAAATTCAGCTTTCCGGCTCCGGTCACGCGATATTCGGGGCGTTCGATTCTCGTCGGACGAAACGATACCAACGGCCATTGAAGCGACGTACGACGAGTCCCTGTAATATCCATTCGCACCATCTAGACGACAGCACACACTCCGTATTAAATTATAACATTGAACAGTCATATCGATACAAAGATAATTAAAAGAAAATAAAAAAAATAAAAAAATAAATTAAAAAAAAAATCATTTTGCATTCCGCAGCCCCACAGCACGAATCTCGTTTGTGCTATTTAATAAATTTCGTTTTCACACACCGTCCCGCGAGTCCACGTGTAAACGGGTCACCGTTCCCGCCGCTCTCCAATATAGCCTCGGAGATTGACACTGTGCAGATGCACGAACCATAGCAAAAGCTCATCGAAAGCAAACAGCGTGGTGATACGGGAGTTTGGGTGATAACAACGGGAAGCGAGCCTCGTCCGAGCACATTGTTCTCGTTACTCGGATAACAGTTAGTACACACAGTGGAAGCGCTATTTTTCTAGAGGATCTAAGAGGCCACGAAGCGTTCGTTCGACAGACTATTTAGAATTCTAACGGTGACGAACAGCAGCAAAAAAAAAAAAAAAAAAAAAAAAAAAAAAAAAAAAACCTCCGCAAGTCGTTTTTATCTCATCGAGCGATCGTCGTCCGGCGCTCGATCACATTGATTTCGGAGCTGAAGCGACGCGCCGATTGTGTGCGATTTTTTTTTCGGCGCACTCGAAGGATCGGCGATTCCCTCGGCAGCGTCTCGGGTGACGGGCTCGTCACGAAAAATCTAAGGATCCCCGTCATTCGTTAGTTCTAGTGCAAAGTTCCCGCGGCGTCGAAGCTAAAGAAGCTGACGAACGAGAGTCAACGAGGAGGTTGTTGCGTTCGGGAGCGAGATGAGACGGTGGAGCTGCGTCGAAAAAAATATTCTCCGGTCGCCTCGATCCTCGCACCTTGTCCATTCGAGGTTCCGAGTCAACCGTCCATGTAAATTCTACGAGCAAAATCGGACGGTCGAAACGGTTGCGGAACCGGGTGGAGCACAAGGGTTGATCCGACAGTTTCGTTCTTGCATTGTTCTCCCTCGCGGTTCGTCGGCGCACACTCGACGACTTAGTATGTGTATATATATATATATGTATGTATATATATATATATATATATATATATATATATATATATATATATATATATATATATATATATATATATATATATATATATATATATGTATATAGTTCGTGGTAAACGTACCTGAGTATCCCCGCGTCGGTGAATCTACATCCAACGAGAAACCCGCGCAGCCTCCCTCGCTCATCAGTATGCCGGAATCGAAAGACATCGATCGTTCGACAACGCGTCGCCGGACCGTCACTGACCCCGCCTACATACGGTCGGTCGTCGTCAGATGCTAAATGAACACACCACAAAGAATGCGAAACATCAGTCACACATGTCGATTGGAAAGACAGAGCCGGGCGTGAGGCTTCAAGCAATTCGTCGCGATTTTCTCCGTCTTCACCGGGTCACAGTTTCACATTTGTAAAAAAAAAAAAAGCAGAAATTTTGGTGAGACGCAATGTCCAAAGAAACAAAGGATTTAGTTATTCGAGAATTATGGTAATAATTTTGGAGCATTCTTATTATTTTCAGTAGGTGCTTCGCTGAGTGTTACTTTGTATTCAGCTGGAGTTTCATTTTCATTTTGGGAGTTTAGTTTTGATTCTGGTGAAGTTTCGTTTTGGTCCTCGTAGACTTTTTTTTATAAGTTAGAGTTATTTTGGACGCCCTTGTCGCGCTAGAAATTAGACTTGTTTCGAAATTTCGGGCAGATTATTTCGTAGAATAAAATTTTTCTATGGAAGAGATGTTTTTTTTTGTTTTTTTTTTTTTGGTAGATCCGTGAATGTGCCCAGACGAAAGAACATTGTGCTCGATTGTCGCTCAACGAACTCCAAAATCGCAATGGCGCCCAATGAATTTCCCTTTTTTTATTAATATTTTCTCGCACACGCTCGTGCTGCGTATCGGGAAATGTTTTAATTAAGTCTCCGCTGGCGCGTCCGCAGTCCGATAACCAACGTAACCGCAACATTTCCCCACTCCAATGATACGGGGAAATATTGTTAATAAATTTCACCGGCCTGAGGCGAGTGGTTTTAGAACTTGCGCATGGAAAGTATGCGGTGCATGTTTATGGAATGTGTGTCTGCAAAGCTTTGGTTACAGCGGTGGTTTCGTCCCCGGCCAATGTTCCAACACAATGTACACACGTAAACCCCGGAGTGCCCGATAAAATATCCCCTCTATGGCTTTACCCCTATGGTTAACAATTTGAAAAACATTTTATTCGATATTCACCACGTCATCGATACTAAATCAGTTATAATTATTCGATCGGATAGAATCCGAATTAAAAACATGAACCTGAGAGACCTGGGAGATTATAGCGAACGAAAGGGAACTTTGAGAAGACAGATGGGTAATTGCAATTCGTTAATTAATGAAAAATTTATCGAACGGGCATCCACGAATTTTTTTCTCTTCGATATCCAGTCGAATGTTTCACATCCGCAATCGACAGCGACCGGAGCTTCGTGGATCGACGCGGTTTCATTATAGTACTTAATCAGAGTGGAGAAAAAAAAAATTCAAGAAAGAAGCATTCTGACAAAGCTTCGACAACCCGATCGACCCCCTTTGGAATCAAAGGGAACGGAGCAATATCAGAGTTCTCTGATATTGGCTGGTTGATTGCCCGAGACCTAAAAAGCCTGTGGGAGAAAGTTGGCACGTGCCTTTTTGAAGTATCATCATTTTTTTTTTTTTTTCTTTTTACAATGAAGCTGATCAGCTCGATATAATCACTGCTGCAAGTTCATCCTACGCAACTCAGACGGAAGCTTTTTGTGTAGCGCGAATTCTGTGCTCGCAACTTTGCTATTTCGAGACGAGGGAATGCCACGAGTTCGCATACGAAAGTATTCCTCCTGTATTCAATTTCACCGCCGTTGACTTCAACATACGTAAAAACACTCTGCGACACGTGTCGAGACTTATCGAGCTCGTTCCTCACAAAATATTTCTCACCTAATAAGAAAGAAGACGATTTGTGAGTCACAGCTTTTCACGACACACGATAGCAGAGATAACAAATTTAATGGCTAATCGGAGCAGAACATTTTTTTTTTAATACGATACGGATCACAATGCGAATCGTAAATATATATTGTAACGTAAAAAAAAAAAAAAAAATGGGTCTGACGTTTCCTAAGGATTAAGTATATGCGAATGCAATGATTGTACCAAAAATTATAGGATTGTATCTGCAAGGGTGTGTACAGTATATTACTACATGCTAGCTGATAATTATGAGCCGGTAATAATATATTATGCGACAAAGGAGGAAAACCCTTTTTTCACCTGGTGTGAATTTTGATTCCAGGGCGAAACGAGGACGGAAGGACACGTGAGATTAAAATGCATGAGGAAGGATGGCGTTGGTGGTAAAAAAAAAAAAAGAGGTAAGCGAAACAAATTCGTTCGGAAATACAATGGAATGGTGGAAACAACGATTGCGAGCTTCGACAATGACGCTTTGACCTTCCAAGCACAGCTTGGTTGGGACGGCCTAATTTTCTCCGCAATCGTTTCAAACATTCCTGTTTAATTCACAAAATAATGGAAAAGCGTGTTCATTCAATTTTATTTATTCTCACTGATATCACAAACATTTGCGTCTTTACCTTTTTTCAGTTTTCCCAGGCGAGTCAAATGTATCTGGTAAAAGTAAAACGATACGACTGGATATCTATCGGAATCGATGAACTCCCTGAATCGCCCAACCGGTCCATTTCGCTCTCCACCTACATTATCCGTTCGAACGAAGAATGGAACGGGGAGGAGAATGCGAGCGATACCGTACAAAGCGTGAGTCTAATCCCATTGTTCGATGAGTATCGTTGTCGTCGCTTTATCAAGATATATCTGCGAGGGTGAGAGGCCTCAGAAATATGCTGGTTTTTTTTAATTTTTTTTATTCGACTCTCGACGCTATTTCAATGTTTTCCCGGTTGATAAGATATTTTCGAAATATTTATTTCTAGAAACACATTGAAGTCTCCATGAGGAACACGAGTTGAAACAATGAACGAGCGAACGGGACTCGCGGAAACTACTGCGGGATTTTTAGCCTCGGGGGTTGCACGACAAAATAACTTGTCACGAGCATGCGGCTCCGCAACTTCGATATCCCACACAAAAATTACAAAGCCCCGGGGTACACGGGTCAATAACGCCACATTGTAACGGAGAAACAAACGAAGCGAAATATATTCTTCGTACTACCGACCCAAAATTCATTGATTCCAAAAAGCCCGTTTCTCTTATAATTCATTCACGACACTCGTCCTTCGTTACGATTAATTGAAATACGATGTTCCCGCGTGGAAACAATCCGTAGCTCCTCGCAATTACGTCCCTTGCGTCACCGTAAAAAAAAAATATTTTCAATTAATCCGAAACTTAAACGACCGAGCCAAACAAAAGTTTCTCCATCGACACCCCCGTCAATCCCCCCTCAACGATAATTTCAATACTAAAGACCAAAACTTAGGCTTCCAAGAATTTCGCCTGAAGCTCCAAAGTTTCGAAGATCAGTCCTGGAGAAAACCCCGTAAAGTTGCAACTTGAACGCAGTGCGTGGCGTGAAAATATTGGAAAACTTCATCGCCGACGGTTCCGATCGGCTTGTGTACGATATTGTTCATTACGCGGTCGTGGAACTTTCAATTTTGAAGCGTAGCAAGCGTAAGAAATTTAACGGGGCCTACAAAATATGCGGGAAAAGGAGACGTGGGAAGATGTAATTCGATCCTCGTTTCGCAGACTCCGAAGCCAAACTGTTAAAAAATATCTTCGTGTCGCCGTGTGAAGAATGAACTCGGTAAAAAAATCGGCCATTTTGTTTTTTCATTCGCGACTGTATAAAAACGTATGGTGGCAAAAGAAAAATTTAAGGCAGACGGTATTGCGGCAAAGACGAGCGATCAATGCTACACTCGCCCTTTCGACGTTGGTGTCGTCGTTGCGAAACGAGGGTAGGAAATATAAGGAGGATGAGGGTAGTAAAGAAGAGGAGACCGGGAATGATTCACCCACTTTGCGAAGAGCGGGACGCGCCTGCTGTTGCTCGGGTTTCCCGAGTACCTCGAGGGCTCTGAGGTGAGTCCAGTTTGAGTTTGTCGCCGGTAAGAGCGGCGTCGAAACGGCTGAGCGAGCTGGAAAAAGCACCGGGACTTTCCAGGCCCGACGCGTACCAGCATCTTTCCATCTTTAATTCGACCCTAAAACTCCACCGGCTGCGACTCTCGACAGCCATTGCGAAAGTGTTCCGTCAGATATCCAACGAGAAATTCATACGCTCGCCGATTCTCGTTTCACGATTTTTCCTTCTTTTTATGAACACTCTTTCCTCACGACAGAGCCTTTTATCTGCGAGTAACTCAGACGGAAATGGCAGGAGGGAATCTGCTACGCCTTATTGTGCTTCGGTCTACGGATCTCAATCCTTCGTCTTCTGCATTCTTATCCAGGAATTTAGCTCTGTCGATCCGATGTGTTGTTTTTTTATTCATCGTGATTGAAGCGAAATCTTGGGAAATCTTTCGGAGACGTAGAGCGATGTCGTTCTCAATATCTCGCTCGATATTTCTCTAAATGTTCCGTTAAACATCTTCCCCAAAGACGCTTTGAATATGACTCTTGTTGGGGAGAATTTCATCTCCGAATCACGGTGAAGGTGTTTCTGCATAAAGAGAACGCGCGAATGAGCTGTTGGTGAATCTCCACGTAATTCTCAATGTTCTTTCATAGTCCCTGTGTGCTTGAAACTACTCCGGTTTCACACGCAACGTTATCTGTGCGCTGTTTAAATCCAGTAGAAAAAAATGGCGCTGCAACGCTCGGCAAAGGTTTCAGTGCCGCGACTATGAACCAGCCGAAAAGCAGATGAGATCTCGCGTTCGTTTTTCCGCATGGATTAACTCCTCCGGGATTCCGGTTCGTCTCTTTGCCATCGCGTTATTCTCATTTTCACTCCTCTCCCCTACGTTTCTCCCCGTTCAACTAAACCATGCAGAATATTTCACGGTTCGCCGCTCGTCTACCTCATCATCGTTTCGGAGCACCAACAATTTTCGACTATCTCGAATTCTAAATCCTATTTTTCTTTTTTTTTGCGAATAGCTTTT
The DNA here is from genome assembly GCA_963978505.1 of Listrodromus nycthemerus. Classification (NCBI taxonomy): domain Eukaryota; kingdom Metazoa; phylum Arthropoda; class Insecta; order Hymenoptera; family Ichneumonidae; genus Listrodromus; species Listrodromus nycthemerus. The sequence goes on along the minus strand of OZ021682.1, from coordinate 1,991,772 downwards.
CATTTAAATTTTTTTCCCATTCGCGCGTTGCCGCTCTGTTAAAAAAAAAAAAACCTCGCAATAAACGTTCCCCCGTATCGTGAACGTTTGTACACTTATAGTTTTCCACTTAGATATGGAGAACGACGGTGAAGTAGTCATTGTCTCGAAGTCAATGCGTTTTCGGCTGGGCTAAGAAAATAATATAAATTTTTACTTGTTTTACATGTTTAAACTTCTTGGATTGCTTGTTGTTTCAGTGAAAAAAAAAACGGAGCAAACGGAGAGAAATACCGGTGCGAAAATTATCACCGAGTGATCCGGAATGTGAAGAACCGTTTCGACGCTCGCCGACAGACGCGGATACCGAGTTGTTGAGGGGAATCGAACGAGTGGATGGTGTACGGCGAAGACGAGGGTCGAAAGGACAATGGGGATGGAAAGAGTAAGCAAAAGTCGGCGATGCGGCGAGTCTCTCACAGTCGACGTCCTGGCCGGAATCAACAGTTTGCTCTATCGATTGGCCGTGTGGCCCAAATGCCCCGTTTGAACCGCCGCGGAGCGCCGGAAACCCAGAGCTCGTATAACGCGTCAAGAGGGTCGAAGGAGCCTGGTCGGAATTCTTGTTATCTCGACCAACATCTAAAAATATACAAATATCAATTTGCCGTAACCACTGAAATTTACTTTTTTTTTTTTTTTAGACCTCTGGCATTATCGCACAGCCGTGGCGGAAAAGGATCGACTGCAGAGCTATCGGAGTCAGAGCCGCATAAAGGATGAAGGAGACGCGAGGCTCGTGGATTCATCGAGTTTGCGACTTGCGAAATCGAATCACGAGACTCTCGCGGATGCAGAATGGGGAATACACTCTTCTGTCCCGCAATTCCGCGGAGTATTACGAGAGCCGTGGAATGAGCCGACACGCGGGAAGAGGCAAAAGAGAAGGGAGAGTAAAGTGGATGACGGAGACAAAGGAAGCCCCGACGAATTTCCGGATTCTCCGGTGAAACTGGAACGACAATCTCTTCTCGCCCGAACCCCCTCGCGGCTCTCGAGTTCCACCTTGCATGGTGGACTCGAGAGATTTATCCTGGAGCGAATCGGCTCGCCAGCCGGGGAAACAGAAACTAATGTCGAGTTAGGGAATGATTATCTAGTTCTCAATGAGCGCCGTTATATTTGATTTAGCTGGGAGTTACAGTAACACGGGAAAATCCAGCACCACCTGTAGCAGAGACATTATTGACGCTCCTGGCGTAGTTCTGGATCGGATTGTCGCGAATTGTTTCGTGGCCTGCTGCAGCGGTCGATTTAATAAATCGAACCTTTCGTGATTCGCGGAGTGAATTTCATCAGCGAAATTTCATTAATTTTTTCGAGGAAGGTTTCGATGGAAGGCTCAAAAACGTGTTTCATTTCACGTTTCGGTATTATAGATTTTTTTAAATCGAAGTAATAGTACTTTACGATACCAGTGTGTGAAAGCGGATGTTCGGCGACTGTTGGAAAGTGGCCGCATGAGCCGGATCGAGCTCTACAACGGCACGAGGCGAAGTCGAGTGCTGTTATAGCGCGGGAAAACGCGAGTGCCGCCACTTCACAAACGCCGTCCGGAGTCCGCTTTATCGAACTGGTATCGCGATATACTATTTTTTGGAGCGCGTGTTTTATTTTTATATATTTTTTTCATCATTCCCTCTGTTACGCATCTCCATGTTTTCATTGTCGACAAAGCAGGAAGACTGGAGGGGGTATCGCGCCCTGTATAGAGTCCGATGAACAAATTCCTCTGGATGTTTGAAACGGTAAACCGAAGTTGGGCCTCGAACCTCTCCGTGCAATTCCACTTTTCCGCTCCGCGCAAACACACACACGCGCACTTCCGAAATCGAAATAACTTGTTAGTGGAAAAGCCGGTGTTTGGTCAGACTCGCCAGCAAAGTAACGTATTGGCTGCTGCGCTTGACCGAACATTTTCCAACGATCGGACCGTTCACGATGAGAGAACAAAATATCGTTCTATTGTTACAGAGCGAAAGAGAAAGGTGTTGAACGTCTTCTTTATTTCGCCTCGTGCGTCCAGCGACGAAGTGCAATCAAAGAGGCCCTAAAACAATTCTTTGTTTTTTTTTTTATGCAAAGCATTCGTTTTCGATCATTTCTCGTTACCCATTATCGACTATTGTACATTTCTCTCTCGCGAAAAATGTAATTTTTTTTCGGGCAAATGTGGACTTTTCATCGTCTCACGTGTACCATTTCTTCGGTCGTATCGAAGCACCGGATTATATCTCGATGTCAACGTACAAGATAAGAAAATGGTAAAGCGACAGTCCCGTCCCATCGGTGTACTTCGCATGGATATTTTGCAGTGGCAGAAACAGACCGAGCGTGAAGCTGTACCCGATAAGTATCCTCTGCAATTTCCGGTACGCCTTCGCCGATGTAGGACACATTTTCAATAGGAAGCGCGGAGCCGGGAAAGCTCTTTTCATATCTCCTTTGCTATTTTAGGACAGAGGCACAACACTTTACGACAGATATACTCTCCAACGTACGTTCGTATTCAGGAAAGAATATTGCGAAGCATCTATCACCCGACTTTGCCAACGGCACGCTTTTATACCCGCGTTCCACGATTACGATTCATACCTGACGCTTAAATCGTTCGCGCACCTCGCCAAGACATCGATGCCACCATCCACGCGTTACTTTTTAGATTAAATCGCTTCTAGCTCTCAGTTTCGTTTTTCATCCCACGTCGTTTATTTCTATTTTTATTTTTTTTTCATGTTCATGTCTATTTTTATTTCTCTGTCCTATTACTCTAATTAATTATTCTCATTTCTTTTTCCCGAATATTATTACGTTAACAATGCAGAATCTGGATTACCACGGGCATCAGTGGTTACCTGCGAATGGTAGGAAAAAACGATTATGTTACTTTTTTTTTTTTAGTCGGATGAATCGTCAGTAGGAATTTTCGTTCGCTTCGTACAGTGCAGAGAGCGTTCAACGCTGTTTAATTGTTTGTAGTAGCGGTATAGGCGGTAACTCCTGCCGGAAGCAGAACGCTTCGACAAGCTAAGAGCTCCAGGGTCGAGAAACCGAAAGGGGTTTCCAATTTTCTTGTCGATGATTTTCGTCCCGTCGCCCGAAAGAGACTTTGTTCGCGGGACATAGCAGTAGAAAACTGTCCGTCGGTCGAGAGCGCAAATATCGAGGTCCTTTCGAATAGCGTTCCTTTGAAGAGCGTTCATCAAACTGCCCGTACGCGCGGAAGTACCCAGTTTCATGACGCTAAAGGGGAAATCCCGAGCAACCAATATCCCGTTTCCCCACCCATCAAATTTATTATTCCTCCGTCAAACGCTTCGTTTGACATAAACAGAGCCCGAAATTAGTACTTTAAAGTGTCTCGTAGCGAATGCCGATTGAATGACACATTCAATCAGTCACAGAAATGAAAAAAAAAAAAAAAAAAAGAAGTGTTTTACAACGAGTCGATGAGAGACTGAACCAATCCTCCGATAAGCCTCGACACACGCACGCGCGTCATTTCTGTACCTTTTTATCCTCTCAGCCCGACGTGCCTTCGCAGTGTTCCCGTTTATAAAAGGTGAACCGGTTGGCTGACATAGTGGACAACGAGAGGAAGCGCAAAGTGGGAATGAAAAAGCTCCCGATACTTGCCGCGGCTGTCCTGCGCTCTCCACCCGTTTACGGCAATCGCGCTGCTCGCACAGCGTCACCTACTCGTTTTAGTTGGTCGTGCAGTTTTGCAAAAACCCTTCCCATCGATATTCAAGCGGTCCTCGGTTGGCCGATGAAGTTGTTCCGTCCGACGTCTCGCTTTTGCATTTCGATGCCGTAAGTTCATGAACGCAAAATCGAATGAAACGAGAGCAGGATTGACGAAACTTTTATTGGGTCGATGTGTGCAGGAACATCCTCGAATGCGGACGATGGAGAGACGCACGGACAGTTATTGGCGGTTGCGCGAGGCTGTGAGAGAACACAAAGAGAGGGTTGTTGAGACGAGCTTCGATACTCTCCATACTACGGTGTCCGCTTCAGTATTATAGATATATATATATATAGGGCGTATTTTAGCTACGGCATTTGCTGTGTCGGTCCAGTAACACTGGGTGGACGATCCTCCGCGTCTATTTATACTATGGCCACACTGGAAACTGGCGAACGCGAGCACCCCGCTAGGCAGCTACCTGTTGGCTGTTCCCGTTCCTCCGTCTCATCACGACACCCCCTCCTCACCCTCACGGCTAACTGTCTATATTCAGTATATTCTATACGACAGTGTACCATCGGATAGACCCAGCAATTGGCCCCTGTAATGGCATCGAAAAATCAGTCATTGGCACCGTTGCGTTTCTCTCTATCCGGTTGGTGGCCTGCAACTGTATCGCTCATCCTGCACGCTCGTTCCGTAAGCTGAACGCCCCAGTGTACTCCGATAACTGGGTCAAGCCACCAATGTGGGTCAAAGTGACACACGAGGGCTCGCGCGCGCCGGCGCGTTCCGCACTCGCCCGGTCTTTAGTAATATCCAGCCAACCCCCTCGCCACACGTATAACTACCATCGGCCCATCATACGCCCTGCTCCGGCTCACTGTTTGCCATGAACTCTTGGTCGCTCGTTCTTTCGGTCTTTCGTTCATAGCGCTCTCATACTTCTCGTTTTGTTTTCTTCCGGCATCGTACTCCTTTCCCATTCAGTTACTAATACCCAGCGGCCACGTCAAAGAGAATGTTGTCAATGTGTCACGGAGAAACCTCGAGAGAGATCGACGGGAGCTTTCTTCACGCACTCGACTTCTTTATCATTTTGTCCTGCCGCGTCTTTTTATCGGTGTGCTCTGGTTGGGATGGAAAATATGGTGGTAGCGACCGGTCGTGTATTTTATCTGGGACCGCTGTAAATTCACCGCGTGTCCATGGTTTTTCCACTCTATACTTTACAATGTATCATAGTATTGTGGCAGGGTCCTTTCACGTCTGACTACACAGTGACCTGTACTACTGGACGCTAAGAATATCGTCTTCCAATCGTCCCACGGTCCATACCGTTTTGTACGCGCAAAACATCGATCAAAAGATTTATAACATTTTTTGCAATGATGTTCTGCATCGCTAATAAAACACTTCCGTTGTCAAACGTACCGGAAAGTATTGTCTCCGCTGCGAAGACATTTTGCAACGGATGAGATGTATTTGGCACCGAGCATTGAGCCTCGAGATTTTTGTCAGAGGGGGTTGCACAAGAAGTCGTCGAGGGTAATGAAACGAGGTCCCGGTTCTGCCAATATTTACTTGAAGCCGTATAGAGGAATAGAGAGAAAGGGACGGGCCAGTAGCTTGGAAAAGGGGATGAAAACAAGTCCAAGAGGTCAGTCTTCGCGTCCACCGTCACGAATATCCAAACGACCCTTTCGTGTCCTACAACTACCCTTTCTCCAACATGCCTCACTGGTCGTCCATCCCGCTGGAATGTCACTGATACTCCAATACATTCTAAACACACATCAGTGAGCCAATATTCTTGCGGTCGCTTTGAAACTTTGACCAGAACACATCTCACAACAGTTCACAACTATTGTACACTTGCTGACCATCTTTCCACTGTCCTGCCTCAGTCGTTCCAGTAAAAGTGTTGAAATGATTGAAAGACTGATTTCAATCCATTGAAGCCAATGTCGATATCGTTGATTGATCTGGGAAACAATGTACATTGGTGCATATGAAAGGGGAGCAAATCGAGTCGAAGTCTCCTCGTTTGTTTCGACATGGTGTGTTCGTTGTTCACACTTCAGGAGAGTGTCGGACAAGCTGTCGCGATCCCGTCCCAATTTCGCCCTCCCGGATTGCCTTCCGATCAAGTGAGTCCCGAACAAACCCATGTTAGAATAGACTGATAGCTGGGAGCTGCGGAGTTTGACGCTACGCCAAACCGTTAACAATACGTCTATTGTATAGCCGATTCCATTCCGCTAAGCGGCTCACACGTACGATCAGCGTTATAATGTACATGCGCGTCCAGTAATATAGTAACAGTACAACCGCACTCTCGTACGTTCATCGATGATGACGTTAACCGAGCCAGTATCGCCGAGGCTTTGCGAGCGAGGAATTCTACGACCGCGCATAGCAATTGCGAACGGCTCGGTGAACATGCAGCAAGCTCATACCGAAGGGAATAGCGCGACCTCTTCCTCTTCCACGTCCAAGATTCGGCTTTGCCAGAGGAACGGTGTACTCCTTTGACAACAGAGATTGTTACTCTCCCTCTCGATGCTCTCTCTGATATATACATATACAACGTTTCACTAAACTTTGGACGTATAATTGCAGTGGCCGGACACTCGGGCCCGACGAAGTTTGGAGCCAATATCAGTTGCGAATGGGTCACTCGAGCGGATTTCGTGGATGGAGTCCAAAGGACACGAAGAACGGAAGATTTACCCTGGCGACAATCACTTCCGTATGGCGCAAGGAGAGCGGAATATCACTAGGTTGTATGGCGAGGGTGTTCGATTGGTAACTTGATCGCTGATCTGGTCCGGGATGAGGTAAGAACGCTGTCTTCTCATTTTTCTCGTTATATCGATAACAAAAATAATTTTTTTACACTATCAGGAATCTTCGTAGCCTTCGTCGCGGCCTTCGAGAATTATAATTCTGTTCACCTTTCATTGCAGAGTTGACTACATACGGCGGATGGCAAAGTTCAATGGAGAAATTCGTAAAACTGGAGTACCCCATTCAATAAGGTATCGACTTTGCATACAACAAGAGCTGTGCGAACGTCGATGAGAAAAATGATGGTTTCCTGGAAACCATATGATGAAGTAAGATATTTCACGATATTACGATCTCTTCCGACTTTCGTATTCAGAATATCCCGCTTTATTTTCATTACGTGACTGACACCATTTTCGATCGCTCCTTCCGACGAAAGTTTCGGGGTTCGGTTCCGTTAGGTATTCTCCGAGGTATTTAGTCAGCCAGCCAGCGAAGCATCCCTCGCTGCTTTACCCCTCCGGGTTGCGAATTAGCTCGAGGCCTATTGGCTTCATAAATGCGCGCTTCGGCACAAGATAAGGAACATATTCTCCCATCTCAAATGCGATCTCGACGCGGTAGGGAGCCGGAAAAAAAACGAACGAGGAGAAAAATCAGAAGGAATCGCTCGAAGGTACTAAATCACGTCGCGAATTATTATTTTATGGCGGGAAATATTTCATGGCTTGCTTTTATAAATCTGTTTTTATAAAACAATATTTTCTGTCAGTTTCAGTATCGAGAAAAAAAGGAGTAAGGGTCATTTCGATGTTGGGTGAAAATGTTATCTATCCGGATCTCAGTGGAGTTCAATCTGGTTTTCGGAGAACATCACAGTTTATGTAATGTGGAGTTCCTCGTAAGACCCGCGAGAGATTGCCAAGCTCGTATTTCCTCATTCACGCCGAGAACAAGTCATTGTGACGGGTACATCGTTAACGCTCCACGAACAAGTATTCGGCGGTAATTGTACCGCAGCCCTGTAAAAGGTTCCTCCCTCGTGGGACTCGTTTTTCGGTAACGTTGTTTTTATCACGCTCGTGAGACCTGTGTATCTCTGTGTGCGCTATAAAGAGTACCGCATATAAGACCCTCTGAAGTCAACGTCTGAAACTTTATCTTCCATCGTACATGCTCAACGTCGTGAGAAAGAGCTTCAAAAAACAAAATTCCTAAAAGCTCCATAAACCGTAAAACTCCGACCCCTAATAACCTGTTTTATCTATTCCGGTGTCCAATTTTCGACTCGTTCATAAATGCACTTTTACTCCGATCTGCCCGAATTAACGCTCCTTTATCAGAGACTCCCAAATGCCAGTGAGTTTTCATTGTTACCGAAAAAAACGATTAACAAACCAAATCTACTTCAAAATTGAACCTTAAGAAATAAAAATCTAGATCATATTGAAAATTTGCCTTTAAGCAGCAATTTTCTTTTACATATACGACGTATACGAACATACCGAACGTTTCTTGATGCGTCAGATTCGGGTAGAATCATCCTTTTAGTTCCGTTACTCTCTGGTCGTTGAACCGAGTGCTTAAAAAAAAAAATGCGAATTGCGAAAGCGATGGTTTCCGTCCGCGGAAGAGCTCAATGACAATCCTCCTTCCCCCTTTCACCATGCCGCTGTGTGCCACATGGAGGCTATTTACTTAAAAAAAATAAAATAAACTGCGAGGCTGCATGCACGTCACAAATAAAAGTGACCAACCCCGAGGCACCGGAACAAGCGGATCTTTTTTCGCCGAACCGGTTCAATTCCCGGGAGTTATTTACCAGCTCGCGAGGCATACTCGCTGGATTTTATTTACGATTGTGACGAAAAAAATTCTAATATTGAATCTTCCCGTGATTCATACGACCTTGCATCAACCGACTGCTACGAATCCCGAATACACGTATGGATATTTGAATATCCACCATTGAACGACTTCGTAGGTTCGGTGGAATCGATAAATCGATCTTTTGTTCACTGATCGGCGTATCCGCGCGACCTACTCTCATCCCTCTAACGAACGCCTTTGTTCGACTTTCGAGAGCCGAACAAAGTTCGAAAAACTATTGCGGTATAATAATATACCCGGAATTTCAGAATTGAATTACAATCGTTGGATTATGAGAATGTCCCGAGGAACCCGGCGGTATGAAGAAAAAAAAATTGTCGAGGCAAAAGGATCCTTAAACTGCGTGATATTTTATAAGCATGGTGGTTGCATCACGTACTGCAAATTCGATCAGTTCGCTCCAGCTCGTGCATTGGGAAACGTGCCACGACTTCGAATTGTTCTCGTCACCGAGTTTCAAAAGCGCTCGTTCGCCTGGGGTTTTCACAACTTCCGGGGATTCGATGTATCGGGCACCTGGGTAAGACACGCTTGCTTATGTGTATAATATACAGCGCGGTGAACGTGTTGTCGCATCGAGCTAAAGAGTTTCTTCGCAACAGGTGGCCGAGCAACTTCGTCACGAGAAGAATCCACCGCTACGTATCGCCAAGAAACAGGCAGCCCCTCGGTTTCCATGCCTAACTTAAGAAACCATCGTTCTGCTTCAGCTTCTCTGGCCACATTTCCATCCGATACTTGGAGGAGTACCGAGCAAAAGCAATTGCGAAAACTCCTTTGCGGAAAAGCAGAGTGCAGGGAAACTGGAAACGATGTGCGCCGGGGTGAGACTTACATTCGTTTGGATTTGCCCTGCGTGGACCATGACACGAATCTCCATCAGGGAACTCGAAACATATCGAGATAGTGTGAGTAATAACACGATTATCACATCATCTTTATGTTATATGTACAACTTTAATTCGAATGAGCGAGGAATCGACAAGGAGCCCAAGCGATACAAACTAGGCGGAACAGATATCAGCGGTTAATTTACTGAAGACCTGTATTTCGATAGAAGGAATATTGAGAGATGTTTCATAATGCTTGCAAAGCTGTAGGTACGAAACCCGATTTGTTGGGTGAAGTCACATCGAAATCGTGGGTGGAAGGCTTTCGATAAAAATAAAACAAAAATAACTGCGAAGAGCCTATTAAGAGAGTAAGAGAAACGTGCCGTTGATAGTATTAGATAGAGTGATGCTCAAGACGGCAGAGTCTCGATAACAACCCCTCTGGGGAAATTATCCGCGGATATCGCTCGTCCCTCGTTTTCTCGACAAGGTGTTGTCGCGAGGACGCGGCGATAAGCAGATGAGCTCGCTATCGGAACCGTACTGGCATTGCTCCTGTTTGTACAACCGTCGTGCCTGTTGGTTTCACGTCCGCTAATCCCTGCTATGGTCTCATAAATTCTCAGAAGCTCGAGGATCTGCCCACAGCCCCACGAGAAAAGGTGTGCGATCAAGTGCCGCGTATACACTCTATGAGTCAGCAAAATTTGTCAAATTAATTAACGATACCGGCGTCGCTAATCGTCACCCAATTACATGCAGATTGTTCACGAGACGGAAAAAAAACAGTACCATGTCTCACCATTTTGTGTTATAAGACGTTTTTAGCCAGATAGTCCAAAAATTGTGCGAGCTAGAGGGAATACAGACATTTTAGAAGAGATAAAAGAAAGCGCGAAAAAAAAATGAACACAAAAACATTTTTTGTAAAGACCACATTGACTATCAATTACCGATACTGTGAGGAAAATTTCAGTTTTATTTCGTGATGTGTTGGAACATTGTTTTCATTAAAATCTCGATCGTTTTCCCCAGAACAAAGCTTCCTCTGCGAAGAAGCAAAATAAATAATGGTACGCTTATGAGACGTTGAAATTCATTTAAGAGACATTGCAATCTCGTAACTCGCGTAATAATACTAGAAATGTAAAGTGACGGACGGCAGAGCTAAACTGAACAGTAACAGCGTGAGATTGATAAACTGCACAATAAGGGCGGGAGAAAAGCTTTTCTACAAGTGTTTCGCAGTAAAAGCGCTCATAAACGGTTGCAGAGTCGAGGGACGTTAGTTTCCGCAAACTCGCTGGCTTAACAAGTTTGTCCATTAAAATTAAATGTCCTTTAGCAGTCGAGGCTTTGAAAAGGATTGGATTCAGCCCCAGTTATCATCACGTTTCTCTCGTAACCGAGGTGAAGCGTTCCGTGTCATCTAGTTGCTGGCAAGGTGCTCCGAGGTCGCGGATTGCGAAAGGGCTTTCGGACACGCAATAACGTCCTATAGAGGTTTCATTCGAACTCCGGGAGTAACTATCTTCGCTGTGGTTTCCTTAAATCTATGTGTTTTCGTCTGCGATCGAAGGATCAATCGCGGAGCACTCCGCCAAGACTTTTGGCGCGAACCGTGCTCAGTCCAGTCACTATTCCAAAGACGTAGTTTCAATTTAAATCATGTTACGTTAGCACTATTCGTGAACGCTCGTATCTGGACAACTCCGTCCACTTTGATTCGATATACCAGCTCTATATCCGGAAGTGTTGTTTCCGTAATTGAATATGATAGCGCACAACTCCAAGATTAAAAAAAAAAAAAAGGCAACAATTAAAAAGCGAGAAGGTGGAAAGTACAAGTGTCAGGTTGATCAGTGGACTGACCGATAGGTGGCAGAAAATTGGTAGCCGATTATTGGATCTAGATCATTGCCCGAGTGTTAGCTAAACTGTAGATTGATGATCCATCAGTTACAGAACTAGTCCTTAGGTCACAAATTCGGCAACAAATATTTTCACAGAAACAAGGATTTTTCGACGAGAAAGCGAAAACAAATTAACAATTTATATATATATTCCTTCGCACGGTAGCCAGGTGGAAAACCGCGTGCGCGCTCCTGTACGATAAGTAGATGAGGAATTATGTCATATTAACATAGCCAATCAGTCGGACAAAATAATGCGTTGCAAATGTATCCCCTCATGAGTTGAGGATAATCAGTGTAGGAACGCCGACCGCAGCTACACGAATATTTCCGATATTAATCCCGACTGATTGAATCGAGTATTCAGGGTTGTTCGGAGTGAGGCCGATCGAGGCACAGAGCCGGGGAAGCGAGACAGTCGCAAAGCGCAAACACCAGTGGATTCCTCGCATGCTTTTGTCGTTTCTGGTGCACGCAGGATCGTTGTAGTTTCCATCTCACCGTGAACCCAACGCGTACAAGCAGCTCGACCTCGCTTGCTCTCATGGCGTTTCCATAACGACCCCCATTGCGTTCCCGGAGAATAAGTAAATTTTTGCATCGGATTACGGCAGAATCGCGAGCATCGCTTTGCAGAGTCCAGAGCGAATAATTATTGTGGTTGATTATCTGCTGGTCAACATCGACCACCTACGGGTATGCTTGACACAATCGCCATTTTAGTTGCAATTACCTTACTCTTCGTCACTCTCACAATCAATCTGTTTCCCAATGAAAAAAAAAGTAATGTCTACATTTGAAGCTATCGTTTATTCAAGCCCAGTGTACTCGTGTACCGATTTAAAAAAAAACACACATTCATGTAGGTGAATAAATTTCCATCGATATCAATAAAATTGAAAACGATTCGGCAACGACACGAGAACAATGCCCATCGATGAGAGTTAGATGAATATCGATGGATCTGTTCAGACGTAAAAGCATTTTGTACCGTCGCTCTATCCGTAAGCTCCCGGCTGAAACGTGTGCGAAATTTTTCGGGTTTCAAAATATTTGTTCTGTAACGTTACATGTTTTCCATAAATAAGCATATTTATTTTTCAGCCCTCCATGGATAGAACTCGGAGATTTGCAGCTGGCATGAAACTTCGTTGCTTACACGGGTTCGCATGAACAATATTTTCCCAGAGTAGGATTCGTGACCTCGCATACATTAAGGTGACGCGCCAGATTGTCTCCTCGATGGAATGGCTCGAGCGAAAGAGCAAGGAAACTAAATAAATGTGTGCGTACAAAAAAATTCTGCGGCACACGCACGATTCTTTTAGTTAATTAACCAGCAAGCTCGAGGCTTTCGTTAAGAGAATCTTCCGGAGAATTTCAACGAGAATGGTGCGACGGTTCGTATTTGTACTTGCGAACCGAACTACCGTTATGCGCGAGAGTCCCGAAAAGAAGAAAAATTCGCTTCGAGAGAAATAAATCATCCTGCGATTCATTAAAACTCTCGGGGGAAATTTTTTTATTGGCATGGCCGAAAGAACCCGAGTTTAGCAAGACACAGACAATCTTATGTAACATCAGATCAGCTCTTCGGTAAGGACAACAAAAAAAGAAAAAAATAACCCTTTAAGTACACTCGGAGTGAAGTTATAATTCCGCCTCTTTTCTACTTTTCTAACATTTCGCATGATTTAAGTTACACGAGTTGGTACCAATTTGTGAAACGAATTTCGCGACTGTGTCGATGTATTTACAAATGCAAAATTTTTGCAATTCTGAATAACGGTTCACGCAACTTTTAACTTCACCGTATCGAGAACGCGAATAAATATATTGACAAAAAGCACCTGGGGCGAAACTATGCGATAATCGTGTCTCCCGAATTCGGCCTGGTTATTATTATTTTGACAGATATATTTTTTATTGCAGGAACGAAAAAAAACGACACGATAGTGGAAAATGCAGCGAGCTCGACGAATGGCGCACGAGTGAATCAACGCGAAATATCAATGGTGCTGCATGAATAATTACGGACGACGATGAATGCCTGAACGGACAAGCGAAGGCTGCGAGCTGCACCGGCATCTTTCTACCAGAAACATATTTGCATCAGCGTGTCGACATGGTCCTTTCGGAGTAATCTCTGAAGCGGCGGCGATCCCGAAGAATTTACACGTACGATATCGATTTTCAGTGTCCCTTGGCTAATCGATTCTCCTGGTTCCTATTACAAGCCTAGTGATTTTTCGGCAACGTCATTTTTATGATTTAAAATCAACCGTTTAATTAAGGAATTCTAATCAGTCACGGGAAATTATTAATTCGACCGACGAGAGCAACCATGAGAGTTCGAAAACGGAGCGACCCGACTCCATTATTTGCTAGCGTGACGAAATATACCAGTAATCCATAATTCCCGGACTATTAGATTAAATATATTGATAACATCGGAATTCATAATAATATGTACTCGCGTGCGTGGCCGCGTTTATTGCGTGGCTTGTTTTACCTGGTTACCGGTTTTCCTGTTCGAGCCTCAAACCCGCCACATCAAGTTTCACGATCCGGGCAATATTTGGTTTTTCGTAAAATTAAATTAGAGTGTAAAACTTGCGAAAAACGATATAAAAATTGAGGCGGTGCGAAGCTGTAAAAGCGAATGGTTCAGGGCGAGCCCGATATGTGAATTCGATGAAGATTTCTCGAAAGAGCGCCCGTTCACAAAAGTCTTTTGTCATCAGATGTACTACAAGAGAGTGGTCGGTGGTCGACGATGGAACATGACTGGACGCAGACCGGGGCTAAATGCAACGTCCACTTTTGCGATCGTTTTTCCCCTTGACGGCCACCGGTAGCAACAGCGACGAGACCTGTCGTGTGTACCAGAACGAACAACGCGGCTTTCACGACGCCCTGGATTTCGAGTGTCGGAAAATATAGCTCGTATTCAAAAGCCAGCTTCAACCGAGTGAATAGCAGAGAACAAGTTTCAACCTCCCAACCCGTTCTTACTCCACTCATCGGATTCTTAAGCCCACCGACGACAAAACTTCCGAAAACGATATTCGACTGAGCAGTCGGACGGAATTAAACGGTAAATCTTCAGTTTGTCATACGACGTGAGAGTAATAAAAATAGCGAAATACACGAATGATACTTTCTACTAGGTAAACACTCGGGCGTACGCTGATGCCAGGTAAAATATAATTGGGGTAAAACAAAGATTGTTACACGACAGAATAGGCACGTTTCTTAATCTCAAACTTCCACTATTCATTTCATTCTCATTTTACCCATAAAATGTTTGCACATTTTGCAAATATTTTTTGTGGAATTAACAATAAAATGGTTGTGGGCGTTTATAAAGAAAAATGTCTGTTGAAAGTACGAAACGTTTTTACCGGGCAATGGAAAAATGCTCCGCAGTGTATACACAGATAGGAAGGTGAAACGTCAAAGTGCCCGGCAGCTCGAATAATCGTTTTATGGTAAGTGGTCGATACTTCGAACATGCGCGAGATAAAAACGCTCGAGATGATGCATGAAAATTACGACATTTCCAGTGGGTTTGATATTTAATACCAAAGGTACTCTATGCGGCGCTGATCGATTTTGCGTGAATTTAATGTTTGCGTGGCTGCATAATGATTTATCCATTTATGATGAATTCAATATTCGCCGAACTGCGTTTATTGAATTCCTGCTAGCGTTATAATCTGTGAACGCTCTGGTCGTGCGGAAGCTGTTGCGTCTCTAAAGCGTCGATAATGAGCTCGACGAGAATAATTTCGTTCTTTTTCGAAAAGCGATATTCTGCCTCATTTGTCTGCGTTAGTCGCAAACAAACGGAACCAAGGGTAACAGTTCTACCAAGCATAAAGTAACAATTCTGCAAAATGTATCAAAACGCCGTTTGTAATCGGACAATGGAACACACAAAAAATTCACCATCAGTGGAAAATCTGAACGAGAAGATTTTGAAGAAATACTAGAAGTAACAAACGAACGGACGTTAATCTTAGAAAGCACGTTTAATTCGAAACAGAACCACGACTTGAAACGTTTGCTTCGAGAAAATCTTGCACGGACATTTGTGAGAGACGTTTAATTAATAACGAAGTATTATAAAATCCGACTTAGAATTAGATAACACTCAAAACCATCATGACGGATGTGTTTTGTAAACCATGAAGTAAAAAAGTCTTAAAAAATAGTCCGAAGTAGCTCATTTGATTTGGCAAATTGCGGTCTACCTTGAGACTCTACCTTAACAGAATAATGACAATTTGAAAAAGGATTCGCTATTCGAAGAAGAGATCGTTGATCCGAGATTGATGGGAACCGGGTCGATAATTACTTTTCGATAAAGATCGATCGTATCTAAAAGAGCTCGGGGCAATGTTGGGAAAAGCTCTCGGGGTAATACGAGCGTTCTTCGATGGGGACGTCGGAGACGGGGCTAAAGGGAGCTGGGAAAGAGGGTAGCTGGAGGGAAATAAAAATATCGCAGAGGCCTCGATACTGTGCTGATAAAGAGCGACGGGGAGAGCGGGGTTCAGCGTTAAAAAATCGATTCCGAGAATCCAGGCACAGGTAAACCCGTCTCGAGTTCGTGCTCGACGACGGTACGTTGCCAATTTTTAAAAGTTAAGTCGGGAGGTCAATATTGTAATCGGACGTGCGGTCGAGCGTGTCTCGAGAAATTTACCACTCCCGTTTCAACAGCGAAAATTGCTAAAAAAATTCGCCGTCGGACATTCGAAAACGAAACTACTGTCGGGCTCCTCGGCAAGGATGTTACGCACAGAAACACGGACGAGTAGAAATTTCATTAATTTACAACGCGAGCTCACTTCCTAACGGAGACAGAAACTACCGGTACGACATAAATTCGGTATCGAGGTAGATACGATTAGATAGTCGGTGTTGATGAACGCACCGAAATTCTGCTGACAGAGATCCCATATGTATGCCACACGGTGTATATCATTGTATATCTTTTTGCTATCTACGATGACGCTAGCTGATCAGTAAAAACTTTTTCGTACGATCGAATGAATGTCGATGTAAAAAACAAAATTCCCTCAATGAATTATCAGAATATCTCCCAACTGGGAACTTGTTGCACGGTAAATTATCTATTTTTTTTTTTATCAGCTAATTTCTTGTTTCAGACTGGAGACACGGTACGGACGGCTTATCGGGACCCGGCTCGATCGATCTTGCATAATCGAGCTGACGCAGAGTACAAGTTATATGGAATGACTTTTTTACTCCGAATCGAAATACACGAGGAAGCGTGAGAGTGTGAGTTTCCGTGCTGATCGCGAAAGTTAAACCGTGAGTTACCCAAGTTAAGCAATCTTCAACTTTTATTTCCCACTCGTGATGGATGATTAAAAAAAAATATAGACTTATTCCTATATCTGTCTTTTCAGGATTGATAAAGTACTCGTTTTGTAAAGACTTCGATTTTCTTTTTAATCGCTTATTCATTCAAGCTCGAATTCGAGTCCGCAAAATTTTACAATCCTCTGACAGACATAGTGATAAATCGTTTCTACGATACACTCAGTGTTTTAGGTTCTCAACAAACCATCACGGTGATTCGGTTAACGGTACGGTAAATTGAGTATCTGTCACCGAGGACCGAGGCTATAAACGGGAAGTGTCGACGAGGCGTGACACACCGTGCAACTACAGGATCGGGATTAAGCCATTCAACCCCTTCATTCTTCGGTTCCAGTGCCGAGGAAGCTTCTCAGAGAACTTGAGAACTCTCCTTCGGTTCTTTGACTCTCGAGGCGAGAGCAGATTTCTTCGAGGAGAACGAGAATGGTGAAGGAAGCGAGGAAAGATCGGTGGGTTGAAAAAAAAAAAAGTGAGTATTCCGTGTTCTTCCCAAAGGAAGAACACGGAATACTTACTCGTATTACAGTCGCGGAAACTCGACTCCGCGGGCTTCGATTAGCCATTTATAAAGACTGCGATTAAGCATGCAAGCGTTCCGACATTTCCATTTTTTTTTTTCACCCTCAATTATTCATCGTCTCGTTCGGGCGAGCCGACAGCGATTATGCACCACGAGTTGCCTCAATTAACCGCGGATTACGTTGTATGAGCCACGAGAGTCAGGCTGCTTTATATATATATATATATATATATATATGCCTTCATAAACAGGTAAACGATCCGATTTGCGAACAGGCCCTACACAGTTATACCTTTCGTACCAAACCGATTGCTTCTGTTCGCGACATTAATTACCCTCCAGCCTACCGATAACGAGTCACCCATAGTGATCATAAAATGCTAACTTCAATGTAACGATGCCATTGCCCGAAACTGCTCCGCAATCGTCAATCATCAACCCTTCAGCCGTTATTAAGCAATCGATTCGTATTACTTCCCTCTCGATGATCTCTAATACCTGGTCCTGTAAACTATTCACCCCTAACCCTGGCTGATTAAAAAAGGTGCCTACGACCTATCCCGTAAACCCATAATATTTTCCGACATTAATTCAAAATTAAAAAAAAAAAATTCTTCCAACTACACACGCATTATTTTTTTTTTTCAGGTTCCATCTGATCAATTCCTACTCATGGTATTCATCACCCAGGCCGCAAAGTTCCATTATACCGAAATATCGCATGGAAACTGACGGTGCGTATTTGCGGGTTGCAAAGGAGCAGCGGGGTTCAGCGAAGCGGCCTATTTTTTTCTTCTCTTAGTTATGAATTAGCGAATGAATGTAAATTACTCACGATTGTGCTGTGCGTTTTGGCGATGCGGCAGGACTGGTTCGTTCTCGGTAGAATCCGTAGCCTCGTGAAATGCGAGCGAGGGATCGCACGTTAGCTGGTAGAGGGGTTTCTGGACGCAGGCGCCTCCGCCACGATGACTCTCACCCCGGTCCATACCGCTCCCGGTGGGGACAACCCCTGTTGCGCCGTTTTCATTCGCGTCTACCCTCTGTGAGTGTGGGTGCGCGCGCGCAATATCTATGCACGTATCTCGGCACAGTTCCAGCGTGGATACACGCGCGGGAACATGGATCGGCGGTGAGGCTTTTCGAGGTACGCTTTCTCCCCCACCCCCGGGAAGCAACCCTCCGAAGAGGATAATCTGCAGGAAGGATGAAAAAAGTAAATACCTATATCGGTATGACGGTGGACGTGGATAAACTCGTAGATCTCTCCGCGTATCTCGTCCCGCTTGACGAGGAGGACCGAGGAAAGTAAACGGTGAAGTCCCCATCGCCGGATCTCACCCGGAGCTCCCGAAGAAATTATTTCTTCTTTATTAATGTACGTCCGGCGTAAGAAGCGTACAATACCGTCCTGTATTCTGTATCGTGTTCTATACGGCATTATAATACTTGTCGGTAGGAAAAAAAAAAAGGATCTAAAAAAAGGATGAATCACGACCTCGAGGATGCGCGAGGGGAGAATGCGGCGCTCTTCGCTCACTCCTCATCATCTTTCCTGGGCCGGCTTTCGGATTGAAGAACAAGAAAACGCCGGGCACGTTACTTATCGCGAGCCTAGAAAATTCGCAAAGGCGACCCCAGCTTGGAGTGTCGCGGATGCAAATTGGGGTAAAAGAGAGAGTGGAAGGATGAAAAATGAGGAGACGATGGACCGATGACACACAATCTCGAGTCTTGCAACCCCAGACACGTTGCTACGCATATTTGCAGTGAAAAATAATTTTTTTCACTCACGGCCTGAATGTTTCAATTTTTTTAGAATATGTGACTTCATAGCTGAACCACTTCACCTCCGTTTTGAAAATCTCGACTTTCAAGTAAATGTGACATCATTGCGATGCCGCTTAAAATTTGGTAATTTCATTTTTCGATCGGAAATAAAGGAGTACCAAAGGTGAGGTCACTGCCTGTTTGAAGATTAAATTTTTCAACCGGAAGCAACGTCATACTTGAAGTGCGTTACATTGGATGAAGAACAACATTCTTTGAGAACTGACATTCTCTTTGTGGCGTCACTTCCGCAAGGAAAACAAGATATCCAAACCGAAAGTAACTTTTGAAAATGTTTAGTATACAAAAGTAAAAGTGTGACAACGTGCGGCCAATCCGGATCTGCCCTTATTTCTCATCAATCTGCTTCTGCGTATTTCTCAACAAAGACATTCTTCTGGATTCTAGGAGGAGGGAGAAAGATTGCCGGATACAGCAATACCGTGGAGCGACGGCACTCGGGCAATATACGAAGAGAACAATGTGGAGAATCCTCAAAAAAAAAAATTCGAGATAATCCGTGGCAAACTCGAAGGTCCCGAGTGCTCTTACATCATTCCTATACAACATAAAAACGATTTGTGAGAATATCATTTTGCCGAGGCGTGCCGAACGAGCAACGATGTCTCCGTCGACCTCGGTTCTGGGCTGGATTCGCGGATTGTCTGTGTAAGCTAAAGAAAAGATTTTTTTTTTTCAAGTTCTCTATATAATAAGCTAATTAAAACTATTTAGAGATTTTCCAGGTGGAACGCAGGTAGTCCATATATTCCTACCGCCAGCGCCCCGAGGACGTTCGTACTTATATACGACGACGACAACGAATCAAGGAGACGTAAGGCATGCAGCTTGACCCGGGGAGGGTTACGTCCTTATGATTCTCGAGCGTCGAAATACTCTGATATTTCATCCCCGGTGTCTGTTGTACGCTTGCAACTGTACCGGCAAATCGTAACCGGAGTATCGTGACCGCAGTGCCAACGGACGTTGTCTGCCGAGGGGTGCAAGAACGACCATGAAAATAACAGCTCAAAACAAAATTCTGAACATTTTTTTGGAATTTTTGAATTTTTAACTGTGAATTTTTTCACGAATATTAAATTCATGAAAACTAGCCCAAATAATGTTTAATTTTTCGGCTGGTTTTCTTGAATTAAAAATCATTAAAGGCAGCCCAGAAAAATTAAACATTATTTGGGCTAGTTAATTAAGCTAGCCGTAAGAAAAATTATTAATTACTGGTCAATACTTTATAATGGTTTTTCAGCCTTTTTACTTCAAAGTCTTCGTTGGTCGAGTGGTCTAAGGCGTGTTCCTACTCTGACGGCAACCCTCGGATTCAGCGGTCGTGGGTTCAATTCCCACACATGCCGTTTTTTTTTTTTGTGAAATTCTAAGATTGTTGAAAAAACAAAAGTGTACAGTACTTTTATTTTTTCTCCAACCTTCACAAGTTTAGTTTTCATGAATTTAAAATTCATGAAAACCAGCCCTAAAGTTAAACAATATTTGGGCCGATTTTCATGAATTTTAAATTCATGAAAACCAGCCTTAGAGTCAAACAATATTTGGGCTGATTTTCATGAATTTTAAATTCATGAAAACCAGCCTTAAAGTCAGACAATATTTGGGCTGATTTTCATGAATTTAAAATTCATGAAAACCAGCCTTAAAGTCAAACAACATTTGGGCTGATTTTCATGAATTTTAAATTCATGAAAACCAGCCTTAAAGTCAGACAATATTTGGGCTGATTTTCATGAATTTAAAATTCATGAAAACCAGCCTTAAAGTCAGACAATATTTGGGCTGATTTTCATGAATTAAAAATTCATGAAAACCAGCCTTAAAGTCAGGCAATATTTGGGCTGATTTTCATGAATTTAAAATTCATGAAAACCAGCCCTAAAGTCAAACAATATTTGGGCTGATTTTCATGAATTTAAAATTCATGAAAACCAGCCCTAAAGTCAAACAATATTTGGGCTGATTTTCATGAATTTTAAATTCATGAAAACCAGCCCTAAAGTTGAACAATATTTGGGTTAGTTTTCATGAATTTAAAATTCATGAAAACCAGCCCTAAAGTTGAACAATATTTGGGCTGATTTTCATGAATTTTAAATTCATGAAAACCAGCCCTAAAGTTGAACAATATTTGGGCTAGTTTTCATGAGTTTAAAATTCATTAAAACTAAACTTTTGAAGGTTGGAGAAAAAATAAAAGTACTGTATACTTTTGTTTTTTCAACAATCTCAGAATTTGACGAAAGAAAAAAAAACGGCATGTGCGGGAATTGAACCCATGACCGCTGAGTCCGAGGGCTGCCGTCAGTGTAGAAGCACGCCTTGGACCACTCGGCCAACGAAGACTTTATTAAAAAAAGACTAAAAAAGCATTATAACCTGTTGATCAGTAATTAATAATTTTTCTTACGGCCAGTTTAATTAACTAACTCAAATAATTCGTACCTCGATGTCACGATCCTCTGTACACGGTATTGTCGAATAATTATTAAAGCTCGCGCCTTGCACGCCGCTGGACTCGCTACCGAAGGTGAACTGAGGCCATCCGTGTTAAACTTTGCTAGCATTTATCACCTATATGCATTTTGTATATGCGGACACGAGTATCAAATTATATAGGCAAGTTGCTCCGATATCGGAGGAATATATTCGCAGAGCGAGGCCGAACCACCCTTCTGACGCCGCTTGCAGCAGCAGTCAGGAAAAACCTCGATTTACCGATTATGAAGTTACAGTATTCCTATAGCTCGTACATTTTTCACGATTTCAAACCGTGACCCGCAAACTCCTCGAAAATTACGTGGAAAGCTTACGCGAGAGAAGCTTCACCTGCTACGGAAAATTGAGAGAAAAGTAAAGCCAGTTGAATAAACTGAATAACTGCAAAGAGTGATAAATAAAAGTTATCGTTCCAATAATATTTAAAAGCTGCAACAAAGTACAATAAAAAAGAAATGAATAAATTATAATTGTTGCTGTTATTTTTATTTTCCTTTTTCATAGTAAAATAATCTTTTTCGATATTTTAATGCCCGAGTATTTGAAATAGTCCAAAAATTCGAGAATTGTGACAATCGGAGATTCTACGCGATTTTAAATATTTTTGAAAATTATTTATAACTTGCGTGAGCTTTCATATTCGCGAAACTACGTCTATGAGGAAGCGAACATAACAGAACATGCTTCCTCGTGGAAGAAGCTTTGCGAATAGAAGAACATTTTGAGAAAACCATATGAAAATTTAAATTCAGCCCTTCGATAAAAATAGTTATTGAAAAAATCTACACTTACGTTTTCTTGTAACTGAATAGCGATTGATTAATTTCTGTGAAAAAAAAAAATCAGCCAATTGCAATATCAGTACGTATAAACATACCAATTGGCATTTTGTTTGTGGCCTTTCTTAAGAATTTAATTTTTTAATTTTTTGTTTTTTAATTTGATTACAGACCCGGCCAGAGCGATGTAGGAGACTTTGGAAGCTTCTGGGTTGTCGACTTCACTTCTCCTTAGAGCTCGGAAATGGGTAACGACGAATGCTCGGCCTCACGGGGGGTTTTTAATAAGAGAGACCGAGCGAGAGAGTCGGTGAGATAAAAGCCGGTGCGAAGAGAGGGACGAAGGGTGCGAGAGAGCTTATTCATATCCTCAGGGGTGGAAAAGCGCCTGCGCCAGAAAGCCACCTGTAGCCCAGCTTCCAATCAATACATCATGGCACATCGTGGCCGTCAGGTTGCGACGAATAATAATGTACTCTACGTGTACAGAGAAAAGCTCCGGAACGCAGCCAGGAACTGCAAAATAACTTTTATATACGTCAGACACGAGAAGAAAGATTTTACGTTTGTTTATATAATGTTTCTTCAATCTTCATTCAGTCTGTGAAATGAAATTACCATAACTGAGCTTAATGAGTTGAGACGAAACTCTGCCCCGGTTCAGCCGCATTTTTCCGTGGGTCGTTGAGGAAGAAAAAAAAAACTTTCCCACTTTAGTAAACTTTGTCCGGACTTTGGAAGCAATTGAATTCACCGATAAGTTTATCGAACATTTTATAACGGAATATGAATTAACGCAGGGAAAATAGTTCTCGAGTTTGGTTGAACCGGAAGTGGGCAGTCGGAAATTCACAACTATGCAACAGAAAGTACAATTATTAACGATTTTCCTCAGAGTTAAAAAAAAATTAAAAGTTTCATCTAAAATTGAGCATACCGATCCATTTTGCCTCGGGGCTCCGTTTCGCCCTTCTCTCCCATATGGTCCATCGAAAAAATTTCTAACAATAATTATGTTCAATATCGAACGAGATAACGCAGTTTAACAAACTTTGCTACACCGATTAGTGACGTAGGTACGTACGCGATGGTCCATATTCGCTGGTAACGGCTGGACGATTCGACTGTAAACTAGTGACCCAGTCTGACCGCAGCCCTGCCGGCCACGTCTTCCCGCCTCTCCGATATCGAATCCCCCGGTTTCCAGGCCCGTCCTCGCTCTCCCATTCTTTCCGTTTCCCAACGCTCGAATGGAGGCTGCCGAGCTTGGGAATGCTTGCAGAAAATTGTAACCAATGAAATAGCAAAAGTCCATCTCTGTACGCCCCCAGCGACCCGTTAAATAATAAAATAATCCGTTAAAAAAAATACATATATATTTCTTTTTTTTTTTTAACGTTGCGCTTTTTTAACAAATCTCCAACGACGTTATCATGCATCGAGTCCTTCACAATATTCATCCGAATGTTAAATCGCTATAAAAATAATTTTCTTCTCTATTAGCCGAGTTGCCTCATTAATTATTAAGATGGAAGTTTATTCCGTAGAAGATTGGTGATTACCAGCAAGAAACTGAGTCCTATATTGGACTTAAAAGGACGGTTTACAAAAAAAAAAAAAAATATAGTCTGACCTACTTTGGGCAAAAGTCGTGATTTCACGTTATTCCAAGGAGAGTTAATTGATTCTTCATAAATACAGGGAAGAACCGAGCCGTCCCTTTTCATTAAAAGTTGCGCCCCGAATATTTTGCGGTATTGCAGAATTGCGGCAGGGAAGATTCTATCGAGAAACTCCGAAGGAGTAAAACGGATATTATTAAATCTTGAGATACGCTCTCAACGCTATAGGCGAAACACTCGAAGGAGGATAAGATAGCTTACCGGTACCGAGAATTTGTTACAAGTTGAAGTACAGAATATGGAATAAAAAGGCATTGTTCCATATCGTGTCCATTCCGGAGCACTCAGGGCACATGTCGAGCGTGGGGAATTTACAAGATTTGAGGGACGGTGAGGCTTTCAACATTGCGGTATTATTATATAGCGGATTAATATTAATCTCGCGGGCCGGGAGACAGCAAACGGTGCTATTGTCTCTGTTGTCTCCGGGTCCAGGTGGTGAGGCAACGGTCTATCTAAATATAATACTCCAGCAAGAGCTCGTGTAATAGCAACGACCAGGCAAATATCGATTTTATAGTCACCAGCCGGCTCCGGATACGCTAGGGCTCGCAGGGCCTGGAGGGAGGGCCGGATAACGTTATCATCGGCGGATACTCCTCGGAGACTATCGACGGACACCGGTCTCAATAAATATCGACGGGAGGCTCGGCGCGAATTAGCATACGTTTGTCTCGCAGCAGATCGTCTTGGCAATCGCGTAGAAAAATCCTAAAACAACGTCGATTCAGCTAGTCGGACATTAAAAGTTTCGAATAATTTATTAGCCTTTTTTTTTTTGCGAATCTTACCGATAATTAACGAGTCGGCGAACAATTTCATCGTCATTCCACACCCGAGAATAATGTAGGCCGTCTATATAATATATTCGATTTATATAGGATTATACTCTGTTTTGTCGTATTGTACGCTATTATAGTTATTAAAATAATATAACAACTATCTACGATCTCTCGGCATATTTACACTTTAAAAAAACTCCATCTATATATGTTTATCAACGTACTTGGCATATGAATGGACGTTTCGCATTATAAAATTTTGGGTATGTGGATGCGCTTGTGAAACCGATGAAAAAAAAAAAAAATGTTATGTTTGTATGGTGTTTCTTTAACTAGCAGCCTTTGATTTATTACGATGTTTGAGCTTGTTTTTGCGCAACTCGCAAAATTGTCGCTCTGCAGCTTCAGTTAAAAAATCCTATGACGCGACGGTCACGAAATGATCAGCCTTGACAAACGGTTAACGCTAAAAAATGGACGCGGGTTTTTATTTTGCTTTGACAGATGTCCGAGAGCGAAGATTCTTCTTTGTCGCTTGATCGACTTCCGGCAGATCGTCGTCCTCGGATTGAGTGGTCTTCTTGCCTTCCTTCTTCTTTGGTCGCTGCTGCTTTGGCTTGACCTTTGAGATAACCGGAGCGTTGTTTTCACGTGCGCGTTTCAATTGACGCTGCGTGAACACGAAGAGGAGGTAGGCTTGGAAGGCAGCGATGACACCTAGAGCGGAGTAACGGACGGCCGGAATGTTGAAACTACCGGTAGCGTAGTCGAGAGATTCGTCGACCTGACCAAGGCCGTAGAAGAAGACGAGCGTAGAGATTGCGATAGTTGCGATACGAACAGCGATAAACGTGACATTGGCAACAAGGAAGACAGCTGTTGAGACAAAAATCCAGGCTCGTTATTATTTTTTTCAATCAATAAGATCCAAAGGTTTATCGAAAAAAGAAGAAACTTACGTTTGGATGTTTGCTCCTTTTGATTAACAAAGTGGACGATGCGTGCGCTGTGCAGCAGAGCCTCACTGATGTAATGGAGGACCAATAGAACAATGCCAACGTGCTGGAAGCTAAAACGAAAACCACGTTTTCAATTTCACTAACCGTTAACATTCTAATCTACACAGCATATAGGAGAAAAGTCTTGTTCTCTGTCCGCATAATATTTATTTATCTATCCCACTTGATAGACAAATAAAGATTTTTAAAGATGTAATATATTATTTACTTTTTTCTTACTATTAAAATAAGTATATTTTCGAATGTAATATGTATGATGGCGATAGCATACTTGAGTAAATACGCAGCGGCAGTGAAGAACAGCCCAATTGTTGCGTGAACAATTCTCGAAGCCATCTCCTCTCTCTTGACACGCTGGAAGTAGAGTTCGGGGTAGCAATGAAGCCAATAGGCCAGTTGGCCGATAAAGAACAGTTTTAGGGAAAACGACATTGTTCCCGGATACGTTTCCCACAACGATGGAATATTGGTAAGGAGATTGTCCCTGAAATAAAATCAAATGTCACAATATTGTCCCTGGATTATCCGACGAATGTAGAAATTACCTGAGGATTATATCGATACCCCAGAAAGCTGACAATACAAAGAATGCCATGAGCTGACTGGATTCATTGAACTTGGAGAGTTTGATCTTGCTCAAGTGGAGACGTCTCGACAGTTTCTGCAAATACAATTTTCATTTCAAGCAACGGTTTAACCCTCGACTTGGTAACCACAAAAGTAGAGTGGTTGGGTTCTTACGTCGAGTATGTATTCTTGAATGACTGCGTGCATAACGATAGTGATGAGGAAGTAGAAGAAAACGGCACAGGCGTCTTTCCATCCTGTCATGTACTTCTGAGGTTGCCACGGCGCGTCTGGCTCTTGAGTTTCAGACACATTGTGGTGCACAGCGATAAAAATGTATGCCCATGGCGATGTTATCTGCAACAAATATTTGACCGTAACTATCGTGTCTGGTACCTGGCAGTGAAAAATCAGAGAACGATCATCTGTGCCTAACATATGGTCGGCGAGTCGACATATTTAGATTACAGAGTACAGAGCAGACTGGCTTTGATTTTTCTGATCAGTATGCTGCAGTAGACACGCAGTATCAATTGGACTGTAAGTAGTAGCGAAGAGTTGCAATTATGTCGATATTGTGTGGGTCGAATCGCAAAGAATTTACTGACCTGAACCATCAAACCAACGACGAATACCATAGCGACGCACGACACGATGTCCGCATGATTCTGAATGATGAATTCATGACTGAGAATCGGTGGATTCTTGTTTGAGCTTTTTCGTCCCTTGATCGCGACCATTTTCACTTTTAAGGGTTTCCCGGGGAGTAGAAGAGAAATTCGAGCCGGTCAGTGCTGGTCTCACGAGTGACACAACAAGCTGCGCGAATTCTCCAACATACACTGATGCACGGAGTCACGTACACTGACGGATAGAAAGCGTCTCAGGCGCGCCGCCGTGGCCAACTGTGACATATGTGGCGACCCCTCGATTGCTTGTTGGCACCACTGTAGTCATAACAACATCTCGAAGTTTCGGAATTATATCGACAGGATAATACTTCCGGCAGATAATAAGTAGATTAGAGAAACTCCAGGTATCCGAATTTTAAATACTGTGGATGAGAGTTTTCAAGGCATTGCTTGTTGTTCAAGAAGGGGCAAATGTAGCGGGACTTCTGTGCGCATTGATTACATAAGATATAGTTTATTCGACGACGAAGATACACAACTTTTATTTTTCTTGACTTCACTCATTACGTTACTTTTTTCTTTTTCTTATCCCGCTCGACAATCTCAACAAATCTCTCCATCTACTTTGTTTTTGCGTTATATAAATAAAGGTCACAGTTAAATATAAATAAATTACACAGTGAAAATAATACTATGTCGAAACTAGAGTGTAAGAATCATTGATCAACAATGAACCGAAAATATATCTCTGAAAGCTTATTATTAATTTCTATGTTTTGTGAACGCCTTAGTGTACTGTAAACTTGCGATTTAGTAGCTCATACGTCCCGATACAGGTAGTATTTTTTAAATTCTTTTTATCCATTTAACACTACGATATGGCACCGAGTAAATAAACATCGACTTGCTTTCTAGTTATTGTGTGCCATGCCATAGCGATTATCGTCAACAAAAATATAACTAATAAAACGATCATCTTCGGTGACGTGTCTAGTCTACGCTCTATGTTATTTAAGCTTAAGGGTTTCCATAAGGTCGCACGCATATAATAAGCAACGTTGAATTCTTATGTCCTTCGAAAAAATTCGTTTAAAATGCGCGTTGGAACTCGCGATCGCGTTCCTTCTAACGTCCCTAGCATGATGTATGCAACAATGTTGGCAAGTGCTTCGTCAAAAAGAAATCTACTTATGAATCCTCTGACATATTTATATCATGTTTAACAAATACTATTGTCTTTTTGTATCATTCTGTTTTATCAATATAACAACATTTTTTTAAATAGGCAATTGATTTCCGCGAGATGTACTTGCACGCGTCTCAAATTGGATTTGTGAGCCTCGCGGCCGTTAACGGTTTAACACATTATTCAGACACCCATCACACATAGTGCCCTGAAGCACTAGCAAATACGTTTCCATCTTTCACAACAAGAGAAAAATACAAGACGCGAACGACTCGCTGTCCACGGTCGTTCATTTTCGTAACATTGGCAAAGTTCCAATAGAACAAAGCGTTCATCGACACCGGCGATGAAATAACAATGGTGCGGTGAAGATCATAGCTTCTGGATATGCATACATGTCTTTTGTACGCAGGTATAACATAGTATATATGCCTGGCTTATAATCTATTTTTGACACTGTGAATCGTCACATGGCCCGGACTAATGCGATGACAATAAACAGTGTCGGGTATCTTTGATGTCCTACGTTAGTTCTAGGCGTCCTTCATTACTCTTTATACGGCTCTTCAATGATTCGCAACACGATTAGTCTCACTTGGGACACGAATTATGGATATTCCTTGAAGGTTCTTCACGAAGTGTAACCATACTGTGATCGTTAGACTATTATCGTTGATAATTTTAATTTGCGACGGTGATTTAGAACATGTTACAACAATACTTTCGGAAAGATGAATACACGAATATAGCAATGAAGAAAACAATTAAATCTAAATATTTTTCTTCGGTGACGAGCCTTAAATTTTAACAGTTGTTTTAAACGTTACGTGCAATCAACACTATATCGAAGGGTTGTCGAACCCGACGGACATTTTGCGATTGCGAAAAATGTTTTTTTTTTTTTTTTTTGAGGTAGACGAGTATATTCTCCAAAGAGCTTTTTATAGCTTTGAGTAACGCTTAAACAAAATAGAAAAAATCTTTATCAACACATAAAATACCACGAAAAATCTTTCACCGTTACGGCTTTTACACATCAATCAATCACGAGACACTTTTGTATAAAAATCATTTGAAAACGTAGCGCATCGTTCCAAAGTAATCGAAACATCCGGATAAAATTGTCCATACGTGTGTCTCCCAGACTCATCGACAAATGTTGAGGTCGTTCAACTTTTTTCATAATAGTCAATAGTTGCAGAAGACTCGATCGTGTACATCCAATGCTCGTGTGGCTTTTTATACAAGTGTGTGGTATAAGTTTCATTAACTCGCTTGATTAGCGGAAGAATTGCCTCTATTCTTTGTACCTTGTACTTTCACCTGAGACGAGACGCGGAAATGCGATTCCCGTGTTAAAACAACTACCAAACGATACGGATTTTTTATTTCATGATTCGGTCATATTTTTAACTTTGTTCAGTGACTTTGTAACTTTTCTAATTCGGTGCAAGAGTATTTTAACGATGCTACACATTGCACACGCGTACATACACATACACACACAGACAGACGGTTCTTATCGGCGATGTTGCTTTCGATACGCGAGCGCACAATCACTGCGATTATTATCGTTAATGCCTCTTGAATACTGAGCTATTTATTCATAATTTATTCATCCTGCATTATCAACGCAGTTTACAGACACAAAAACGAATTTCTAGGATACAGTTACCTCACTGCCAGAGCTCCTGAAACTTAGACGAGATGCGGAACGTTGTCCAGTTCCATTTCTTCCACGGTTATATAGAGACCTTCCTCCTCGTAAGTCGATTCGTGCTTCGCTAACACCTTCAACAGTGGTCGCAGTTTCATCCACCACTGATACGTTGGGATTCGGTGCCTGAACAAAACAAATACCGAGATGAGTTAGAAAATTTACAGCGTACATCAGCGGATCCCATTACGATTTCGCTTACTCGAAATCAGTGACATTCTTGAGCTCGACAAATGGTGTGTATTTGTACTGCCGTTTAATGATGCCAAGCATAACAGCGCTATCGGGACTGTCGGTGACCGTGCGTCCTTCTGCATTTGTGTACTTCTTTAGCTGATCACTGAACCACTCGACAGCCTTGGCCCCCATTTTTGTGCTGAGATTCCGGTCGAACGGCGTTGGCGAGCCACCTTGCTGCATGTGACCTGGAAATCCACGAGCGATTTGTTATATCTCTCTGAAGAATTTGAATTCATCTGCCCGGAGGTAAAATCTCAACTAACCAATAATATTCGATCTGCAGCTGAACAATCCCTTTCCTTCCTCACTGAAGAGCCTCTGCATAAAGTCCGTATTGTAATTCAAATTGGAATTCTCGTTTCTGAGAATGAGACCGCGCTGAACGCCCTCCGACATCTTGGCGGCCATCGCTACAACGTCCTGATTGAGATCTTTGATGTTAAATTTCTCCTCGAAGATATAGGCCGCGTCGGCACCTCCGGCGAGACCAGCGACTGTCGCGAGATAACCGCAGTAGCCACCCATCGTCTCTATGATAAATACTCGGCGCTTCGTTCCTTGAGCCGATTGACGGATACGGTCGCAAATCTGTCGACATAAATTAATCTTGTAAAACTCAAAGTCCCCGAAGTCGAAACCCATTTCGAAAACTGACCTCGGTGATCTCATTGAGAGCAGTGTCGCAACCTAACGAGAACTCGGTTCCAGGAACATTGTTGCTGATGGTAGCTGGTATCATAGCAATGGGAATTCTGAATTCTTCGTATTTGGCACGAGCGTCGCAGAACGTCAGGCCAGTTTGGTATCCCTCGAATCCTCCGATTATCAGTATAGCTTGAATTCCAAATTCTTTCAGGCGAGTCGCGATCTGCGGCAATTGATCCTGCGTCGGCGGAGCGCGTTTTGTACCCAGATAAGCACCTCCTTGAGCAACCCAGCCAGTTACCGAAGACCAATCCATCAACCTCAGCTTTCCAGCCATGAGGCCAGGAACTCCGTCACAGACTCCGTAAACCTGAAAACATGTAAAAGTTAGTACCGGCGATGAAATGCGATCGTTTCACGATACATACCTTGTCTCCACGATAGATGCAGTTCCTAACGAACGATCGCACCGCAGCGTTCATGCCGCAAGACGGTGAGCCGACGTGCATCACAGCCAGCGTATAATGATCCTGAAAGAAAAGTTAATTTTTAATTCTATATCTTTGCCACGGTAGATATCATGCAGCGAGCACACAGAGACACGAATGATTTTTTCGTAATGAATTCAAATGATTGCGTCACGATCGCCTCTCTCAAGCTCGCATGATTTATTCGATCGTTCAAAGCGGTCGATCGCCTGGCCCGCCTAGTAACTCACTTGTCCACAGAGTGTGTATTGCTAGTGACAAGAAAAGGAGGTCGATGTTAGATTGCGACAATTTGGCGGCAGTGGTAGTGCGATAGAAGTATTTCGAAGCATACGAAGGCTTCATTTTCAAAGCTGTGAAATACCTCTGAATATAAAAATTTTTTTTAACCAGCTACTCAGTTAAATTACCTTTGTTAAGGCCGGCCCGTTATTCTCCTAGGATAGTATTAAACAGTTAATACATATAAGAAGATTGTCAATTGAGTTCAATTAGTACCGTGGGTGTATTGTCCCAAGTGACGAGACAATTGAATTAACCTTGACAAAAGACCGATACGAGTATCGGATAAAATAGAGAATGAAGACAGTTACCTTTGCAGCCTCGAGAACGCCAGCGGGAGCCTTCAATCTGGTCAACATCTTGTACGTCTCCAAGTTTCGTGCGAAGCCTCTGCGCAAATTTTTTTCGTGTAGTAACACTGAATTGCAATAAAATGAAATCCGTTGAGATTTTTAACTCACTTTCCTCGAAGTTGTACGGCGAGATCCCAGTTCTTGTCGGCCATAGCTTGAGCCACGGCTTTGGTTCTACGCACGCACTCCATAAGGGGTAAACGAACTGCCTGATTCCCATCGAGCGTGACCACACAGGCCTCGGTTTCCGGTGTGGCTTCCATTAGAGCCATCACTGCCTCGGCTCCCATACGGCATCCCTGCAAAACTCGTTCGATTAGTACGCATTCATTTTTCCACCTAATTAATAATATAATAATAAGACATATTAGAATACATCATGTCGGGTTTGAGAATCACATTTATCGGACGACCGCGACGAAACAACTTTATGAAATATATATAATATAATAATGTAATATAAATAGCTGTGAATCGCTTACCAAAACCCTGTCGAAGGCCGACGGATTACCACCGCGTTGCACGTGACCCAGTACCGTTATTCTTGTATCTTGGTTCAAGTTTTCTACAACGACTTTGTGGATTTTCTCGGCGGTGATGGGATCTCCGTTTCTATCTACCGCACCCTCAGCGACGATAATGATGTTTAGCCGTGTACCAGTAAGACGTTCCTGCGATGAATAAAATTCGTTCGGTTAATTCACGCGGTATCTCTCCGCCTCCACGGATTACGTGATCGTACAACTTATTTCTTACAGTGGACAAAAATTTCATGTCCGGAAAGACATTAATCGAAAAAATCTATCGTCACAGTTCTACTTACTTGACTCACAATTGTAATATGTGTTTGTATTTTTTATATCGATAGAAAAGCAACATGAACATAAACAAATGCGTGGTTAAGCTTTAGTTCGTTATCCAAAAGAGAAGCAATTCACGGGTAATAAGCCCGCTATCATTTTTTTTTATTGCACATGTACTTTCATGACTTTGTTGAAAGGTTTTGATTATATAAATCTTTTGTTTTTGTAAAGTGATTCGTGTGTTGCGATTCTTTTAAAATAATGAAAGTGGCATGCAAAAAAAGTATAGCACGAGCAAGGCGCTTGGCTGCTGCAGATCGTTTAACTTACGAGCAACTACCGCGATGACAAAAGAACCAACAATGATCTGTGACTTCCTCTTAGAATTGCACCTTATTTACACTGTGTGAGATATGTCAAGCTGAGTGTACGTGACAGTTCAATAAAGTCTTTTACTTCGCTTCGTGCGTAAATTGCAGTTTTGTGCACCAAGTGCGTGAAACCCCCATTTTCACAGCTTATGAAGAAAAATTTCGTACGATACGCGTACGAAAAACGTTTCCATAACTCGTGTGTCCGCAACACTCGTCTTTGGCTCATGCTTCAAACTCACTTTCGTCAGAAAATGTTTTATCGTCCTAGTATCATAAATTACTATACCATGACCTCTGTCACCAATATAAAAAAAAAAGTCAGTTTCAAACCTGCAACAATTTTTTGCAGAGCTTATTCGGCCAATCACCCTCGGGCGGCCACTCTGGGATGAAGACAAAGTCTGCTTCGGAGCACATGGCTGCGACTAGACCCAGGTAGCTGTAATTTTATACCTGTCAAACCTAGCCAAGTGAAAATGAAATTACCTAGCGGAGGGTGGCACGGCAGTCGTGACTTTTTAACAAAAAAAAAAATGCATGGAAGCAAAATACAGAGATTTCGCAGAGGGTACTGTAGAGTCGACTAGCAATCGATACTTCGAAAGGTATCGAAGGTCTAACGAGCGGAGCGAAAGTGTTGCTTTTCCTGTAGTGTTATTGGCGGCCGTATAATACGATTGATGTGTCGAATGACGGGGCGAGTTTAAAAACAACGTGCCTGTCGCACAGCTTCGCACAGTTCCTCGATCCAATCGCCAACCGGCGGATTTTCAGGAACGAAGGAATAACATGCCTCCGAAGAGAGGCCCGAGGCTATCGACAGGTACCTGGAAAATCTTTGATCTTCATTATCGGAAGTGACTCTCAGTCAACTCGCACGCGTCGTCTCGCGGCGTCTCTCGTTAGCTTTTCGCTTTGACTCGTAAACACGTTTTGTTTGAGATTTAAGGTAGAAACATTCATTATGACAACTCTATTCTAAACACGGAAGACAAGCAATGATAAATGAGAACTTAAATTATAATTCTCAACAACAACTCAATGGCCAAATGTATTCGTTAGTTTTCAGTCCCAAAGTTAGTATTTTTGAGAAACAAAATTGACTTGAACGATCAAAAAATATATATATGCATGTGTGTGAGTACGGACAGTGTGTGAAACAAAAAAATTTGGAAGACTTTGATTGAACGTGCCTGCTCCAACTTTTTACATAGTTTGACAGGCCAGTCGGCGGGTGGCGGACATTCGGGGAAGAATACGTAGTCCGCCTCGGCGGCTAAGGCACCCACGATTCCCAGGTACCTACCCAAGATCACAACTTGCTTTTCATTCATCTTTTTAATTGATTGGCTCTCATTGAAGTTTCAAATGGCTTTGTAAGATCGACTAATTATTTTTTACGTTTCACTGATGAGTTTCTATCCTAATATCTTATTCAACTGATTTGTTGTTCGATAACTAACTGCGAGAGTACGATATCGAAACTTACCCACAGTGACGACCCATAACTTCCATAATAAACGTACGCTGATGCGAATAGGCCGTACTACCGATAGCGTCGATACTCTCGATGATCCGGTGAAGAGCAGTGTCGGTACCGATCGTCATGTCCGTACCGCAGAAGTCATTGTCGATCGAGCCGACCATTCCAACGATATGCAGCTGTTTATACTTTTCGCTCTGCTCGACGGTTATTTGATCTGGAAAATGGGACGCCATAGAAAATATTTGTTCCTCTTCCGACCGGCGCAGTCGCAACAGTGGAATATCATATAGAAACGTACTCGTGGAAGCGAGCTCCTTGAGAAGATCAGCGTACTCCTCCTTGAAGAGATTGGCACCGGTGAGGGAGCCGTCACCTCCAATGACAACTAAATTCGTGATACCACGAGAAACCAGATTCTTGGCAGCCTTTAGGCGTCCAGTGCGCTCCTTGAAATCCATGCATCTGGCCGAACCAATAACGGTTCCACCCTGAAAAAAAAAATATATATATATCCCGCTGAAAAATATTTCACAGTCGCGGATCAGAAGAAGCTGGAAAACATTGCAAACTTACTCTGTGAATAATACAGGAGACCGAGGACCAAGTCGCCTCAACGATGTTATCCCCGCCGTCGACCATGCCCTGGTAGCCCTCCTTGATAAAGAACACCTTGCATCCCAAGTAGATGCCCATTCGAACAACAGCACGAACGGCCGCATTCATACCTACACGCGTCGTAAGAAAGACTCGTTTCATCAGCCGAATTTCGTCAGCCAATTTGCACGGCGGTCATTGCTGGATATTTACCCTGTGAGTCACCACCACTGGTGAAGACAGCAAGGGTCTTTCCCTTGTAACTTCCGGGCTTTATAAACTTATGCACTGCACGCTCTTCCGCCATGATTTTATTATAAGTATCTTTGATTACCTGTAAAAGAAAAATAAATATTAGTACGATTAAATCGATCGCATTTTATTAATTTTTTTCGAGACGTAATTCGATTACGACGTGCCTCTTTCGGCCGCGAATCGCCCTCTGGCTTTTCATGCGCTTTTGTATTTGAGTGCCCTCCGGTATTCAGACTTATGCCCTACTGCGAGAAGTTTTTATAAGAGTATTTGAGTCATGAAAGAGGAGCACCGTTAGTTCTAATAACTGCCTTTTCTGGAGATTCTCGCTCAACGAATCTCTGGGTATATTTGTCCCGAAGATCTTTGACCTCTCGCCAATTATTACACCACTCATCAACGATCCCAGTTGCCGATACGATTGTTCTACCATTCCAGAACATCTGTACCATGAATAGAATAGAACTGTCAGTGGTACTTTGTTCTAGAAAATCTGCTCATACACACACTCGCCTGGGGAAAAATACAAGATAACTTGTAATTTTGAAAAATAGAGTCGAGCAATTTTCTCTCTTTCCAGTTTGTGCATTGCGGCAGATTTCTATTTGCGTTCTTCTCGAATAGTTTTTCCAGCGGATACATTTTCCCACTTTCCAAGGAAGTTTCACTGTGCCGTTCTACAAGTGTTTTATTCATCGTAGAGTCTGAACTGCGTTTCTCCATGCGTCTAATTATATTCTTTCCTGTTATTTTCTTATAGCAAGAAGTACTCGGTTATGATGAAGCGACAAAGCGTCCATTGACCGAACTAGTACTAGCTGTTCTGTCACGAGCTTCCAGTACAACTATACTCTGTACTCAATTGCTCTCCGTCTATTTAATCTAAAGAGGCACGAAAGAGATTATTGCGAAATCATTTAATCTGAGAAACAACGCTTGACTGTACAGATACAGACAGCCTTGAACCCTGCAAGTCGACGCATGCAATGTATCAGAAATGCTATTACAAGGGCGATAATAAAAGTGGGTCGAGGTATTCAAACTGGATTACTCCAAATAATATCCGAGCTAGAGTGCAAGTTGCACGAGCGAAGTGATACAAAGTCCTCACGGTGTAGCCAATATGAAATTGTAAATTTTTGGAGGACACAGACAGAAGATTTTTCCATGAAACTTCACTGTCGCGAAATCGAGAATTCTGCTGTTTTTCTCTGCATCGCAACGCGTTCGTTTGTAGGATAGACAATGAAGTTGGCACATTCGGAGGACACGATATTATTGTGACGACCGGTCAAAAATAATTTACCGACTGACGTTTGAAAGGCCATTGTCGAATAAAATAAAAAAAATAAAAATTGATCGAACAGTGTAAATCCCGTGGCGATGTCAAACGAGCCTTTCGGACAATTTTTCAGAGGGTAAACCACAAGTGTCAGTTGTTAAGCGTCATATCGTAATTCTCGAAATAGATGATTTATCCTCAGGGCGAACGACGAAGCGAGACGGATTTTCGTCGACGAGTTAAATAATCCGTCAAGGTCGACGGTGACACCCAGCTAGACCGTGAACAGAG
Organism: Listrodromus nycthemerus; assembly: GCA_963978505.1. Taxonomy (NCBI): domain Eukaryota; kingdom Metazoa; phylum Arthropoda; class Insecta; order Hymenoptera; family Ichneumonidae; genus Listrodromus; species Listrodromus nycthemerus. The sequence continues at coordinate 1,954,868 of OZ021682.1, read as the reverse complement.
CGTGCAGACGACACTTGTCAAAGAGCGGGCGATGTACCCGGTCCAGCTGATTGGATAGGGTTTCGATAAACGCGAAAACTGTATGAAACTTACCTAAAATAAACTTCCACACGGAGGTAAACGTCACTGTTCCGGATTAGAGAGTCGTGTAGCCGATGAGATACTTCGATGTCTTTCGAAGCGTTGTCGGTAGTCACCTGTACGTCGATCAGAATCGTCTGAAGGTGACCTTAAATTTCTGCTCGCGTGAAATCCCCACCGTTCGGCGTCGCGACGCCGCTCCTTGGCAAACTCCCCCTCTCTGCGCCGGTCGAGCGAATCGTCGCGCGCACGATTGCCCGCGCAAACGGAATCAGGGGCGCGCGCATCGATAGGAAGGGTATCCGGAAATGGCTGAATCCCATCTATTCGTCGAGACTTCGTGAGATTCGAGATAAACGTTCGATCGTCGAATAAAAATAATGATCAATGGCGTTATCGAATTACCCGATAACGCGGGAACAAAGTCGCTTTGAGCGTTGTCAAAGTGATATTCGCGAGAAGTATGCGACGCTTCAATGGCAACTACCAATGTATTATGAAAGAAGCTCTGTGGGCGTGATGTAACGAGAGTCGATGTAATTTCGTCGATACACGCCTGTGTTCGATGTTCGATCGATTTTCGCATTACACGCGTACAACGCAGACAGTGTCGATTCTAATTATAACACCGAGACAGTTGTGATAATTTTAACTTCCGCCGGACGATGATGTGCCTGGTGTATCGTAAGTCGCGGGTCGGAGATGTTTTTCAATAAGACGAAAGATCCGTGAAGACTTTTTCGTATACGATTTAGCGTCCATTTTTAGACCGCGCTCGAAATAGGCCAGAGACGAATTTTTCTTGAATTCGTCTTGCGTTCTTTTTTTTCCCGTTGTGTGCCTGAGTAGTGAATCACTCGTACGGAGAGTGCAGACCGCAGCTGACGAAACTTCCCGGAATGAAAGTCGGCTGGTCCTTGCGTTACGTGACGAAACGAACGAGGTCCTCCCTGACGATACGTGCGAACGAACTCGTGCTCGGCGGAACTCCACCATTTTTTTCATTCATTTTTTTTTCATTGGTTCAGCCAACGGATGTACCGTTGATTGGCGGACGCGAACCGACCGTCCGTTGCATTCAAAACTCTGCCTAACAGACTAACTCCACTACTTCTGGAAAAGATAAATAAAAATATATATAAAAAAATAGGATATAAATGAGCCTCGTGACATTCGCTTTTACAGATTTATTTACAAACATCATCCCGCACAGACTTTTTGTTTCCTCCGAATTAATCTCCATTCAACGTTTATTATAAGTCGAATAAAAACTGCGATCTACGTGGAGTAGGGTATAGGATAAACAACTACGATCTCACCGATAAATATGAGCAATAAATTTTCTGTTTTTTTTTACCTCGATCCAATGAAATACAGTTATATATTATAACTGGCAGTGATAAACGAAATAAAAATCGATACAAATGATAGCGACAGAGGCCTGTATCCAAAAGTCAGAGGAGCTTCGTGCGATATCGCCAATTTATCCATCGGACGAAAAAAAAAAAAACGTTATTGCGTCCGATAAACGCAGAAACCTCGTTTTCGTTCCCGACAGAAATTTCACGTTTTCACCGATGAGAATTCTCCTAAGGAAAACCAAGTTAATTTTTGTTCTTCGTATTGCGTACGATAAAACTAATCGACGGTTCTTTCGATCGGTCAGCTTTAATGATTTCCCTCACCAGCAAACCCTAGGACTAGCTACAGCGCCAGTCCCTACGCCTAACCTCGCAGCGGACTGTGTCTCGTTTATTTCTCGCCGAAACTTCCGATTGTAACATTGAAACTTTGTCAACCACGAAGAAAGCCTTTTTATGAAAACCGCGTTACGATCGCAATAATTGATCGTCTAACGTTTAGCAAAAAGCCCCTTGTATCGGCGATTACGTATAAATTGTGCAAAAAATTTTTGTAGCATCGTTAGTCGTTAGATAGGCCTTTCTTTTTTTTTTTTCGAAAAAGGCACATACATATATCTACATATCGTGGTATATACGTATACAAGAGTATGTATATTAAATATCAACGACACGGCGCGTAAAGGGGTTGAAGAAAACGAGGAATCGTACAGCCAGTACATTAATGAATACGACAATAAATTCCTCCGAGAACGATCTCTTCCGTGGCTCCCACAAGGCTGCGGACAACGACGCTGTCCAGCAGCCCAGAGCGTAGAATTAAAGAGCGATGCCGATAAGAATTTCGCACTTGTGTTCGACGAGGACCAAACAGTGGGGGGGGGGCGTCACGAACGAATTATAAAAGTCGCTCATTGTGAACAGTCGGTTGTCCTCCGGCGTAAGCAGCGAGTCGTTATCGGATATTTTTTTTTTTTTTTTTTTAGACATTTTATCAGAATTTATTATTTCGTGTAAACGTTTATAATAATTATAATTTACAATTACGATGGTTGATGATAAATACAAATAGAACAACGTAATTCGGGACAGGGTCGAAGGTGGTAATAGGTTATCTTTCTTGCGTTTTTTTTTTCCTTTCGTTTTCGGTTCTTCATTGTTCGTTATTATTCTCTCGACACGCATTTCGTTCGGGAAGTGCCGTGTTGTAGTTTTTCTTTTCTTTTTTTTTTTTTTTTACGTTAATGATAACGAGAGAGAATCGCTATTGCGTGTGACACGTCGACTTGGATTTAATGAAGAAAAAATACGATGACGTCCTATTTTTTTTTTTTTTCCTTTTTAAATCTTGTCGTTGATAGTCGCCAATCCTCAGAGCTCTCGACGCGGGGCGATTTTTTTAATTTTTTTTTTTCACCTCACCAATAATTACCGTTATGTCGGGAGTTCGAGTTGAGTTTTTCATTTGGTCGCGCTCGAAACGGAAACTCGAAGATAAAGGAAGAACGTGTACATGTAGCGTGTTTCAATGTGTTTCACATGCGTCGTGAGTGAATGAGATATGGAGAGAGAGAGAGAGAGTGAGAGGGGAAGAAGCAGAAAAAGTACGGGAAACCCACAGAGCGCAACGTACGAATTAAAAACAGAGTCCCCCGTCGCTTACAACGTGTTTATGGGGCGTGGTGCGAATCGAAACCGGTTCGATTCCATCGAAATTTCATTGTTGTTTCATAGATTTTTTTTTTCTTATTTTTTCCTTCCAATTCGTTCGCTGGTGTATCTCGAGCGAGCGACGGACACAAAGATACGCTTAGCAACGCGGTCGAGACACTAAATGCGATTTTTTTTTTTTTTTTTAAATAATTTTTTAAACTTCGTCGTTCACTCCGGTTTGTCTTCGGATTTGTTTTCCTCGCGACGGACACCGATATACATCGAAAAATATCAACACGACAGCGAAACGTTTATCCAAACGTGTAATATCAATTGTTTAATTTGTGACGATTTTTCTTTTTCTTCCGTAATGTACACATAAATGCATTGGTGAGAAGGAGGCGTTTGATCGCTCTAAACTTCACGCACCGTGAGCGTTGCTTTTACTTTTTTTTCATTCTCATCGTCGACACATAATTATCGATGCATGCACTCGTGAATAAATAGCGCGAAGTTCAGTAGATATAAATTTTTGTTTTTTTTTTGTTTTTTTCGCTTCTTTTATAGTCGCTGTTCGAGACTGAAAGGGACGTGGACAATCGTGGAACGTTTCGCGTGCAGTTGTCTCGTCGCAGGAGAATTTGTCGTCTCACATTTTCATAAAATGTTTTGGCGACACAATTCCAATTTTCGACGAGGGATCTCCGGCTGTGTTGGCGGGTGGGATGGTTGTGGAAAATATATATTTCCAAGACTCGAATTCGCTCCTTCAGCCCTCTCACACAGTGGCTCAGCCAGCGATCACGCTCTGTCCTTTCGACGAGCCGTCTCGAGGCTTTGTTTCACAGTTCCTTTTCGCCCTGCCCGCCGGCCGATGAATTTAACAAAACGTCTTTAGCATTATTTAACGACAGAACTCTGACCGGGATGATATTATTGTTTGTGCCACGGCGACAACAAGTCGACGTGTGGACCGACGATATTAAAAAAACGAAAGTTAACTTCAGAAACGCCTAACAAAAATATACACATACAATTTTCTTCTCCTTCGTCCGTTCTCACATCTTCCTGAACAGTAACACGAATTACTATGTTATTGGTAAATATCTCCGGCATAAATATTATCGTGTATACTATATAAAGAGAGGAGGAGAGGTTTGAGAATGAGGTTTATCGAAGGAGGAAGGTGAGGAAGAGGTTCGTGGATCCGTTCACGAAGAATGGCAAGGGTGGAGGAGGGGACGAGGAGGGATCGTTTCTCGTAACATCGTTAATATAAATGTGTACGTAGCATAGCTTCTGCTCGTTCCTCCCCGCTCGTTTTGTTTCTTACTCGTCGTTTCTTCGCAAACGAAGAAACGTTCGCCATCCGTTTCTTTGTCTTTCTCTCCTTATTTTGTCACTCTTATGCCGGCACACTTCCACGGACGGCCAATTTCATTCCTCTGTGATACTTCTGGTTATTCCACTTTGTTTTTCTGTTCCTTTCCTTTTGTTTTGCTACAAATCGAATAGTCGCGATTATTAATTACAAAAAAAAAAAAAAAAAACCGCGTCTTGCGGAAATCGAGTTGTTCGCGACTCACATCTCATTCCACAATGTGATTACGAATATTGATAATAATTGATGATAGCTGCATCGATCGCTACGGTTAATTGAATCTCGTGTCTTATGTTTCCTTTTTTTTGTGTTTTTTTCGTTTTTTCATTTTTTTAAATTCCTTCGAATGGCGTAGTGGAGGTCAAAGCCTAATAATGAGGGGAGGATAAGTGTGTACCGTGTGTCCGTGTTTCTTTTTATTTTCTTTAACTTGTATGTCCGAAAGCGAGACGGACGAGCAATGCTCGCGAAAATGAGAAAAAAAAAAAAACCAAACAAAAGCGGCAATAACGAATGCGAATACGAGAGAAAAAGGCGTGCCCGTGTTCGCGATATAAACGCGAGTATGTTTTCATTTTTTTTTCTTTCCATTGAAGTGTTTTTCACATATTATTATTTTGTGTGCAGTCTTATGCGGAAATCAAGTTACCACCGATGTAGTTTGGAACTTAATAACTTAATGTATTTCTTTATCTTCTTTCTCATCATGCGCTCTTTCCTTCGTATAATAATATTGTAATCGCTAGACAATGTGAAATTTAATTTAAAAATGACAACTGGGATATAATGTAGTGGGTTGATGCGTGGTTGTTCTTACGTTTCTTTTTTTTTTTTTAGCTTTCATTACTCTTCATCTTTCGCTTCGTCATCTTCCTCTCGACTTCTTTATTCTCCGCCATTTTTGTTAGTAGGCTTTTACATTATCTGACAAGATATGATGGTAAAGGTCAGGTAACGACAATAATCGCCCGCTCGTCTTTTTTCGTTTCTCATTTCCGCAATTTTCAACTCTCGTCTTGACTGCTAGTTATTTGCTTTCTTATCCTTCTCTCACTCTATCTCTTAATACTCTATCCACGTATCTCTTGCAGAAGTTCAACTATGTCCACTTTGACATTGGCGTCTTTCGAATCGCTCGCGGACACGTTGCGATTTATATCGCTTCCGCCTGGTAGTGGACATTACTGCTTCGGCTTCATTTTTCATGCTTCCATGGCGATGTCATGAGTGCGCTCCATCCGGACGCGTCAACGAACAGTGCGCTGGTTCTTAATTAGCGAATGACGGACGTGAATTTCTTTCAAGAATTCCAATCGATGTCGCCAGAGTGAGACAAAGTGAGAGATGATGTTGTCGTCCGCAGTGGAAGAGATCGAGGAAATAAAGTCGGAGGTCGGAGGTCGGAAGTAAAGGAGGTGGTGAAGATTGGGAAACACGGAAAGAGTTTTACGCGAGGGACGCCAAGGACACGGGGCTGTGTGAATGGATCGATGTATGGATGTCAAGGGTGGATGGGTGTGAGCTCTTCAAAGGATTGGGAAAACGGGGAAGGGAGGAGGGGGACGATAGAGAATAGGATGTTCTTATTAGGTTAGAAAGGGCAGGACTTAATCTTAGGAGGGTTAGTTGTCGCCGCCCTCCTGTGGTTCGTCCCCGTCGCCCTGCGTGTCGCTGGTCCAGAGAGTGAGGTTGTCGCGCAACAGTTGCATTATTAGGGTGGAATCTTTGTAACTGTCCTCGTTCAGTGTGTCTAATTCCGCGATCGCATCGTCGAACGCCTGAAAAATTTAATTAATTAACAAAACGATTCTCTCAATACCGCTTATGATTAAAGTAAAAATACAACAACAAAAACGTAACAACTTAACGAAACGATAATTTCATTATTAAACAATCGAACTCAGACATTTTCATGTTATGTCACAGTCCAAACGTGACAGAGGATGGTTAGTGGTACAGTGGAGACATCACAGCAAGTGGAGGGCAGTTTCCACCCTCGCTCGGCGTCCTGTTAATCGTTGAGTTTGTTAATTAGCCGCGCTCGATAATACATGCGACCGTACAAGCTGAGAGTGCTAAATGGGATTAAATTAACGGCAACGAATTCGATAACGTCAATCCGATCGACAGTTAATATTTCCGACGAGTTTGCGGAGTGGTAATTGAAAGTACATAAATAAACACACGGTTGCAGCAGACTCAAAAATAATTTTTTTTTTTAAATTAACTCGGCCATCGAACAGGGAAAATTCAAGCACAAGCTATATCTACGATCCGGCACCTAACCTGCTTTGCCAGGTGGCAAGCCCTTGCGGGGGAATTTATAATTTCGTAATAAAAAACGGAGAAGTTGAGGGCTAGGCCGAGCCTGATGGGATGGGTAGGCTGCATTTTCGCCTTCGCTATGTCAAACGCCTCCTGGTACGCCTTCTGTGAATCCTCGACCACCGCTGAAACGCAAATAATCGAGAAAAAAAAATCATTGAGTAATTCGCGACTTTTTTTTTTTCTGTTTGCAGTCTTTTCACGACGCTGCTGTCAGCCCTGCCTTCGATCAGTAAAATTCTCATCTCGACAGCCAACAACATCACAAAAATCAAACAGGGAAAGGATGACGATAAATGAAACGACAGTGATAGTAACTAACGTCAGTCACGAGTGACCTGTAGCCAAGAAGGATTTAAAAAAAAAAAAGGTCCAAAAAGTGCAACGATGTCTCCACCAGAAAAGCCACGAGAGTCATTGTAAAAGTCTTCGGAGTAAATTCACCACTACTTCCATCCTCTGTCTCGCGTACCGATGACCTCTGAAAATACTGCTAAACTGTTTGTTACATTATCATTGCAGTCCATACCTGTTTGGCCAGCTGACATGCCTTGTCTGGCGAGTTCAGGATCTCGTAATAGAAGACCGAGAAGTTGAGCGCTAGACCTAGCCTGATAGGGTGGGTAGGCTGCATCTTTTCCTTGCTGATCTCGAATGCATCCTGGTATGCCTTCTGGCTGTCGTTTACCACGGCTGCATTTTCGCGCATCATCGTTGCAGAGAGTATAGACATTGGCAATGATTAACTTACGTTAGTAATGGGATAAAACACCATGCTCGTCCCGAGAGACGTATGTTATGTCACCGTTTATATATTCTACATCGTTGCATCTCAACCGTGATTCCTCTACAATTTTCCTTTCACGGCCATGGAGGAATCGCGCTTGATATGATTCTATGAAAGTTCTTTACCGAGTTCTCTATCGAGTTTTCATCAATAATTTTTGTCAAATAAATATTTGTCTATCAATCTTAGAGATTTCATCAGAAGCAAAACTTTAAGTAGCGTCTCGAGCAAATACTCGTTATAAATAACTACAGCTTGCACAACAGAGACCACGAATAAAATTGACTGGACGCTGAAAGGAAGACGTCGGAGCCTCGAAATCGAACATCTGCCGGGACAGATGTCTCACCCGCCGGTTAATACCCGGAGGGCGGTGAACGCCACCGACGAGATACTCGTTTCTTTCGTCTCAAAGAATTAAAATCCTCGGTTAGTCTCTCTCGTACATTTCTGCTTTTATAATGTCGGAAGAGAAGTTTCCGATTACAAGAGAAAACGTACCGTTTCTGGTCTCGCCAGTTGCAACCTCCGCGAGATACCTGTAGTAGTCACCCTTCATCTTGAGGTAGAATACTTTGCTCTCGGCGTTACTGGCCTTGGGGATCAGGTACTTGTCGAGGAGATTCTGAAAATAAAAACGCAAATATAAATGTACATGTGTAAAAGTATATACAGAAGCAAACTTTCGACGAGACGTCGAGAGGATAATTTTTTAAGTGTTACAATGTCGAAATATACCATCTCTAATTTTCTCATACGGTTCAATATTTGCTCAGCCACTTCTGGCAGTGACGTAGAGCTCGTATCGACGTTTCATCTCGCTGCTTGTTCGGATAACGCACGAAGCGGTACAAGGGGAGTCGGTGCGTGAAATACGCGTACAAACAGTGTGAAATATTGATCATGCGATGTCGTAACAGAGAGAGAGAGAGAGAGAGAGAGAGAGAGAGCAGCGAGATATCGAGCACGGTCGAACGAACCACCGGATTCTGCAGACAGAATTTTCAATGAGATCCTCGCGGAAGAGCACCACGAACGCGAGTTACACGTGACTCTAATCAATTGGCTCTGACCCCGGTGAAACCCGGTGGCGGTGACGACGGGAGAGAAGAACGATTTATCTGATAAGCGAATGCGACATAGCTAATCTTTGGCGAATCGTTATTAACTGAAGTGTCCAACCTCGCACTATCCAGGAGTGTCGGAACGGGAAACGAACGAAGGCTTCGGGGGAGCGAGGGGGCAGAGGGAACAGCGAGTACCCTCTGGAACCTCGGCCCAGTTATAGCCGATTGCTAGATTATCTCGAAGCTCCCATCTAATTTTCGTGCTCCAATTAGCACTCTCGTGATTTATGTCACAAGAGGTCCCCGCGTCTCTATCTACGTATAAGCCGAAGGGGCTGATAACGATAATCGATCATCCCTTGGAAATACACTCGATTCTCAATTTTCAGTCGTCCTCACAGAAAAACTATACATAGTTAAATTTTAGGAACCCTCATCGCTGATATAAAAAATATACATAATATCGAATTCGCTAAAATTTTATCGTCTACTTCTACGCGGTAGTTTTTTTTCGTATGTTCTCTCAAATACTATTGAAGAATGCTCCATTTTTCCCCGTTTTTCCCTACGTGGAGAAATCTATTCCGATGACATATTCTCGCCACACTTTGATGATCCGACGTTAACGCCAGTGGAGAATTAGTCACTTGCATATGGGCGCGTCAGTTGCGCATCCGTTTGCCGCTCGATTTCCGGATTCCCAATGGATCACCCGTGTATTCCGTCGGTCTTATGGGTCGCTTCCACCACACCGTTACCTCTAATTTTCCGGCTCATTTGCGGTAGGTCGGTTTGTGTGTGCATCCGAACGAACGGAATCCAAGGGTTAATAGACAACCCTGTCTGTACGGCCAGTACCTTGGAATAGCGCCGTTTCAATTTCCGTCGAATCCACGGGACTTCCTGATGAGAGAGTGCCGCGCGTCGATTCGAACCTCCTGGGATCATGTAGGGTGCGCGATAAAACGAGGAGTCGAGATTGGTGAAGCTGAGCTCGAAATACAACACTCTTCTACCTGGATCTCTTTCACAAATGCTTACCCGAGCATCCGCGAATACGTTTGGGTAGCTCGCAGGTAGAACGGCCGAGAGAGATCCCTGTTTCGTGTACACGTAAGACGATCTCTTTTATTGCTCGGTCAGGAGGCAGCGCGGCGCGAGCGTCTCGTTGCTTCCGAACGAGTTACGGAAACTCGGCTTCAAAGAGAACCGGCGAGACGACTATGCTCGTCTCAACTTCTATCCAACCCACGCGAGACTGCAGCGTGATTACCAATTTCCCACATGCGTTACACGGGAACGGCTTTTATATATTTTTCCGGCAAGGCTTTAATCCATTTGTCGATTGTATTGGCACGCAGGCTCGGAAGTCTCGTTTCTTTCGCGGGGTCTGCAAAAGTCCGTCTGTTTCTGGGTGTTTCTTCCGGATGATTTTTTTTGTCACGCGCGGAACGGTAAATCGAACGAGTGCGAGGTGAGAGGCTCGTCCAACGCCTGGCGTGGCCGAGTGTGGAGCAGCAAGCGATCCAGGACTTATACGGCGGTTAGTAGCGACGAAGTCGCCAGAGTCTCGTCGCTTCGCCTCGCTCCGTAGGCGAGAAGGAAAAAAAAAAGTAAAAAAAAAAAAAAAAAGAAAGGCCAGTAAGAAAAGCCAACATTCATCGTCTTTGCGTAGAGTCGAGTGGCGAGTTCGCCGACCTTTTCATTTCTCTGCTGCGTTCTCCTCTTACGTATCGAATTTAAACCGCACGGACGATCATCATCCGCTGCCTCCTTATGTGTGACTCAGGTATTTTTCATCCTTTTTTTTTCCTCTTCCGGCTTTTTTTTGTTTGTTTTTTTGTTGATATATATCATCGCGAAAACTGGACAGAAATAAACTCTACGCGTGCTCGCTGAAAGAATGTGGGAGTATCGGTGAATTGTGTGAATCTCTAGATGCTCCTGCCAAATACTCGACGATCTTGGACGGACTACGAGTATAAAGCGTGAGCGAGAGATACAAACATTTCTCGGTAGTCGAGCACATCACCGGACAAATAAAATTTTCCTCGGTTCCAACGGCCCAGGCTCGATAGCAAATAAAAACCGTGATTTTTTTGTCCTTTTTTTTCAATGCGCAAACGTATCGCGACTTTCGAGAAGCCTCGCTGATTTAAATTGCCGTCGAAATTCTATCGCGGACGGAAGAGGCAGACGGCAGCGAGCGGTCTCTCGTGAAGCGAGAGTAACGTTTTCATTAACCTCGACTCGAATTTCATTGCGGCGTTTATCAGACAAGAGCCGAGTCGATATTCGATTAGCGATCGGGTAGTGCTTGGCCTCGTTCGCTGGATAACTCGTCGGGACAGATCGCCCCAGTGATACTGTAATCGTGGCGGAGAGACGACGAGCTTCCGAACCATTTGAACTCTGGCATCGTCGATAATAAACACATGGTGGTTCCGTTTCACGAGCGTAAGCCACGAGACGTTTTTCTTCCTTCTTCCGTCGAGTGCAGAGTCCTCGCGACGAATCAACTGCAACACCTGACTTCACAGGCAAAGTTTGGTCACTCATTGTGCGAGCCAACGTCACGGGGTTGTCCACGGAAACGCGCAGTTCCATTTTGTGTGCTCTTCTTTCTTGATGTTTGCAAGCCATTGTGACGGTTCGTCGCCAACGGAGAGAGCGGTTTCGAGAACCGACAATTGTGCAAACACAGCTACCTAGGGACGTACGCTGTGCCACCTTTTCGCAAGACGATCGCACGAAGCTTACAAGTACTACAAAACAGATGAATTACGTGTGCATGAAAAATTTAACCAAAAAAAAAAATTAATAACAATACGAAAATTACCAGCACGTCGTAGCAGATTTCGCGCAGCTCCTGCTCGACCTTTTCCCGATATTCCTTCGCCATCTGCTGTTTGCGCTCGGAGCCCTCGGTCTTCTGCTCGATCGAGGATATCACCCGCCACGAGCTGCGTCTCGCTCCCACGACGTTCTTGTACGCGACGGATAGCAGGTTCCTCTCCTCGTTCGAAAGCTCAACCCCCGTCTCGGTCACCGCCTTCATCGCGGCTGCCATGTCATCGTACCTTTCCGCCTGCTCTGCGAGCTTCGCGCGCTGCACCAATTCCTCCTTGTCCACAGACATTGTGTCAGCTGAAAAAACAACAAAAAAAACCCAAAAAATTAGAGCGTTATCAATAAAAAAAAAAAAAAAAGTACAAACCAACGAAAAATACATAAACAAAGAAGAAAAATAATGTTCGTCGTGTGGACGTGAGAAAGGAACTCGAGGACCTTGCGGACCTTTTCTAAGATGCGATTTCTTCGAGCGTAGCGAGAATGTTCATTCTCTCTGGGATTTTGGGCAAGAAACCTGGCGGTTCGTGGCAGAGAGCCGAGAATACCGGGATTCTTGCGATCGGTATGAAAAGACGATGGACGTTGAGTGTGACAAAAGCCTTCTGGTATCCTAAAATCGTGCCGGGACCGACGGTGACTGCGTGGCGGGCGGTTGGCTTTGCGAGCCGATACTCAAAGCTCTTGCTCCGTGGGGCGAGACGACACGGGACGACGAACAACGCATTTCAATGCTGGACCGCCGCCAAGAGTTGTTAACCTGCCAATGGGGTGTCGTCCTGGCAGCCAACCTGATTTTTTTTTTTCACCGTTAGCTCTCTCCTGTCTTCCCTCGGCTCTCTGCTCCCAGTCACGAGCCGTTGGCAAAATCCGCACGTGGCGCGTGGAGCGACGAGACCCCGAAACGCCAGAGGGGAAAAAAACTCGACCAAAGAAACACAAATCGGTTCAACCCGAAACGCGAAGAAAACCGAGAAATTTCCGAACCAATCTGGCACCGTTGAATTTAACTGACAGACATTAATCGACGAATCCGATCGTCGGATGTTCGACGTTCAACGTGAGAATTAACGCTCTCGCGGAGACGACGGAATTTTTTTATTTTAAATTACCCAAAAATCACCATTTTAATATCAAACAAAATTGAAAATAGAAAACTATGATGAGGATAATGTTCCCATTAATATTAAGAGCCCATACTGGCTGAATACTTTCTAAATGTCCCTGGTAACAAGTTTTTGTGAGTGGGATTAAAAAAAAAAAAAAAAAAAACTTTTTTTTTAACCCACCCTAATACATATATAAATTACATTGATACGATAGAGTGGCTCGGAAGACCGGATCGCATTCTTTCCAGCTTACAGATTTACTCGACAATCCGGTCTCCCATATTATCATTTCCTCAAGAGGGGGAAAAAAAAAGAAAAAAAAAAAAAGAAAAAAAAATTCATTGTTTCCTCGCGATAAGAATAAAAAGCGTCGTTTTACCGGTCTGGTATGACACAATTCCAATGGCGCGAGGTGCAAATTGTATTCGATATCTCGTGTGACCCCGAGGACAAAAATTTACGTCACTCGCTCCTATTCTTAGTTTATTATTTGCGTCTCGGAGTAATCTGCGGCAGGTGAAGAAGAGATAAGCTCGGGCGATGTAAAAAAAATATTTCACGGCACCGCGATTTCGTCGCTGGTCGATGGTTTCGGGTGAGGTCGGACCGCGAGGGGGTAATCCGGGTCGCGAGACGTTCGCGAGGACGTCGTAAAAGTTTGGACGGGACGTTGTGATCGGAAATTCTTCGTCCGGCGAGTCGAATCGTCGCGGCCAAGTCGTCTCGCTGGGCCGTCGGTTGGGCGCGTAACGAGCTAGCTGCAACGACGAAGCCACGGACTGAGTCTCGCGTGGGCGAGAGAGTCAGTCACGAGGTCGTACGCACTCGGCTTTGTCAATGAAGCTGTCGAGGCGGGACCCGCGAATGGTTTCGCAAGCGGGAGGGGGAAAAAAAAAAAAAAAAAAAAAAAGTTCGTGTCGCACGTAACTGGAATACGCTGATGGATGGTGTGTGTCGATGCGACGTGTCGAAGTCGAGTCATGGGGCGAGTCTCGCAACGAAATACCGTCGTTGTTTCCGCTATCGTTCCTATCAATCGACGGTGTCGCGTCGCCGTGACGCTTGCCTTATCAACGAAGATCAACGGATCTCATTTTTCGCGGCAAACGTTTTATTTTTTTTTATTTTTTTTTATTTTTTTTTTTTATTTCCGTTAATGCAAAATTTGATGGAGCGATGGATTAATCGACGCAACGTCGGAGGTCATTTTTTTTATTTATTATTTTATCATTTTTTTTTTAAATTAATTTTTTTAATTCCCGTTAATGCAAAATTTGATGGAGCGATGGATTAATCGACGCAACGTCGGAGGTCGTTTTTTTTTATTTATTTTTTATTATTTTTTTTTAATTCCGTTAATGCAAAATTTGATGGAGCGATGGATTAATCGACGCAACGTCGGAGGTCATTTTTTTTAATTTTATTTTATTTTATTTTATTATTTTTTTTTTTTTAAATTCCCGTTAATGCAAAATTTGATGGAGCGATGGATTAATCGACGCAAGGTCGGAGGTCGAGCAATAAGTATCGTCGGTGTCGTCCGAATAGCTTTGAGAATTGCGAGTCGGGCGAGGAGATAGGAAAATGCCACGTTAGATCCGCGGCGAAGCCTCGAAAGAATTCGAAGCGACGCCAGGCGAGTTGCCAGTCCGGCTCTCGTTCCGTCTCGCTCACCCATTTCCGGCTTCATTCATGGCGCTTCCGGTAGCCCGCTCGGTGCACTCGACGCTTTTCCCAGATGCCCCCCCCCCCCCCCCCCCCCGTACGTGTCTCCACCATTATTCCTATCGCCGTCTCACCGCCACGATTCCCACAGCCGACGAATCCGTTCGCCTCGCGATCCGAGACAAGCGTTTCATAAATCTTATTTTTCTCGGAGAGTCGCGCGCTCGAGTTTATCGATTCGAGGGAGCTTATCGGCGTCCGGTTGCGGACGACGTGCGATCGGCCAATCGACATACGCAACGATCCATTTTCCATCCACATTCCATAATTTTTATTTTATTTTATTTTATTTTATTTTTTTTATATGGATTATTTAAGACGAACGAAATTTTCTGGGGGATTTTTTTTTTATAAAAAAATCTAAATATTTGTGGAGTCTCGGGTGGTGGAAAATTAATGATCGGGACGTTACTCGGTCCTATATTTAATCGCGCGATCACCTGGCTCACACGGCGCTCGGACGGGGCATTTTTTTTTTTTTTATCCATTATTTGAGACAAACGAAATTTTCAGTCTGGAGCAAATTTTCTGGGGGGGAAAAAAAAGTACTGGTGGAAAATTAATGATCGGGACGTTACTCGGTCCTATATTTAATCGCGCGATCACCCGGCTTACGGCGCTCGGACGGGGCATTTTTTTTTTTTTAATCCATTATTCGAGATAAACGGAATTTTCAGTCTAGAGCAAATTTTCCGGGGGATTTTTTTTTATAAAAAAAAAAAAAATCTAAAAATCGGTGGAGTCTCGGGTGGTGGAAAATTAATGATCGGGAAGTTACTCGGTCCTATATTTAATCGCGCGATCACCCGGCTTACGGCGCTCGGACGGGGCATTTTTTTTTTTTTTTTAATATCCATTATTTGAGACAAACGAAATTTTCAGTCTGGAGCGAATTTTCCGGCGGATTAAAAAAAAAAAAAAAAAAAAAAATCGGTGGAATCTCGGGTGGTGGAAAATTAATGATCGGGACGTTACTCGGTCCTATATTTAATCGCGCGATCACCTGGCTTTCGGCGCTCGAAACGCACACACGAGAGAGCTCGCACGCCGTCGCGACTCCGACGTAGTCCCAACGTTGCCGGATCGTTCCCGTGGAATTGCAGGGCCGGTGGAAACGTTGGTCCGGTGCCCGAGACGAGACGCCGCGCCGACCTCCCGTCGGAGACGATTCCACGGCGTTGCCGGCCCGCGCGAAGCTCCCGCAACGGAGCCGCAAA
The DNA here is from genome assembly GCA_963978505.1 of Listrodromus nycthemerus. Classification (NCBI taxonomy): domain Eukaryota; kingdom Metazoa; phylum Arthropoda; class Insecta; order Hymenoptera; family Ichneumonidae; genus Listrodromus; species Listrodromus nycthemerus. The sequence continues at coordinate 1,939,312 of OZ021682.1, read as the reverse complement.
GTTTTTTTCCCCCACTAGCCGACTGACTGGCGACGCCGGGTTCTCGGCTCCGCACAGTGGAATTCCTGCCCTGCTCTACGGCTAATTCCCCTCCTCGATTCATTTTTTTTTTCCCTTCCTCGTTCAATCACCAATTACCTCAAAGAATGTACTCGACCCGAGGGAAAAAAATTGAAAAAAATTAAAATTAAAAATAATGAAATAAAAAAAAATTAATAAATCAAAAGCATCCGTTATCGAACGCTGAGAAATTGGATTGGGTTGTTTCCGTGTCGATTTTTTCGAAGATTCCTTGGATTGTTCGGAAAGTAATTTTGTTTTTTTTTTTTTTTTTTTTTCCCCGACGGACGATTTAATTCTATTTTATTTCATCCACATTTAAACCGTGTAATTATTGGATGCTTCGAGCTATCATAAAAAAAAAAAAAAATAATAAAAAAAAATAATTATCTTCCGACCAACGCAACATAATGTCGATTTATTAAAAAAAATATTTAATACCGTACGGAAGCTTGCGGAGAGAATTTTTTCTAGGATTCTCCTCGGGACTAAATTTCTCACGATTGTTTTCCCGTCGCTCTCTCGACGGTCGTAAAACGTAGAATGGTTTTTTTTTTTTTTTTTTTTCCGAGCCGTCGGCTTCTCGCTTCGGTTTATGGGATTTTCGCGTGCGCCGGATAAAGGAGAACCCGACGTGCTCGCCGACTGTAGCGACGCTCTCGACGATCGATAGTCAAGCCACAGAGGCGCGCCGCCTGCGTCAATTCTAACGCAAGACACACGGGAAACACGTATCGCATTTTTGTAATCGTCTCGAAGCTCTGCGGAGATCCGCGAAAGCTCGATGAACGAACCGCGACGAAAATGTTTTTTTTTTTTCCCCACCAGCCGCGTCCTTCGGTCGATTCCCGAATCGAACGCGCCTGAGACGACTCTCCAGTGTTTTTCTTCCGCCCCTCCCGTTTCGCGACAACGGGCACGAGCAAAATTCGCAGAATTCTCCCCCCCTGCCCAAAATTTTCACAGCCGAGAGTATTTTCTCAGTATTTTTAAAACCGACGATGAAATACCGAGAATAAGATAAACGCCCGAGAGGACGTATCGCAAAACGGTTTTTTCGGCCCCGTCGGAAAAATCACCGACGTTTATTTATATTCATTTCGAATTGTCGAGGGAAACGAAAGTACGATAGGTCAAACTTTGCTGTACGTCCGGGTCGATAAACAGCGAAGTGCGTAGTACGGCGCTCGGCTTGGTGCGGCAGCGTAGAAAAAAAAAAAAAAAAAAAAATGCCATGTACGCTCGAAAAGCTCGTGAATGATACGCGGTTGTATTGGACGACGTTAAAAAAAGACAAAAAAAATAAACTTTCACTCTCGACTGTGACACGAGAGAACGCCAGAAAACTCGTTGCGAGGCGCGTTGTGGAATCTCGATGGAGTTGAATCATCGCCGGTAGCGACGTCACGAGACGGATCGCTGATATCGTGAGGCATCGAATGGGCGAGCCGTTGCGCGAAGCCCGTTGAGAAGCGTTTTTTGTGAGAGGTCGATGAGAGAAAGAGCGCGGCGAGGCGCTCGTACGTGTTCGAAAGACCTCCCCGAACTCACCATAGGGACGATCTATTTTAGGCATCGACACGTGCACGCGCCGTTGGTCGACTACAGTTTGGGCTCGAAGGGATTATATGGCTGAAAGAGTAGAGTCTGTTAAATTTTCGAAAATTATTATCGAACGATTCGAATTAAATATGACGAAGATCGAGGGTTTTTTTTTTCGATAGTCGAACATTGGAATTAAATTATTGGTTAAAGTGTCATCGATTTGAGAAAAAATTTCGAAGTCGCCGAGCGACCGTTGCGAGAGAACGATGGCGGCAATTTTGAGGTTACGTTCGACTGGCCGCAACGTCGCGTCCTTAAGCGCCGCTGGCCCGGCGGCGCGTCACACTGGAATCGTCGAGACAATTCGCCGAGAGCGCATTCGTCTCGGCCGAGGTTCTCTATCGGACCTAAACGGACCCGCCTTCGAGTCCCTCGCGTCCGAAAGTCTTTCTTTTCTTTTTTTTTTTTGCGTTCTTCCGCCGAGTCCTCGCGCGAACGGCATGCAGCAGCGTCCGCGTGAGCGGAGGAGAAGCGAGTGAGAACGGGCGAGGCAGAGACGGCTTCGAAGCCGCGTTGCGCCAATGCGGCTTCGCGACGCCTTTTTGCGACGCGGCGCCCGTGATGCGATCGATACCATGCTTCACCGACAATCTTTATTTATCGTAAGGCAAATTACGAGAAAAAATGAACGAGGGAGAGATCCCGAATGACAATGACACGATTGTGAATTTCCGAACGAGAATATAACTCCACGGTAATTCGATAGGCGATAAAAAAAATAAATAAATAAAATTGTGCGAGGAAGCGAGAGGAATCTAACGTTCGATGCGGTCGGAAAAATAAACGGAAGCGCGTAGCGAATGATCGAGGCAGGGCACCGAACGTACTCTCGGCAGCGCCGCATACCAGTGTCGAGAGCGATTCTCTAAACTGTGGAAAAGAGATGAGATTAGCACGAGATCACGGGCACGAACTGTGCTCGGCGCACCCCGTGACTCGTGCGTCCTCTGGATTATTTTATCACTAGTCGCTACGTAAAAAATTGTTCGTTCTTACCTATTTTAAAAGTCCTTTGTACAATAAATTACTTAAATAAAATACACGCAGGAGTCGAGGCGAACCCTGTCTCGTATACTCTCCCCGTTAGACGTGGAGGAACACGGAGAAACAAAGTACAGGATTGCTTTGTCGCGTTCCTTTCCGCTCTATATTTTTTTCGACCAGAGATTACGTTTATCTCGTCGATTAATTAACAAACGTTTATTATCGATAATATTCGCGAGTGAAAAAAACTACTACTCGACGTGTTTTTTTTTTTTTTTTTTTTAAACTCAGTCACGCGTTACGACACCACACATCCCTCGGTGACCACTCCCGCACAGCGACTGAGCCGGCAACGCTGCCAGCTAGTGGAGAATCGGTGAGTCTCGTGCCGGGCCTCGGCGGCGTTCGGCGCGCGCTCGGCTCTCTTCGGCCGTGCTCGCCTCGAGAAGAAATATTGATCGGCTCCCGGCATGGCCGCCGACGCCGTGGCTGGGTGGGGCAGCGCCGGAGCAACGGGCAGAACCAGCCGAACGGGCGACCCCGGGACGCACCGCGACACTATGCGCCGGCAACGGATTCTCTCCTTTAAATTTTTTTTTATTTACTCTCTCAAACCCATCCGCGTCCCGGCGGGCTACGGAGATTTTTCGAGAAAAAAGGGGCTGCTTTTCTCTCGGGCGAGGATCGACACGAGAATTTTTCATCCCGGCCATGCTTTGAAGAATCATTTTTTCGATGGAGAGTCGACGACACCCGAACAATAAATGCGTCTTAGGCGTGAAATCTTTTCCGTTATTCGTTTTCCATGGCCTCTAAAATTTCGTACAAATGTTTCCGTTCAAACGACGAGATGCACGAAGTCTCGAGTGAAGGATCCGAGACGGAAACTTCGCTGTAACTAACGGCACCGAGTTTCATCGGCTTGACCCGTCAAACTTTACTCGATTAAACACTGCAGCGAGCGAGTTATTCAACGACGTACTCGATTCGGGTAACGATTAATGCGTCCGACGGTCTCCGCACGCAATATCTTGGCGCTTCATAATTAAATATTTTTTTCAATCAATGAAATCTCTCGGATGGCTCGGACGAGCGAAAGCTCGAGGAACGATGAGCGTTGCGCCTTGGCTTGTTTACGAAACGATTGAATGAGCCGTGGATACAAAAAAAAAAGTAGAAGAATGGGCCGACAACAGTGGAGCGAAAAATGAAAGGAAGAGAATAATAAAAGCGGGTTTCGCTACCGAGAGATAGATCCATTGAACGGGCGGATTTGCTTGTTCGCGAAGAATACAAAACCTGTTATAAAAAAAAAAAAAAAAAAAACGTTCTTCTCGGCAACGTTACATTACGGCTGACGGTGGCGAGCGTTGAATACGCTCATCCCTCGTGCAGCGTGGAATAGATTACGCACTCGTGACCCTGCTTCGCATTCGTTCACACAGGTGTATCGTTGCGTTTACGACCGAGCTTCGACCACGGTCATGGCGTGTATATCGTGAAAGGCTCTCGCACGGCAGTTTCTCAATTCCGTTCGCTCTGCGACCAGAAACGATGGATTGAAACTCGCGTTATTTACTCGAGAGCGCTTTGCGGATGACTCGTGTCGCAGCGCACCGTCATTACGGTGAAACAAATATGTTATGCGATGCGCGCGGACCGTCTAATTTCCTATCACGAGTGCACGCATGGATTAAAAAAAAATTTCAATCCACCTACAAATCCCAATGTTCGTATATGCGATTAAAAAAAAAAATATTCCGTGACGAAGCTAATGTATCCAGAGCAAAGGAGACAATGCTCGGAAATTAATGAAAACTCACGGGTGTGAAGAACCGGGCAGGTGTTTAATTTTTTTTTTGCTCTCCGAGAAGCCAGCAATTACGAGAACGACTCTCGAGCCGCACGAGATTCAAAGCGAACGGGAGAATGACGCTAAATAATCGTGTTGGGGGTACACAACGAGCTCGATTTCGTCGACTACAGAGACAGAGACGAGGGAGTGTTAACGAGTGCGCGGTCTCCGTGCAACCCTCGTTATACCAGAAGCACGGAATTTACGTTCGGGTCGGAGGCGAGCGCTCTCGACGACGTCCACTTGTGCCGATCGCCGGAAGAGATATGTTTCCTCCGGACCGGTGAGAGCGACTTGGAGGAGCTCTCCCTCGACCGGCACGAGTATAAATTTATATCGTCACGAGGACCGCCGAGTGGACACGAGGAAGAGCAGTGCCAAGCACTGCGGAACTGGCTAAATTCCCTGTGGGCAAATAAAAAGGGCCGGATAAATCCCCTCAGTGGCTTTTCTTTTGTCGCAAAAAAAAAAAAGAAAAAAAATTCTGTATCTACCTACGTATCCTTATAAATTCCCTGGCAGCTTCTCTCATTATCTCCCGATATCTCATCTTATTTACCCGAGTAAATTCGTCGGAAGGAACGGCGGGAAACTATTCTCGTGGATCCGCTCAAACGGAGAATCCATCGTCTCGTCTTCGGGTCGACCTGAACCGTAGCGCAACAGAGAAAAAATCATTAGTACGTAGAAAGGATATTTTTTGAATTTTGAGAAAAATCGTGACGTTCGAGATGCGTGAGAAATCGTGAGACAATTACCTATGCGACGATGCGCGTTGGGACAATGTTTTATCGAGAAAAAAAAAAAAGGAGAGCGCGAGGACACGCAGGAGAGGAAAGAGAGCCGAGTCGAGACCGGGAGATTGATAGGGAAGAGAGACAACGGGGGGACTCGAGGGAAGGCGAAAGAGGAGGTTGCTGGCAAGGCTGAAATGAAATATTGATCTGGAGATGCGCGCGCAAGCCCTGCAACCTGACCCGCCCCTGGCCACCATTTTTCCCCATGTACACTGCCTGTGCCTTCTGCACATATTGTTTTTAACAGTGCTTTACACGACTTTTCTTTCGATGTAAATACATCGGCGAGAGAACAATAAAATTACGTCAGCTTCGCGAAGCGAATTGCCGTTATCACTCTGACACAAGCTTCCCCTTGAAAGGCTCTGGCGTTATTCTTTGTGGTACCACAAATCAACACCCTACCATTTTTCCCATCGTTCAAAAAATTCATTTGTCCCAATTGTTCAATGCTATTCTGTCTAAAAAAAAAAAATACGTGAAATATGGAGCTTTCAAATAATTTCGTTCAATTTCGCACAGTTACTTTTCAAGTGCCGGAGACTCTAGTACCGTAAAAACGATGCGGATGTTCGCTATAAACTGTCCTCTGCCTTATAAAAAAAAAAAAAAAAAAAAAATTACAAAAGAAACGTCTGTGAATTTGTTAAATTTTTTTTTGCACATCGACTCGTTACCGAATTGTTCGAAAAATGTTGGATCGTCAGATAATTATCCCAGACCTGAAGGGTTAATTTTTCGCGGGACCTACGATAGAAGGGCGTTACGTTAATCGTCTTTGATCTGCGATTAAATCTTTTACACGGTCATGTGTGAAACAAAGAAATTCAATAAAGCGGGCTTGGTTAATTGATGAACCTCGAGGAAAGAAAAAAAATACCTAGTGTATTCGTGGCACAGTGTCTCGAGGGAAAATTCGGTCTTTGTCGAGACACCACGCAAAAACGTTCTGGGGGGAGGGATGAACGCGTCATAAAGCACCTCGAGGCCAGAGCGTCAGCGGTTGTCCTGTAATAGCTCTTGTTACCGAGCTATACGCCTAATATAGCCTGATGAATTTTCGCCGAAGGAAGCTCCGAGAAGATTTGATACGATCCGACCTTTCCTCTCCAGCACCGGCAGCGCCACGCGTCCGCGACAGAAAACTCTCTCGATTCCTCTCTCGAGACCCTCCTCGTAATTACGTGTTACGTAAGCGATTCCGATGAGAAATTTCGTCCTCGCTTTGCTCCTCAAACACCGAACATCCTTCGTATCACTGTACAGAAAGTCAATGAAATTATTATACAATTAATGTCTGTGCTGGCTTCTTTAAAACGGTAAAAAAATGTTACAAACCGCCCGATAAAATTTCCCAGTCCGGAATAAACTTTCGCCTCGACGATCACAAGCCCCATCCGGAAGGACTTGATGAACGAAAGGATTAAAAAATAATAATAAAAAAATAATTGAAAAAAATAGCTCTTCGCTATTTTTATTGCGAATTTCCGATAACTTCCTACTTCGGAGCGATATCGAACGTCATACACGAACACACGCACACCTCGGGCACGTGAGTCCTCGTATTCTATTCTGCGTCGCGGGAAACACGTTTGACGTGCGGCTGATGAAGCATCTCGTTACGGTTCGCAACGTTGTTACTGCACACGACGACCACCAACGGATAATTGTCGACACCGTCAACGTAATTATAGCTAGGGTACGAGAGTCTTGGGGGTAGCCGATGATGAAGAACCTATCTCCACGTGCGCGGATTGTGTCCGTCGCAGCTGCCCTCGGCTTCCATATTACTAAATTATCTTATATTCCATTATCCTCCGACATTCATTATCACTTCCACTGATAAAACTACATTTATTATTATTGCCAGCATTCATTATTACTTTTGTAGAAAAAATGTTGCTCCTTAGCTTTTCTTGAGTATTATTCTGGCTGTTTTTCTTATCACGTTAGAGGATAAATTTTTGAATTTTTGAAATGTTATTCGTTATGTTATCCATTATCCTCCAACATTTATTATCGACAAACTCTACGCAATTTACTCGACGTTGCAACCCATCACTATTTCAAATACTTCCACTGATAAAACTACATTTATTATTATTGCCAGCATTGATTATTACTTTTGTAAAAAAAAAATGTTACTCGTTAGCTTTTCTTGAGCATTACTCTGGCTGTTTTTATCATCACGTTAGAGGATAAATTTTTGAATCGATTTAAATTAAAAAAAAAATTCGTTCGTACCATCGGCATAATATCGAGAAGCTATTTTTTATCTGTATATGTGCACATACGAAAAAAATTGAATGGACGGAACTGTCGCTCGTTGCGGCAGCGTCGCGAATAATATTCAGTGGTATTCTGTGTGCCCGATTGAATATCGTACAGCTTCAATCGTGGCGGGGGTTCGATTCTCGATATATCATCCGGTGTAGACAGCCGCCAGCGACAGTGCGAGAGGCAAACCCACCGCCGGACAGTATCGATGCTCGTCTACCGTCCCGGTCACAATCGGGCCTGGCGAACGACTACCACTTCGCCACTGTCCTCTCATCCTCCGCTCGCTCTTTGCTACCGGTGTTGCACTCTCGGATTTCAATAAAACGACCAGTTTCTAGGGCGAGGCCATGAGCCTCAGTGCCAACGTCGGACGGATGGATTAATGTTCCCGGGCTACCTTGTCCTATACTTCCTGATGCGGAATTCAATCCCTTCTCGCTTTGTCTATCACGCTTTTATATTCGTCCTTCGTTTCGATGATGCAGCAAGTACCGCGAGATCTGTCCCGGAACTACATCTTAAAAATAAATAACAAAAATTATACATTGTCAAACGTGTATCGAAGCAATGTTAACTATTTTTTTTTTTGTAAACGGTTCATTCATTAAAAATGAACCTAATTAATTTTTTTCGTTCCTTTGAAATATGATGGACGATAAAAATTAATCGAAAAAAATGCAGTTCACTGTCAGGATAACGATGAGTCTGAAGGAAGCAGTATCGCTCTATCGATTGACCGCTCGCGTATTGCACAGCGAATGATTCGTCGGGAGTTTCGAAGTTATCCAACCGATGGGAAGTCGCGTATGTACGTCCGAGTAAGCGCCACCGGATACTCACGGGAAACGAGGCGGAAGCCGTTGTTTGAGCCGGTGTACTGCAGAAATCACGTGAAGTTAAATCGCGTACGTAATTACGGGAATAAATGTGTACGAGATGACCGAGGAGAACTCACGGCAGAACTTTATCGTTCAACGATAAAACCGTGCCGTAAGCTTTGTGCGAGTTCGATTTATTTTATGTGTGTCCGTGTGTTTGTGTGCAAGCGCGACCTTAACTGTCGTCTGCCGGCCTGACGGTTCTCCTGGCTGCGAAGCCTGGAAAGAGAGGGAGAATTCAGGGGCTGCGCTAGGTTAGTGACGAGAGAAGATCAATATTAACTTTCCGTTCTCCGTCCCTCTCGCACAGCCGAGTAACCGTGTCTCGTGTCTTGCGTACACCTTTGCCGTGCAAGTTAACGCACACAGAGACACACGTTACTCAGTTGTTTAACAGTGTGTTCCGCCGATGTGACCGTCACACGCGCTCCACGCGCGGCTCGCGAAATGCCAGAGTTTCATCCATCGTATAATTGCGAAAATACTCGGGTCTTGCGGAAAAAAGAAAAAAAAAAAAAAAACGATTAGTAATAACAAGAAAATGACAATCCCAAAGCTTATCGTACGTTTGATTCAACGGAATTGATTCAAACGGTTTTTTTTTTTTTTTTTTTGATTATTGGGTATTATAATTATTTGTATTATTTCGCGACAACGAAATTCTTTTCGAGAATCGTTGATCGTCGAGCTGGATGAAAAGCCTGTATCAGGTGGCAAGTGTGAATGTGCGAGGTAGCCCAATGGAGAATCGAGTTCTTTTTTTTTCCCGCAGACGGCCCGGATGTAAACGTTTTAATTGACACGATCGTTCGCTCGATGGCGAAGCAATCGAATGAACCATCCGGGAGGATGTTCCGGGACGGCTCTCACGTTTATCCGTGGCTCGAGATAGGGTTCGGTGCGTGATTTCCGCATCGACGATTCAATCCCAATGAATCGACGGAAAAATATTCGATGGAATTTTCGAGCCAACAGCGACTCGATTTTTCCTGGAATTTTTTCGTTCCTTGAAGATGTAGCAACGATTTATTTTTTTCCATGGCTTCCTCGGGCCTGATTTCGTTCCTCGCACCCATTGTTCCACGAGGGTGGAATTATTCGCCGGCGACACGTTGACATTGTGTATTCCGCATGATAGCTGCGAATAGCCAAGGCGAACAATGAGCCATCGAGCGGGGACAACGCCGGTGAAACGGGGAAGCCCGTGGTCTCCGAAGAGCGTGTCCTCGTTCGACATCCCGTCAACAAGTTTCCTCGACGAGTCGAAACTTTCGAGGAGAAACTAGTCAAGAAACTGGCCACGATGCGAGGTAAACATTGAAGCCCGAGTGGTCCCCGCGTAGGCTCGCAATGTGCGAGAGTAATTTCCTTCTGCGGTGATCTCGTCAGACCCGTGCCACGTGAGTCGATAAGCCGCGCCTTCGTTGCGACGTTATCGTGGAACGAGCCATGAAAAAGGAGGTTGACAAAGAAAAACAACCGAACCGCTTTGATCACCTGAAACCAACAGAAACAGCATTAAAATTCGTTCGGTTCTAGCTCGTCTCGTAAAAGCGTCGATTGAACGCGACCCTCGATAGTGTCGATCGTTATCGGTGGATTCTTTAGAGTTAACAGTTGATTCAAGATAAATGGTCTGCTCTCGCAGACTCTCGAGGGTCCACGGCGACTGTCGGTGGGCGTTAATACCACTCGGCTATGGCCTTTGTGTGCGACTATGCAAACGCCACAGGTGGCATTTTGCACGTGTCCCTAGCCCAGTTTGTCCACGTACATTATATACAATATATGGACTCATGTGTATACATGCATAGAGAGCCGATTCGTATGCGAGTAAACATGCATCGAGGGAGGAGAATCGAGGGAGCGACTACAGCGACACGGTGTTCAAGGGGTGGCTTTTAGGGGTGGCAGAGCCACCGGAGGCTCGTCGCGGTGACGAGGCACAGCGTCGTAACTGGCGCTATAATGGAGTGGAGGGAGAAAAGGGTTGCGGACACTTTGAGTCTTTGTATCGCCAGCCTCGAACCGTCCGGTTCACCACAACAGTAAAAAAAAAAAAAAAAAAAAAAAAAAAAAAAAAAAAAAAAAAGCAATCTCTATGAGCGGGACCTCCAGTCGAGACTCCACGTCGGCAGGTTGATTGCCACACCGTTCGGCTAATCTTGCACGGCAAGGTTTACACGAATTTTCCTATCTCAGTTTAGTTTTTTTTTTTTTTTAACGATCCAACGACAGATGCAAATTTCCTTTGGCAATCGAATATGCATCGTTGATCTGGTGTCGGTGCAAAGATTTTTTTCCTCGGAATCGTAACGTGTAAAAAAAAAAAGGGCGACGCGTTAGGCGCGACGAAATTTAGCGAAAGTAGCTCGATCGATCTTCCATTGTCCACGTGGGACTCCTTCGCTTCGCTTCTCATCCCGTTGACACGCAAAGGCCCCGACCGGATTCCCGGACGACATTGCCACGCACTGAGGTCCTTTGAGATTTTCACGGTTACGTTTGTGAACGATCGTGCGGGTAATGCACAGAACGTCGGTAACCGAGGCAACGGGGAAAACGTTCGGTGTCTCACGAACGCACGAGCGTATCACGCAACGGTCTCGTCGAGCACCGGGTCGAAGCGGTGAGTCCTTATTCGTACCCGGGGCGAGTGCAACGGTGTTTGAAACACGGGTGGAATCAAGCGTACAACCGAGCTCGCAGCTAATACCAGCTCGGGTCTGATCACCGGTGTGCGTCACTCGGCTTGGAATAGCCACTGATGCAAAGCAGCGAACACGATGTGTTCTCTCGCAGGACTACAAAGTTGCGCCCAGGAGTCCGACGTGGTTGAGCTCCTTTATTTTTCCTACTGCACCGCGTACAGAGATTAGTCAGTCGACTGCTATGTACTCGACACGCTGACTCACTCCTAGATCCAGCAACAAAAAAAAATAAAAAATTAATGGCACACAGAGAGAGAGAGAGAGAGAGAGAGAGGGAGGGAGGGGGGGCTGAATTTTTTTTCGGATTCCTCCGTGCAGAATGAATGGCCGAGTGACGAGAGAGAATTCGAACTCGTCAGGCTCTTATAATGGAGATGGTGTCGGCGAGAAGAAACGAGAAGTGGCGTGCACGGGGAAAAATGAAAAGGAAAATGACAAAGTGCGGCTGTGCGGAACCACGAGAGAGCGACCGGTAGGGGGCGTGTGGGGGGCCCCACCGATTAATGCGGAATGACGTGTTCTCCAGGCGGCGCGACTGGCTCGATCGTGGCCGGCGACTCCGTACGGCGAAGCTGGTACGAGGCCGAGCGTTCACGACTGAGTCACGCGGTCAATTGTGAGACACGAGTAACTCACGGAGAGAACGGTAGAATGAGAGACGCGGGCGACGGGGGAGATTTACCGTGGAAAGGGCCAGGCCGGAAATAGAATGGCCGCGGTTGAGATCCACTGCGAGCGTGTAAAGCGTCGCCCCGCGTATTTAGCGTCCGTGCGCGTGTTCCTCGTACCGGTTCCACGCAAAGAAAATTTCCGGACGGGTCCCCGACGAGAGCCGAAACATTCGCTGCGAAGTCTCCGCGCTGCTCACCTAAAAATAAATTATTTTTTTGTTCAATTTAAAAAAATCAATTAAATCAAGATATTGGAAGCGACAATATGGCTCCGGAGAAAATGACTCGTCGTGACGAAAATATTCGAGTTCGACGTCAGAGAAAATTCGAGTCAGGGTCGCGGACTCGCGCATCGACCGACATGGGTCTTCTTCCGTTCGCGAGACAACGAGACGACGCCGAGCGATGCGACGCGTGTGTTGAGGGAAAAAAAAAAAAAAAAAAAAATTATCCGCGAACAATTGGCACAAAAGATTGGAGTAATCAGTGCAGCGACGGTGCGAGTCCATTGACGATTCGTATCACGCTGAAAGCGTCGGGATATATTTCGCCGTTGTATAAACACACCTGCTGCTGTTGTGTCGTTAACGACGGATCGAAAGTTTCGTGACGTTGTTAGCGAGCGCGGGCAACGGATAGCCGAGTGTGTCCCGTGGGATAAAGAGAATTGATCAACTCCAATTGTCCCCACGTTATTCCCGTGCAACGAGGGACTTTGGTGTTGCGGGTCACGCAGTTACAAAACGAAAAGTAGAATGCGACACGCCCGGAAGCGATGAAGCTCTGGCAGAGGAAGAAATTAAAAAATAAAAATAAAAATTAAAAAAGTAGACAAAAATAAAATGACACGAATAAGGAGCGAGGAATGACGATGAGATACATAAGAGTCTCGGACGAGCGTTGCATAACTCGAGAGCGTCAGAGGGCTGAAGGTTTCGCAGCCGGATCACGTGACGAGGAAATCGAGGCGGGGTTGCTAACGATGCGCTCAGCGACCGTTGCGGCTGGGACGGAAGTTGGAATCGCGAAGGACGAACCTTCGCGACCTAACTGTAGCAGGTTGATCGGGGGAAATTGGTCGAGGACACGGAAGGATGTGAGTGAAGAAAGGTGAATATAGAGAATCACCGAGATGGACGGTTCGGAAAGAAAAAGAAAAAAAAAAAAAAAAAGAGACTGAGCGAGGAGAAAGAACGAGACGCAGCTGGGGGGGGGCCGAAGAGCTTCGGGTGTCGAATATCGATCCGGGAGAGCTCGAGCGCTGCCGCTGAGCTTCGACGGAAGGACAAACGAAAGGCGATTCGATGATAAACGGATAGGCCGAGGTTTTCCGGACGATCGTTGGCTTTCCGAGAGTCAATGGAATCGTCTCGGTCCGTGGACTGGGAGAATCGATCGTGAAAGCGTTATTTCGTTCCGGGTTACACGAGGCCGATGGGTCAGCGGATAGTCGTAGGTAGACGGACAACTACGCCGCAGTGGCGTGATGTAAACCGTCGAACGTCGTTGAATAGATGGCTCGAATGGGTCGGTAGGTGGAGAGATCGACGGAGGCAAAGACAGGCCCCGCGCGGCCGTTCGATTTTGTCGAACACCATTGCGATAGTAATTGCGGGCTGCAAGCACCGGTGACGAGTCCATCGCGTTTCCGGTTTGAGACACGCGGTCGCTCGTGAACGCTCACAGGCCACGGGCTACGAGCTACTTCAGCCAGTCGGAGAGTCCGCCGACTAACAGAGAGGTGGATGCAACACGGCGGAGAGTAATTGTCGGATGAGCGAGGCTGCGCCGCAGCGTGACAAAGTCGGAAAGACTCTTTAACGAGGGGGTCTGGCAAAGCGGCGAGAAACACAGCAGCGCTACCTCAGAGGACCGTCATTAATTTGGAAACGCTCGTGAAAAATGTTTCCTCGTGAATCCCCAAACGACTCCGTCTCGATGATTGTCACTGGTGCCGCACGGAAAAACCTTCGAAAAATAAAATAAAAAAACAGGAGTTAGAATAATACGAAAATTATTGGGCGTGAGAAGGCGAAGAATGCCGTCGTTATTTTGAGGTCAACCACCACGCAAATATGCGTTCGAAGTCTCGGGGACACGCGCGATGAAGCGAAAGCGCGGCCTTGAGCCGATGGTACGACCGCCAACGAGGTAGAGAGTGAGAGAAACCTCATCGCGGATGGATTCTCTCTCCGTATGTATCAAATTGAATTTCACGGAAGGACGCCGTGGAGGAGAGCGCTGCTTTCCAACGATCCGACGCCGGCAATCCGGAAACATTAAAGCCGACGAGACCGTTTAATTGTCGTCCGAGAAACATATTTTTCTCGGAACGAGATCTCTGAACTGCGAGGTTCCTCTTCGACGGGACGAAGACGTTGGATGCGCTGCGACGAGGTCAAAGGCCGGCTCGTACTACGCTGCACGAGACGCCAGTAATTCTCCCATGTACTTTATTTTCGACACCGTTCTATTTCCATCGACGAGATTCTCATAAACGGTGTGTTTGCAAAAGAAAAAATAAATATGTAAGCACGCACAGCGCCAAGACGCTCAGCGAACATTCATGACTGATCGTTCGCTATCAATATTTTAAATTAAAAAAAAAAAAAAAAATTAATTAATTAAAAAAAAAAAAAAAAAAGCTCGTGAATTTTTTCGGTGTCCCAAAGAATAAATTTTTGTCCGCCGTCGAACAATCGGATAGGGTGTGTGTGTGAATTGCATCGGAGAGTCTGTGGGGAAGGTGTGCGACGATCGTTGGGCCAGCAACACCGGTTTATCGATCACTCCGCGAGAGAGCAAGCGCTGCAGACGGCCGGTTCGCTCGTCAACGTTCTCTCTCTCTTGCGAACGTTTTCTGTAACGACCGCCTAGTGGGGAGGGGAAATAAGAACGGAATATTTACTCGTCCGTACCTCAATCGTGAACCCGAAGCGGAAACGCGTCGGGAAAGGGCGAAAACACCGTATTCCCCCCCCCCCCCCCCTCACCCGGCAAAAACGAGAAAATAATTCTACGGAGAAAGTCGGTTGTGGGAAATACGTAAATCGGGAATGTTGCGTTTATGGCTTTGAAATTGGAGGTCAAGAAATTCCGGAAGTCACACCGACGCTTTTGTCTTCGGTGGGCACGCCATTTTTTTTTTTTTTTTTTTTTTTTTCAGTCGGTAATAAAAAAAAAAGATCTTTCGATCGACCCGATAAAAACGTAGAAGATAATATTTTTCATCGTTCCCAATGCCACAAAAAAAGAAACGGAGAATTTTACGCGACAAACGTCGACATTAATTTTTACGTAACTGCGAGTCGGAACGTTCGTGCGCGTTCGTGAGGAATTTTGTCGTGGCGCGCGTCCTCCCGAGCAAGAAGCACGAACGATAACGTGAATAAAAAGCGGGTAAAATACTGTGTCGGGTTTCCGTTTCGTAAAAATAAAATCTCAGCCGTTGGTATCTCCGGCGCCATATATGGAGATACGCGTTCATGAAAATTGCGTAGGTGTGAGCTCTGCGCAACAGGGGAGACGAGTGGAACGCGCGACGAGCGAGAAGTACCTATTCGCCTGTATTTTTTAACGCATCGGGCGCGATAGAATGGACGCACCTACCGCGGTACGAAGAGCTTGCCGTCGTTCAGTGACAATGCCGGACTGGGCGGCAGTTCCGAGCGATTTCGTTTTATTTTTTCCCCCCCCCGAGTCCGAGAGTATGCACAAACTCGTGACAAAATTTTATCGTAGCCGGTGAGAGCTCGTAGGCAACATGGCCGCGGACACTGCCCTCGCGTCCCGCGCCGATGACGACGCGGGCTCGTGTATCGGTGTGCCGCCTACGTCACAGGCATGGATGGCGCACAAAATCATCGAAGAACCTCCGAACGGCACATTTTTCCTCATTGACAGTTCGTAAAACGAGCCTCGATACGCGATTCGAATTCGTCGGTGACGAATAAGTTATCGAGGAATATCGTTGTCACGCGCGTCGAAGCGAAATTCTTCGAGGTAAGTCGACAAAAAAATAGTTCGTCTTTGCCGGGGAGAGGAGGAAGATGGCCGACGAAGACACTCCTCGTCTGGGCTAGCGCGTCTCGCGTGCGTCATTTCGCTACGGATCGACGCGCGGACGTTAAACGACGAGGATTTAATATTATGAGGAGAAAAGCAATGCCCTCGAGGGTTCTCGTTGTTGCGCGATCGCGAATAATAACGTCGTTTCGTGATACGAACGGTGGGACAGGGACTATCGATGAAAACCTTTTCGTTGCTGGCCATTTGTCGGCGGATTTAATGGCTACGGGGTTCACACGACTCCACCGTTCCTAGGACACTCCGATATCCATTTTCTTCGGCGTTTTAAAACATTCACGAGCTTTCTTTCACAACGATAAACACGCGAGCAATACAATGATTATTCTTTAATAAAGAGGGACTCACCTATTCGAGTGCAATAAGCGGCCTGGTAAATCGAGGCTTCAGCGTATTTCAACAGCTCCCGTCCACTGCGATCTCACAGAGTGCACTGCCGCGACTAACGGAAGCTGCCATCTTGTACTACGCTCACAGCGCCAACTTCCGGGCGTTTGAAACTACGACGTGGAGCTTTTTTTTTACCGCTTGCACATCTGCAGAGTTAAGACGGAATTTTACAATGCTGTTAAAAAATTAAACAAAATAAAAGACAATTATGTTTTTGTTGGAAGACTCTTGGCTACGATCATTATCGAAGACGATTTAAAGCTTTGAATAATAGGACAGCATGTATTATCGGACAGCACTGCGATACCGATGGATTGCTACAGCAATTAATTAAACATTTTTGTTAATGATACACATATTGTTAATTATCCAATAAAGCGAGCAATTTCTGATTGCGCTCTGAATCGAAATTAAAGTGCACATTCTATTAATTATTAAAAACGTATTATCGACTCGAAAAAACATATCGTGCCAAGCGCCATCTATATGAAGAACGATTTAAGCGGAACTAGTATTTCATTTAATAACTATCAGAAGCACATGGTTGTCAGCGTGCCCTTTACATTAAAACTTTTATTCAACTTTTTACCGATTATTATAACACAAAATGCCCAAGTCAAAGAGAGATAAAAAAAGTAATCGATGACGAAACATTCTAGTATAATAAGAAACTTGATTCATTGGTGCAAACTGCATTTTTGGCTCACCTAACCTATGCAAACAATTAACACATTATCGACCGACCATCATTAATAATTGTTCAATTTAATTTCAGTATCTCTCACGAAGACGAGCAAAAAAGGTAAATCACTGAAGGACCAAATTATCCACGACATAAGAGCATGCGCCGAAAAGTACGAACGTATATTTCTGTTCTCCGTACGCAACATGCGTAACAACAAGCTGAAAGAAATCAGAGACCAGTGGAAGGATAGTCGTTTTTTTTTCGCAAAGAACAAAATAATGGCCCTGGGCCTGGGAAAGGCACCATCAGACGAGGTCACCAACGGCGTGCACAAATTATCTAACGCTCTGAAAGGGCAATGTGGATTGTTATTCACAAACAAAGCAAAGTCAAAGGTTCTATCGTGGATGAATGAGTACGAGGAGGACGACTATGCCAGATCTGGTTTCGTGGCCACAGAGACTATCGTACTGCCGGAGGGTCCACTGCCAGACTTTTCGCACAGTATAGAGCCTCACCTGAGACAGTTAGGAATGCCTACCGCATTGCAGAAAGGAGTCGTCACGCTCATAAAGGATTACGAAGTCTGCAAGAATGGCCAGACGCTCACACCCGAACAAGCTAGAATACTGGTGGGTATAAAAATAAATGGATGTAATTGTTGTTCCATCAATTTGGATGGATAATTAAAAACAGGTATGCTTTGTTTTTACAGAAACTATTTGGCAGGCAGCTGGCGACTTTTAAGCTAAGACCTCTGGGTCACTTCACAAAGTCAAAGGGATACAAACAGGTGGCGCGCGATGTCGAGGAGCCCGCACAGGAAATGGAAACAGAAGAATTGGAAGAAACGTGAAACTCTGGAAATGTACGATCGAGAATAAAAATGTTACTTGTAAATATCGCATCCGGGCGTTGGTTTCTCTTCTGAATGTACAAATGGATGAAGAAATGAAAAATCATGACAACCAGATACCGCTCGGTTGCGAGTATTTATTAAATACCTGAACGAGCGAAAGAGACAAACGAACGTCGGTGCGTTCACCATTTCGGAAGAAGACACGTCGCGACTACCAAATTTCAAGTCCTCTCGTTAAAACAATAATTATCACAGTTTTCGAAAGCTTACAAGAAATTATATTACTCGCCATGAGTCTGACATTTGCGTTCCCGATAATTTTTACACTCGGAATAATTTGGGTGAGTATCGTTGAGGATTTTCTTCGCGATCCAGTCTGCGGACTCTCGCCGTTGCTTTTATCTTTTCCTTTTAAATCTGAAAAAAAATCTAGGCGGCCTTTTGCTGGTTTGGAGATAGTAACTCGCACGTCATGAGTCGCAAAGTCATCTTTAATGCTGCGCCGGAACGACAGAGGAGCGCAACGTCGATAGACTCGTTGGAAATATCCGATAATGACGATGTCGCCAGGAACAGAGGACGAAAAATAAGTTATGATGATATTCGCTGAACTGTTCATACTCACCGTTCCTTCACGGAAGACGACCCTCGAACGTCGATAACTTTTTAACATTGCAGGAGGAAACGCGTGAGCCGGACAAGACGATAATAAACCACAAATGTTTCGTCACTCGTTTGAAACACTTCAAGTCTGTCCCTTTTTTCTCGATCTAATTGCACCTGTAATCATCTGGTACCTTTCAAACTTTGTAAAATATATTTTGGCCTATTGAAAATTTGGATTTTTTTTGCCCGCGCGTTAATCGAACCTGTAATGGTAAGGAGACGATGATTGCAGTAAATACCTGTCGTAAAGCGATTATTATTCGTTTGTATTTTACTTGATCGTGTTCACGCACCGGAGGCTACAAGACATACAGTTATTACATTTAGCGTCGTAAGCTCAAGCATTCCATAACTCATCGCAAGGCTGTTAGGAAAAAACAAGTGCTTTAAATTGTTCCCGATTATGAAATGTTTCTTCACAATTTCAATAACGAGCTTCCGTGGTTCGATTCTGAGTAACAAATTCATAGTGAAGCGTGAACGTTAGCTGATCAAAATCATTACCATGGGCGTATGTAATCAGACTCCGGAATCCGAACTAAATAAAAAATAAATTAACTGAAAATTATAGAAAATAATTGAAATTTATTTACATGACCAAAATAATAATAGTGCTTGCCAAATAATTAATAAACTCGTGTAAGAAAATAAATGAACACTGACACGCACATCGTTCGCCATGTACGCCATATACATACACACAAACATATTACAAAATAAAACTAATATAAACGCCATCGAATATTCTGTACGTTGATACTCTTAACAATTTGATCCGTTGCCTTTCCGACCTTATCCTTAGTTCATGGATTCGTACGACTTATCATTGTTTGTAACTGGTTTTCATTATACTCTCATAAAAAAAAGTCTTTGGTAATGCACAGTCGCGCTGCGACGTCTCGTATTCCTTTTTCTTGCGCTCGTTGATAGGGAATACGCGGATAATTTCTATTGAAACCAAAAAGAACAATTCACACCGATACTCGATTATACATTTGATTCAATCGGGTGACGTGCGGCCTGACAATTCCATTGCTTCTTTACTCGTGAACTCAGGAAGGATTTTAGTTCACATGCAAAAAGATGAAAAAACAATACATATATGTTTGAATCAATAGTCTGGAACAATTGTCGAGCGATTTTTTTTTATCCGCTCGCTCTCGAGTACCATTGCAGAGAGATGTCTGAGAGGTTTTCCTTTCTTTTTTTTGCTATAAAAAATATGTCTTAAGCTAGCCCGCACTAGTTTGATCGGAATATCACAATGCATATATAGTAAATATCCTATATGGCAATTTAACAGCACGCCAACTAAATCGAGATCGCATACAAAAATAAATTATCAATTATATTCGAATAAAGGCTGTACGAGGAGACAAGGTAATTATTATTAAGCCGTGTCTAAGCAGCGAATTTTAGTAGAGAATCAAAGGCCCAGAGTAGATAATTTTTGTTTATGTCACACGAATAGAAATCATCCGTGGTAAATCGTGTACTCAACCCTCCGACCCGACGAGAGATATATCTCTGGCATGAAATGTTTTCTATCCACCATCTACGTTCCGACGTTAATATCATTACACTACGATCCAAATGATTGCTAAGTCTTCCGTCTCGTTCGTCGACAAACTGTACTATAAAAAAGAAACAAAAATGTACGACTAATTCATACAAATTAATTAATAGTAATCCGATCAACGGAGTTTACCCATCGTCCTTTATACGCTTGCGAGTAACTCTCGCTTTTAATTTCATAGGAGGTGCAAATAAAAAAATTATTTTCCCGAACGTGAATATCAGGTGCTTTGCGAATCGCAGCTAGCACGATGCATTTTTACTCCATTTTTTCCTTCCGAATAACAATCTACACCCTACAAATATTGGAATGCGTATGCTTTTGAAACGATACTCAGAATCTCAAGCAACGAACAGTTGTGTGCACAACTAAGAAATCAACTCTTGGACGCCTAACAAAATACATATTTCAAATACACCAATCTCCGTGGCAAGTGAGCTCTATGCAGGAGCTTCTTTGAAATATAGCTACACCAATCGAGACAACACCAATATCGGAGACAGAGTACAAAAGTTAGCTGAACAGGATACGATTATCTTATATCGTTATACATTCAATCGTGAGCAAATTAGCAATTGCTCGGACGCGCGCGCGTCTGTAAGAGAGGAGCGTGAGACAGACGATTATTGCATCGTTATTGAGTGGTTTGACCCTCAGTGAGCAGAAACTCGAGGTTCGGTAGCTCCGGTATGGGCTCTCGCCAGTATGAAAAATTGCTGAATTCGTCCGAAGCATCCTCCCTCAACGCTGGGAAGAGATGGTCGACGATAAAGCTCATGTTCGAGTACCTGAAATGAGGAAGACAAATCGTTATAGATCATTGTCGATGTCTCGACTGAGTTATCTGCCAATTGATGTTTGTGCTTTGATGACTGAAATGAATGATATTCGATATATACGAGACAACTTTTTTTTAGGAATGAACTTCATTTTTGTACGATCACTAGCAAGCCTGTGAATATGTCACTCGAATATATGAGTAGAGAATCTGAAAAGTGGAGCGAAAACAGAGTATGATAATTAGTTCAGTCACAATGTAAAAATCCGACAATCAGTTGGCTTTCAGTTGGCTTTGTATTCGTCTTATCCAGTTTCAAAGGGGGTAGGTGCAGTCACCAAGCCAATGAGTCATCGATTAATTCAACACCAAGATGAAAGATAATTTATGTGTTTCGCGGAATGCCATCCAACCACCGGGGCAAGCCTGTAGGAAGAGCAATATATGTAAACGTGAATAAAAAAATGTTAACTACAATGCTGCAGAAAAACATTCATTCCATTTTTTTCCCATCGCTATGATGATTTTATCCACCGTCTCTGATCGGCGGCGATTGATAAAAAAAAAGCAATTTAATTGGGGTTCCAAGCACATTAAAATATTCGGGATAATAATGAGGTGAACGCGCGCGGTTCTATGATAAAGATGTGTAAAATGCCGCACGAAATAAAAATAAATAAAACCCAGCAATGTACAAAAGCGACGATGACACGATAAGCAAATGTGTACTGAACGAGTGCTTACCCTATAAATTATAAGGAGATAAGTAGAAGTAGATGCACAACCAAATACCATTTTAGCGTTTGATAAAAGGCTAAGCCTCGACAGCAATGTGGTAAAAATGTATTCAAGTATAAGTTCCGTCAACTATCGTAATTTATCAATCTTACTATTGGCACTTCATAACAATTTAACTGACTAGTATCATTTCGTCAGTTTTTTTTTTTTTTTTTTTTTAAAAAGAGACTATAAAATAGTATGTAGTGCGTGACACAGTTTACGATCCACTCCGAGTGTAAGATGGCATACAAAAATATTTACTATCATATTTTATAGTCGTGGATATTCGTATGCATTATGTAGATAAATAAAATAAATATATTTCTATGTACAAATTTGCACTATTCTCAACGATACCTCAATCAAACGCGAAACAAAAGTTACCCGCGAAACAATTGGAAGTGCGTATTTTTGTCAAGTATATAAAAAATTATAACTGACATCGAGAAAAATATTCAACAGTTCAACGAATTGTCTAAGCGCCAAATTCGTGGCTATGGTTGTGCTGTCATCAGTAGACAGCTGCGGTTGGCATAGGCGGGAACAACTCATTGACGATATCGCTCTGACACGCATAACTGCAAACATAGAAATATCCGTCCTTTCAGAAAAACCCGATTCACAGCAATTTCAATATGTTCCTATGATGAAGGGTGCCCTGTCTGAATTTCAGCCGTCCTTAGTCAATCTTAGATCATCTCGCATCGCTGCAGTTTGTCAGCGAGACTGCTGAAAAAAATTTTTGCTATTCAAAGCAATCATGTTGCCAGCGTGAATAGGAGCCAAATTAACCGATTCATACAACTTCGACGGTAGAATAAAGGACATGCAAATGCACGGATACCCCTAGTGCACCGCGCAATTAATATCGCTCGTGTTAGTTTGCTGGGGAGAAATAATATACACGGACAGACTACACAGGCTATTGACCGGTTACTCATCGTACGAACACGATGTAACAAACAGTTTCCCAAAATGTATACCGCCATTGTAAACATAGTGTGAGCGCGTCCGCTCGGTACCCCGAAATAATAAGCCAGACAAAGACATTTGAATATCGTGATCGATAACGGTGCAGCTACATCTGCGTCAGTTAGGAAAAAATTAAAGTGTACTCACGATGATTGGAATGTTTGAGTCAGCTCGTGCTTCAATTCACCTCGATGATTGATAGTGAAAATGCGCATGATGGGAATGCCAACGGCCCGGTATGCCCAAACGTCATTTATGCGATTTCCATAGCCAGCGTAGAACGGTTTGGAACCCTCAGGAAACAAAGCTTGAATATCGCTCAGACACGATATCTTAAACTGTTCCGGTTTCTTTTCAATAACTTCGCGATGGAAAGCCGATATCAAGCTCGTAGGATTGAGTAGCAGGGGACCTTCCGGCAACGAAAGATCTCCTTGTTTGATGCTCTTAAGATATTCTCTTGTCACACGAGCTTGCCCAATTGCTCGGGCAGAAAGATACAGAAGTTTGTAGCCGTTGTTCTTTATCTTCGTGAAAAGCTGAGCGACGCCCGACTGGGCCCAATCTTTACCGACAATCGGCAGTATGTGACCGAGTACGTCCGATTTCGTTATCGTACCATCGATATCGGAAATAACAATTTTGTCGTCCCATCGCCATCTGTAGATGTGACACTTGCAACGGGAGGTTCCCTGATAAGCCGTTGTCACGCTGAACACGACCTCGTTAGGGCCTTCTTTCAGATTGAGACTCGCCTGAAAGAAATTGAAATTATCGTAATAACATTCACCCCCAATCGCCGAACGTCATTCTACCGATTATCGAAACTTACGATTTGCTCAGATGAGAGTCTGAGAGTCTTACGATACTTCTCGGTAGACTCGTAGTATGATCTTCGCTCCTTGGGTATTTTGACACCTGCCGATTTTTCGTTTTGATTACTATCAGAGTCTTCGCTGCCACTGTAACCTTCGCCTTCCCGCTCGCCGGACTTGTCGGCCTTTACGACGACCACCACCTCCTCAGCACTGCTAGACACGCTAGTTAGACCAATATCTACCGCCATGGGATCTTCGACGACACCATCGGTCTTTAACTCTCTACAATCGTTCAAGATAATTCTTACATTCTCGTAGACGAAACCAAGTCACAATTATTACATGTAAAAATATCAAACCCGTACATTCCCTGAATAGTGGTTGGCGCTACGTTTTCATCCATAGAAATAACGTCTTTAAGCTCCTCCGGTTTTCCAGTAGTTTGTACTACGGGTCCATCCACTGAAACAGCATGAAAATGTTCTTCGTTGGACTCTTAATTCGCCTAGTTTGCGATTAATGAATTCACAATTGACATTACCTTGACTAATGTCCTGCGATTGTTTGACCGGCTGAGCAGCGCGTCTCCACGAAAACCACGAGCTATAACCTGTACGACCTTCGACTGCCTTCCCGCTTATGGGCTTCTTTTTCTCCTCGTGAACTGGCAGAGAGATGTATTGCGAGTAGAGATTCTCGATCGCTGGTTGCGGTAGACCTCGTTGAAAAGCCGCCAATGTCACGATGATAGGGCACGCCGTTGCCCAGTTATAAAACTTTCCGTTTATCTTAACTACAAGATTTGGATTCTCGTAGAGCTTAACGTCAGTGCAGACGTCCTCGAAGTGAAGCAGATTCTGTTGGAAAGCATCTTCGGGCGGTCCGTGCTCGGAATCGAGGCCGCCGCACAGGGACAGACTTATTTCAAGATTATTATCGAACAGTGACTGTTTGGATTCTTCAAAGTCGCTGTCCAACGATTTGGGACCTCCTATTGCGCCCTCGACACTGTTGGGACTCTGGGGCAAGCTGGGACCGTTTCCGGATTCCGTGTCTTCCTCGTCGACGCCTTTTCTCCCTAAAATTAACACGAGCGTGAATTTTATTGGGCGAAATTCCGCATTTGGTATCAACAACAAATATCTATCCATATAGAACACCAAGTACTTTTGTTCGGCATACAACGTCCACACTTGAAGTCATGAAGAAACAGTGAATGGGATATACGACGAAAGGAAAGCGTGGCTTAGTATAAAAAAAGTTGACCATCGTCTGCGAGAAGTAGTAGAATAAGCGTATGGAGAAGGCGGAAGCGTCAAGGAGGAAATGTGTAATACCTTTCACCACGATAGGTCCGCGATGGGACGAGGGAAAATATAGTGCCGCAACCTCGGGATCCAATTCGTCGGCGTTAAGGTCGCTCAAGTAAATTCCCTCGGACTCCGGATTGTGTCTTACGCGAGAGGTCTTCTTCATGAAGGAGAACATACCGCTGAGCATAGATCGATGAGCCTCCGCTGACACGGGGGAAATTAAGCGGTTAGCTATACGGTTAGTGGAAAGTTTATATTTTTTTTTCATTAAAAAAATCTTTTACAAGCCATCCGCCGAAGGAAGCGATTAAACGATAATTAGATTACACAATTAAGGACACTGCCACAGGCATGAATATTTCGTTGTAGACCACTAGAGAATGTGATAACGCGCGTAAACCATACCGAAAATAATAATGAGATGTTTTTTGTTCATTGTGATAATTCACATACGGGCTAGATTATTATTGTGTGCGTCAGCGGTGACGAGATACATCACGATAAGAACGATGTTGAAACGATATGGAAAATAGTAGTAAGGATTTTACAACCAACATCTCGTGTTCAGTCTACTTACTGTCGTTAGGCACAACCGAAGTAGTCGAGGTGTTGAGAACGAGGCTGGAATCGGGTGGTGGACTCGGTAGCTCGCCCCATCTCCAACTCTGCTGATGAGTCTTCTCCTCATCTCGCTCTTTACCTTCCAGCTCAATTTTGCGCATCTCAAATTCCGTGTCCGACTGTACAGGCGAGCACGGCCTGGAATCCCGGTTCCTTTCACGACGGAAATAAAACATCAATGTTACGACCACATTCTAAGTGTCCGACGAAAGGATGAAAATGGTTAGGATTATCTGTATCTAGTTTATCAAACTAGACACTCTATATGTGATGCATTATTTTCGCTGTAAATACTTGCTTGGTAACTTCCGTGTCGCTGAAAAAATGAAAATCAGTCTCCGGATGGGTGACCTCTGAAACGAAACCGGAAGCCGTAGCTAGGGTGTCCATTGCTCCAACCTTTGTCTCCACTTCCGCGACCGGACTCGGCCCCTTCAAAATCTTTAATAAATATTCTTGTCAATTCATAGAAAGTTCATGTGTTGTTATTGGATTTAAAAAAAAAAGTAAAATAAAGCCAGTGGCGATACTCGGACGTTCGGTTCACTTACCGGCTCGCTCTGCGACTCTTCAGCCATCACCACATCGCTCTCACTCATTTCCGTCTGGCTGCTGCTGCCATTGCTGGTTTTTCTCTGCGAGCCTTTTCTCTTCATAACGCTCTTCCTCTTTCGCTTCTTTTTAGAGGAAACTGTGCTTTTAACTTCCTCGGTGATCTCGTCCTTTGAAGTTTTCTTTCGCAGTGACGTGTTAGACTCATCGCTTGATTTTTCCTTGGTGCTGCTCTGAGGATCGTCCGTGATCGGTCTAAAGTCGTTGTTTACAACGCTTATCTTACGAATCTTCTCGCTCGATGTGACAGCGACGAACGACTTTGGCGTGGACACAGGACGGCGCGGCTCTTCCTCGTTTATGTTGTCCATATCGAAGATCTCTTCCTCGTTACTCGCGGCATTTTTGTCCAAGTCCCATTTTTCTCCCTTGCCCTTCCAATCGGCGAGCAGTGCTTTCTCGAATTTTTGTCGCTGCTCGGCCGGAAGTTCGGGAAAGTTCTCCTTGAAAAGTCTCTCTCTGTCCTCAACCTTCAGTGCCGAATATTGCTCCCGGATCATCTGTTGCTTTTGCAGCGTCGACATGTCGCTAAAACTCTCGCGGAATATCTTATCTCGTTCCTCGTAAGTGAGCGAGGCGATCTGTAGCCACTTCTCGCGCTGATCGGCCGGAAGATCGGAAAATTGCTCGAGCAAAAATTTCTCGCGTTGATCGGGCGGCAGGTGCGACATTTGCTCTAACTTCTCGCGCTCTATGGAGAGCACCGAATCACGGAGTATCATCTCGTGCTGCTCTTGAGGAAGGTCCGGCAGGTGGTATCTGTAATCAAACCATTCATAGGCAGTTAACAAACATGATCCAAAAAAAGCGATGCCAAACGAGAATGCGCGATATTCGAAACTCTCACCTAGCCGGAGGAAAACAACTGTCGTCGGGAATCGGTGAGCAGGCCAAATGTGGAGGAATCTCTGTGTCTGTGGGAGATCCATTAAGGCTGACTTCTTCGACGAAGAACGCCTCTCCGGAATCGCCAAGTTTCATGTGTATCTGACGAGGTTCTCCATTTAATTCAATGTCCACCTGAAAAAAATGCTGAATTTTTGAAAATGTCAATCTAAGGAAACACAGCAACAAGACAATCACGCCCTTGTCGTTGACTATCTTACAAGAAGATAGCATGGTTCGCATAATGTTTAAAGGGAAAATGAAAGCCTGGTATGCGCAAAAGGTTCTCGAAGGCATGACTAATGTTTGGCTCTCAATCAAGTTTATGCAATGCCAAGTTTCGATACTTTTCTCAGCTAAGATAGTTATAAAAGTAAGAAAAATAAACTTTTCTTTAAATATATTCCAACAGAAGTGAATAGTGAATGGATCTGTCATGAAAGTATACACGAGTTAAAGCTGATTTGCCAGCTTATCATTATGCGTTTCCATCTCATTATAGCTTTCCAATATGTTCTGCTTAACCATGTGTCACAGACGGGTTTTCAAATATTGTTTTTCAGTTCCAGTGCAAAATTTGATCGTATTCCAATAATAAGGTATTACTGCGCATCGATGTCTTTTGTTTCAACATGTGACGCATTCCGATTATTATACGTAGCCGTTAAAAATAAAATATATATTGAAATAAATAAAATTGAAAAAGTAACAAAATTCTGGAATTGATTTTTTTTCTTACCACTTTCTCCCTGGATCGCAGTACTCCAAGCTTTCCAAAGCGGACGTGGAAGGGCGAACAAGTGAAGGATCCATCGGCTTGCTCAACGACGACCACGTCTATAGCCCCAGTGAGAGTGGCTGTGTTGATCTCGTTGTAGAAGTCACGAAAGTTACTGATGAACTTGCCAATGTAGTTCATACTGTACATTTTGAAGTCCCTCCGCTCTCGGCAAGCCTCTTTTGTATTATTGCTGATTAACTCACGCGAGACGACGATTTTCTTCTCTCGCGTCAAATTCAACCGAGACAAAAACAAATGTTAAAAGAAGAAAAAGAAAAAAATTTCACTGGATAATCGCGTTTGGGACGTGACTAGCACGTCCCAAGTATAATCAAAACGAAATTCCGGGTTGCTTAACTGTCGAGCGATTCAAGAGCAAAACGCATCGAACTGTCAGTCTCTGAAAGTTTAAGTCCGTTTTACAATGTTGATGGATTATTTTTTACCATCCGGCAATGTCGCTTCAAACGAATTTCATACAACGACGACAATTTTTAACGTGGGCCGACGCGAGAAGATTTCGGGAACGACAATGCGGTGAGGTGCGTACGAGGGTGCCGCGACTGATCAATGAATGCTCTCGAGGGTGGAAAACTACGGGTTCCCCTCGAACAAAGAGCGCGGAGAGCTGTCAGGTGGCTCGTATAGCTGCCGGGTCGCCGTTGTTAATTCGCGGAGCATGTAAAATGACGATAACTAAACGAGCTTTATTCGCGGCTCGACGCGTGACGCGGCCGACAGACTCACACACCTGCTGGTACACGGTTTGACTGTCAACGATAAACCACAAGAAACGCGCTTCGACGCGGGCATTCAAAAATCCTTTGTTACCGAATGTCTTTGAGGGATTCTCTCCCGGACCAGCCACCACCAGCAGACGCTGCTCGCGCACTGACTTATCAGCCGAGGTCACGTGACTCGCGCCACGACCAATCTCCGGGGTCCTCGGCAGTCGATCGATAAGATGGTTGGAACACGTGACTTGAAGACGTTGCTTGGCGCGGATATTCCGATTTTTGTTCCGTTTAATCTGCAACAATACAATATGCAAACGTTTATTAGTGATTACTATTAAACGATGCGATAAAAAAACAAATTATGTAGGAGACAAAAAATTACGTAGAACAGTATGAGAAGCAGTAGTCGGCATTAAGTAGCAAAAATCTATTTTCGTCGAAAAACGGCAAGGGTACCCCTTTCCGTTTTTTGGCTTGAAAAAATCCGACAATTTTTTTTTCAAGATATCGACCTGAAACCTTCGCCATTCGATTCAGTGGCTTATTCCCATTCTAAAACTGTATAGATAAACTTTTTTCCGACACTTTTTAAAATTCGTCCCTTTTGGGGTAGGGAATCCTATGTTAAATTTCCCGGAACGACACTTTTTTTAAAAAAATTTCAAGATATCGATCTGAAACCTTCACCATTCGATCCAAGTCATATACTTCCCAACCGATTTCAGCCACGAGAAAATTCTAAAAAATTTATTTACTCGGAAAAATCGATTTTTTCGAAATCGGCATTTTCGGCGCAAAACAGTAAGGGTACTCCCTTTGCGTCGAAAAAATCTGAAAAAACTTTTTTCAAGATATCGACCTGAAACCTTCGCCATTCGATTCAGTGGCTTATTCCCATTCTAAAACTGTATAGATAAACTTTTTTCCGACACTTTTTAAAATTCGTCCCTTTTGGGGTAGGGAATCCTATGTTAAATTTCCCGGAACGACACTTTTTTTAAAAAAATTTCAAGATATCGATCTGAAACCTTCGCCATTCGATCCAAGTCATATACTTCCCAACCGA
This sequence comes from Listrodromus nycthemerus, assembly GCA_963978505.1. Classification (NCBI taxonomy): domain Eukaryota; kingdom Metazoa; phylum Arthropoda; class Insecta; order Hymenoptera; family Ichneumonidae; genus Listrodromus; species Listrodromus nycthemerus. Next base: position 1,909,846 of record OZ021682.1, on the reverse strand, counting down.
TTTCAGCCACGAGAAAATTCTAAAAAATTTATTTCCTCGGAAAAATCGATTTTTTCGAAATCGGCATTTTCGGCGCAAAACAGTAAGGGTACTCCCTTTGCGTCGAAAAAATCTGAAAAAACTTTTTTCAAGATATCGACCTGAAACCTTCGCCATTCGATTCAGTGGCTTATTCCCATTCTAAAACTGTATAGATAAACTTTTTTCCGACACTTTTTAAAATTCGTCCCTTTTGGGGTAGGGAATCCTATGTTAAATTTCCCGGAACGACACTTTTTTTAAAAAAATTTCAAGATATCGATCTGAAACCTTCACCATTCGATCCAAGTTATATACTTCCCAACCGATTTCAGCCACGAGAAAATTCTAAAAAATTTATTTCCTCGGAAAAATCGATTTTTTCGAAATCGGCATTTTCGGCGCAAAACAGTAAGGGTACTCCCTTTGCGTCGAAAAAATCTGAAAAAACTTTTTTCAAGATATCGACCTGAAACCTTCGCCATTCGATTCAGTGGCTTATTCCCATTCTAAAACTGTATAGATAAACTTTTTTCCGACACTTTTTAAAATTCGTCCCTTTTGGGGTAGGGAATCCTATGTTAAATTTCCCGGAACGACACTTTTTTTAAAAAAATTTCAAGATATCGATCTGAAACCTTCGCCATTCGATCCAAGTCATATACTTCCCAACCGATTTCAGCCACGAGAAAATTCTAAAAAATTTATTTCCTCGGAAAAATCGATTTTTTCGAAATCGGCATTTTCGGCGCAAAACAGTAAGGGTACTCCCTTTGCGTCGAAAAAATCTGAAAAAACTTTTTTCAAGATATCGACCTGAAACCTTCGCCATTCGATTCAGTGGCTTATTCCCATTCTAAAACTGTATAGATAAACTTTTTTCCGACACTTTTTAAAATTCGTCCCTTTTGGGGTAGGGAATCCTATGTTAAATTTCCCGGAACGACACTTTTTTTAAAAAAATTTCAAGATATCGATCTGAAACCTTCACCATTCGATCCAAGTCATATACTTCCCAACCGATTTCAGCCACGAGAAAATTCTAAAAAATTTATTTCCTCGGAAAAATCGATTTTTTCGAAATCGGCATTTTCGGCGCAAAACAGTAAGGGTACTCCCTTTGCGTCGAAAAAATCTGAAAAAACTTTTTTCAAGATATCGACCTGAAACCTTCGCCATTCGATTCAGTGGCTTATTCCCATTCTAAAACTGTATAGATAAACTTTTTTCCGACACTTTTTAAAATTCGTCCCTTTTGGGGTAGGGAATCCTATGTTAAATTTCCCGGAACGACACTTTTTTTAAAAAAATTTCAAGATATCGATCTGAAACCTTCGCCATTCGATCCAAGTCATATACTTCCCAACCGATTTCAGCCACGAGAAAATTCTAAAAAATTTATTTCCTCGGAAAAATCGATTTTTTCGAAATCGGCATTTTCGGCGCAAAACAGTAAGGGTACTCCCTTTGCGTCGAAAAAATCTGAAAAAACTTTTTTCAAGATATCGACCTGAAACCTTCGCCATTCGATTCAGTGGCTTATTCCCATTCTAAAACTGTATAGATAAACTTTTTTCCGACACTTTTTAAAATTCGTCCCTTTTGGGGTAGGGAATCCTATGTTAAATTTCCCGGAACGACACTTTTTTTAAAAAAATTTCAAGATATCGATCTGAAACCTTCGCCATTCGATCCAAGTCATATACTTCCCAACCGATTTCAGCCACGAGAAAATTCTAAAAAATTTATTTCCTCGGAAAAATCGATTTTTTCGAAATCGGCATTTTCGGCGCAAAACAGTAAGGGTACTCCCTTTGCGTCGAAAAAATCTGAAAAAACTTTTTTCAAGATATCGACCTGAAACCTTCGCCATTCGATTCAGTGGCTTATTCCCATTCTAAAACTGTATAGATAAACTTTTTTCCGACACTTTTTAAAATTCGTCCCTTTTGGGGTAGGGAATCCTATGTTAAATTTCCCGGAACGACACTTTTTTTAAAAAAATTTCAAGATATCGATCTGAAACCTTCACCATTCGATCCAAGTCATATACTTCCCAACCGATTTCAGCCACGAGAAAATTCTAAAAAATTTATTTCCTCGGAAAAATCGATTTTTTCGAAATCGGCATTTTCGGCGCAAAACAGTAAGGGTACTCCCTTTGCGTCGAAAAAATCTGAAAAAACTTTTTTCAAGATATCGACCTGAAACCTTCGCCATTCGATTCAGTGGCTTATTCCCATTCTAAAACTGTATAGATAAACTTTTTTCCGACACTTTTTAAAATTCGTCCCTTTTGGGGTAGGGAATCCTATGTTAAATTTCCCGGAACGACACTTTTTTTAAAAAAATTTCAAGATATCGATCTGAAACCTTCGCCATTCGATCCAAGTCATATACTTCCCAACCGATTTCAGCCACGAGAAAATTCTAAAAAATTTATTTCCTCGGAAAAATCGATTTTTTCGAAATCGGCATTTTCGGCGCAAAACAGTAAGGGTACTCCCTTTGCGTCGAAAAAATCTGAAAAAACTTTTTTCAAGATATCGACCTGAAACCTTCGCCATTCGATTCAGTGGCTTATTCCCATTCTAAAACTGTATAGATAAACTTTTTTCCGACACTTTTTAAAATTCGTCCCTTTTGGGGTAGGGAATCCTATGTTAAATTTCCCGGAACGACACTTTTTTTAAAAAAATTTCAAGATATCGATCTGAAACCTTCACCATTCGATCCAAGTCATATACTTCCCAACCGATTTCAGCCACGAGAAAATTCTAAAAAATTTATTTCCTCGGAAAAATCGATTTTTTCGAAATCGGCATTTTCGGCGCAAAACAGTAAGGGTACTCCCTTTGCGTCGAAAAAATCTGAAAAAACTTTTTTCAAGATATCGACCTGAAACCTTCGCCATTCGATTCAGTGGCTTATTCCCATTCTAAAACTGTATAGATAAACTTTTTTCCGACACTTTTTAAAATTCGTCCCTTTTGGGGTAGGGAATCCTATGTTAAATTTCCCGGAACGACACTTTTTTTAAAAAAATTTCAAGATATCGATCTGAAACCTTCGCCATTCGATCCAAGTCATATACTTCCCAACCGATTTCAGCCACGAGAAAATTCTAAAAAATTTATTTCCTCGGAAAAATCGATTTTTTCGAAATCGGCATTTTCGGCGCAAAACAGTAAGGGTACTCCCTTTGCGTCGAAAAAATCTGAAAAAACTTTTTTCAAGATATCGACCTGAAACCTTCGCCATTCGATTCAGTGGCTTATTCCCATTCTAAAACTGTATAGATAAACTTTTTTCCGACACTTTTTAAAATTCGTCCCTTTTGGGGTAGGGAATCCTATGTTAAATTTCCCGGAACGACACTTTTTTTAAAAAAATTTCAAGATATCGATCTGAAACCTTCGCCATTCGATCCAAGTCATATACTTCCCAACCGATTTCAGCCACGAGAAAATTCTAAAAAATTTATTTCCTCGGAAAAATCGATTTTTTCGAAATCGGCATTTTCGGCGCAAAACAGTAAGGGTACTCCCTTTGCGTCGAAAAAATCTGAAAAAACTTTTTTCAAGATATCGACCTGAAACCTTCGCCATTCGATTCAGTGGCTTATTCCCATTCTAAAACTGTATAGATAAACTTTTTTCCGACACTTTTTAAAATTCGTCCCTTTTGGGGTAGGGAATCCTATGTTAAATTTCCCGGAACGACACTTTTTTTAAAAAAATTTCAAGATATCGATCTGAAACCTTCACCATTCGATCCAAGTCATATACTTCCCAACCGATTTCAGCCACGAGAAAATTCTAAAAAATTTATTTCCTCGGAAAAATCGATTTTTTCGAAATCGGCATTTTCGGCGCAAAACAGTAAGGGTACTCCCTTTGCGTCGAAAAAATCTGAAAAAACTTTTTTCAAGATATCGACCTGAAACCTTCGCCATTCGATTCAGTGGCTTATTCCCATTCTAAAACTGTATAGATAAACTTTTTTCCGACACTTTTTAAAATTCGTCCCTTTTGGGGTAGGGAATCCTATGTTAAATTTCCCGGAACGACACTTTTTTTAAAAAAATTTCAAGATATCGATCTGAAACCTTCGCCATTCGATCCAAGTCATATACTTCCCAACCGATTTCAGCCACGAGAAAATTCTAAAAAATTTATTTCCTCGGAAAAATCGATTTTTTCGAAATCGGCATTTTCGGCGCAAAACAGTAAGGGTACTCCCTTTGCGTCGAAAAAATCTGAAAAAACTTTTTTCAAGATATCGACCTGAAACCTTCGCCATTCGATTCAGTGGCTTATTCCCATTCTAAAACTGTATAGATAAACTTTTTTCCGACACTTTTTAAAATTCGTCCCTTTTGGGGTAGGGAATCCTATGTTAAATTTCCCGGAACGACACTTTTTTTAAAAAAATTTCAAGATATCGATCTGAAACCTTCACCATTCGATCCAAGTCATATACTTCCCAACCGATTTCAGCCACGAGAAAATTCTAAAAAATTTATTTCCTCGGAAAAATCGATTTTTTCGAAATCGGCATTTTCGGCGCAAAACAGTAAGGGTACTCCCTTTGCGTCGAAAAAATCTGAAAAAACTTTTTTCAAGATATCGACCTGAAACCTTCGCCATTCGATTCAGTGGCTTATTCCCATTCTAAAACTGTATAGATAAACTTTTTTCCGACACTTTTTAAAATTCGTCCCTTTTGGGGTAGGGAATCCTATGTTAAATTTCCCGGAACGACACTTTTTTTAAAAAAATTTCAAGATATCGATCTGAAACCTTCGCCATTCGATCCAAGTCATATACTTCCCAACCGATTTCAGCCACGAGAAAATTCTAAAAAATTTATTTCCTCGGAAAAATCGATTTTTTCGAAATCGGCATTTTCGGCGCAAAACAGTAAGGGTACTCCCTTTGCGTCGAAAAAATCTGAAAAAACTTTTTTCAAGATATCGACCTGAAACCTTCGCCATTCGATTCAGTGGCTTATTCCCATTCTAAAACTGTATAGATAAACTTTTTTCCGACACTTTTTAAAATTCGTCCCTTTTGGGGTAGGGAATCCTATGTTAAATTTCCCGGAACGACACTTTTTTTAAAAAAATTTCAAGATATCGATCTGAAACCTTCACCATTCGATCCAAGTCATATACTTCCCAACCGATTTCAGCCACGAGAAAATTCTAAAAAATTTATTTCCTCGGAAAAATCGATTTTTTCGAAATCGGCATTTTCGGCGCAAAACAGTAAGGGTACTCCCTTTGCGTCGAAAAAATCTGAAAAAACTTTTTTCAAGATATCGACCTGAAACCTTCGCCATTCGATTCAGTGGCTTATTCCCATTCTAAAACTGTATAGATAAACTTTTTTCCGACACTTTTTAAAATTCGTCCCTTTTGGGGTAGGGAATCCTATGTTAAATTTCCCGGAACGACACTTTTTTTAAAAAAATTTCAAGATATCGATCTGAAACCTTCGCCATTCGATCCAAGTCATATACTTCCCAACCGATTTCAGCCACGAGAAAATTCTAAAAAATTTATTTCCTCGGAAAAATCGATTTTTTCGAAATCGGCATTTTCGGCGCAAAACAGTAAGGGTACTCCCTTTGCGTCGAAAAAATCTGAAAAAACTTTTTTCAAGATATCGACCTGAAACCTTCGCCATTCGATTCAGTGGCTTATTCCCATTCTAAAACTGTATAGATAAACTTTTTTCCGACACTTTTTAAAATTCGTCCCTTTTGGGGTAGGGAATCCTATGTTAAATTTCCCGGAACGACACTTTTTTTAAAAAAATTTCAAGATATCGATCTGAAACCTTCGCCATTCGATCCAAGTCATATACTTCCCAACCGATTTCAGCCACGAGAAAATTCTAAAAAATTTATTTCCTCGGAAAAATCGATTTTTTCGAAATCGGCATTTTCGGCGCAAAACAGTAAGGGTACTCCCTTTGCGTCGAAAAAATCTGAAAAAACTTTTTTCAAGATATCGACCTGAAACCTTCGCCATTCGATTCAGTGGCTTATTCCCATTCTAAAACTGTATAGATAAACTTTTTTCCGACACTTTTTAAAATTCGTCCCTTTTGGGGTAGGGAATCCTATGTTAAATTTCCCGGAACGACACTTTTTTTAAAAAAATTTCAAGATATCGATCTGAAACCTTCACCATTCGATCCAAGTCATATACTTCCCAACCGATTTCAGCCACGAGAAAATTCTAAAAAATTTATTTCCTCGGAAAAATCGATTTTTTCGAAATCGGCATTTTCGGCGCAAAACAGTAAGGGTACTCCCTTTGCGTCGAAAAAATCTGAAAAAACTTTTTTCAAGATATCGACCTGAAACCTTCGCCATTCGATTCAGTGGCTTATTCCCATTCTAAAACTGTATAGATAAACTTTTTTCCGACACTTTTTAAAATTCGTCCCTTTTGGGGTAGGGAATCCTATGTTAAATTTCCCGGAACGACACTTTTTTTAAAAAAATTTCAAGATATCGATCTGAAACCTTCGCCATTCGATCCAAGTCATATACTTCCCAACCGATTTCAGCCACGAGAAAATTCTAAAAAATTTATTTCCTCGGAAAAATCGATTTTTTCGAAATCGGCATTTTCGGCGCAAAACAGTAAGGGTACTCCCTTTGCGTCGAAAAAATCTGAAAAAACTTTTTTCAAGATATCGACCTGAAACCTTCGCCATTCGATTCAGTGGCTTATTCCCATTCTAAAACTGTATAGATAAACTTTTTTCCGACACTTTTTAAAATTCGTCCCTTTTGGGGTAGGGAATCCTATGTTAAATTTCCCGGAACGACACTTTTTTTAAAAAAATTTCAAGATATCGATCTGAAACCTTCGCCATTCGATCCAAGTCATATACTTCCCAACCGATTTCAGCCACGAGAAAATTCTAAAAAATTTATTTCCTCGGAAAAATCGATTTTTTCGAAATCGGCATTTTCGGCGCAAAACAGTAAGGGTACTCCCTTTGCGTCGAAAAAATCTGAAAAAACTTTTTTCAAGATATCGACCTGAAACCTTCGCCATTCGATTCAGTGGCTTATTCCCATTCTAAAACTGTATAGATAAACTTTTTTCCGACACTTTTTAAAATTCGTCCCTTTTGGGGTAGGGAATCCTATGTTAAATTTCCCGGAACGACACTTTTTTTAAAAAAATTTCAAGATATCGATCTGAAACCTTCACCATTCGATCCAAGTCATATACTTCCCAACCGATTTCAGCCACGAGAAAATTCTAAAAAATTTATTTCCTCGGAAAAATCGATTTTTTCGAAATCGGCATTTTCGGCGCAAAACAGTAAGGGTACTCCCTTTGCGTCGAAAAAATCTGAAAAAACTTTTTTCAAGATATCGACCTGAAACCTTCGCCATTCGATTCAGTGGCTTATTCCCATTCTAAAACTGTATAGATAAACTTTTTTCCGACACTTTTTAAAATTCGTCCCTTTTGGGGTAGGGAATCCTATGTTAAATTTCCCGGAACGACACTTTTTTTAAAAAAATTTCAAGATATCGATCTGAAACCTTCGCCATTCGATCCAAGTCATATACTTCCCAACCGATTTCAGCCACGAGAAAATTCTAAAAAATTTATTTCCTCGGAAAAATCGATTTTTTCGAAATCGGCATTTTCGGCGCAAAACAGTAAGGGTACTCCCTTTGCGTCGAAAAAATCTGAAAAAACTTTTTTCAAGATATCGACCTGGAACCTTCGCCATTCGATTCAGTGGCTTATTCTCGTTCTAAAACTGTACGGATAAACTTTTTTCCGACACTTTTTAAAATTCGTCCCTTTTGGGGTAGGGAATCCTATGTTAAATTTCCCGGAACGACACTTTTTTTAAAAAAATTTCAAGATATCGATCTGAAACCTTCACCATTCGATCCAAGTCATATACTTCCCAACCGATTTCAGCCACGAGAAAATTCTAAAAAATTTATTTCCATGAAAAAATCGACGTTTTCGAAATGGGCATTTTCGGCGGAAAAACAGTAAGGGTACTACCTTTGCGTCGGAAAAATCGGAAAATATTTTTTTCAAGATATCGACCTGAAACCTTCGCCATTCGATTCATTGGCTTATTCCCATTCTAAAACTGTATAGATAAACTTTTTTCCGACACTTTTTAAAATTCGTCCCTTTTGGGGTAGGGAATCCTATGTTAAATTTCCCGGAACGACACTTTTTTTAAAAAAATTTCAAGATATCGATCTGAAACCTTCACCATTCGATCCAAGTCATATACTTCCCAACCGATTTCAGCCACGAGAAAATTCTAAAAAATTTATTTCCTCGGAAAAATCGATTTTTTCGAAATCGGCATTTTCGGCGCAAAACAGTAAGGGTACTCCCTTTGCGTCGAAAAAATCTGAAAAAACTTTTTTCAAGATATCGACCTGAAACCTTCGCCATTCGATTCAGTGGCTTATTCCCATTCTAAAACTGTATAGATAAACTTTTTTCCGACACTTTTTAAAATTCGTCCCTTTTGGGGTAGGGAATCCTATGTTAAATTTCCCGGAACGACACTTTTTTTAAAAAAATTTCAAGATATCGATCTGAAACCTTCACCATTCGATCCAAGTCATATACTTCCCAACCGATTTCAGCCACGAGAAAATTCTAAAAAATTTATTTCCTCGGAAAAATCGATTTTTTCGAAATCGGCATTTTCGGCGCAAAACAGTAAGGGTACTCCCTTTGCGTCGAAAAAATCTGAAAAAACTTTTTTCAAGATATCGACCTGAAACCTTCGCCATTCGATTCAGTGGCTTATTCCCATTCTAAAACTGTATAGATAAACTTTTTTCCGACACTTTTTAAAATTCGTCCCTTTTGGGGTAGGGAATCCTATGTTAAATTTCCCGGAACGACACTTTTTTTAAAAAAATTTCAAGATATCGATCTGAAACCTTCGCCATTCGATCCAAGTCATATACTTCCCAACCGATTTCAGCCACGAGAAAATTCTAAAAAATTTATTTCCTCGGAAAAATCGATTTTTTCGAAATCGGCATTTTCGGCGCAAAACAGTAAGGGTACTCCCTTTGCGTCGAAAAAATCTGAAAAAACTTTTTTCAAGATATCGACCTGAAACCTTCGCCATTCGATTCAGTGGCTTATTCCCATTCTAAAACTGTATAGATAAACTTTTTTCCGACACTTTTTAAAATTCGTCCCTTTTGGGGTAGGGAATCCTATGTTAAATTTCCCGGAACGACACTTTTTTTAAAAAAATTTCAAGATATCGATCTGAAACCTTCGCCATTCGATCCAAGTCATATACTTCCCAACCGATTTCAGCCACGAGAAAATTCTAAAAAATTTATTTCCTCGGAAAAATCGATTTTTTCGAAATCGGCATTTTCGGCGCAAAACAGTAAGGGTACTCCCTTTGCGTCGAAAAAATCTGAAAAAACTTTTTTCAAGATATCGACCTGAAACCTTCGCCATTCGATTCAGTGGCTTATTCCCATTCTAAAACTGTATAGATAAACTTTTTTCCGACACTTTTTAAAATTCGTCCCTTTTGGGGTAGGGAATCCTATGTTAAATTTCCCGGAACGACACTTTTTTTAAAAAAATTTCAAGATATCGATCTGAAACCTTCGCCATTCGATCCAAGTCATATACTTCCCAACCGATTTCAGCCACGAGAAAATTCTAAAAAATTTATTTCCTCGGAAAAATCGATTTTTTCGAAATCGGCATTTTCGGCGCAAAACAGTAAGGGTACTCCCTTTGCGTCGAAAAAATCTGAAAAAACTTTTTTCAAGATATCGACCTGAAACCTTCGCCATTCGATTCAGTGGCTTATTCCCATTCTAAAACTGTATAGATAAACTTTTTTCCGACACTTTTTAAAATTCGTCCCTTTTGGGGTAGGGAATCCTATGTTAAATTTCCCGGAACGACACTTTTTTTAAAAAAATTTCAAGATATCGATCTGAAACCTTCGCCATTCGATCCAAGTCATATACTTCCCAACCGATTTCAGCCACGAGAAAATTCTAAAAAATTTATTTCCTCGGAAAAATCGATTTTTTCGAAATCGGCATTTTCGGCGCAAAACAGTAAGGGTACTCCCTTTGCGTCGAAAAAATCTGAAAAAACTTTTTTCAAGATATCGACCTGAAACCTTCGCCATTCGATTCAGTGGCTTATTCCCATTCTAAAACTGTATAGATAAACTTTTTTCCGACACTTTTTAAAATTCGTCCCTTTTGGGGTAGGGAATCCTATGTTAAATTTCCCGGAACGACACTTTTTTTAAAAAAATTTCAAGATATCGATCTGAAACCTTCACCATTCGATCCAAGTCATATACTTCCCAACCGATTTCAGCCACGAGAAAATTCTAAAAAATTTATTTCCTCGGAAAAATCGATTTTTTCGAAATCGGCATTTTCGGCGCAAAACAGTAAGGGTACTCCCTTTGCGTCGAAAAAATCTGAAAAAACTTTTTTCAAGATATCGACCTGAAACCTTCGCCATTCGATTCAGTGGCTTATTCCCATTCTAAAACTGTATAGATAAACTTTTTTCCGACACTTTTTAAAATTCGTCCCTTTTGGGGTAGGGAATCCTATGTTAAATTTCCCGGAACGACACTTTTTTTAAAAAAATTTCAAGATATCGATCTGAAACCTTCGCCATTCGATCCAAGTCATATACTTCCCAACCGATTTCAGCCACGAGAAAATTCTAAAAAATTTATTTCCTCGGAAAAATCGATTTTTTCGAAATCGGCATTTTCGGCGCAAAACAGTAAGGGTACTCCCTTTGCGTCGAAAAAATCTGAAAAAACTTTTTTCAAGATATCGACCTGAAACCTTCGCCATTCGATTCAGTGGCTTATTCCCATTCTAAAACTGTATAGATAAACTTTTTTCCGACACTTTTTAAAATTCGTCCCTTTTGGGGTAGGGAATCCTATGTTAAATTTCCCGGAACGACACTTTTTTTAAAAAAATTTCAAGATATCGATCTGAAACCTTCGCCATTCGATCCAAGTCATATACTTCCCAACCGATTTCAGCCACGAGAAAATTCTAAAAAATTTATTTCCTCGGAAAAATCGATTTTTTCGAAATCGGCATTTTCGGCGCAAAACAGTAAGGGTACTCCCTTTGCGTCGAAAAAATCTGAAAAAACTTTTTTCAAGATATCGACCTGAAACCTTCGCCATTCGATTCAGTGGCTTATTCCCATTCTAAAACTGTATAGATAAACTTTTTTCCGACACTTTTTAAAATTCGTCCCTTTTGGGGTAGGGAATCCTATGTTAAATTTCCCGGAACGACACTTTTTTTAAAAAAATTTCAAGATATCGATCTGAAACCTTCGCCATTCGATCCAAGTCATATACTTCCCAACCGATTTCAGCCACGAGAAAATTCTAAAAAATTTATTTCCTCGGAAAAATCGATTTTTTCGAAATCGGCATTTTCGGCGCAAAACAGTAAGGGTACTCCCTTTGCGTCGAAAAAATCTGAAAAAACTTTTTTCAAGATATCGACCTGAAACCTTCGCCATTCGATTCAGTGGCTTATTCCCATTCTAAAACTGTATAGATAAACTTTTTTCCGACACTTTTTAAAATTCGTCCCTTTTGGGGTAGGGAATCCTATGTTAAATTTCCCGGAACGACACTTTTTTTAAAAAAATTTCAAGATATCGATCTGAAACCTTCGCCATTCGATCCAAGTCATATACTTCCCAACCGATTTCAGCCACGAGAAAATTCTAAAAAATTTATTTCCTCGGAAAAATCGATTTTTTCGAAATCGGCATTTTCGGCGCAAAACAGTAAGGGTACTCCCTTTGCGTCGAAAAAATCTGAAAAAACTTTTTTCAAGATATCGACCTGGAACCTTCGCCATTCGATTCAGTGGCTTATTCTCGTTCTAAAACTGTACGGATAAACTTTTTTCCGACACTTTTTAAAATTCGTCCCTTTTGGGGTAGGGAATCCTATGTTAAATTTCCCGGAACGACACTTTTTTTAAAAAAATTTCAAGATATCGATCTGAAACCTTCGCCATTCGATCCAAGTCATATACTTCCCAACCGATTTCAGCCACGAGAAAATTCTAAAAAATTTATTTCCTCGGAAAAATCGATTTTTTCGAAATCGGCATTTTCGGTGGAAAAACAGTAAGGGTACTACCTTTGCGTCGGAAAAATCGGAAAATATTATTTCAAGATATCGACCTGGAACCTTCGCCATTCGCTTCAGTGACCTATTTCCCATCCAAAACTCTACAATTAAACCCTTGTGTACAATGCGCTGAGGATCACGTCACTTTAAGATCAGGACTTTAAAGAAGCCATACCACGGACCGTACAGAAATACACATAATACAATGATCCTAAACTGTAACGATGCATTACCTACACTTACGTAATATCGTTCGCATTCGTTATTTTCTTCTTCTCTTTTGTCTAAAGAATAAAATACTGCCAATTGGCAAATCACTGAAGTAGACTCAACGTTCATTATTGATCTAATTTAACAAAAAAAACTCTAAAGATCAAATGAGACGTTTCTAACGATAATGTTTTTCTAGTATGCGTTTGTACGGTAGCCATTCAGTTTTCTGCTGGTCACTGTCACAAGCGATCAGTTTTCATGTATAATAGAGACGACGTGGACGTTGAACCGTGCGTAGGTAGACGATAAAGCGGATAATTACGCATTGCCCGAGAAAAAGTGCAACGTTGTGCCTCGTTGAAGCAGCTCACTTGACTCGATAAGATAAATTCCGCTAAAACTGTTATGACTCGACTATTAAATCGTGGATCATCGCGAGAAATAACAACCCGGTACACTACATCGAGGAACTTGTATAGCATTTGCACAATCATGCGCCCGAGGTCTCGAGTCACAAACGATTTCGTATTTATCCCGCAGACGACAACAAGGATAGCGATTCGCTAATCAGTGGTAGCTCTTCGAAGCCCGGAATCTCGTGATTGTTTCGACTCACGTAACTCTCGACTTCTGTGGCGAGAGTTTGCGCAACGAGTACACGCAATTCGTGAAAGGCCGATTTCTTGACGACTGGAAACTGTTATTGGCTCCGGTAATGGATTCGCTTTTTAATCTCGAAATCATGCTCAACCTTTCGATATAGCTATCGAAAGATACAGCAATCGTTCCGATAATCTCCTCTGATATGCATCGGAGATGAGAAAAATAAATTTATGGAACACACCATTAATAACAGATTATAATGAGAATCGGCTATTTAAAGGCGAATAGAGCCGACTATTTTTTTCCTCAAATTGCCTGCACAAACTGTTTGAAAAATAAATAAATAATTTGTGTTAAATTCACAATGAAGATTTATGAAATTTTATCGGCTGAAGAAAAAAATTGTTAAGAGTACAAACTCATTCCAACGCGTGCATTCCGGCAAAGTAGGAAAATATTTCGTTGGATTAATTAACAAGGGAGATGCCGTCACAAAGTGCGAGCGCTAACGATGCGTGGCAATTTCATCGTTGGACTTTTGCGGCTCGCTATCGAGCTCGTGAGAACTTTCTCGCATTTGGCACAGTCTCAAAAGCAAACCTCGAGAACGTCTACGTTGAAGTTCGGCCCAAAGTGCGATTTTTTTCCACGCGGGAAACATGAGGTACGTTGAAAAGCTTGCATAACAATCGTGAAAAGCAGCGTCACCCGTAGAGGGTCAAAACGACGGCTTTTCACGATTTTCTCGGTCTGGACGGTCTTCAAGAAACCGTCCGACGTAAGCTCTGATTTACGGGTCGAAAATATTTTTTGGTGATGCTCCAAATTTTCGGTAACCCGTCGCCGTGACATTGGCTCGCGGGTTTCTCGACAAACGCGGAACAGCGGAGACGACATAGACTGTGTGCTTTTTGCACAAAATTTCGGGTGAAATTTCGACATGCGAGAAAACACTCCGTGTACCATCCGGTCGGAAAACATACGAACGGGGCAAGGAGCAAAGTCGATCGTTGCCAAGCGACGCTGCCCGAGAACCGATTTCGACTCTAAATATAATTTGCCAAGTTGATTCCGAGCTCGTTTTCGTTACGTGCTAAAATAGAGTAGTCGATAGAGAGTCAGCGACGTTTATCGGAGTATCGAGATACCGCGAGTTACCTGTAAACAATGCCGTTCGAACGATTATCTCCGAAAGATTCGATCGCCGATCGGGCCGCTTTTTCGATAGCGAATTCCTCCCCGATTTTCCCCGCATTTTTTTTTTTCCTCGCACCAATTTTTTTCACGGTAATAATTTCTTTTTCACAAAATGTTTCCCCTTAAATATTCGTTTTCCAAAAAATCGTCAGCTGCAAACAATTGCGTTCGACCTAAAAAGAATTCGATCGGCGATCGACATCGTCCGGAGTTTTCCATTGCCGGATTCTCTCTCATTATTTTTGCCCGGGCAGTCGCACGTGTTTGTCAATTTTATTGGCAATGCTGATTATTCGGAACGAGCGCGTACACTCGACGAATAATAAATTGCGCACGGTTTAACACAGGAACAAATTACGTCAGCAGCGCCGATACACAAACAAAGACTGTTTTCCTCTGCGGAAAATTTCCTTATCGTAAAATATTTAAAAGGTTACGTATGTTTCCGTCTGTAAACATTTTTTTTATGCGCTATCGACCCAAAGGTAAGTTCTCGGGTCTTGTACATTTTCTGGCCGGTCTAGCGATGTGCAGAAATTACTTCCGCTATGTGCAGTATTTTTTAGGGCTCGCAGCCAATGACTTTTCTAATTCCTTGTCGAACCGGGATTTCCGTAAGGCAAAATTAAATAATCGTAAAGGAAAATGCGCGCGAAACCGTAGAACATGAGGAAACAATTGTGCAAATCACTTCGCGAATTTTTTAACTTGTTTCAAAATCGATATTCACGACACGATAGTCGCTGTAAGCATTTCTTCTCTTTGTTCTAATCCCCAGATATTTCAAATAAATCATCCCAAAGTATTTTTTAATCATGAATATCGTACTCGAAGTTTACACGAATATAAAGCTGTGATGTAATCAATTCGTGTAACACGATAATGAAAAAAAAAAAAAACTTTAAGCAGCCTGTTAATCGTCTGTTTCTTCCCACAGTCAAAACAAAGTTTCGAGTCAGAATCTAATTTAAATTCCTCTCGTCAATGACTTAGAATTTTGAAATTGTTTTATCGAACGAGGTATCAATTGTGTCTCAAAAATTGTTGCAACCCGTAAAATCGTAAACGTAAGTTTGCACGAATATAAAGCTGTGATATAATCAATTCGTGTAACACGATAATGAAAAAAAAAAAAAACTTTAAGCAGCCTATTAATCGTCTGTTTCTTCTCACAGTCAAAACAAAGTTTCGAGTGAGAATCCAATTAAAATTCCTCGCGTCAATGACACAGAATTTTGAAATATGTATTATCGAACGAGGTATCATCAAACATGTCCCAAAAAAATATGTTGCAACCCGTAAAAAAATCGTAAAATCTCGCACCGACATTAGCGCTCTGACGTAACGAAGTTCATTTACCTTGCGACGTCTTCGCAATGCAGTGTTGGATCTACGCTCGAGGAAACAAGAGTACCGAACGCGGTTTTCCACGGTAAAAAATATCCTGCGGTATTGTCAGCGGTATCGACCAAGCGTAAACTCTCGTCGTATCGCTTCTCTTCATCGTCCAGCCGGTCTAACACGCTGCATCAAAGTAACTTCCGTTATGAGCGATGTTTCTTGTTGCTCACGGCCAATCAGTATCCAAAAGCTTCGCCCTCGTCATACCGGAAGTTCCTTCCCACGCGAATCCTCGTGTCTGCAAAAAAATAAGCTCATTAGTAACGTCTCGTTATGATCAAAAAAATTTCGTTCGAGCCGTTCAATCGTGTGATTAAAAACGAATCGATGCTCCAGAAAATCCAACCAAACCTCTAATACCTTCACGATGAACAAAGTAGATTGCCCTGTGCGAAACGCACTGAGGCATTCGGGTTCGTCGATCCTCTCCGACTTGGCTCTTCCACTTGAATAATTTTGTCCAACTTGCGATACGTTATTCTGAAAATGAACAAATCTTTCGTTAAATTCTGCGTCTCGATAATCAGCACCGTTCCCACAGGACAATGCGTCTGAGAGTCAACCCTCGTGTTTTTCCCAAGTTTCACCACGAAAAAAAATTCCCCTGGGGTCTGCCTAGGAGTATCGAATTATGAAGAAGCAGCGATAAAAAACTGGCGCGCAATGTGCATTGAGAATGCGAGGCTCGCTTCGGATAACGATAATCATAAAGTGCGTCGATACCGAGAGCCGTTGAATGCCCCGCTGCACAATGAAACTTGGCAACGGACCGAACGGCCATTACACGGAGAGTCGCGTTTCAAAAACAATTTTGTTTTGATCGCGGCTTGTCGTTCCTCGTTCGCGCTCAAAATATTTACATGGTGAGGCGGCGGTGCACCTCGCCGGAAATCCAACGGCTATCGTAGTTTAATGGCCGACGTTACCGGAAAGAGCTTTCTCCTACTGGAGAATTTTTTTTTTTTTTTTTTTGACGTTATTAATAGCGAAAGCTTCAAAGATGGCCGGGAACGCCCAAAAATCTTTCGCGCGGAACTCGCACAACGATAAGTGGGCTTACCCGCTCTGACCCACTTTCTAAACTCATCGCTGAACGAAGGAATTGTTGTGAGTACAAAGATACTCGATTGAATTATTTTTTTTCCATGCGAATGTGTTTTTACCCAAAAAAAATAATAATAATAATAATAATTAAAATCTGATAAAATCGTGGTGCAGATATCTGGTTGTGTCGTATTAAAGTAGGAACTTTAGTTGTCGCCGAGGTCGCCCAAATTTTGTTATCGTCAACGCACCAGCTCGATAAATATTATCGTCTCATAAAATTCCTGCAATTTTGTAATTTTATCGCGACCGTTTAAAAAAAATTGTGACCGAGAAAAAAAAAAAAAATTCTCCGTTGTGTCGCTCAACGTCGGCAATCGAATGGAATAAATTATATTGTCCACGCAAGCCGAAATAAATTTTTCAAAGTCGATGCATCGTGACGTCAGAAAAAAATTGAGAATCGAAAAATAATTTTTCGCTGCAGAGTTTGTAAAATTATGCTTCAATGAAAATTCATTATAAAACTCCCGCGTGACGCGAGAATAAAATAAATAAATTCTTCGTCGTGTCGCTCAATGTCGGCAATCGAATGGAATAAATTATATTGTCCACGCAAGCCGAAATAAATTTTTCAAAGTCGATGCATCGTGACGTCAAAAAAAAATTGAGAATCGAAAAATAATTTTTCGCTGCAGAGTTGTAAAATTATGCTTCAATGAAAATTCATTATAAAACTCTCGCGAGACGCGAGAATAAAATAAATAAATTCTTCGTTGTGTCGCTCAACGTCGGCAATCGAATGGAATAAATTATATTGTCCACGCAAGCCGAAATAGATTTTTCAAAATCGATGCATTGTGACGTAAAAAAAAAATTGAGCAACCTTTCGCAACACTTAAGTAAACGAATCCAAAATTTAATTAAAAAAAAA
Organism: Listrodromus nycthemerus; assembly: GCA_963978505.1. NCBI lineage: Eukaryota > Metazoa > Arthropoda > Insecta > Hymenoptera > Ichneumonidae > Listrodromus > Listrodromus nycthemerus. Next base: position 1,892,221 of record OZ021682.1, on the reverse strand, counting down.
AATACCCCATCGAAAAATAATTTTTCGTTGCAGAGTTCGTAAAATTATGCTTCAATGAAAATTTATTATAAAACTTCCGGGAAACGCGAGAAAAAATAAATAAATTCTTCGTTGTGTCCATCAAAGAATAAATTACATTATTGACGCACGCCAAAATAGATTTTTCAAAATCGATGCATTGTGACGTCAAAAAAAAAAAAAAAAAAAAAATTGAGGAACCTGTCGCAACGCTTATGTAAACGAATCAGTGATTGCGCGTGACGCAACCAGGGCAGCGACATTTTTCCTCGTTCGAAGATAATCGAATGATTCATCGCCATTGTCGAGAGACGTTCAACGGATTCACCGCGTCGATGCTCGACCATTTTATGACGCGAGAATGCTGCCAGAAACAATACAGAGAATTTTTTTTTTTTTTTTTTAATAAAAATAAAAAAAAACTAAATTATATTTACGCTTCATTTGAGCGTTCGAATCGAGTGTCCAGCCCGACCTTTGGCCTTTTTCCAGACACGCCGCTTCGAGTTGGCCATGGACCTGGCAGTGAGAAGGAAACTCTCGAGAAAAGCGGTTCTGACAAACTATTTTTGCTCTCCACCTGTAAATGTCTTGTAAGGAATTTTCGAGGCATCAGAAAAATAGGAATTTTTTAGTGTTCGTGGCCGAGCACGTTTAACAGTGCGAAGCGAATGTATATAATTTTTAGTCGAGCTCGAGTGTCGACCGTGCGACGATCCGTTGCTAAGTAACGAGCTTGACTCGCTCTCGAACGTCCCCCGGCGAGACAAAGAAATATTGAGACGGAACTCGACCGTCGAACGAGCGAGTCAGCGGTTATTTTTTTCTTATCCCTGAAACACGAAAGTCCGGGGATTTTCCCGTCGATACTGGAAACTTGGATGGTTGCATTGAATGTGTCACTCGAGAGCGAAAATACCGGCTCGATAAAGCACGAGTGAGCGACGTGAAACGTCGAGAGACGTTTGAAACGCAACCGTCGTGCGGAGATCGCCGGCGCGCTGCCCCGCTTGCCGGAGAGCGAATAATCAAAATGGCCGACGCATCGCTCTCGCGAGAAGCGCGCGGACGCGCTGTCGTCGATAAACTCGATGATAGAACGAGACAAGAAGACGTAATATGGAAACGTAAAAAGAATAATGCATCCTATCGAGCCGAGTCGAAATTGGCCCAAAATAATAAAACCGGGGAACAAAATATTTGCGATCGACCGATTGGTCATTACGATAATAATACGTAAAACAAAGATGCATCTGGGTGAAAAAAAATATTCAAAAGAGAGCAAAACAGGCGAAGAGTCGAACGGTCGACGTGCCTATCTAGCTTGCGGTCAATTACTACGCGAGCAGCTGTAGTCTCCGTCAGCGCAAGCTCGGTCCACCGTTCCACTATTATTATAATTCTTATCTCTAAACTCGTTACCTTATTTTTCGTAATCCGGCTGCCTCAGCATTGATTGGCTATTACATAAATTAATAAAGCAAAAGGGTGTAAATTTCCTACCTTGTGCACTGCCAGCTACGACTGTGTGACTTTGGACAGTAAACAAAGCGCCGTCCCAGCCACGAACCAGAGCTGCACCGTCCGACCGACGTCCCGACGACGAACTAGAGTTGCACCGACACTTCCAGTCTCGTCTGTGATATTTAAACAACACTCGTCAACTGTATACACTCGCGAATTCACTGCGTCGATTCGAGCAACTCACAATTTAACGTTTCGTCGAAATAATATTCTTGGCTTTAAGATTTACGCGGCAGCGTGACCGCGGGATTATTTTTATTTTCGTCACACAAATGCGCTCGGTAAGAGCGTCGAACAAGTACTGACGTGTTTGTGTCGTACGCTGAGGCTCTAGCACGCGGCGCTCCCTCTCTCTCTACCCCCACCACCGTCTCCCACTCTCGCGCGCAGCCGTTCGGCCGTACGATTCCCCCACTACCCCCACCGCCGAGCTCGTGCGCGCGCACTCGCTCGCTCTGTCACTCTCTCTCTCGCGCGCCCGTTCAGCCGTGCGATTCCCCCACTATCCCCACCGCCGAGCTCGTGCGCGCGCACTCGCTCGCTCCGTCTCTCTCTCTCACGCGCGCCCGTTCAGCCACGCGATTCCCCTTCTCCCTCAGATTGCCGCGCACCGGTCGCGTAGAGTCGTCGCAAGTGTTGAGCGCAAGTGTCGTGTGTAGTGACAAAAGAACCGCGTGTTTTCGCACTCGATCGTTTCCCATTGGCCGACGAGAGTCGGACCAGCTGTCGAGCCTTCGTTTTACCAAAAGAAAATAAGCGTACGAGAGAGGAAAAAATGGTATTCGACGAAGAAAGAAATATCGCGCGATGACCTGATTCACGGTAAATAAAGGCGCGTTGCGTCTTCCTCGGACGAGACGTATTAAGAAAAAAAAAAAACAAAATTTAACAGTTCCTTATAAAAACATGTTTATCAAAGTTCCGCAACGACCGTTTCTGATAAGTAAGATTGTTCAAGGACGCGTGTCTTTGTTAGACTATTCGAGACATTCGGTGGGAATTTCGACACTTCTCGAGCGATCGTACGATTTTTTGGCAACGAAACGTTCACCACTACGTCCTAAAATGTTTCTTTCGTCGACTGCTATTCATTAAGTAAAATATTTCTCTCATTAACGTAAATATTTATCGAATACAAGTAGAGTCAACTCGAATTAAATAAATATTTATTTCCACGAAACGAATATTTCACTTGAGCCAAATAAACAGTGGTATGAAACAAATATTTTTCCCAGTCATAGCTAGCAGAATCTTAACTCGACAGCCACGTCTGATAATTACCTAAATCAATTTATACAACCATTTTATTATTTTTTTTTCAATTTCAAACGTCTCCAATATTTTTTTCAGGTGGAATTTTCGTGATCAGAATTTATTGGGCTTTGAAGGTGCTTCTTCTATTCACCATCGGCGGTGTGTGTTTCGCACGAGAAAAAAAAAACATTCTCGACGCAGCTGTTAACGAAGCGTCACGGCTTTCACTCGCACGCGCGCGCTCGTGTCGTCGATTCCCATTGGCAAAGTTTTGTTGCGACTTTCCGCGGCAACCGGTGGACCGATATAATGATCTTCATGAATTTTTCCCTGAACGATCGATGTCTCGCTGATTTATAGTCAGACGGTTCGCCGAGCGTCGCAATGTGCGACGTCATTGCGAGGTTTTTGGGGTCGGTGACCCGGAATACCCGACGCGTTCCTATAATTTCGCTGAAGAGCCGAAGGCAACTCGCAGAACCAGGCGAGTTGCTATTAAAACGTGAAAGGTACGTCGGTCACTCGTGTCTCTACGTTATTATTACCGAACAGGTTGTTTCCAAGACACCCGACACAAGGATACGACAACGAAAACATAAATCGCACCTAAATTAATAAAATAATTCGACAATTATTTGCGTCTCGAAAAATCTCAGACAATGGAACAGACATTCCGGGAGGACGAAGATTAACAAATATTTTTTTATCCTCCCCAGAACTGCTACCCATTAAATCTGGTTTTGTTTTTTTTTTTTTGTGTTTTTTTTTTTCCTAATTTTTCGTTTTGTTTTTAATATCGCAGGTGAAGCCGGGTGTTTCGCAATCGACGTCCCAATCGGAATAATGTCGACGAGGTAACGTGCAATCCAGCGCGTTACACGCTCCGTCCAACTTTGAAACTATTTGAGACGCACACCCACCTCGAAACGCTTTTCCATTGGCCGAGTTCAGAGATTGCACGCAATCGGTCCGAAGGACGTATGCTTATCTGCGATTCGAAAATACCGACGTAACACGTTCACCAGCGTGTGTCACATAGCGCGTGTAGGTTCTGAGCTGCCCGCAGCGTTGATCCAAGGCGCACACCCATGTCGAGACGCTTTCCCATTGGCTGGGCTCGGCTCTTACATCCAATCGGTCCCAATGACGAACTCTCCATTCTACGCCTGAAACAAACAAGTTTTTTTTTTTTAACGTGTTAGAAACTTCCTGTTATGCCACTGGAAAGAATGTTTGGACAAGCGTTGGGAATGAGAAATTAGCAAACCCGCCGATCAAAACATCTCCGTAAGGTGTATAATTCGTTGCCTTGGGAGTCGAGAGCAATAAAAACATGTATCGGAGAATGCTGTGGAAAAACAAACGGTGGTAAGTTGGTTCGGTGAACATTTTTTGACAAAGGACCAACGGTCACAAAGAATTAATGTTGCCGATTAAAGTTTGCAGAGTTATGATTGGGACTGCTTAAAAAAAACTTGAGGAGTGGTGAGACAAGCGGAAGCTGCATGAATGGCGCGAGACGAGTCATGAAATGTGTTGTTGTCGAACACTCGAGCATACTTGGAACTATTGCGTCTGGGCTGGCTGACCGGTTGGTGTAAACAATCTAGTCTATAGCAACTCTATATAGCTAGTGAATGCAGAGACGACACAAAATTGCCGTTGCGTATCGTCTTGTTGTTATACGTCCAACTAGGCTGACTCATGACAACTCGGTGACTATGCTTTTCACAATAGCATATTTTAATGCCAAATATAATATCGTTCTACGAACAGTCGCTATGAGAGAAAATAATACAAACAGTCACACAATACATAATAGATAGGTTTAGGAATTTGCGATTGAACCGACCATCGATAAAAAAAAATCTTCACGCAAAACATTCCTGAAAAAGTTGGTGAGTAACCACTTATTTAGTATTCACCTCGACTCGGCTAGCTTTTACGATACCTATTAGCGTAGCTTGTCTATGAGCTTGATTATAACGTCGGGATGACTTTTTGACAATAGTGAGATATCGAATAATCGACAGAGCAGCTGATGCACTGCGTGATTGATCGAGCGTTACTGTGCTGAAAAGTTGCGACAGGTGGCGTAACTATCCGAGCTGCGAACAGTTTCTACATTGTCGACCGCGTTAAACATTCGAATATTCGTGTAATTAATAATTGGGCGAAAGAAGTTACCGATGCAATCCGATAAAGCTATCAGTTGCGTTGATAAAATCCGATTCGTGAATAGCTTGTTACAATAATCGATTCAGCAGTGGTCGATAAAAAAGAAATGTTAGAAATCGAACGGTAACTTTTCTTTGTAAAGATTATCGATTGTGCACTGTAAAAATGAATCGGTAAGGTAACGTCCAAGAACTTTAGATTCGATACCATTAATTACATTAGTTTAATATTAATTTACTTTGCTTCGGAATGAAAACATCAGGCACTGAAATTGAAAATCTTTTGCTTTAAGAATACCCAAATTTTCATGTTCAATAAAAATTTTACGGCGAAATTGTCACACACATATGAAATTTCTGTTTTTATAATTCAACGCGGCATTTCACACGGTCTCAACTGATCGTCACCTCCCTGGCCAGATACCTACAGAGATCTTGAGTTGATAAAAAAAATATTCCACTTTTTTTTTCAGCATATAAATTTGTCGAGCGCTGGAGAATCTCTTGACACTATATATTGTGCAAACTAAATAAATAAATAAACTAGACTAAATGAATAAATTTAGACTAGAAAATAGACTATAAAATAAACCAGAAAATAAAACTAGACTAAATAAATAAACTATGTCGGATTAAATGAAGACGGTTTCACAGTGGTCAAGATTAACAACTTCCACGTTTGACTGCCCTGAACTGAACTGACCCAAAAGCCAAGTGAAAGCAGGTTTCCAGAACAGAAAAACTGGGTCCTCGCGGGTCAGCGGATCAGGCCAAGCAGTGAAAGTAAGATTCGACAAAGTCGAGGACCTCGTTATTCCATCTCGCGTGGAAAGTGAAGTCCAAGCGGCCTCAAGCTCTCAGACCTGACAACTCTCACTCTCGTTCGCGTTCAGAACTTGGCGGATTATTCATTCTCGCTGTCCGACCGCAGACAATCGGTAAACACGACGCCTTCCAAACTCTCGTCGCAATTTAAATTTATCGAATTAACGATCGTCCCGATAATATCACGATGCGGATACCGCGGACTGATTGCATTTTTTTAATTATATGGATTTTACTGTGTCTCATTCCTATCTGATGAGAAGAGTCTGAAGTTCGTGATTTTCTCTCTTTTTATGTTGTTTACACAAATTGTAAACAACCTGTTGCGCAGATACGTGCGATTCCTTTTCACCGATACTCTTCACTCCCCAAAAAAGCAACATGAGAGTTTGGCAAAAAGATTAAGATTTTTTTTTGGTTCCTGATCAGCCTCAAAAAATCTTTAAAAAATAGCCTTCAAAAGAAAAAAAAAACTTTGAAACAATTAAATAAATTTGACAAGGAGGAATCCTTGGAGAGCACATTCTGTGGTCAGAGAGCTCGAGGACTCTCTCTTTGGAGTCGCAGAGAACTCGGAAAGAAACCGAACGTGACCTTAGAGTGCAATTTCCCTCTCTTCGAGTGAACTCGCTCGAGGCCCAAAATTCTGAGCGAAAGTTGCTGGGAGTAACGTCCGATATAGTAAGCACTCTCACTCTCACCACGGATTCGTCCAGATACTTGTTACACAGCTAGATGTATAGATATGTATGTGAATTTGAAGAAAAAGAAAAAAAAAGGAAAAAACGTCTTGAGAAACTGATAGTTTCTCTAATTGCACTCAATGGTCCGACACGTGACCAACGGAATCGTCATTGAGTATTTTATGGAAAATGGTACACGTGGAACAACGGACGGAGCTCATACCAAGGAACACAATAAGAGTAACATAATCGATCGTGATACCTCGGTTTGAACTGTGTCCGATAAGATGCTATCAACAAAACAATTTTTTTTTTTTTCAGTGATACGATAGGCGAGAGGGGAGTATAAAAATTGGAGTAGCTGACGAGATTTGTGTCACATCGATTCGTCAATTCGTCGACCGAACACATTAATCAATGAACATTGCAGCGATGACTTTCTCGCACGGTATTTTGCTTTTTGCGGCATTCGCAACGATCGCACTCGGCCAGGATAACGAAGCTGTCTGGAATAATGATTATCGGTGAGGGGAATTATGATTAATATTGAGAAATTTGTTTCTTCAATGTTCGGGAGATTGACGCGTCGAATTTCGGTAATTTTAGGGTCGACAGTCCGGAAGCGAGGGTGGAAATTGAAGAAGTGAATCTGAATGCAGTTTTCGATGCTTCTTTGCCGCATATAAGGCGGTACATTTCTAAGAACGGATGGGATCCCATGGAAGCACCGGACATTGAAATCCCACTGTCACACATGGTAAGCTCCTCGATATTGAAATATTCTTTTGATTTTTTTTTTTCTATTTAAATGCATTTTTTGAATTTTTCTCTTGCAGCCCGGTTTGCTGAAGACAAAGATGCACCTTCATCACGGTTACATCCAACAGCTCTCCACGATTTTTCGAACCGGCGACGTTACGATACAATATTCCAAGGAGAAAATGTCTCTGTATATGAACATCGGTTGGGAGTCGTTGGATGTAAGTATAATTTTCAAAATTGTGAAAATTAACGAGATACAAAAACAACTGGCGAGAACCTTCGACGAAAAATGTTTCAACATTTTTTTTTGGACACCCTCACAATTGTGTGTTCGTTATTTCTGACTGTTCGCCGGTGAATCCAGGTGAGCCACCAGTACGTATTCAGATACATGCTCTACAACCGCAAGGGCGATTGCTACGCTCGTTTCCACGACGTTAAGGCAAGAATATTGATAGACTTCGACCCCAACACCAAGCAAATCGACCTGAGGTTCTTCAAGTTTGTCGACGTTGGGTGAGTGAAATGTTCAGATGACAAAACAATTGACTCGATTCGAAAACGAAAAAAATAAAAACAAAAAGGAATTGGTTGCAACAACAATCGGGAACCCAAGTGGATAAAATCGCTCGAAGATTAAGCGTGTTTACTCTTTCCCTATGTTACCGAACGTCTCGTGCCGAAATACAAACAATGATAAGAGCGACGAGAGAAGCTCTTGATAACGTAAGAATGAAACATATCGACTCCAAGTAGGCTCGGAGCTACAACGATATTTTTATTACTTCTGAATAATTGCGAGAACGCAACGTGATGCGACTGTTGGACGGATTTACGAAAAATTTTAGTTTTGTTATTTTGTATGAAATGATTTTTGTTTTTGTTTTTGTTTTTTTTTTTTTTTTTTTTTTTATAATTACAGAGATTTCAAGCTGAGACTCGAGGGCCACTGGACCGACAAATTGTTGAACCTGGTCAGTTCGGCCGTGACCAAAGTGTTCAGGACGCAAGTGTTACGAACGATCGAGGCTATAACGTACAAGGAGATTAGCAAGAAGATCCAGGAAATTAATGATTCTGTTAACAGTCCGGCGACCACCGAAGCCCCGACGACAGTACAGGCGATCGTTGAAGCTTGTCGATCGAACGAGCTTTATGCTGCCTAGTTGAATTTTACCTTCCACCATCACACTTGGCTCCAAAAATAAAATACAAAAATTTCGAAAAATTCATGAAAAATTGGAATAAAAAAAAAAGCAAAGAATCCAGGACCGAATAACAATTATTACCGAATTGTCCTCAGGAGGAGAAGCTGGAAATCTTCTCGGCAAACAAATTACGCGAATTAGTCCCAAAAAAAAAAAAAAAAAAAAAAAAAATCACCTTGTTAGCTCGTGAATGTTCGCGGACCGGAAAAGCCTGCTGCGGCGTACAAACTCTCGGGGAAACGAGCCGCATTGTAACGTGCCGTACGTGGCTGCGGTCGAGAATCCGTTTCGTTCATCCAATCTGCATAAAGACAGAGAATGAGCGAGAGGTGTGCGAGGAAGTAAAAATCCAAGCTACGTTATTCGGCATCTTGGGTACAACGAGTGGCCGAGCAGTAACAACGCTTTGCGAAACGGTCCTAATAGCGAATGGGGAAAAGCCCTGAAAAATTCGTCCTTTAGTTCTCTCGTCGCGAATGCGTTTGTTCCGACAAAGGAATGGGAAACGTGCCCTTGAATCGACGACTCTTCAAACTACTACGCCGGCTGATTGTTCGGTCGACCGTCGCGTCTGTCTCTGGACTCAACGAGCAGCGAGCGAATTGAATTCGTCGATGATGAAGAGGCGGCAGGGGAAGATGAATTTATTTGTTTAACGGAACCCTTTCCATAATAAAACGGTAGGCGAAATGGGATTCGGCGAATCAATTCGTCGACGTGTTTGGGCTGCAAGCAAATATTTATCGCTCGTTCTCATCGAGCTGACAAATTAAATTCTAATTAAACGATCGAGCCTTGGAGATTATTCTTGTAGTCTGGACACTTTGGTATCGAAAATGTATGTGGGTAAATTAACGAGGTGGAAAATTCTGCATTGATTTTGAAATGAAAATTAAAGAAATTGAAATAATACCGAAAGCTGCATTCGTTTCGAAATAAAAAATTGAAGAAATTGAACTATCGCGAAGCAGACGTATTTGTGTGGATTTCTACGATTAGTTTCGAAAACTCTCGTCGTATGTTTGTCGGAGCCGCGAGTGAGAATTTCTCTCTCGACTCCGGAGCAAATTGGACTGCGGTGCCGCAGGCGCAAATTCACAATCTCTCAGCGGAGGAGACCGGAGGAAATTTGATAGTTTTGTTTTTAACTCCGGTTCGCGGTTTCATGGCTTCCCGCGCAAACTCACGCTCGAGAATCTCGGCATGTTTTCCATAGAAGTTACTTCGATCAATAATAAATGTACTTTGAAATCGTTAAGAACGATATTTTTTTTTCACACCAGAATTTTATTGGGATGATAACAACTTGGGATGATGTTTCACTTCGGTTCAAGCGGTCTGACGAACTTCCCAGTTTGTTGAGATTTCGTTACTCGGGAGTTCATCATTAGGGGACGAAAGCGTGTTTATGTTTGAAATATTCCATCGTTCTCCGGATGTCGGAGGATTGGAGTATGGTCGAGGGTGAATCGCTTTTGCGGTCGCTACAATCAATGCACTCTCTCGCATTCCGGTGCAGCCGCACGAGTCCGATTATTGGATAGTGCGGCGGCTTCAAGTGCACCTCGAACGCCGAGCGGCTCCTCCGAAACATAATTCAATTTGTATACGGACCGACTGACCGAATCCCTTGAATTCCTCTATTAGTCGACGTCGCGATATAACGGACGATCATTTCTGCTCGTCGTACCCGGATGGAAATGCGAGGGCGACTGGCGTCGATGGCATTTAGCGTTTTAATCGATTAAGATAAGCTCCGACCGATGGAAGATTAAAATCGGTCGGCCAAACCTCGTCATATTCCAACTTCTGTACATCCAACGTTACACATCAATGTCTAGCTCGAGAGGAAGTTTGAAAAAATCGTCGTTCTCCTATTTCTTCCGTTCCCCGTTCCAATTTCCCTTCGTCTTCCACTTCGTGTCAGCGAAATTTTGCTTTATTTATCTCCACGCGAGTGATCCACGCTGCCCTCGCTCGTCGGTCATGTCCCAAGGGCGAATTCTAGCCACGCAGCGTTATTAACTGCTATTCAGCAACTACCGGTGTAACGGCGCCGGGTATGCGCAGTTCGCTGGTGCAGCCAACCCAACATACACCACTCTATTCACCGAGGGGCGGATCGCATACGCGAACGGAACGACATATACGAGTAGGAAAAAGAAAAAAGTTTTACAACCCTTCAGTAGTCGGATGCGCAGCTGGCTTTACACATAATTGAAGTATCTCGATATAAAAAAAACAAAAAAAGATCTTATGAAACCCATATTACTTCTGTTTCTGCGAAATGGAAATTCGGATTGACTAACGAAACAATTATTCTCCGGAAGAGCCTCGATAATTGGTAGCGAAGAAATTATCACTCATCGACTGATATTTGAAGCTTGGACGCTTAACGTCAAAATAAAAATCGACGACTCATCAACGACTCGATGAAAAAGTGTTGGGACAAAAGATCTGCGAAACGTTGGAGGGCGTTTGTAGGATTTTCGAAGATGAAGCTGATCTTCCTATCAAGCTCTCCTGTCGAAAGGCGAAATCGGAATGTGAATCAAGGTCTATTTTTCCTCTGTCAACGACCACGTTGAAAAGAGTCCTCGGTGCCTCGACTAGCTCAACATCGACGATGTTACAAAGTCTCTCCGCGTCGGAGCGGCGACTCGGTGACAAATAATTTCCGTTGGGATCGTCGAAGATTGCTTCGGCAAGTTAGGCGCTAACGTCGTCCCTGCGGACGAAGCCGGGAAGCAGCGAGTGGTGTGCGAGTCGTTGTTCGCTCGGCCCGATTCTAACACAGACGTCTTGCGGCACGAGCACGTAGCGTATCTCGTTCGCGAGTTCGGACTCTCCGTGCCGGGTCGAGCCGAGCCGTATCGAGCGAAGAGCTGCGAATACGTGTGTGGGGCGTCGGTGAGGAACGGAGAGACACGTTGCCAAGGCAGGTGTCTCAGTGTTCAAGGGCACGTGTGTGCGTCGGGTCAGAGCGTCGTCGTCGAAGCGTCCGCGCGCGTCGACCGTTACGTCTGAGCGCACACAACGAAAACACCAAACGGTTCGATCCTTGAATTTCCAAAGCCTCTGGAGAGCGGTCAAATAATTCCTAAAAAAAAAAAAAAAACAATACACAACATTGTATCATTCTTTTCCACGTCAAATCCTTCTAAAAAAAAAAAAAAAAAAAAAAAAAGAAACCTACCCGCGGCAGTGAACGTGAATATCGGACGATTTTACCGGTATCGAGTCGCGAGCGACGCGAGCGCCGCGCTGCGGCTCGTTCACGGACGCGGGCAGCGCCGCATCCGCTCGGCGGCCGTTGGCGACCCAGCGAGAGTCTCGAGCGGCCGTTACACACCGAGAGAGCGCTCGGTTCGCTCGGGTGTGTGTTGGGGTCTCGTGTAAGCGATTGGTCGTGGAGAGGATGGCGGTTAGAAACGTTCGAGGCCGCGCGCAGCGCACGACGCCGTCGTTGAGGAGCGGCGACGTCCGAGTCCATCCGAGCGGCGCCGAGCCGGGCCGGGCCGAGCCGAGCCGAGCGTAATAACGCACCCAACGCCTTAGCCGGTGAGTCAGTGTGAGTGGCGGCGTTCGGTCGCACACGAGGTAGCCGGGGCCGAAATGGATCCGACGACGACGACAACGATGGACACACAAGGAGGCGAACACGAACGGCGCCGAGCGTAAAACACACAAGACACGGACACACCGACGCCGTTCGGTGTGGACTCACGAGGTTGGAATGCACCGACACGGACTCACGGCGGCGAACACCAACATCGACAACGGCCGCACGCACGGGGATGGAATTCACGTACACGGAGATACGAGGCGAACCGTAGAGACGGAGAAACCGAGGGATACAGATGGAGGAAGGGAAGCCAAGCTCGTAGCCAAGTAGCGCGGGAATGCTCATCGGCACCCACACAGCTGTACGGGGATGGAAGGCGCACGGGGACTACGCTCGGCTCGGCTCGGCGTCGGTACGCCTCCTCCGTGCACGCAACGCAGAGCCGAGGACAGTACAAAATCTGGACTCGGAACAGCCGAGCGTCGAGGGGCACCGGCGTCGTTTCGACCGGCGTCCTTTTCTTCTTTTTTTGTTTATTCCTCGAAGAGACCGTCGTCGCGCGTCGTACTAAATTCGTTCTGCAACAACAACAAAAAAAGAAATTAAAGATACTGAGCTATCGAGACGGTAAGGCGGTGGAAAGAGAAGAAGAAGAAGAAAAAAAAAAAAAAAAAAAAGTATCGCGACTGAGACTCGATCTCGGTCGCGCGGTTCATCGACGATATTGAAATAATTTCGGGAATACCGCGCGTGAGACGAGGAGACAGTGAGAGGCGTGGAGGAAGCGACGGTGGTCGGAGAGGGAGGAAGAACACTCGTAATCTCACCCGGCCACGCCGTCGAGCCACGAGGATGGACCTGCAGAGATTGATCAGCGAGGTACAGGCGAGACCGGCCATCTGGGATCAAAAGAACACGCACTATCACAACAGGGACATAATACTGAGACTGTGGGGCGAAATTGCCAAGGCCTGCGATGTGTCGAGTGAGTATGAAAACGAATCAACGGAAAATACAAAGGTTGCGTGGAGTTTTTTTTTTTTTTTTTTTTTCCCCCCTGTGGCTCACGATTTATTTATTTAAACGATATTCGCGGGACTTTGCGGTATTGTTGCAGCGACCACCACGTGCTCCCGACGGAAGAGAAGGGGACGAATAAAACTTACACTCGAGCCTGTTATGCTTCTAGGTCTACCTTCCATCCTCTTCTCTCCTCTCCTCCCCCCCTACACTCCCCTCGCACCGCTCTCCGCTTAGGAACTTTCAGCGCCCATTGTTGTTGTGTAACGGTAAATCCTTCCGACCTCGATAACTCGTGTTCCAAGGGTTGTTATCCCACGGCGCTCTCGACTTTGTTTCATTCATATTGTTGTAGCCGACTCACTTCAATTTGCGATTGTCGACTGGCCGGAGAGTCAACGACGACGATGTGGCACGTCGATTTATCGCTCGCGTTCGATTGTTTCATTGCGGATTTTCTTGGATACATCTCGGATTTGCAAACGAGATCGATTTATAGTTTTTTTTTTGTTTTTGGGATTGCCCAGTGAATGTGAGAAATTAGGAATTGAAAATCTTTGGATAGATATGAAATATTAACGAGGGAACTTGTTCGACCAATTAATCGTTCATTGAGAAGGATCTTTGTTATTGGTTGATCCAATCGTATTTTGAAGTTTAGGGGAACGTTTCGTTCCGATGGATGAGATATCGCATGATTGTCATGTTCAGCGGCGATTCATGATCGACGTGGATTGTAACGGCACGTTATATTTTTTAATTCGCAGGCGACGTGGCCAAATCCAAGTGGAAACATCTCCGGGACAACTTTCGCAACGAGCTGAAGAAAACTTACAGGGGAAAACCGCCGTGCGACGGCGGTTCGCCACCCAACGTTCCCGATCACGAGTCCAAATGGGTATGGTTCAAGAGTCTCCAGTTTCTTCGGGACCAGATGAACTCGCGTGTCATCGGTGGCTGCGGTCATTCGCAGAACGGCGCAGGGGCGTTTCAGACGTCGCTGGACGAGACGCAAATCGAGCCACAGATCGACATAGTTGAGGGCGACGAGGAGGCTCACTTCGACGATCTCGACGGCGGTGACTCGTGTCAGTCGCTCATGACCAGCGAAGAGGTCCTTCAGCAGGTCGGTTTGCCACTGCGGAAGAGAGGAAAGATCGGCAGAAAGAGAATTCTCGTCGATTCCATGGAGGCGATGGAGTACCAGCAAGGAGTCGAGAGAAAACGGTACGAGAGCATTCAACGAAGGCTGAGCGCCTGCCAGGACGAGGAGGACGACACTTATCATTTCCTTATGAGCGTCAGAAGTCCCCTGAGGAGTTTGCCGCTAGATCGGCAGATGTACGTCAGACTCAAGATCCAGGAGATCATACTGAACGAACTCACAGCCCTCAGTCAGCACTCGGCTAGGTGTCACGATACTGGAATTGTCCAGGACACGAAGCCTCATCGCGGAGCCGTACCCGGAAACTCCATGCTGCAGAACTCCTCGCCCGAACGGGAGACCGACGATAATTACTTTAGTTAGAACAACGATCGTCGTAACGACAATTCGGCGAACAGGCCTGTGGCTTACCCACGAATTACCATAACTATTATACCACTATTGCTACTCTGATCGTGTGTACGATTTCATTTGAATGTGTCTTACGGTATGATGTCGCGAGACTGCTCGGTTTCTAAAATTCCACAATTCATCCGACGACACCGAGTCGTCGCGAAAAAATCTGCTGAGGAAAACTCGGAGATTACGAATTAAAAAAAAAAAAAAAAACTTTCGACACTCGAAAGATACACGACTGACGACAACTTGTATTACACATAGGGTGAAGTATGGTTAATATGGACCATCGATCCATGTATGGACCACATCAACCACTCTTACCTTATGGTAAAAAAATCATACGTTCATTGGGAACGCTATCGCATCCCCAAAGCATTGAAACTCGTAAGGACCATCGAAATTTTATTTGAATGAGTTGATCGCCATTGATTCTGTAATGTGAGCCATTAACCGCGCGATAAAAATGGAACGTGAGTGTGTCAACAGAATGATAGAGAGAGAGAGAAAGAGAAACGGACGGAGGATTGTAGAATACGAGGGAATAATATATATATTTTTTCCAGTACGCCAAAAATGTGTCTGCGTGTTACTGGATCGGAAAAAATGCATCATACCTTCCCCTTCGTATCGAACGTGTCCGTAGTTGAGCCGAAAAAAAAATGTTTGCAATACGCGTACGGACAGCCGCGAGTTCCGTATCTATCGATATTGCATTCGACGAGAATAATGCAGTATTAATATCTCACCCACGCGATGAGCTCACTGCCTCTCGTAGTATCGATATCGGTGTATTGTTGCACGCCGCTACACCGTAAAGTTTTGCGTACAAACTCTCTACTCAATACCGCTAGAAAAAAAAAAAAAAATCTGCTGTACGCACCTAGCGACGTTTAAAATTCTCGAGCATGCGTGTCAATTACACTGGAATAGAGTTCCCTTTGACCCGATGCTCTGTGACCAGATGCATCATTCTTCATGTCGTCTCACTCACCCTTGCTGTGCCGGCTTCGCCAAAGTCGCTGCCGGTTCATCCACTCGACATTGCTCTCGCAAAATACGCGTGTACCACGCGATAGTGCAATTCTGCGGTATCCGCTTTCTCTCTGACATTGTGGTCGCCGCCAGCATCCGTCCATTGTTCCAGGGATTTGCCCAGCCATCCCTGTCCGCTCAACTGCAGCCCTGCAATACATCGCAAAAATGTTACCACCGAATCGCTCCTTATCAACCTGCATTACATTCTATGTAACAATGTAAAGTTATGGACGTTGACTACACACAATGTATTATATTCCGAATGAGGGAAATAATTTTTTTAACGAACAGAATGTGATCGATGGCCCAGTAAAGTCGCGTCCACCCATTCCATCCGCAGTCGATAACGAATCCTGTAATGCTACATCCTCCAGGCTACCAAATCTTTGTCGTCCAAATTAAACAGAATGGCCCACTGCCTATTCGTCCATCGATTGCACAGCGAACTCCTATTTTCTTTGGACGCCGAATCCATAGCAGCCTTGAAAAAAATTGCATCACAGTTTATATACAAGTTTGTACAGTTTGTAGACAACAAAAAAATTATAAATATTCGCTTCGTATCCTCTTAACATATATTTGTCTTTGAAAGCCGGAGTTGCTATTTTTAATTTGACTCTCGGTTCGGAAGCGAGGCGATGAATACGTTGCATCGTTGAAGGACTAACTAGGATGTTTTAATCGAATGAGGCAAGTTAACATCGTCGATGTTCCAGTTTTATTACAAACGTGCGATGCCTGTCAGCGACTGCCTGGTTCTCCATAAACCTCGGTCTGGTATCGCAGATACTCGTCTGCCGAGCGCTATTACTGACAGGGTGGATAGCAGCCGTAGTATAACTAAAACGTATTGTCTCTCGGTCTCGGCGAGCCGAACGAGCCAGAAAGAGACGATGAGAAAAGCGAGCGGGACCGAAAGACTGATAACGTTGTTCTCCTGCGCACTGAGTTTGCACCAGTTTCGCGAGTTCGCCGACCGCGCGGTTATTGGACATCGAATATACCAGAGCGGAGCATCAGGCTGTTATATTTGTATATATGTGTATATGTCTTCCAGCATAACGCGGTGTATATATATATAGTTTATCTTTCGAGAGACACGACGTTTTGAATTTAATTATAGAGGAATAATTAAGGCTCTATAATCGTTTGCACTCGAGTCATACGAAGAAAAGTTTTATCCATCAGTTATTAGGATTATAAACTTTGGAAATTTTCAATCGACTTCCAATTTAGCGTCGCTCCAGCCTCGTTTATCTCTGTCGATCGGTGATGAAAACAATTATTCCGCAGCCAACGACGGAGCAACATAATTATTTTTTATATTACTTTTTCACCAACGTGAAAAATATGATGTACAAAGTGTGAAACGCTCAATATCCACCTCTATGAAAATTATTGTTGCGCAAATTAAGTGGGCAGAAGAAAAAATACCGGGTCGACCGAGGAGCGGAAATGAAACAATTTTTCCCTCTTCATCCGTTGTCAATTTCCCGTCTGCCTTCTGACTCTGACAATAATTAGAGGGCTGATAACGAAAGCTATCTGACACTGACAACGAATAATAATCGTTCTCCGAATGTCACAAAAGTTATAACTAAAGCGGGTCCCCGAGCCACATCGCAGCATTTCCAACAAACGAACGAACGAATCGGCAAGCTGTTGGCAAAAAACAGAACCGATATGACAATAAAAAAAAGGAAACTGGCGAGGCAATCCGCAACAATGCAAACAAACGGTATAGGCACGCGAGATTTGCCTCAATTGTCCCGGATGCTAATCCTCGCTTTGTGTACGAAAAAAAAAAAACAAAAAAAAGAAGAAACGTAAAAAACCGACCACAGTATGGATGGTAAAACCGGTACATCCAGAACCGATCGTTCATTTCTTCATAGTTCGTTTTACCCGTTTTCTACTACTTTCTTTTTGTGGTTTTTTTTGTTTTTTTTTTTTTTTGCGTTACGTAGTTTCGCGAAGCCCGCATAAATCTATTCACATCGGGCTCGCGGCCGCGCGCGCATCCCGTCTAGACGACGAGAGGTGGACGAAGAGAAGAAAGGTATACGCGTGCACAGAGAACGAGTAGGAAGGAAATGGTCGGAGGCCGAGAACGCCGAGACTCCGGCTCTTCGAAGAGTTTTTTTCCCTCGTTATTTCGTGGATTTCCTGAAGCGGCGAGAGTAGCAAACTGGAGGTGGAGGGAACGGATGAAGAGGGTGAGATGGATGATGGAGATGAAGGACAAACGGTTCAGTGATTGGCTCCTCAGGTCGCCTGAGTTAGACGGGTCATTGGCATGCTTCCGTCTTTTCTCGTTCGATGCATTTCGTAGGGAGTTTAAAGGGCGGATTACCGATCACTGGTCCATGGCCGATCGCAGCAGCTTGGACGAAGCCGCCGTCTACTCGAGAGTTTCACGACTCGGTTATTCGTCTTGAACGTACCATAACGATCCACCGAATCCAAGAACTCTCGCGTAACGATCATACAATAATACCGTGAAGGCTTTTCTCTCCGGGTCGATCAAGAAGAGATGGCCGGGACGGTGAAGTGAATTACGAGATGGCTGGATACAGAAATTAAATTGAAGAAATATAGATAAATAATATTTGAAGAAAGTAACTGAGATTTATTCGCGCCAGACGCTCGCCTCGTTCCTCAACATCCGGTAGGTATTTCCATACCAGGAAAACTTTACTATCCGAAGTCCCAGCGAACGAGCTTCGCGAAAAGGCTGTTCCCTTATTTTTTTTTTTTTTTTTTTTTTTTTT
Source organism: Listrodromus nycthemerus (assembly GCA_963978505.1). Taxonomy (NCBI): domain Eukaryota; kingdom Metazoa; phylum Arthropoda; class Insecta; order Hymenoptera; family Ichneumonidae; genus Listrodromus; species Listrodromus nycthemerus. The sequence continues at coordinate 1,873,815 of OZ021682.1, read as the reverse complement.
TTAATTCCTCCACCATTCAGTGATCCGAAAACTTAGGTCCAGGCAAGGTTCCAACATGGGCGACGCTTAGCTCGCCATGTGAACCTTTGCCAAGCCCGTTTTAAACTATTCGATTGGACGGAAGCTCACGAGCGTATCTCCGTTACTTCCGGTCTGTCCTCGACGCCGAAGAACTGGCGATGCGCGAGGAGAAGAGCGAAAGAAAGGAACTCGGATAGTCGCCGCTCCGGAGGAAGCGAACGAATTCGGTTTGTTTGCCGATCGTCTGCGAGAACGATTCGGCGTCCCAGCGTGGGAGGAGAAGCGCGTAACGGATAGGAGAAGCCGACGTGGTGGATGGAGCGAAAGAAAAGCTTTTTTTCCTCCTTTGATCACAAAGTAAAATGCAATCACTTCGTCCTGTGCTTTTTCAGAAAAATAAAAAACAAAATCTAGCATGGCGTATGTTAAAAGTACTACCGAACGCAGCGCCTCTCTCAACCCTTCCCTCGCTCCGGTACATAAAGAGTTCATCCCCAATGACCTGCGGGCTCTTCCGCTGGTAACGACTACCCGTTTTTATGTGTGGGTATGTGTGTGTGTTTGCGTGTATGTTTTACCGTGGCTGTGCGATGATGCAGCGCAGCATCCCCGCGGTACTTTCTATCGAGAAGCATTTCGTGTCTCTCACCGCCCAGTTCTGTTTTCCCGCTCGTGGCGAGCCGGCAAAGAGAACGATGGGCACGAGTGATCCAGCCAGACAATAAATCACGAGGAGATACGAAAATGCACTTCGCGAGCAGCGAACTGTACAATATTGCTGTACAGCGTCCTTCAGAGGGATGGGACGTTTTATGGATTGAAGAGGAAAAAAAAAAAAAACAAAAAAAAAAACAAAAAGAAAAACTACCAACCGCAGCAATGAAAAATTTTCAGCTAAATGAGAAAACGACCGAGACGAAATAGAAATTAGCCCGTTGTCAAATAATTTCGGATGAAAAATCGTGCGACAATAATTAATTATTTATGTTTATCGTTACTATTATTGTTGGTTGAGTCGACTGAATTTCTTTTTTATCTCGTATTTACTCCCACGTTACGTTTTTTTGTTTGTTTCCTACCGGGATTCGTTGCCGTTGCTACTGTTTGTAAAACGAAGGAATAATGGCTCTCCCGCTCGCGTTCCCGGCGACGTTGAGGACCGGTATGTTCTTTTTTTTTTTTTTACAATAAAAATAAAATGTAGAATTACTCCTACTGTTCCTGTTGACGCTGTCTGGGTTTCACTCTCGCGTACATCCCGGCGAGCCGGAGCCTGAGGAGAAGTCGTCACGACTACGCGAGAGAGGCGCCCGTGACAAAAACTCGTTTTCCACTCGCCGTCGTGCATTCAGGTGGGACTCTACCTAGATCGTCTCGGTCTCTCGGAATCGACGAAGCTGGGTGGAACAGTTGCCGATTCGCGATACATTCCTCCTCCTCCGAGGACACTCGTCGAGCGAGTTTTCATTCGCGTTCGGACGCTTTCGGAGAAGAATTCGAATCACTTTGTGAAATCGTTCCTCAAACTAGCTGACCATCCGAGAAAAAAAAATTAATTTTTTCAATGTCCTCTTCGACCCGGTTTTCCGTACACAATTTTATTCTTGAGCGAAGAGTGAAGAGAGAGAGTTGGACGAGCGAGAATAATAGACTTGGAGTCTTGAACGGATTTGGATCCAGAAAACCGAGAGGAGCGGCAACCATCCGACCAAGGGGACCTAGGGTCATCAGAGGTTAATGTGCATCGATATATATATATATATATATATATATATGACTTGTACTTCTCTCTAATTGCAACGATTATTCACGCTACTCCAAATATTGCGGGGTTTACGACAGTTGCCGCGACGACAGCGCCGCACCAACTGGATACTCCAGGAGTCGGAACATTCGTTACTCGTTCTCGTTAATGCTGCACTTATCGTGCCTACCTTTTTTTTTTCCAGTCCGTGCAGTTGCAACGAGCACGGCGGTCCAGAGAAATCCTTGGACCAACCACGAAAGGCGGTGCGATCGAGAAACGAGAGGTCAGAATTCGATCCTCTGCACTGACCCGACCCGACAAATCTGAAATTTAATTCGCGCTCTTGTTTATGCCCTCAATTATCGGTCGAGAAAAAAAAAAAAAAAAAAAAAAAAACTACAGCTCTTCGACTAATTGTGCAATCGATCTTTCGACCGGTTTTCTTTTTCTTTGAAATTATTTATCGTTTGACTTTGAAGTGCATTTAATCGATACTTTTCGGTGCAGATTCTTACTCATTGTACGGCTCTCCTTACGTTGAACGAACTCGCTCGTCGATGGAGGACGGACCTCAAAACTTCTGGTTTTAATGTAAAACTCCTTTTTCCTCGAGACGTCCACCTGTAACAATTCATAGTAGATTATTATTATTATTATTATTATTATTATTATATATAGACTACTGTCTAGACATTAACTTGTTTATCGACGGTAACAGCTTCCCGTGAGTTGACTTATTCGAGAGTCTGTTGCCGTGCGAGAGAAGCTATACGCCTGTCCTCTGCTTCTTGTAACTTGCAACAAATAAATGGAATACGATCTGTACAAGGTGCCAGAGTACGTCGCCGGTCGCAGGAAACTAATACGGACTCGTACCGGTTCGCCAACGCCAATCTTACCCCCTGTGGCTCGCCACTCTAATTACCCTAATTAACCAGGCTTCGAGACTCTCTCGGCTCCTATACAAGTCGCGCGAAACGATCAAGGGAAAGTGATGCTAAAATCGTATTCACGAATCGTCCGAGAGTCCCGTGTGCCGAGACCTTTCCCGCACAGAGCTCTCTTCGTCTTCAACTTTTTTCTATCTATTTTTTATTCTCACTGCAAACTCGGCAATTAAAAAAAAAAAATTCGAAAATCCCCCGAGTGGACTCAATATGTCGAGAAAAATTTTCCGCACAGATTCTTCAGTGGCCGATGCTCTGTCGATCACAATTTTTTACTTTTCATTTTTATTAACGTACTACGTTATTAACGTACTAGTTATTAACGTACTAGTTTTATTAACGTACTACTTCAAAATTTCCAGCGACATTTTCCGCCCAAATTCGAGACTCGATTTCCTCCAATTTTTGTCCCAAGCGCATTGAGTAAATTCGCGAAGGGCAAAAAAAACATGGAAATCGAAGTGACGTAAACTCCGTTTATGGTAGCTGTGTGTCGTGGTGTCTCGATTGAAAGGTCGATCGATCGGGGACGGATAGTTATAGTACAACCATCGCATACACGAAGGGGAAGTTTCGAAAGAGTTTGCAGTGTACGACTTGCAGTCTAATACGAGTCGCAACTGACGAGGTACCGGGTTGGAAAAATTTTCCAACTGAATGCATTTTCTTGGAGACTTCGTCAAAATACCAAATGTTCTTTTTAACCAACCGATTTTTTTTTTTTCAGTCAAATTGTCGCGGAGTCCGAGCGGGGCAATAGTATCGAATGAACCGCATGTTCCCGTGCACGTTTCGCGGTGCAATCTGCTCACCGTGGTGCAGTGTCTGCAAGCGAGTATCCACGAAGGCTTGCGAGCTCGTGGAACTCGACTCGGTCCGCGAGTGCGACTCGACTCGCAGTAAGAATCGCGCGAGTGCTGGAAACGGTGCAGTTCGGGACCATCACCGAATCGACGATTTCCCAATGAATTAAGAGCGTGACGCGACGATCTGCTCCGTTCGATAACGCGGTAACGAGGGTTGTGAGAGAAATCGTTTGATCCATCGGACTCGTTAAAAATTATGGTGACTCGTAATCGTGCAGTCTCTCGATCACCTGGATAAAAAAAAATCGACTGGTGAGTAATTATTACTATCGCCTAAACGAACATCTAAATAAGTAAATAATTAATACGGATTATCTGTCTGAGTATAAAATTAAAAAAAAAAAAGGTTCGTTTCATAACTATTATTTTTTGAATTTTTTTTCATCGAAATTTTATGATTTTATTTTATTAAATCTTTCGCATCAACATTTTTTTGACGGTCACGGATAAAGTTAGTTGAATTTAAAAAAAATAGTGATAGTTTTTTTATACGTGGATGAAAAAGTCGTGTGGACAAAATGTTAGAGAGGTAAACGCGATGCAGGGTGCGATTGAATAGTCCCGATGACGAGGACTATTCGTCAGTGTTAATTATCGGTGTAACGACCTGCGAGCCCGTCCAGTGACGATAATCGAAGGATATCGAGAGGCTGTCTTGTGAGCCCTTGATTATTACACCGGACCGAGTCGGATCGGCCGTGCCCGTTCGTTCGCTCCTCTCTCACGTATTAATATCAACGTCATATCGCAATTAACGGCGCTCCCGGCCCGTTCGAGGATTCTCGTCAGCGATCCGACCATCTCCTCTCGATTTAATATTATTATTATTTTTTCTTCTCTTATCCCGTCTCGCGCTTATGCTTATCTTTTACATATCGAATTATATACAGCTCGGTGGGTCCTCGCGTGGCTCTCGCCTCGCTTCTTGTTATTCATTCCCTTATGCAAATAATGTCATCAGCGCGGTTCTTGTTTCGCTTCTGCTTCTCCTCTCTCGTTCTTGAGTCTCTCGCTCTTATCGTGGCCACCTCGCTTTGTCCGCAACGCGTATATTATTCGTGCTGCGAGAGCAGTTGTCGTGGAAGACCCCGATAGCGGAACGCGATTCGATCGTCCTCGCGATAACTGGACTATCCCGCGGAGAGACGAAAGGACGAGAGCGAGACACCAAAATTAGATCCTTTTGCGGGCAAAAAGCCGATCGCTTTCACGAACGATCTCGCTCAATATCGAAGCACAATCCGTTAAATGAATTATAATTCTCGGCTCTCGGGATAAATGAAAATTCCTTTATATTTATGATAATCGATAATGCACAGCATAAAAAAAAAATACTCGCAAGCCGGCCACGTCGCAGCGCGCTATAACTTTGATATTGAAAACAGGACCGAAACGCAAAGCACGACGGATCGTTAATCTTGTTTCGCGGGTGCGCGAAATCGCGAGACGCGGACGGGTTGACAAGGCGGCGAATAAAAAAAAAAATTCTTTCGCGATCTCAGCGCGTACGGAATTCGTGATATTTACGACTATTCGCGTGCAGGACCTCGTTCGAGTGCATGCGAGCATTTCGAGCGTGACTGTCTCGACATCGTTGGCAAAAATTTGCCTCACGCGTATGCGATGCTATGCTTCTTGCGTCTCGATGATCATCGCCAAAAAAAAACCGGTAAAATAACACGAACAAGTACCATTTTTCGACCTCTTCGAAGATAACCCGTTAAGGAGATCGAAGCGCTCCGGAATAGTCGAAAGAAGTCCTCAATCATTAATACGGTTGCGCAAGTCTCTCCGACCCACGAATTTCCTTTCTTCTTTATCTTCATTTTCTTGAATTGTCATTCGTCTGTCGTCGGTTATTGAATTGTTTTCCAGCCTGCGTCTCCGACCTAGAAAAATATTAATACAGTAAGTGAGAATATTCAAATTGGTACGACATGATTTGTTTTTTGAGAAATATACTGCGATCTCCTTGAGGATTTCGTTATATTCTCGTGTGGTAGCATGAATTATATAAAAATAATTGGTAAGAGATATCTATGGTAAAAATTAATCGTGAGGTCGACGAGATACAAGCAATGAAGGTGGCGCTAAGTATATTACTGAAACTCGGAGTCAACGCCACAGGAATTTCATATCGCATCCTCCGCAATCGCGCGTACAGCTTCCGGCCACGTAATTTCTCGTCTCATTACCATCGGCGCAGTTCGACGTAGGCAGAGGTGGGAGATTGCCGGAGTAGCGGATTCGCGTGGGATTTTTTTTATTTAGATTTTTTTACTGAAACTCGACACCATTGATACTTTCCAATTCATCGATCGGTAGCCAAGCCGACGACGAAGGTTCAACAAAAAAAGTTTAAGGGTATTTTGCGGATGGCTTCCTCATTTTTTTCCCGTTTTGCGTAGGTTTCTCTCGTGCGAACCGATAAAGCCTTTATCATAAAGAAAGATACGCTTCTAATGTACCACTCGAATGGTTGAAATTTATCGTAAAATGTACTGCCAAAAAATTAATTTTTTGGCAGTACAATAAAATAAATTTTTCGTTAGCCCGTTGTTTCGAAAACATTTTTAATGCCATTTTCTCTACTGACAATAAATCTCGAACTCGCTCGTACGGCAATATTTTACGCAGAAATTCGTTTCCGACGAAAGACAATTTTACTTTTATCAAACAATTCAAAAAATCTTATTTAAATCAAATAATGGAAATCAATATTGGTGAGCCCTTTTGAAATTATAAGCTGAGTCACATTTCTCGACTTTTGACACTGTTTAAAAAATATTCTTTAAAATGTTGAATTTTTTTTTACAAAAAAAAAAAAAAAGGTTGCTCTACGAGGAAACAGAATGTGAAAACCCGCGTCGATAGGTCTCTCGACGGAGACCAAAGGCAGACAGTCGGTGACCTCGTTTGCATTGGCTTGAAAATTCAAGCGATCGCAATCGCTGGCAAAATTGACCGGCGTTTTAGCGGCACCAAGGGAGAAACTCTCGTGACTCGGAAAGCCGCGCATCGCGAACAACCCGCGGACAATCCGAAGCGAGTAGATGGCGCGCACTCCGGACAGTAAACACGTACGAGGACGGTGAAATTGCATCAGAGATGCAACGCGGTTTGCTCGTCGCCGGACCGCATCAGTAATCGCCCGAGAGTAGAGTGCAAATTAGCTACCACTGTGCCGCATTACATGCGCGCAAGCCACGGTTTAATTTAATTTTTCGTCAAGCCCTTCCGACAGATATACGTGCGTAGTCGGCCCGTCCATAAACCAGCCGCGACGCTGTGTCCAATCAAGCGCTGGGTGTGGTAGCCATTTGTTTCAACTACCTTGACACGTCTCACGACAGATAAAAAATAAATTAAAAAAAAAAACCAAAGCAAGGAATAAAAAATTGCGACTCCGATCCTGACTCTCGGAAATTCGAGAGGGACATTCGGGTTTCTATTTTTGGAGGAGAAAAATCCGAGCGGAGTCCTCGGAATTATAATCCAAAAGTTAGTTTACTCCACTTTGTGTCCTCAGCCTATTTCTTACTCTCGAAGCGTCCAACACCTCGACTATCGCGTCCTGGGAGACTCGCCTCGGCGATTCTTATTTATGCAGCCTGGATATTTCATATTTAACCCTTTAGCCCCGGTCTCGTGTAGAGCTCGTGCCATTGGCCCGCTGGCTGGCCTCAGTTGGCCCGGCGACTGAGTCACGATCGATCAAGATTAAAGTTGGCGAGAAGCCTCGCTCGCTTGTTCCCGCATATCCACACATCGTCCAACTTGGACCGTGTTATACATTCGTTCTCCGTGTGTATCTTGCTGGAGGCGTGCGAAACGCGATAGTTCTGTCGGTAATATCGACAGGCGTGCATCGGACGGTGAAACACACAGAGGGTCGTTGTGGTCAGTCGAATGTGGAATGGTCCGCGACGGAGCTAGTATCGACGGTTCGATCTACGATCGAATCATTCGTTGCATCCGATAGGATGCCAATAACGTTTTCCTCCTGGCCTGTCTTTCGTTACACATCGAGATACGAATTACGCAAGCGTTTACTGGAGCGGTCTCGTAAGAAAGTCGAACCCTGACCTCTTTACCTCTTGGCCCGGGAGTCAACACGCCGTCCGTTTAAGGAGAAATGACACGCTTTTCTCGACGCCCAAAACGAGTCCGGTTGGTAATGGAAATTGCAATTTTCTTCTTTTTTTTCCCATGGGCATCGACCAGCTGAATGGAAATTCGTGCAGCATCAGGATATCTGCAAAATGAGAAAATTGTCAGTATGATTGAAAAGAAATTAATTACGGTTTCTGTTAGCAAACGCTGTAACTTGCATCGACTCGATTCTCTTTGCGAATACTGCTGTGCCAAGTTTTATAAACGAGCGTTAACCACTCGTCATTTTCTCCGAGCGTCTCCGTCCGAAAAGAACTACGATCCTAACGTCAACGCGTGCACTCTTGCGTGCAGCTTTTGTAGCTTTCACACGCAAACCGCGAGCCATAAACAATTCTCACTCGAACCGCAACATCTGCCAGACACTCGCCACACCGCTCGGTTTGTATTCGCGCAGACGTTAACGCATCCGTACGGGAGACAGAGAAACTGTACATGCATCGCGTCACTATATTTTCCATAACAAAAGATCAGTCGTCCCGAGAAGGTCCATTCTATACGCATTGTAGTTGTTGCACAGGAGCTCTGCGCCGATACGCCGAGCAAACGCTCCGTCGCGACAAGGCGCATCCCTCACAATATCACGTCGTAGGATTCTCCACGGATACATCGACAGAAAACTTTGAGAACTATCGACAAACCGTCTTGTTCTACGCGAGACAATCTTTCATAATAATGTCGATCCTACAAGTGTATTCTTTTCTCGGCTTCTCTTCAGCATGGCGTGCATTTTTTTTTACACACAGATCGATAATAATACGGCTAATCGTCAGATAAATATTTTTATGAAATATGTAATGATAAAATCTTATAGAATCGTCATGTGTAGAATTGTCTCACGGAGTATGGAGATTGTAATATTGTGTAGAATCGCTCCAGTGCTGAACTAGAATTCGTCAGGGAGAAGGTTGTAAATAGGAGCAGTGTAGAATAACGACTTTGTGGAGAATCGAAAATTGATTCAGTATAGAAAGAGATTGAAGAAAAAAGCCGTGTAGATTCAAGAAAAATTTTGTAGACCGGTCGCGTATAGAATCCAAATGTATAGAAAAATCCGGTTTGCTCGACGATAGAACGAAGGAAATAAACGACGCGGCTGGAAGGAAAGTCTCCTATGGTATCTCGCGCCGTTGCGAGTGAAACGTGGCATGAATTATTTGTTTCAATCAACTATAATGGAACGAGTTATTATTAACTCTCCGAGAGGTCGGTTATTCAGCGATTGATTGAATTCAATGACCGCATTGAGAATCACTGCAGGCGCCGGAGTTACTTGCATGGCGCCAGGACGACTTTTACGCACCGACTCAGTCACTTTGACGTTTTCTCATTCTCCTCAGAACACGCTTGCCAGTGTCTCGACGATCACCGAAGGACAATCCGACTCCTTCGTACTTTCGAGGTCCTCGGATATTGTTCGCTTCTCCGCTGAATTTTTTTCTTCTTCAATCCAACATCTTGAGTCCATCGACGAATTCAAAAGCCGTGTTATCCTGCAAAAAATAGCAATGTCAATATCGAATATATAAATAGCGACTTAGCTAAGATGCCTCATTGTGTCGTCGCAACAATCGTAACAAATAAAACGAGAATTTTTCTGGACATTCGTTATGTTTATACCCGAGATAATATCGGGACTCGACGACTTTGTTGCCTGATCATTTCTCACACCGGTAAAAGCTCGCGGAGCCGTGTTCGTTCGTTTCAGGAAACTCAGCTGAGTGTTTCGTATCCTCCACGATACGATATGCATGTGCATGCACGATATCCTTTATGCAAGCACCGCGGAATTGCTCTCGAGTCTCTAGCTCTCTCGTAACACCGCTTGCATGTATAAAGTTCCGCACGGAATCAGAGGCTGCTCGATAGAGGCTCGTCGCCGCGTTCCATACGGAATATCGACGCACACATGGACCAGTCTCTCGGCACCGTTAAGATCATGTGCTCACCGAGCTCGTATATGCTACTGTCTCGTATATCTTCGTTGCATTTCTCTCCCACCCCGCCCAGAACGACTAGAGAAAAGCCCGCATGCTGCTGCACCTTGTGGGAGTGTTCTTCACGAGCCAACCGACACACCGGCTTCACTCTCGTTATAATAATGTTCTCGATACACGTTGCTCTCATGAAAGTATGATTTTTTTTTTCACGCCGGGCAGATTCGCGTCTCCGAGAGGCAAACTCATTTAAAAAATAGCCCGACAACTTTCTTCGTCTAAAAATCGACTGAAGAAACTCTCTGCCGGGGAGATGCAAATTCGTGGCGAGAGATAAGTTTTTTTAGTTTATCGCGTAGTCCGAGGATGCTCTTCTCGATTCTATTGAGAGAAGAAACGAATAGCAAACTGAATAAAAATAGTAAATTCCGTAGAATTGGTTTAGTTTTAATTTGATGAGCTTTCATCCAATAACGCGATAATCCAACAGTCGAATAATCGAATTTAATGGTCGAATAGTCGAATGGTCAAATAATCGAATCGTCTGATAGTTGAGTGCTTCAAAAAATTAATAGCCGAATATTCGATAAGCTATGCAAAGTCTGCGTACGATGAATCTGCAGAGCTTAGAGCTTTTCCTCACCGAGGATATATTTGTGAGGTGGCGGAGCGACTTTTGGGCTGCGGGAGTAGAAGTTTGGCTAAATGAGGGGACGGGATTGAGAACCCCGCGAGCAACGGTCCATGAAAGTTTCACGCGGTATCAAAGTTCCTGCACCGTTCGAGGTGAATAAAGGAGAGAACGCGATCAGTCGAGGACGTGTAACGTGGACGCGATTTATAAATTATAAACGCCCTCGAATCCCTCGTATTTCAAGCTTGTCGGCCAGCGCACTTTATTTTATCATCCGTTTGCTCCGAAATTTTTTTTGGTTTTTGAAGAAAACAAGGGAGACGACGTAACGCCAGCGTTACCGACGATCCACGCTGTGTGGATATAATTGGCATGGATGTCAGGGACGACCGGAATCGACGGCTGTTACCCACTTTGTTCGAACACCAAGGTACAACACTGGTATATGGACGCGTTATAACCAAAGGCCACTCGTCACTCTCCCTTATCATTCGATCTTGTACGTATACTTGGGTAACTGGACTTTGGCCGACGGAAAAAAAAAAATTAAAAAAAAATATATATATATTTTTTTTTTACAATAAAAGCGAACGGGCGTTCAATGCAGCGATCGAGGTTGGTGGGGGCGCAGGTGGTCGACGTAGTACAAGCGGTAGCTACGGCAGGAACAGGCCCAATAAAGATATCTTTAGCGTTAATATCTGTAAACTTTCGCGAGAGCCCGCGGAGAGAAATAAACCGATCGCTTATCAGCGTCGATTTATTCTATGCTCTTTATCGAAACTCTCGAATCGAACAGGATTTAAAGGCCGCGTTTTCCACATCGACGTGTGCTTGGAGCGCGAGAACCGACGGAGCATGTGTCGTTCGTTCCAATTATTCCTGCTCGAGGACCCGAGTCGGTGAGATCTCCCGCGAAAACTTCAATCGTACGGGAAGGGCTCGCACTGTCCGATGTATTCTTGCGGCGGGAATTCCCACGTCGAACGGCGAGCCGCGATATCCGAGCGTCGACTCTCTCGCGGATAATTCAACCGTCCAGGGATATACGATTACTCCTGCAACAAGAACGAAGAGTCATGATGCCGTATAACGTATGGAAGGTGAGTTTGCCGTTCGCGAGGATTTCTTCGTGCATGAACGGTCCGTTGCTCGCACCACGGATACTCCTCTTCTTTAATTTTTTTTTTTTTTTTTTTTTTTTTTGGAGCTCGTTTCATCTTCTCAACAAATTTTCTACCGTCGATAATATTTTGTACTTCAGCAAGAAAAAAAATTGTCGGAGCGTCACCGACGGAGAAATGTTTGTCAAATCTCCAAACGATTTTCACGGTGCCCGACGTTTCATCGGACTTGAGTCGTCGCGGAATTATTATTGAATTATTTTATCGAGCCCCGTGAAATAGTGGAGAGTAATGGATTAAACGGTTTTTTCCGGCTCTGGAATCGACAATCTATGGAGGAAATCCGTGACGAGCGGAAATTGTTGTTTGGTTTGCATCGAACGAGGCGAGTGCGAATTATAAAGAGTGTCGAGCGGCGTTGCGTCAGGCTCAGTATTCGATGAGGCGAGCTCGTTGTAATTGGCACGATCGGGTCATCGGTACCCTTCTCTTCGTGGTCGTCTTTTTGGCGGCCACGTTGTTCGCCTCGCCGAGGAATCACGATAGAAGAATCGATTCGCACCGGAAGTCGTTGTATTCTCGTGCGTTGGTCGAAAGCGATGGGCAAGGGAAAAAAATTGACGAGAATGTCGTCGACGAACCCGAAGCCACGGACTTTGCAGAAAAACCACGAGAATTCCATGGAGAACCAGTGGAAACCGATCCGAAGTTGTCCGAAGACGAAAACTCAAATGCCACATCCTGCGCGGTGGTATTGTTGAAAAAGCATCCGGAGCTGTGCGACGTGGTCGACGAAATTCTGGAGATCCAGTCGATGCTTCCTCGACTGCATCAGGTGGTAGCGAGACGAATGGGCGGAAGGAGATTTAATTTCGTTCACGAGATGGTCAGAGGAAAGACCGCCTTTCAGCACCTCTACGACACGGTAAAATGCATGGCAGTTTGCATAAAGAAGTTCGTTAAATTCGTGGGAACCGTCGAGGGACTCATAGGATCGACGACACCGGATCCAGTTCCAGACGTGGACGTGGACGAGCACGCTCATGACTCGTACGACTGGTACTTGACGAGCATGAAGAAGGAGTACAAGGATCCGGTAAATCCGTCGTTCGTCGCCCAGCAGCACTTCAATCCGTCGGTTAGTCGATACACGAGGCGAGGATCGGTCAAAGACTGCGTCGCCAGTGTCATGCGAGTCGACCCGGATGTTTGTGGAACTCTGACGAAGATGGAACTGTTGGACAGCATTCTGGTAACACCAGCGAAGACGATCGTTGATCAAGAACCGATCCAGCGTTCCGACCTGCCGTTAGAACTGGACTCGGAGAACCTCGTGCTCGGCAAGCTATTGGACGCCGTTGAAGAATCTCTCGCAGATGCTGGATCCAAGGCTTCCGTTGCGACGACCACCGAGGAAGCCAGAAGACATTGGAGTGCCGAAGACAGGACGAGGTCTCGCGGAAGAAGACGTATGCGTAACGACAACGACGAAGAAGCGGCCGAGGTATTCCAGACTTCGGACTTCAAGATTGAACTAGTACCGAACGACGATCGTCGAAGTTTCCAAGATACGAATGAATCCCGAAACGTGAAGAATTTTATGGACGTAAAGAAGAATTTCCAGGGACGTCGGGTGTCCACGGTGGACGAGCGTTTATCTGGGCTACGCGACGATGAGACGAACGAACGTGGTCAAGATTTGACCAAGGATCACCCTTCGAAAATAGCTCAAAGTTCGCTGAGAAATGTAGCGACTGGACGGTCGACATTCTGGCCCACTCAAGCATCCAGGAGTCTGGCAAAAAATTCTACTTCCAGGAACACGGAGGAAGGTCTGGAGAAGACCCAAAATCTATCACAGGTATCGAGAAATTCTACTATCACTATGTCCATAAATATATCATCCAGAAGACCTCATTGAAAACCTATGCGATTGATGGTTGTATCGAATGAATCAGAATCGACGTGGGAGTTGGGAAGGACTTTACAACCCCGATAAGACGATTTCGAGAAAGACGAATCCGCACGCGCGAGCTGACACGAACACGGAAGGTTCGACCGATGAGGAGAACAAGAAATTATGCGAAGATAAAGAGGCGGACAAAGGTGACTGGAAGCAATGGCTGATCTCGAAAGCAAGGGATTTTTCGAGGGGGGCGTTTGGAGCATGAAACTAATGTGAAAGAAAAAAATTCGACCGAGATGCGCAATAAACAATTGTACGAGTGTGTACATTGCGTCTGCTAAAATGCATGTTTTGTCAACACTTTGATAATCGATCGGGTCCGGACTTCGAATCGAACGCAAAAAAAATAAATTTCTAGACGCCAGCGACGTCTCGCCGAATCGGAAGCTTGCAACGGCTCCATGTTCACGGTCATGGAAACAGGGATGTTATCCCGAGGCTGACGGCTCTGGGCGATCTTTCGACTACGCGAAAAACATCTTCGACGAGGTGGAGCACAAAATTGCACGTAGAAGCTTCTAGCCTGCGTGGCTCCAGGCGAAGGTAAAAATAAAAATGTCTTCTTTTTTATTTTCTCTTCCTTCTACGCCTGCTGCCATGAGTGAGTCCGTCCCGATAGGAACGAGCCGTGCAAAGTGAACCCATTTTTCACGTCCCTCCAGAAATTGTTTATTGGGCCGCGCTCTTCCCTCGACGTTCTGTTTCTCGGTGTAGACGGTGCACATCGTCTTCGTCGAAACTGAAACATTTCAATCACAATTTAATATAGATTGATCGATGGAGGGGTCAATTTTTCCATTCGTTTTTTCGGCACGCTTCGCTGTTCGTCAAGATAGGGGCGGGCAAAGAGTAGATAGAGTTGCGATAGGAGCGCTTCCGCAGCTGCATCAAATTCTCGTCATACCGGTCAGCGAGAGACGACGACACGAGCGAATCGAGTTATCGTCGAGCGGCAGGAGGGCCATCGAAGATTCCTCGCTCCAGCGAGCCGCAAAGACAGTTTCGCGACTGACTTTGCGGTACCATAGTCCTTGATCTCGGAACGCCGACATTGCGGCTTGGCGAGTCAATTAGTTCAAGCTGACAAACTTCTCAAACAGAGAAGTTTCCTGCGGATTTTAATGGCTTGAAGAAAAATCGATCGTAAGAAGAATAAAACGCGATCTCGTTTAATCCAGCACTGTCCAGCTGTACCTGGTGGAGATGCAAATGTGCCAAAGAGTCAGAGTCGCCAATGAATCCATAGAAATAATACCGGTACACCGCTATCTCACGACCTTGAATTTCAACCAACCCAGTTCCTAGGTATCAGCGAAACAAAAATTTCCTGCGGATTTTAATGGCTCGGAGAAAAATCCATCTCACCTGGTGGAGATGCAAATGTGCCAAAGAGTCAGAGTGGCCTATGAATCCATAGAAATAATACCGGTACACCGCTATCTCACGACCTTAAATTTCAACCAACCCAGTTCCTAGGTATCAGCGAAACAAAAATTTCCTGCGGATTTTAATGGCTCGGAGAAAAATCCATCTCACCTGGTGGAGATGCAAATGTGCCAAAGAGTCAGAGTGGCCAATGAATCCATAGAAATAGTACCGGTACACCGCTATCTCACGACCTTAAATTTCAACCAACCCAGTTCCTAGGTATCAGCGAAACAAAAATTTCCTGCGGATTTTAATGGCTCGGAGAAAAATCCATCTCACCTGGTGGAGATGCAAATGTGCCAAAGAGTCAGGGTCGCCAATGAATCCATAGAAATAATACCGGTACACCGCTATCTCACGACTTTAAATTTCAACCAACCCAGTTCCTAGGTATCAGCGAAACAAAAATTTCCTGCGGATTTTAATGGCTCGGAGAAAAATCCATTTCACCTGGTGGAGATGCAAATGTGCCAATGAGTCAGGCTCGCCAATGCATTCATCGATATAATACCGGTACACCGCTATCTCACGACCTTGAATTTCAACCAACCCAGTTCCTAGGTATCAGCGAAACAAAAATTTCCTGCGGATTTTAATGGCTCGGAGAAAAATCCATTTCACCTGGTGGAGATGCAAATGTGCCAATGAGTCAGGCTCGCCAATGCATTCATCGATATAATACCGGTACACCGCTATCTCACGACCTTGAATTTCAACCAACCCAGTCCGTAGGTAGCGGCGAAAGGGGTCGAGAGGTGGAGATACCAGTATTCTGATCGCAATTACAAAACAGTGTCTTATCGGCCTTGCTACTGACCCGCGAGCAATTCGCAACTAATCGTCGAGCCGCGGGATGGTGAGAGGGCGAGTCGTGACTCGGGAGTCCTCGCAACGCGAGTATTGTGGTATTAACCACGATAATACAACCGTAAACTCCTAAGCGTTTCGAGCTCGAAACCGACTCTCGATCCTCCACCTATTGGATCCGGTGGATATTCGGCACAGCAGACGGTGAACTGACTCGGGTGCAGCAAACACCACGCGTTAACAATAATAACTCATCGAGTCCGACAAGAGTCTTGATTGCCGAGAGGCGTTTGCGAGCGACTGCTTATCACAGTGACCTGAATCACGAACGCGACTGGGTCTCAAGAATTCACGGTCATCATTGACGCATTAAAATTCACAAAATTCCGTCACCGGTCCAAGACGCGATCCGTCCACTCCGATCGACGAGATCGGTAACAAATGTTATTTTTAATCTAAAGCCGATACATTGAATATAATTTTTTATCCGGAATATGCTCGCTTTAACGCTACTCGTTGCCGGAGTTTCGACGATTATCCCTCGGGTCGTTGGGTCTCGCGTGTCGAAACTAATTGAGCCGCGAGCTTATCGCTCACGAGAAGTAACTTTTTAATGTTTTTTTCTTTGGATTTTTTTTTTTCTTTCTTTTCTTTTTTTTTTTCTTTTTTTTTTATCTACCG
Organism: Listrodromus nycthemerus; assembly: GCA_963978505.1. Classification (NCBI taxonomy): domain Eukaryota; kingdom Metazoa; phylum Arthropoda; class Insecta; order Hymenoptera; family Ichneumonidae; genus Listrodromus; species Listrodromus nycthemerus. The sequence goes on along the minus strand of OZ021682.1, from coordinate 1,857,484 downwards.
AGAACCACAGAGTACGAGTTTCGGGGAGTGAAAGTTACGTGGGGCGTGTAACAATGGCGGTCAGGTCGCATTGCGGACAAATACGAGAGAGAGAAAAAGAGGATCTGGCTTTACTCCAGGCGAGATCGTAACGTACTCGGTGCACGGTGGATGCGGAGGGACGTAAAGGAGCTTCCAGTCGCGTCCTACGAGCTCGTAAATGCCTCGCTCTACAAAGGATAATCCAACGAAATTTAAGCCTCCCACTAAATCCCGGTCACGACGGCCACCCCTCTGGACCCGATCATTCGTCTCGGCCAAACTACCCGGGCGAAGCTCGTTTTTTTTTTTTCTCGGCATACGTTACGCAATCAATGGCACTCGGTGTAATACAAGGTAAATGTTATTTAGCCGGTGATTATCCAATCATATTTTTATATCGAACGGTTAGGCTCCGAATTAATAAGATCAGCAGGAGCAGATCTCGCGGATGCGAAAGGACGACTGTGTTCCATTATTATATATAGATATATATATTTTTTTTTTATTTTTTTTTTTTTACACCCGATAATAATGACCTGCTCGCGCTGGCGAAAATAATATTATCGAGGTCGATACGTCGAAAGTTGGGAATTAATGCCACGGCCTTTAAGCGATTACGTGAGATGCATTTATTTTTATTAGTAGCGCGCATTATGCATACGGAGCGGCTTTATGAGAGCGGCTCCCTCGCTCATGGAATTTTGGACGAAAACTTTTGTAATATAAGTTTCGGCGTAACTCTTCAAGCCGCAATCAGCTATCGCGTAATCGTGCCTAAGTGAATTACAACGGGAGAGCAGCCACATTCGCGGAGTTTGTTTCTCTTAATTTTCCGGGTAGTTAGGGAGAACCTTTTTTTTTTTTCATTTTTTTTTTTTAGGGATTATTAAATTCCCTTCCTAAGCATTGAATGACGTCATGGGGATTATTATTAATGGGGTTCGTTAATTATGCAATATCGTGTTGCTCGGTAATGTTTCCATTTTGGTTAGATTAAATTGGAGTCGGTGAGGGCGTAATTAACGAAGATTTATCGAGTGTAAGAGGGGTTGGAGTATTGCGCAATCGTCCCGAATTTATTTCCTGTCTTTGTGACAAGAGTCGAACAACGGGACGAGGTGGCCGAGTGGTTAAGGCGTTGGACTGCTAATCCAATGTGCTCTGCACGCGTGGGTTCGAATCCCATCCTCGTCGAATTTTTTTCTCCACTAAGAAACATCGTCATGGACGGTGATTTCTTTCTTCTTTTTTTTTTCTATTACCGATCATGCTCTAATCACTACCCTGATTCGCCTACGAGTGCCCGCGATGGCTAAAATTGATCAGGCTTTTAAATCGAATTTTCCTTCGACAGTCGGTAATGTCGGTATTTACCTTATCCTTACATAAGAGTGTGGGTTTTAAAATTCTTTCAATTTGAAATTACTTTCAGAAGTCAATGAATCGGCGTTCCAGAAATTATTTTCTACCAATTAAACATTTTTTTCAAACTTCGAAATCATTCCGATTATTTTTGTTTGCTCCGAAATCATTTTGGGGCAAAATTAATTTTTGTTCAAAAATTATTTTCTGAGCCGACTCACAAGTGACACGCGACTTCGCAGTTACTCGAAAAATCCCAGCACTTTCATATCAGAGGGTAATTTGGGAACAGCTACGCAAACCTTCGCTATACCAATATCGCAAATGCAAGCGCATCGATAATGCTCGCTCCAATTGTCACGTCCTATTTAGATGTGTGAATTCAGGTGTCCGTGCGTGAGATTCGCCATTTCGTTCCTATCGATGTCAGCGTATCAGACTCGATGCTGATCTCTTCTTGCCTACGAAATTCATCTTATCACATTATTTCTCCCTGCCTAAGCGTAAGCTGCATAATTGAATGCACTCTGAGAAATGTCGTCGGATAATTGCATATCCTGTTAATTACAATGCGAGCTATCGTGCAGCAGCACGAGATGTCGATTTTCAGGAAACCGGAAGGCCATAACCCACACGTTGTATGGTACATGACACGCCCTTCTGTTTCTCGGCAGTCGATACAACGTCGTCGTCGGGTATGACAATCGAATATCGATATGCGACGATGCGTGCCGTCAGCGAGGAATTTCGAGATACCCTCGACGACAAAGGACGGTTCCTCTTCCGTTGGACGAATGCAGTTCGAGCCTAGAATTTTCCACACTCGTAGATATAGAATATCGAGAATCGTACCATCCGCACCCATCGCGATTGTAGGTGAAATTGATTTCGCCCGACGGGTTCTGAGTGCCGTCTGGCCGGCAGCAGCAACCTCGTTCTCCCATGGAAAGGGGTATTTCATCCTGGCTCTTTCTCCTCTGTTCCTTCTCCTTCCACTTGCATTCTGACAAGGGCTTTTCCTCTGCGGTGCGTGAGAGAGCTACCTCATCCGGTCCAACAGCCCAGACGCTCTCGACAATGGCTCGGGAAGTACGAATGAACCATCCGAAGTTCTGAAACAAGCACAAGATAAATGTATATTTCGAATATTATGTGCGATTCGGCCATTGCTGAAACTTCGTCTGATGTTAAGTTTGGTCAAATTTGTTGGACTGTGAGAGATGGAGTAACACTGTTCGTTCGTCTTTTCGGGTCAAGTTAGAACTTACACCGGGGACTGTAACGTCGTCTTTTGAGACAACAGTATTTATGAATTCGTGAATTATTCGTGGAGATAATAATATTCAGAGCGCGTATTCAAGCTGTCGCGTTTCCATGCCAATTGTGAATAAATTATTTAGGTGGTGACACGGTTCATTCTCACAGGATATTTAACTTTAGATAAGGTGACACAGTTGTTGTCTCGCGTTACACACGTGGAGCTTGAATTATTATTCAGAGAGTCCTAGTATTCATCATTGCGGGTAAAAATGCCGAATTTACTGAACTGCCGTCTTGACTATGAACTTTGGCTCGCAGCTCGATTGAGTGAGAAAATTCCTGAACATCCACATTGCTCGCAATAACCTACACAGGTGAATTTTAATTATTGCAATGAAAATATCCTTGAATTTTTATTTGGCTCATGTACGTCGGATAAAAAATTCGTGCAAAACAGTGCACATTTTTTACAGGTAAAATGTAATCCCTTACCATTAACTTTCACCCTAGACTGACTGAATCTTTATTTTCAGCAAAGTTATAGGTTTTGCAAGAATAGCCGACCAAAATGATTTATTATTAGATTGCTTACTCCATTTTTCGTTTTACTATTATGGGCCTCTTTATCTTAAAACCGCAGCGGGATTGACGATGAGTTTCGATCATCGGTGAATCTCATGAGAGAAAAAGCCACTGAGACCTCTTGGCTCTCGGTTCTACACACTCATTCCTTGTTTGTGCCCACTCGTATAAGAGCCGCCACCTACCTCAAGCTTTTACCTATGAATAAATGAACACTCGGACCCGAGAAGCGCAGCCTCGTGAATACTACGTCTTCAGAAGTACCTATTACACTTATAACTTGTATCAGTGGTGCAAGAGGCTCCGGTTACCATGGAAAACGATATATCTGTACCGTTTTGTCCCCGGCAAGCTCGAACGAGGTGAGTTATCTTGCAACCCTCCGCGGTAGGAAAAAACCTCTCATGTTCTTTGGTACTTTCGTTATAGCTATGAATACCCGGTGCAGGAGGGTTTCACACGAGTCGCCCACATCGCTTTACACCCGACGCGATTTTTATCGTCCTAGACTCTCTCCCAAAAGCGATAAAGCGTCCCGGAAGAGACCACCTCCCATAAGGGACCGGTGCCGCCCTCGAGGGATCCACGATCACCGAGAAAAGAGACCGCGAGAAAAGAAAAATATACCTTCCTCGGTAATGCAACGTAGAAATCCAAAGAAAATCGAAAGCAACGAGGAAAAATAAAAATCCGTGAGGATAAATAGCTATCCACCAAGATATTCATCTAAAATCGGTTCCACCCTCGTCGATGAAACGGACAGAAAAAAAATCATCATGGAAGACGAATGCGACTGAGATTTTATTGGGCGCAGTTTGAACGAACCCATTCGGAAGAAAAATTGCTGTACGTTTGGGAAACTAATTTAAAATCACGTCCACCAACTAAAAAAAAAAAAAAAATCAAACTATCCATATCTACATTCTACCTATAAACATCTCGCTAAAGCCAGCCTCGAAGGTGGTGGACAAGGAGAGAAAACAATAAAGCCGTTAGCTTCACTCGAAAAGAGTACTCGCGCATTTTCCGCGCAATAATAGTTGAAAGAAAAAGTGTGTATTACGCAGAGTGAATCCTCGTGGGTGCATTCACGCGTTAACGCTGACTCGCTTTGAATCCGGTAGCCACGAAATCTCGAAGGGATGAAAGGGTTGCGTTAAATTTTCTGAAAGAAGCCTACCGAGAGAGGGTTGCATGGGGGAACTGGAAAAAGCGTGCGCGCAGAGTGCGTGAGGCGACGAGTGGTGAGGAATGGGATTGAAAGCAGTGCGCGAAACGGGAGGATGAACCGGCAACGGGTAATGCGCACAGCAGCGATGGAGGAGGAAACGAACGCGTACGAAAATCGGCGTCGAGAGTCAACGAGCCGTGAAATGAATCGTGGCCGAGCCGTTATTGTTCGCGGTAGAGCAGATCCAGAACCGGAGATACAGAGGAGTCGGAGTTAAAGCCCCGTGGCAAAAAGCTTGTGCGGTTCATATTCCGTTGGACCGGCAAGGACCTACGGTGAGACTATGCGCGAATCGGCGATGCACAGCTTGCAACGGGGCGATCGTGCGAGGGTGCATACTTAACCCTGGCTTGCGCCGATGCAATTGACCGTAAAATTCATCGACGGCGAGATAACGCGCCGCGATACTCGCATGCTCGGTATATTCATACGGGTCTTTCGATTTACTATCGGACGTTTACTCCGGGCTTCCGTGACCGAACGGAGTCGAGTTATTTCAATGGGAAAATTCGCGGCTCGTTACTGTATCAAATTTTTTGTTTTTTTTTTGTTAAAATCAGGCCAAAGATTGAAGTATAAAATTGAGTAATTTAAGCAAAAATGAAAATAGAGTAGTGCTGAATTTTTCAAAATTTTCAATTGCAAACGCTAAGTATTTTTTTAATGTAATAAAATTGTAGAGTCATGAGATGCATCGAGTTAGCTTTGGAATGAATGTACGGAAATGCTCCTCGACGGGAACGAAACATTCCGCCTGAGAAAAAAAGCTTGCGCAGTGCGCCTCGCTCTTCCATGCGAAAAAAAGAAGAAGATATTTCATTGAATATCGTCAGAGCGGAGGCTTCGGTCGAGCGAATGGGCGAGTACACTCGACGGGATACCCACTGCGTTTATACATTTTCCAATTGACCGTGAAATTCATTGGCTTTTCGAGGTATAAATTACGCGTTGGTCGGTGGCCCGAGATTTTGCATCGTCGAGCTAATTAATTACGGGCAAAGTTCTAGTCTGCGGGACGGTGATCGACGACGACCAGACTGTGATGCCTCGTTTATTTTAGTCAGCGTATCCGCACACACCTAGACAATGTCTCGGTTGCATGAATGATTTCTCTGTACACCGGACGGGTCCGGTGGCTCGCAAGAAACCCAGGAATTGATGATCTTCAGGCTCTTCACTCTCGCCCGACGAATTCCCAGCTTGACAGACATCACGGTCCAGTTCGTGGAGCAGGTATCCCACGCGGACGACTCGTAACACTCGCACACGTGAGTCATAAACGTCTGAGAGAGTTGCCGGTGAAGAACCCCGGAGACGACACGGGTAAAGGAACTCCACAGCTTGCAGGAGACGTCCGACCATGGAGAATCTGAAATAAGAACGAGACATGAAGCAAAAAATGCGATTTATGGAATCATTGAGATATTTAAATTTTATAAATAGATATTAACGTTTGGGATTTGAAAAAAAAATCATTTTTTAAAAATCTTTCGACAAAGTTTGAGGAAAAAAAAAAAAAAAAACAAGTAAGTGCTCCGACTAATTTCTCGAGGTGACGATAAGATTGTTTCTGAGAAATAATCATTTCAATATGTCGTTGATGAAGTGAAGATGAAAATTCTTTCTTGCCAAATTACTCCGGAAACTCAAGTATTTTTGTATATAAAAATAATTCGTTTAGTTTTCTGAACACCCATGAGTTTTTTTGTAATCCTTTGAAATTCACATTTTTCTATGTTGACCCGGTGAAAAATGTATTTGTGATTAATTACTAAAAATATGAAAAAAAAATTAGGTAATAGCACCGCGATTATTGCCGTAATTATGCATTGGGTTGGGGCAACTAATTATTTTATTCGTGGCTTTTAAAGTTATTCCACGAAACTTCCTGTGAACGGACAGTTCTGATACTCGATTCTATCGCGAGAAAAATATTCATGAGACTGCGAAGATAGCGCGAGCCCACTATCAGGAGGAAATTGCGAAAGAGTTTTTCGACTGGCTTCGAAAAGTACGACGTGGACGGAAGGGTAAGGTGTATTAGACGATAAGATTCCACGAGTAGAATTTCAAGCCGTATCCAGTTCAATTTGGCAAGCTGCGTCGACAGGCTCGGGGAAAAGGAGACGACGAAAGAGGATGGAACGACGGTTCAGCAGCAGCACCACCACCGTACGGAATATAGAAGAATTCCCGTACAGACGTCATAAAATTGATATTTGTCCTGGCATTTTTCCAGAGTTGAAATAGCGAGCCAGAAGCAGACAGCAGCAACTACCTCGAGGGTTCTCCTCACAGTCGGTACGCAATTATCGTTTCCCACGGATATACTTTCTTCCACTTCTTCCTCATGCTATCCGATATATCTTCACTTCTCGATCCGTATCTCCGAGGCTTTGAATTTTTCGAGACTCTGGAATTTTTTTTTTTTTAGTCTGTCTATGCATGACAATTTTTTGTCGTTGATCGCAGGAATTTAAAAAAATGTTTATCAAAGAAAAATCTATTTTTCAGTATCGACTGTTTTTTTTTTTTTTTTTTTTGTATATTTTGCAATTCAATACCTTATTATATCGGTGAAATAATTTTTTTTTTTTTTTTTTTCAATCTATAATAAATTATGTCCGTGAACGCGAGAATTGAAAGTAGTCATATATTTACTCGGTGCAAGTTACAGGCCAAGATCTACCGCGGCATTGCCCAATGTTTACAATCACTTTACCCTCCGGCACTACCGCCTAGAACACGCCCAACGAGTCTATATAATCGGTGGCCATGTATGTGCTCGACGAGGGAGATCCCACCCTCAAAAATACCATAATATCGCAATCCCCTTTGCAGATCTTTCACGCATATCGGCTCCGAGTCACCCACACAGACCGGAAACTAAAGCGTTCAAAATCCGTAAAGCCCCTCGATCAGATAAGCTTTCAGAAATTTTCCCTGAGTGCATTCAGTTTCATAGAAATTGGAATAACTTGAATGAATTTTTTTTTTTTTTTTTTTTTTTTTTATTGAACGATCATTTTTTTTACCCCTCTATTTCCAGCCATATAAAAATATTTAAAAAAAAAAAAGACTACTTTAAATTTTTTCTTGAAAAAAAAAAAAAAAAAAAAAAAAAAAAAAATAACGTGTCAAGCGAACAAAAATATTTTTGTTCGCCGGAGACGCTCCGGTGGGTTGCAGAGTCGAATATTATTCATGACATTTCTGTAACTCTCGAGGCACGTCCGCTGGATTCCTGTGCGCGACCGTGCTATATCGTCGGCATGCATTACCGTTGCAGTTACGTGAGCGAGAATGGGCGAATCCAATGGTACCGAATAAATGGAAACTGTCGTGCAGACGAACAAACAGCCACGGTACCGCAACTATGAGTACACACGTGTGTCCACAAAGTCAACCACGCTTCCTACATCCCTGAATGTCTGATCCAACGAATTCAGCGACTCGCTATCGCTGTAATCTATTCTCCTCAAACTCATCCCTCTCCCCATTCTCTCGCCCATAGCGACCCTTCACACCTCTTGCGCCAATTCTCCCACTACTCCAATATATATTCTAACATATTTATTAATATATAAAATATAAATATATTTATATTTATATAAAATATAAATATATTTATATTTATATAAAATATAAATATATTTATAATTATATATTAATATTAATATATATTAATATATAAAATTTTAATATATTTTCTGAAATACCTAAAAAAAACTAATCTTCGTGAAAATCTCTATTTTCCAAGATTTTATCTCAAATCTCCAAAAAATAATCATTAGGTGTTCCAAGCATCGTTATTATCATCGCCAATATGCATCTCCACAGTTTTTGACCCAAAATGTGGGGAATCCCTGTGATACCGAATAAATAATATTTTAATATATTTATTAATATATAAAATATGAATGTATTTATGTTTATATAAATATAATATAATATAAAATATATAAATATAAATGTAAGTATTTATATTTATATAAATATAAATATATGTTTATATATAAATATAAATGTAAGTATTTATATTTATATAAATATAAATATATGTTTATATATTAATGTCAATATATTTCAGACTTCTCGCGACTATTCTCCCATCACTGGAAACCTGGACGTGCATCACACGCGGTCCGCCAATATATCTTCTCTTTCCGTCTATTTTCCATCGACCCCACCTCGACTTCCATCTCGTCGTTAGCTCTCGCGGCCAAAGCTCTCTCTTTCTTTCTCTCTCTCTCTCTCTCTCTCTCTCTCTCTCTCTCTCTCTCTCTCTGGCAGCTCTTGGGCGCTTTCGCAACGATAAGAGGACTCGCTGCCGAGGTGGGAGAATGCGAGGTGGAGGAAAGTGCAGCCCTTGGGGAGTTCATGGGACAGAGTTGCGCGCCTTCGTCTCGCGCAACGCGGGCAACCGGCGACGGCGCTACGCTCTTTTTCACTCTCGTGCAACTCAGTCTCGTACGAGCCATCGTCGAGTGCGCGTCGAATAATATTGGGACTCGTGTGAGAAACGCGAGGCGCGACACGGTTGTGATTAATCGACCAAGTTTCCGAGACCGAAGGGGCTTTGTCGTTTTTTTTTGAGTTTTTTTTTTAGGTTTTTTTGGGGTTTTTTTTTTTTCGGAGCTCGCGGCTCGAACGAGACTCGGAAAGGTCGGTCGAGGGTGTCCCCGTGGTGTTACGTAATTTTCATGTTGACGGTGATTGTTTGAGCGACGAAACTTGAGTTTGAATATCGCGGAGTGAAAATCCATTCGGAGCCGCGAGACGGCTTGATATATATATATATATATATATATATATATATATAGATGTATATTTATCAATGGGGAAACCGATGGAGGATGACGTTCGATGGAGAAGGTCAGTCGAGTATCGATATGCCGAATTTAACTGTAAAATTTAATTTAAGTTTAATTTTCTTTTTTTTTTTTTTTTTTTTTTTTAATGAGAATATTTTTTCAGTACGATGAGATTTGGAGTTTCGGAGAGATAAGTCTTGGAAGCGTCGTCGCATCGGCGATCGCTTCGGGTATACTTTGTGTCTCACAAAAATGAGGCCAATTAATGTATTTAGCGAGGATTCAGCGAGCTGAATGATACCGGAAAATTGATGGAACTATTCAAGGAACTTCGATCGGCGCAAGCGGCGATTTCGCCTGTCCGAAACCCAACGCCAATCGGTGAATAAAATTCCGCGCGAAATATAACTCGACACTGCGCGAGCTGACCCAATGCAAAGAGCGAGACTCTCGCCTCACAAAGCTTCAAAAAAAAAAATACGTAATTATACCGGCTCTAGTCGAATAGTAATTTAAAAAAAAAAAGGAAAAAAAAAAAAAGAAGAAATCATCGATTTTTAGATCAAATATTTGGTCGACCCGAAATCTCTTTTTCGAAACGCCGTGCGACTTCTCTGTGTGTCTTTATGGTTTCTCGAAATCCTAAGAACACATAGACGAGGAGCAAAGTAAAACGGTAGCGAAGTTGATGATCCGCGTTAACGAGCTTCTTTCTTTGCAACTTTCCCGACTGATATTAACACCGAAGAAAATATTTCCCGGCAATCCCGTAGATATTTGCGACTCCGGATAGTCGAAGGGTTGGACGAGGCGGGTGAGAAACACGGGGTTTTGGACCGCGTGCGTGTAAGTCTGGATCGGTGTGTGTGTGTGTGTGTGTGTGTGCGATTGTAGCGATGGCGGATTACGACTACCGAAACTGAGCGAGCAGTTTAATCGGGAGCACGAGAGAGGGTGAAATTCGCGTAAGCTTACACAACTCGCTCCAACTCTCTCGTTCCTCTCCGAAAATCTTGCTTCAGCTCTCTTGCTCCAGCTCTCTTGTACCAGCTCTCTCGTTCCTCTCCAAAACTCGCTCCAGCTCCGTTGTTCCAGCTCTGTTGCTCCAGCTCTTTTCCTCCAGCTCTCTTGCTTCAGCTCTTTTACTCCAACTCTTTTGCTCCAGCTCTCTTGCTCCAGCTCTCTTGCTCCAGCTCTATTGCTCCAGCTCTTCTACTCCAGCTCTTCTACTCCAGCTCTTTTGCTCCAGCTCTCTTGCTCCAGCTCTTTTGCTCAAGCTCTCTTGCTCCAGCTCTCTTGCTCCAGGTCTTTTGCTCCAACTCTCTTGCTCCAGCTCTCTTGCTCCAGGTCTTTTGCTCCAACTCTCTTTTTCCAGCTCTCTTGTACCAGCTCTCTCGTTCCTCTCCAAAACTCGCTCCAGCTCCGTTGTTCCAGCTCTCTTGCTCCAGCTCTTTTCCTCCAGCTTTCTTGCTCCAGCTCTTTTACTCCAGCTCTTTTGCTCCAGCTCTTTTGCTCCAGCTCTCTTGCTCCAGCTCTTTTGCTCCAGCTCTCTTGCACCAGCTCTTTTGCTCCAGCTCTCTTGCTCCAGGTCTTTTGCTCCAACTCTCTTGCTCCAGCTCTCTCGTTCATCTCCAAAACTCGCTCCAGCTCTGTTGCTCCAGCTCTGTTGCTCCAGTTCTCTCGTTCCTCCCCAAAACTCGCTCCACCTCTCTTGCTCCAGCTGTCTCGTTCCTCTCCAAAACTCGCTCCAGCTCTCTCCCGTCGCTCTCCGGAACTCGCAAGGCACCGGCGGACGATCACAGCAGCGGTAACGGTAGAGTTATAAGCCCGCAGTGCTCGTCCGCACCGGAAACGCTGCACCCTTCTCCCTTATCCGTGCAATCCTTTCTCGCCCTCCTTTGCCGCGACTACAACGAGCGAACGGAATATCGCCGGCTCTCCCCTCAAAGCCACGCAACATTTGCTGCCCCTCCGACCTCGACTCGGCCGGTAACGAAACCTGTAATCAATTTTCATTTTATTTTATATGTTTACCGACCGTTTCCGATCAGAAAAAAATTCTTAATTTTATTTATTTTCTTTTCAGGGTGAAAGATCTGGGATTTAAAAATTCAATTGTAGATTCCATTACCCACAGACGCGTTTCACTGGGCTTTGATTTGCTTACTGCTAAAGGGAAAATTCAATGTGCCGGAATTTGAAATTCACCCACGTTGCTTAAATTGATTATCAAACTTTTTTTTTTCCAAATACTAATAATCGACAGTGAAATTAAAAATTGTCTGACATAAAAAAAAAAAAAGTTTCATCAGACACAAACATTTTATAGGGAAATTTGTGAAGTGTGTGTTTTAATTTTTTAAACGATTTGTGTCAAAGAAACTTTCAATACGGTTCAACAATTTTCGAGCAAAAAAATTTGCAGCGACTGTCTCAGAAAATTATGAAAAATTTGTCGTTTAAAAAAAATTAAAAAAATCTTCCCATTCTTGTGTTTGGTTCTAAACTGCGATTTTCGAGTGTGTCGATCTGTTCGAGGAACGAAACGGACGAGTTTTGGAATTACAATAAAATTTCGAAAAATTAATTTTTAATTCACCTCGCGTTTCAACGGCAGGTCCATTTTGCCCCGTTTATCCCTGCTGAGCTCCACCGCCTCGTGGACCCGGTATTTCCGATCGTCGTGTTGCTTTTGTGAACGGCAAAGAGCACTCCCCATTGATCCACGCCGCTCCCGAGGGTTGAGAGTTAATAAAAGGCACGACGAAAAAACCGTGTGTTGCGCAACGTGAAATCTTGTTTACGCTGCACGATTCACCGGTGGGGTAAAAGGAGAACGTAAGTGCAGCCGGGTTCGAGGCTCTTCGAGACCGACGACTCGTCAGACACGACGGCATCGAGGGGGTAGTTAACCCTCCCAGCACGACTGGCCTTTTAAAAGCTAAATAATGCACGACTCTGAGAGCAGAATAAAAAATATTAAAAAAAAAAGCCAGGAACAAAAAAAAAAGAAAAAAAAAAGCGCAAATGTATTTTCAGAAATTCACTACCGGTCAAAAAAAAATCGGCTCCACCGACAATCTCAAAGAGACATTCAAGTGCGGCTTTCACATAATTCTCGATATTTTACAATTCACAATCGAATATATTTTCAAGCCCTTTGCCAAGGTACGAAGGTAAAAAAATAATTTCTACTCTCAATAAATACGCGCGATTTTTTTTTTTTAATAAAAAAAAAATGTATATTAAAAAAAAATAAAAAAAAAAAGACGTTACTTGAAAACAGTATTTCAAGGAGATACGATGGATCGTTCAAAAAATTATTATTCGCTTCATCGCCTTCTCAACAATTAATCCACGAGATCCAGCGATAACTTAACGAAGACGAAATTTCAGTATAAATCTTGAGTTGACTCTTTTGAATTTCTTTTATTTTTAAACATTTTTTCTTATTTTTTTTTTTACACATATTTAATTGCCCAACTGGATTTACCATCCGAGATGTATTTTCCAATAGCAACGAACTACCGGAAAATATAACGACTCGGTTGGCAAGTGTTTACTGTAAACCTCATCACCAAAATCCTTTTTCCAACATCCTCGATGGAGATTGAGCGAGGGACAAGAGTGAAGAATTTTTACGGTAGTGAAATTCGCCAAAGTCGAAGACATTGAGAGACCCAAAGTTGAGTTTTCGATTGGTCTTTTGAGGTGAAAAAAAAAAAAAAAAATGTCTGTCGCCCATTGGGAATTTTAGGTAATTGAAATTTTTTTTTCCGAGGGTCGCGGAAACCGAGCGATTTTCCGGCTCACGTGCCGGATGTGGCGTGACGGTGGAAGATCACAAGGCGAAAGCACGAAGGTGCAACGAGGCATTCCGAAAGGGCTTGGTCGAGGTCGATGAATTAGAGGCGCGCCTTTTTTTTTTTTTTTTTTTTCCCCCAGATTCTTGAAAATTGGACACGAAGCGGATTTTCGGAGCGAATAAAAATAGAGACGATTATTATTCTCGGAAAAAACGATTTTCTGCGGAAATTAATTGGGAATTCAACGTGGCAAACCGGAAGTCGGTTCGGACAAACTGGTAGGACAAAATGTTGATGCGAAGTGCAATAAAAACTTTGGAAATGTGTTTTTAATTTCTGTAATAAAATCCCTTTCGTCAAAATTTTCATGAAAATTTTGAACAATTGGATTTTTGCTCAACTTTTTTTTTTTTAACGGAGTAGAGAACGGAATTTCACTGTTTTGAAAAATTCTAAATCACAAATACACGACTGGAAATATTTTCACAAAAACTCGTACACTAAATTCACAATTTAAATGTACAATTGTGATGGAAATTAAGTCCAACAGTGGAATTAAAGTAGACAATTGAAATCAAAGTGATGAAATCGAAGATTAAAAAGGAAAATATATTTTATATTAAATTTCCTACGAATTTATTTTGTTTTTTTTTGGCTGGCGAAAAAAAAAATCGGGATTGATAAATAAACGAATAATCACCGTCCAGAAATAACAATACACGAAAATAACACGGCGAAAAAAAAAAATACGCGAAAATGACCCGACTAAAAATTACTTAAAAAAAAAAACAACAACAACAACAACAACAAAAAACTAACTTGAGTGGTTCATAGATTGCGTGTTTAAATTATTTATTCGACGAAAAATAATACAAAAAAAAACAGTGTTTACACGTTTTTTAAATCGTTATTTTAACTTTTTTTCATTTTATTTTTTTTCGGTTTATATTTTCACAATATTTCGAGCGGGTCTCGCGCTAAGTGGCCAATGACTGTGCCGCTCGGCGACTCGGTGCCACAGACGAGACGAACTTCCCAGTCGAGGGGTTGACGAGTCCAAACCCTTTTCCTCCCCCAGTCAGACTACTTTTCTTCCTCTCTATCTCGACCGTTTTCATTCTCAGCCGGTCTCCGCGTTACTTTTTCCCTCCTCGCGACAATTCTTCGCTTTCTCCCTCGGCATTTTTGTGTCGTCTTTCATTCCCGTCTCTGCCCGGAAGCCGCACGTGAACGCTACCGTTGAATCCCCACTTTGGGTGCCGAACTGCAGCCATTTACTGACTTTTTTCTTTTTCGTCGCGAGGCCCGAATAAAATCGTCGAAAAAATTCGGAATAAAATCGTGAAAAAATTCCGAATAAAATCGTGAAAAAATTCCGAATAAAATCGTGAAAAAATTCCGAATAAAATCGTCGAAAAAATTCCGAATAAAATCGTGAAAAAATTTCGAAGAAAATCGTCAAAAAATTCCGAATAGAATCGTAAAAAAATTCTGAATAGAATCGTGAAAAAATTCCGAATAAAATCGTCGAAAAAATTCCGAATAAAATCGTTAAAAAAATTGCGAACGAAAAAGCGCAGCAATGTTGGAACTTCTCGAAAAGGGCGCGCGTCCCACACGGGATTATTTTCTTGCTGTAATTATTTATTCTCCAGGTGAAAAGTCACGCTTGGAGACGAGGATTTTTTTTTTATTTTATTTTTTTTTCAATATTTTTTCATTTTTTTTATTTTTTTTTTTTCCACGAAGCGATCGCGCTATGACGATTGTTGGATCGCTTCGCGATTCACCCACGAGATCTCGTGAATCTCCCTCGTCTCGCATTGAATAATTAAAGAGTCGCGTCCCAGAATTCCCTGGGCGCGACGCGAGCCAGTTTATCCGCGTTTATTGGCCAGAGGCGGCACCAAAATCTCCCGCGCGCGAGCGTCTCGACTTTCTTCGCCGGCTCTCGCTCGCTCAGCGCAACACCCGAATTAGCTCGGCCTCACGCTGAGGGTTGCCGCGCTGCTGCGTCAACGAATATTCAGAGGGTGTGCCACAACCATATATCGCCCCATCCCCGTTGAAATTCCCATTCGCAGCTCATTTTCTTTTATATATATATATATATATATAGAAAGAGAGGCAAAAATAATGGATATTCGCAGAAAGAGCGCGTCTCAAGTTTCATGAATATAAAAAAAAAATGTGTCCCGCTCGTGATATCTCAGAAATATTCGTCGCCAACGGCTTTCGAGCATTAATTTTATTAACGAAGAATTTTCTCGACGGTTCCCCAACGGACATCTGCGCGAGGCGATAGAGCGAAAGAAAGAAAGAAAAGAAAAGAAAAAAACACGTTCTATTAATCTTTTTTTCCGAGAACGGAAAATAAACACGTTGACGGACGAGTCTAGAATGACCCGCGCCGCCTTCGATACATCAGCCATGGCACAATGCTGCTAAACGAGCGAGCGAGGAGTGGGGGAAACGCTGAGAGGACGCGCAGTGGTGGGGAGTGGTGGGGAGTGGTGGGGGGTGACGAGGCAGGAATAGCTACCGTTAGAGTCCTATCGGACTATTATTGTCAACGGGAGTGCCACGCGCGCGTTAACGATGACGCTCCGCGTTACTATGAATGAAAAGAAAATACCGCTGCAGGTTTATCTGCAGGTGCGCACCTGTGACGCGGCTATTCCGCTCGCCCGGTCCGCACGGACCGGACGAGTCGTTGGTAGAGTCGCTTGCCCCCCCCCCCTACCTGCCACTGCAGAGCCGTTCCCATTGACGGCGACAACGAAATCGAGAAACGAAATTGCTTCGTTCGATTCGACGAATAAATTGTACGTCACTTTACTGTGTTATAACTGTGTCTCGATGAAATAGTACGAACGCTCGAATTTTGTAAGTTTTGGAGGTTAGCCAAGCGCCGCTGCGCAGCACGTACCGCGGCATTGTACGATTCTTTCGCGACTTATATTTTCAACACACGAAAATCTTATTGCCCTTACCGGGATCACGAGCGAGGCTCGACGCGAGGCTCGTGTATATATATATATATATATAGGGCTGGGTTTCGCAACTTTGTGCAGAACGGCCGGGTCGAGCACGGAGACGAACGTAATAGGAAGAGCAAGAATTACGTGCTTTCTCGCTTCGTCACGTCGTGAGTGCATTGGCCGCTCTCCAATTCTCAAATGCTCACTGTCATATCTCCTCGTGCTTCAACGTTTTTGTTTATTTGACAGAGCGATCGATGATTAGCCACGCCGCGAAAGCCAATCGGCAGCGTTCGCAAGGAATATCAAGATGGCGTAGATTTGAACGGTTTTTTCGAGAAAGTTCTACGGGTAGGTGAATATGAACTGGCTTCGGTCGCATCCAACAAATGTTTCGTTCGATCACCGAGAGCGTCATTCCGAGGTCGATTTTGTGATCGATTATTTTTTTTTTTTTTTCCTGTCGCTTTTCATTCGCGAAAGTGTAAATTGACGCTCGTCAATTTACACTTTCGCGAATGACCGCGCTGCGATAACAGCGGCGTCTAAAAACCTCCACGCTTCCAGCATAAAAAAAAAAATTACCGCTGAATCGCAACGAGAGAAATGTTTTGAAAATGTTTTTAGCGTAAAAAAATACGTCACTTTACCTTGGTCACGTTGAACTTCGAGAACATACGACTGCTGGACGACTTCACGATTTTTTTCTTTTTTTAACTGAATATTTCACCGCACGAGACGCCAGAAAAAGATGATATTTTTCTTCAACAAGCACGACTTTCTCTAGGCTGTTACTCTACGCGTTACGTTTTCGAGGGATTCATAGAAAAGCCCTGATGAGAACCGACGATTACATGCCTCGGTAGGCTGGATATGTGAGACGAATCCGTGAAAATAAGATGACCGAATGGCATGCCCATGACGCCGACCGTTGTCGCCCGCCATTTTTTTTGCCGTGCGCTCGAAACCGGCATTCCCACAACAACAATTAAACGACGCTAACAATAAAACCATCCGAAGCTACTTTTACACTTTCACCGATAGCACACTGATAATAAAACTATTCCGAGCTACTTGTACACTTTTACCGATAGAATGATTTTACGGAAAATATATCCGATTTCACCGCGACGTGAACATACGTGATTATCTTACTATGAAAAACGCGCGAATGACACTGCGTGGACGCAGGCGTCGCGGGATGAGAAATAGCAGCCGGAAATATGCGCAGAGTGGACGATGCGCCGCTTCCCTAATCAAGACGCTTTCCTATTGGCCGGTATAGTTATTCCTGTGATCCGATTGGTTAAGATCTTACGTCGTTAACAAAACTGATGAAGAAGTGCGAAAACGCGATCGCAAAGTCACTAGTCAGTCGACCGCGCAGCGCGAAACGTTAATTCGCGAAGTGGCTTCCTGTATCGGCGCTGCAACGCAAGAACGTTTGCGAACACCGCGGTAAGTAGCGGACACGTTCCCGCGCGCACAGTCGACAGTGTCGGTTAATCCTTCCACTTGTATACGCCGATGGAGTCAAACATCCATCGCACAGTTCAACGTTTATTTTCACCGGCGAGTTAATTCGGTCTCGAGCGTGTCCTAGTTTTCAACAACTTGTTATTCGGTGTGCAGCCCTACGGAATACGGTTTTGTAAAGCGATGATCCGTACTCTCGAAACTTTGCACTACACGTCAGTCACGCTACAGATTGCGTCCTCGAGGAGATCCGATAAGCCGGTAAGTAAGTTTCTCCCGTCACTCGTTAAATTTTTTAATCTACATTTTACTGTCGCACGATCGTGAAATGCTGTTTTTCGTTTCTGTGAAAATTAAAGTGTCAGGCTACTAATACAAAAAAAAACCTTCCGACGCGTGTGAATTCACCACTACACAAAGGCGAGTGTTACAGTGACACGGGTTAAGAAATAAAACGTTCCGCGCATGGATATCAACTGAATTTCCCACCGATTGTCATAAAAGTGCCTCTTCGTTTTGCCTATGAAAAAATACGTACGCGCATGCGCACAAACACAATAGATTTATTAATCTCGCACCAGCGGCGAGAAAATGGCGTCCGGTCGCTTCACGAGAACGAAAAATATGATTTTCACAAATTTATTGACGAAAAATTAATTGAAAAAAAGTCAGGGATGCATGCCGTAAAAATAACAATTTTTACAAATAGGGCCATTATACGAAACGTGTTTTTTTTTTCGCACGCTGTTTCCCCGCCAAAATCGTTCTCGACGCGTTTCCGCCTCGAGATAAAGAAGGAGAGGTTTCGAGGCGTAGCAATAAATATTTAACCCGCGTGCTCGACGAAACCCCGAGGCTTCGGAAGCCAGTGGAAAGTGTAGGAATCCACAGCCGTCCCCTGAGTCTCCGCTGCGTGCGGAACTCGCATTCTCGTCATCCAGCACTGGCTGCGAGCGAAGTAGCGCTGTAGCTTCCTCCGTCCCACGAAAAAAGACGATTTTCCCCGATGATAAATCGACGTCTTCGCGAGCTTCGAGGCAGCTCAGCGGCACACAACGGTGCCGTGTCTGCGCGAGAAGAGTTTTTGATAAACGATTGCGGTCGCGGGGGAAAGTTCTAGTCAACGACACGCGAAATAAAACCGCTCCCCTATTTTATTCCCCTCGTCCAACTATCATAGGTTATGTTGGTCGTTTTCCGTTCGCTCACGGATCGACGCGTCGTGCGCTCAATAAAATAAAATAAAAATCAAATCACGACGATACAGTCGACATTTCTTATAAAATCCGAAAAATACCAGATTTTTATCTGCCACTATGATTTATGAGATTATACAAAAAAAAAAACAAAAAAAAACGTAAAACGTTGAATTTACATTGCGCGAAATAATTCTGGTATTGCGACCTTTGGCGAATATCGTTGTGACCTTCGAGAATGCAATCCAGAGGCGTTTTCTCCCCCCCACTCGATATCTCACGACAAATCTTGCCAGCGAAATCGCCGCCTTAACAACCGCGTCACTATCTCAGCCCCGATATTCCAAGCGCCTGAAAGTTGCAAGAAAAAATGAAAAAAAAAAAAAAAAAAAAAAAATCCGGTAGCGTTGAGCGACGATGAATAATTGACGGGGGTGTCGTCAAAGGGGATATTCGAATTTGTGCGCTCGGTACGCGTCCGGGATAACCGGTATAACGATGAAAAGTAATAAAAGGGAGATAACTTTGTTAACGGGTGGGACTTTGTACGTATATACGTATGTATATACGGTAGTTCGCCGAAAGAGTCTGTGGCGTTCGATTCACCAAGGCGATATGACCGGCTCGTCTCGTCCTCGCTCACGAGCCCGCCCGCAGAGACCGTAAAATCGATGTAAAATAAAAATTCCAACGGCACTCTCGGCCACGCAACGTTGCACAAAAGACCCTCCAAGGAAATTGGATTCTCTGTGAGCGCATTAGTGCATCCTCCATATATCATTTTTTTTTATTTAATTTTTTTTTTAATTTTATATATATATATTTTTTTTGTAAACTCTTTCATGACGGATCAAGGTTTTTTTTTTAGAATTAAGGAACGAAGAGGGGGCAAAATTAGTCACTGAAAAATGTAACGGATAATTTTTTTGCTGACGGTGAGATTATCTCATTTTTTCCCAATTTATTATTAACCAATTATCATGAATAATTTGGAAAACCGAAAGTTCGGAGATGTTCTTGGACGATGGACGTTCGAATTTCAAAAAATCACCAAAGGGATGATCGACGTTCCACGGTAAGTAAGATAATTAAATAAATTATTCATCAAATCGCTTATCGCGTTGCGCAACCCGACAAAAAGCATTTTTCTCTCTGGCAGAAGCGTCGACGATAATTCTAATTCGGTAGCGCCGACGCCGTCGGAAGTAACGAATTAAAAAAAAACATTTTTCAAACATTCAGTCCATTGTCGCAGCGGGCAGCGGATGGGAACGAGCGTCCCGACCTTGAGTCGAGCCGTTGTAAACAGAGGGACAAAGGATTAGAAAGGGGGCGTGGACGAAGCCTCTTGCCGTCGGCTCGGAACAGAAATTCCCAGAAACGTTCGCTTTTCTCGGACATTGTTTTTCTCGCTACATTATTTTTCTTCGTCATCATTATCGTCCGCTTCGTTCTCTTTATTTCCAAAACCACGTCGCTGCGTCGACGGATTTTCGAGCCGTCGGAAAGTTTCGCCGGCGAGCGACGGCTCGAGATGCCTCGAAAGAAATTTCCGTCTCGCCGGCGTGTCAACCCGAATTCAATGAAATTTTTTTCACGCCCAATTGTCGCAACTCTGATCTCGCGTCGCTGCCGATTTTTATTTAATTAATTATCGAATATCCAGCATCGAGCTTCCAAGAAATTGGAATTTTCATTGAACGACACGACTGCTTCATCTCCGACCCGAAAAAATACAATTTTAATTCACGACATTTTCCTTCGCGACTTTGTCCGAGACAGCTGTATTTTCGCCCGGCACGTTTCGCTTGAACTTTGACCTTTCGCTCGGGTTAACGAGCGATTCTATCGAAGCCCAGTTTTGGGAATTCGCTCTGTCACATTTATATTTATCCCCGGTGCCAAATATCCGTGATAAAACCGCACCGGAGTTGCTGACGGGCTTTCGTCGACGTATCGCATCGCTCTATTATTCACTGCTCGGCGAGCGAGGCGCGTCGACTGATAATCACAGAGAAAATTACAAAGTCGCGTCCCGTTGAGCCGAGCTCTCGCGTCTCGTCTTTCCAGCAACTTCCGTGCCCTTTGAAACGACCCCGTCGCCAATGAAACTTCCGGACGAAATTTCACCTGCATTCCCGCCTCCTCCAATCATCTCTCTCATTCGATCCGCGTACTCTGGTATATTAAGGCGGCCGGGGTCAAGTGCAACATTTTATTTTATTTTATTTTATTTTATTTTTTTTTTCAGACGAACTCCAGAATAGCAACAGAGCGTGGAATATATAACGGGGATTCGTGAATAATTTGGGTTTGAACGTCGGAAAAACATTGGCTCGAGAATTTGAACGGCCACGGGTGAATTTAAACGGGCAACGGGGTCATTTGTAACAACCGATTTAAACACCGGTTTTCGTCGCACGCTACTGGCGTTTCCGGCGCCAATGAAAATGTCGATTGTCGCGATAACAAAAATGAGTGTCGAACGATAGGAAAATGGCGGTTTGACGGTGACGCGCAAGTGGAAACTCGAGTGGGAGAATGGTCTTGATGGAAATTCGTTTCTGGCCGGTCTCGGCCGATTCTCAATCGATTTACAGTGACATCCCCGATGACGTAACGGTTGCGCAACGTTGCAAACGATTCGATCGACCGGGTCCAATTAGTACTAACGAAGCTTCCGGGCCGGTCATGCGCGAGCCGATTTTGAACTTGAATTATGCAGCTTCAATGTGGCGCTTCGCCTCGAAGATTCCACGGACCAGACACACGGTAACGAGACCACCCTTCCGGTCTGCACCGTCGCTCGCCCCTATACTTCCGCCTCGGCGAACGCGAACCCACCCGTGCAACGCGAAACTCCACAGCTTTCGATCTTGCGACCCTCCTCGCCGAAACTTCACCCCGTCGCCCCCCTTCTCAAACTCCTCCTCGCCTTTCACCCCCTTCGTTGACGAGATTCCAACGGCTCTTTACCTGCTGTGCCCGGCCCTCACTGATCGCTCTCGAGAGCGCGGTTCGCCACTTGAATTAAACATTTCTTCAACCCCACGACCCCCTCCAATCGACTCCGCAGTGGGACACTCTTTTGCCCTTTCACTTTTTTTCCCCGACCACGTCCGTGGCGCTTTTTTTTTTTTTTTTTTGCAGTGCAACATCTCCAACCCCCCATTTTTGTGTTCTCGGTGACGTCGAGAATGGCGGGGTTTTTTTTTTTATGCAGCGCAACATCTCCAACCCCATTTTTGTGTTCTCGGTGACGTCGAGAATGGCGGTTTTTTTTTTTTTTTGCAGTGCAACATCTTCAACCCCATTTTTGTGTTCTCAGTGACGTCGAGAATGGCGGTTTTTTTTTTTGCAGTGCAACATCTTCAACCCCATTTTTGTGTTCTCAGTGACGTCGAGAACGGCGAAGGTTTTTTTTTTTTTTTTTTTTTTCGCACTGCAACATCTCCAACCCCATTTTTGTGTTCTCAGTGACGTCGAGAATGGCGGTTTTTTTTAAATTTTTTTTTAATTATTATTTTTTTTCCTACTGCAACATCTCCAACCCCCATTTTTGTGTTCTCAGTGACGTCGAGAACGACGTTTTTTTTTTTTGCACTGCAACATCTTCAACCCTACTTTTTGTGTTCCCAATGACGTCGAGAACGGCGGTTTTTTTTTTTTTTTGCACTGCAACATCTCCAACCCCATTTTTGTGTTCCCAATGACGTCGAGAACGTCGAGGGTGTTTTTGTTTTTTTTTTTGTTGCTGGTTCAACGACCGTGGAAAAATAAAATTGTCGATACGTTTCAGGTACACGAAGTCTCTCGCGGTGTCTCTCCAGCGACGATAAATCCCGGGACTGCGTGGAAGTTGCGGCTACCGGAAGTGGAAAAAAAAAAAATGAAGACGGAGGAGGGAGAAAGCTTTCTCTCGGTCGGGAGCCGAGCTCGGTTCAATCTCGTCGGCTTACCATTGCGAGTAAAAGAAAACGGAGGAAATAGAAGACTCGAGGAACAGCTGTGTCGAGGAATTTGTTTGGAAATTTTAACGGAACGTCCTCGATATGGAAATCTCATGGGGTGGATAATTGTCGCCGTAATTAAATGGGACGTCGCCGTGGTCACGGCGTTGGCGAGAGGGTCGCTGAAACGACGGAATGACAAATTGAAATATCGAAATCCTTTGCGATTCGCCATCGATCGAAACACCCTGTAGATCCGGTGCTTGGCTGGGGGTTGCGAGCTCGAGGGTCGCCATGACGACCAGCATCGCACCCCGCCATCGACAGTGATTCTCAGCTCGAGCTCGTCTGCAGGAGCGACGAACTTTTTGCAGGCGCCACCGCTGCATCCCCATTGCACCACGGATGCGAGGGGAGTGAATGGCGTAATCCGCTCGTAAAATGGCCCATAAAAGTTGGTGCGGAGTCAAAGAAATAGGGAAGGAAAAAAATGAAGATAAAAAGGCAAGCGTCGATGCTGCACACAAATTCGATAAAGAATAGAATTATCGTTGCAATTTGTCGATGGGAATGGCCTCGATTAAATATTGGCAACTGTGGACAATTTTTTTTTCGCGGATATTCTGGGATGCCTGGAATTAACAGGGATTTTTTTTTTTTTTTTATCGGTCCGGAAAGACAAATTGAGCAATCGGTTGAGGGCGGAGAGATGGAGTATTAATTCGTGGGAGGTGAATAATTGTTTTTCACGCATGAATTTCTTTTATTTTTTTATTTTTAAATTTTTAATGGGTTGGTAAAATTGTTTACTATCTTGATTGAATTTTAGGCGGCGAAGGATTATTATTATTTCGGGGAATTTTTTGTCGTGCTGTTAGGATTTATATGGGGTTTCGATTATGCACTCAGCCCTGTTGGCCGTCTGATCTCAGCCTGACCTCTTCCACTCGGAGAGCTCCAGTTTGCACGATTGAAAATTTATAAGCTTATCCCGTCGTGCAACAGCTTCGCCGCGAAACGCGGACGGAAGAAGCTTCGCGACACCCGGCAAAAGTTCACATTGCTCGGTTGCAGTTCGCAAAAGCGCGAGTCTCGAGCGACTAAAAATTTTGTGTGAGGGATGTATTTTTTTTTTTTTTATTATTATTTTTTTTTTTACTGAAAGCATTTGGCCATTCGCCAGCTCTCGTTGGAAATTGATTCGAACCCGGGAGAACGAACACAGAGTCGAGACGTCGTCAACAGCGTTAGGGACTGAAGAAATGGAACGAAAAAAAAAATATATATTTTTTTTAACACCGATCTCGAATTCTCGAACCGATACTCGAATAGCCGGATGCGAGTAGTAAATTACATAGTAAAAAAAAAAAAAACATTCCTATTCAACGGACATTGTACAATTTTTATTTTGCCAACAAATCAAAGTTTTTTATTTGAAAATGAAAATCATAAAATTGGCGAGAAAAAAAAAAGTCTGAAGACTTGTGGAAAAACTGTTTGTCAAACGAGACTTTTTACCGCGAGATTCCATTTTGTTTGTCAATTTTCTCCCCGACCGTCAAGTTCCGCACGTGCAACGTAATTCGTGTACAATTCCACGCACCACCGAGCTTTCGCCCCGTTCGAGGGTGCCGCTCTACACCGCGGTAACATTTAATATTAATAAACGACGAGACTCGCAATGAAAGACACGAAAGAAGAAAAAAAGTAGTACTCGTAAAAATGTAAAAAAAAAATTTTTAAATTATAATACGGCACGAGTTAAAGGTAGAAGAATCCACAGCAATGAATTCTTTGGCGACCACGCTGCGTTCAATCCCGTGTTTCGAGAACGTAACGCGGACACGCCTGGCTGCTGCGACTGCAATTTTAGCGCACCCGGAAGTGTAAGAGGAAACCTCGGACTCTCCCGTAAAACCCGGATCACGTCTCGGCCGCTTTTCGTCCTGTCCGCGACTTCTCTCCGTGAACAAATAACGTTTTCACTTTTAATTATTCCCATACACGATTCACGCAGCACGAGAGTGCTCCGGGTCTTGAAAAAGTTGGATCTTCGTCGCGTTACCTGTTCGCTCTGGTGAGAGTCAAAATTAACACGGACGGCTGCAGAGCCACGCAAAGAGGAGTTAATGGAGTAGGTTCTCGTTACGAGGTGGAAAATTCATTTGCACTTTCCTTGACCGGTATGATCCTGGGGTGGCTTTTTTTTTTTTTATTTATCTTTTGCGAATTCACAAACGGGTGCTTTGGCTTTAATGGAATGCAATCCCCTTGGCCGCGCACTGCAGCAATTCGTACCGACACTTAACGAGATGCACTCAGCGACATCCTTCTATTTTTTTTTTTTGTTATTTGTCTCACCTCATTTGGTATTGTTTTCCCTTGCAGAGAATTACTGGAAACAACACACTGAACGTGACGAGGAGGTATCGCCGAGGGATAAGAGGAAAATGGAATCGAAAGGGTGCATTGGCAGAGGAACGTGTGCGGCACCGAAGATAGAAAGAAGCCGGAGAGAAAGAGCGAGCCGAGAGGTCGGCAAAAACATTGTATCAGCAAAAGTCCTGCTTCGTTTGCTGACTCGGAGAATCTTCGCTGCGTCGTTTTGCTTCAACGAACTTCCGGTTGCAACGTACCGACTGCCACAGGTCTGCCGACCCATGAATGGACCATGGTCCGGATAGTCTTACGTCTTCAGACGTTTGCGACTCGCATCGAAAAATTAGCGAGGGAACGGGAATGGCAATTTCCGGTTTGCGTCGTTTTTGGCTCAGTCTCGCACCTCACCGTGTTCGCAGGAGCGAGCGAGAACTGGGTCAGGATATCGCACGCTGCTCGGGGATCGGAAGACCCGGGAACAGACGATGAAGATTCGTCACCGAGGGAGAAAGCTCGAGCAGCTGGCGCATCTCGCGAGACTCGTCACGCTTGGCAGGGCGGTGAGACACAAAGAGGATGATAAAAAAAAAAGAATGAAGAGGTAGAAGAGAAATCGGGGGTGTCGCTCGTTCGAAGCAGCTACGTTCGCTCATAGCTCGAGGGTTCCTCGCTTTACCCCTTATTGTATATTTTGCCAACTCTCTCACACGTCGGACGATTCTTCGACTCTAACTTCTTTTTCTCCTGGCCTTGCCCCGGCCGCTTTGCCCTTGTATACAGCGCGACTTGCGCACCCTTACACTCGATTCGTGCCTTTCATCGCCCCTGCTCTCCCACACTCTCAACTTTCTCGGGCGAAATCGCTTTAAACGCTCCAGAAATTCGCCCCTCAGGGATTAAGCTGGCGCTCCGTTATTCAGCTGTTGAAGCCCTGTACGGTACAAAGTCGCAGCAATTCCTTTGGCCATTTCGAAAACGGAGCAATCCACATTGCAATATTATCTGAGATTTTCGAATGTGAAAAAATGAGCGAGAAAATATTTTTCCATAACCGTGACAACATGGCAATATTTCAGTGGTAGCATGATAACGATATATTGCATAAAATACCATTAATACAATAATCCTAAGGTTTCCATTGGGACCAAATAGGAGCAGAGAATATTACGTGAACTAAATAATCGAGCGGCTGCGAGACTCTAAAAAAAATCTAAGGTATATTACATACTGCTATAATAATATAACAGAATATGATTTAATAATGTAATTATTATTTTTAACTTGCAGTCTGGAATGCTTCGTTGAAATCGCGAACACTGCTGGGAGAATTTCGCATTCGGTGGTCAGCGATGCGTAACACTATTTGGCTTTCCTGAGGGATGACTCACCTCGGCCGAGCCGTCAGAACGCACTATCTTTGGAACGAATTTTTCAACTCCATGCGTACCGGGACTCGTCGTGGTATTTGTTCTCTTTCTCGCGTTCTCATGTGAGTTCTTCTATGGCTATTTCGTTCGGCGAAATCGTACGTGCCGGGGTTGAACGCCGAGGCCTCTCTGTACAGTTTCGCTTTTGCGTGACTCGATCCCGAGGGAGCAATGTCGTCGACGGCCCTCCGGTACGAATCCAGTGAGATAAAGGCTCTATACGGATCGCAGGATACGATTTGCTACAACTCCTTTCTGTACAGTTGGCACACACACACATATATATATATATATATATATATGCGATGCACGAATGGAGCTGCCAATATCGGACTCGTCCGCAAAATCCCACGAGAGATGAACGATCGCTCTCGAACGCACTCGTCCACTGTGATTGGTACGATAAATTGCAATTAACTGGAGAGTCGTTGATACGGCTGTGCGTAGACACAAGTGTGCACGAATCCATGGACGTAAACGTGCAACGAAACGATCCTACGTTACCGAAGTAATTTCCCATCGTCACACAAAAATCGAGAACTCTCAACCGATGTGAATTTATTTATTTTTCGAACGATTATGTAATCTCGATTGAAGTGGCGATTTTGCGATTAAAATTGTGAAACGAGAGTCGAATGGGTGGACGGAATCGAAATGAGACTCCGAAATTGGGAAATTGAAAAAGGACTCGAAGGCACAGAGGAAAATGCAATAGTGATTAGGACAAATTTTTCGTAAGTTCTCGAATGATAAATGGTTGATTTAAAAAAAAAAATTCGTGACTTTATTGACTTTTGGATTTATTTTACAGTGGATATACAACTTAACGGGCATCCTGCTTTTACGCTCGGACGGTCAGGCTCGTCCACTCTTCTACCTTCGGATTACGTTACATCGTGTGTCTGCTTTGCCACTCCCTCGTCGTTCGGTGCACCACGAGGAAATTATAACTTCTCGGTCTCGCCGGGCATGCGGCAGCGACTGCACAGATAGCTTGCTCATAGTTTGAGGCGAGCCAGGGGTTGGATAATTGAATACGGCTGTCTCTCCTCTCCGGTAACTCTCGAGGCCCGTCAACCTTCTCGAGCTCGATGCAGAATCGACTTTTCTACTGTTGCCATCGGACATAGGAGGGAGCGGAGTTTGAGATACGAGAAGGCTACAAAGTTTGCGAAGAGTCGAAGAATATTCGTCACGCCCAAGTGTCGAGGCGGATGCGACGAGGAGATATCGAGATAGCTGAGCGTGAGACGAAGGAAAAAGGCTGGGACACAATCGGAGGGTGAAATACTTTGGTATCAAAAACTGCCAGGGAAACATCCACCGGTATACTGCGTTAAGAAGAAGGCGACCGAAGTGCAAGGGAGCTTGAATTCACGATAAAAGAATCATTCGTGGTAACAAAAATATTTGTACTTTTAACGAACGCGCCTTGTTCCTAAAAGTTCAAACAGTACATAATGCTTCGAGGGAGGAAAGTATTCCTTTTTTCATCGAGTGTAAAGTTTGCTGCACGAACGAGACGATCGCAGAAATTTACACGTGGTGAATAGGCACTGCCTGCTGAGTGAATTTCCATCCTAGTGGCACAATATACAATTTTTCCCGCTAAGATTACTCATTGCTCGCTCGTCAATGATTGGCCAATTTCCACCCTCGTTGCATAAAAAAGGTACATTCACTTTCTCACATAAGAATCCGGTTCCCCGACAAAATGGTAAAATTACCAAGAAGAACTAAAATTCCGGACAAGAATGTGCTCTTAGATGTGAAAATATTTTTTTTACTATTTTAGAGCAGACGTACCGTTAAAAAGTCCGAGGAAGCGTCAGAGAGCAGACCGGTCTGGCGGAAAGGGACCAAGGAAGAGTCGGGCCGGAGTTAGGGGATGAAGAGTGTACGATACGAAATCTCTGTACACCCTGTTGGAGCAGTGAGACTACCCACGTTGAGCAGACCCGATATCAACGGTGTATGCAGTATATATATATATACACACACACATATACACACACCAAAGAGAGTGGAAACGACTCGCTCCAGCCCTCAGCGAGCTGCCTCGTACGCGGCACCTTTATTTCCGGCTTGCTCCCCGGCACAGGGACGAAGAGAACGCAGACGGGGAACAAGCGATGTGGGGTAGGATGAAATCGCGGCCACCTACCACCATAATTTCCGCCCAATTTTAATCTGCCGCACGTGTTACAATATCGTCGTCGTCGAGCGAATATACCAGTCGGAGCGTGGACCAACAACGACGCACAGTACCGGGGAGCGAATATTTCCACGCCACGGGGTACTTCACGATGTCTGATGCCCCCCTGGACCTGGCCTACCGACTGCATCACGCTAGGATTCACCCCGTTACGTTAAAATAATGCGACTGCCACGAGATTAGCTCGGCGAAACGAGTCTGGCGATATTTGACAAACAAAATAAAATCTAGACTCCGGGCCACCGGACGTTGAGATTTGTATCAGGGGGGACCGGTCAGAAACTCACGAGATTCATAAGCTATGCGAAGTATATTATGCAATGAAACATCGCATCCGCACCGCCTCATCGTTTGGAACGTCGACGAAAAAACAAATTGAGACTATTCGAAAGTCAAAAGTGAACTTTTACACTATAAGAAATTACTGAAATTGTAATAGCATTAGCTTATTCGCGTGGCGTATGGAACGGACTTCTGCGAAGTTTCGCTTCACCGGAAATACGAATTCGATTGTCGGGGTTGGAGGCGGGCGTGCGCCGTGTAATTGAACGGGCTCGACGGCGGGTGGTCGATGAGCGAGAGGGATTCGAGTGTCACCCGTGGGGATGCTCGGACAGTTTGCCGGAGGGGTTTTGTGACAAGCCGAAACTCCCCCGGGAAGCACGAAAGAGAAAGAGAGAGAGACTAGAAACATTTGTAATTCAAAAGCCTGGCGAATTACCATTCGAGGCAACGCGTCGATGTATGCGAAACGCGAGGTAGTCGTTGAAGCGTCAATAATTGGGTATCCCGGAAGCTTTTTTATTCAACATACCGCGTTTACGGAACGGTCGATATCGGCTATGCAATAACGGAATTCCTTATAGCGATATCTTTAAAAAAGAACAAAAAAAGAAAGGAAAATTATTGAAATATTTACTGCGCGATCATTGATCTCGGTAGCTTCTGAATGTTTGCCACGAATATCCGTTGAAATAGGTGGGAATCGTTTCGGTATTTCACCCACGTACCAGTCCTCGTTGTGACTGCGAATGAACCCCTTCGGGGCTGAACGGCGCGTTGCATTTTGGCACCGATGCGGTCGCAAGAGCCAGAGAGCTCCGCAGTAACGAAACTCTCGAGCGTATCCGTCCACACCGGTAACTAACTACCGTCCGCACGTGTGTGCAACCGTATATTATATTCATCGAAGGAGATAAACGAACACGGGAAACATCCCTCTCGCAGAGATCAACCCCACAGAAGCACCCTCGACCAGCGGGGTCGCCCCAATAATGTCGACGAACCGAGAACCAAAAGGTCGCGACACCAGTGACTAGGTGGACCAAAAACGACCTTTTGTTTCTCTGCAGTCGACACGTCGTACAGTCGAGGAGCGGCCACACCGCTTCCTGGATTCACTCTTGGCACCCCACACGTATATCGTAATTTATAACGTGATATACTGCGTTATATCGTACACGTTTATACCGAGTGCAAACAGCGTATAATTTATAAGGGAAGTGGCTCGTTTTCGTTGCAAATGGAAAATTGTCCATCTCACGAAAAAAAAGGTGTATGGGAAGACGAGCAGGGCTTCGGGGGAGAGTCCAAAAGTGATTGATTAATGAGTGATCGATAATGGGTCAGGAACAAAGTTGGCAGGAATTAAAAGCGATTTTCGTTCTGTGTCGCTTTTCCCGGAGAGTTCCGACGGGTCCAATGCGAGGGGCGTTATTGTGTGCGAGGATGCGGAAAGCAAAAACATACACGAAAAAAAAAAAGTAACCCTCGGAGAGAGGGTGTCGCACCCCTGGCTCCGTTCTCGCGTGGCTACCGAGTCGAGGGTTTGACTTTATCCCGACCGAAATAAACCGGCTCGCATAATTTTGCGGGTAATTCGGTCAATTTTTATTTTTATTTTTTTTCGCCCACTTTTTAGTTTCAATATGTTTCATGGTCCGTCGACTCGTCGTTATTTAATCTGTCGTCGAGAAAATTTGTTAGCAATGTGAAATTTCTCTTCGTCACCTCGCTACACCCCAGAATTCGTGAACAAATTTTTTAATTTAATGATTTCTTTTTTTAAGACATTTCTAGAGTTTGTTTGGATGAATTAATTATATTGCTTTTCGTTCTTGTGTTGCAGATTCGTCGTTCGTCCGTGTCGATTATCGACTGGCCATCGACCTCAGCATCAGAGACGACTCCAAAGAGGCACCGGTCATCGTTAACGACGAGGCTGCGTGGGACGCTGATAATGACGCCGATTAGCATGCCGATATTTGGCTGCGTGCCGGACACCTGAAAATCAGCGGGATTTCGCCGAATCCGCTTGTGCATATAAATAATTTCATGGACGCAAAGTGCACACCCACCCTCAGTCGCTCATACATAATTCTCATCGAGGGAGCAGAGTGACGAATTTATTCGTCGCTTGTCCGAGCCGAAACGCTGCGCAGCACAGGCGACACCATTCAGAGAGACATTAAATCATGGATTTCTTCAAAAATACAATCCGTGCACCGAAGGAAAAAAAATGCAGAATCTAACTATCTTCACCGAAAAAAACATTGTATACATAATAATTATTTAAATTAACAACGGTGTGATTTATAGATCGGCTGTGTAGTTGAGAAGAAGCACGAGCAGGACTCGCCGCATTATTTTTTCGCGTTCAAGTGCGACCGTCTGATAAATATTCTGGACAATCCGGGAGCCTTGCTGGAGATAAAAGGCTCGAAGATTCCGGAGGTATCCTCGGCGAGGCCGGCCCGCCTGGCCAAATCGACAGTCGCAACATGTTCGGAACGAAGCTTCGAACGTGGATGGAGGCGCATATCGTGCGACCGAAGAAGAAGAAGGATCGTAAGAAGGGCGAGAAGGGTTTCGACTCGAATTGCAACTCACCGAGCAGCCACAGCGCCAACAGATCGCCGGCACTTCATCAGGTATTATAAATAAATAAATAAAAAAAAAAAAAAAAAGAAGAAGCAAAAAAAGAAATAATATTTGGAAAAAAAAAAAAAGCAAAAATAGATGCGTTTAATCCACGCATTTTACCGTCACACAAATCTCTCAGATCCGTGAGCGGAAAAAAAAAAAAAAAAAAAATAAAGTCCCGATCTCGTCACGCAATCCTACAGTAGGTGTACTAAAATACACTGTTTAAAATTCAACGAGCTCCGAAGCAGCGTCACCACGCGGTTCCCTACTAACGAGCGAGAGGCATTCCGCGTCGTTTATCCAAACTCCGCGGTCGCGATATTTATATGAACTATATATTTATACCCTTGTCTGCCAACTCAGGCGCGAGAGACCAATAAATTATTATACCTTGCTAACGAACGTATCTGCATAACGCTTACGCTTATCTTCTGGCTTTCTCCGTTATTCGCACTGACCCTCGTCGTCGAGTAAACCGCGTCTGACGTAACAGATGGCTTATCCACTTGCAGTGTTGAGCAACACGTTATTATCCTTCACGGCATTTAAATTCAACAAGAAAATTAATAAACCTTCATGTGTAAAACAAGTTGCATTATGATCCGTAGAAATACTACTATTATTAAATTTTTTGTTTTCGGAGCCCGTGAAATTTGCTATCGCATTCTCACCAAATTTCCAAGATATCCTGCAATGAGACGAGATTCGAAATTCCATTGTTGACCTTTGAGAATAATCTGACGAAATTTGTAGCCGGTAAACTGAGTCGAAGACGCATCGTGTGTCCCTTAATTCATCTGTTTCTGTCGCTGGCTGAGTTCCAAAATGCTTTTTTTTTTTTTATCATTGAACGAATTTAAAAAAAAAAAAAAAAAATCCCCATATAGAACAAAAGCTAACGTTGGATTGTCCGTTCCCTTTAGTTTGCAATTCTATTTCTCGTTACACCTCGAGGGTTCCCCCTTCCTTGAACGTGACCATCCTCTTTTTTATCCACATTTCCTTCCTTTTCTGCTTTGTCGACGTTTACTCGTTTTGCGTAGTTATCCGTAGCACGAATACCTCGCTCCACTCTGCGTCGGTGCGCGGAGTTCTTCCTCTCGCTCGAGAGATGATTTAGCATTCTTCCCCGACTTATGTGCATGCATACACAACCGGGTAAAGATTCACGACTCACATTGTGTGTCTGTGCGCCAGAACGGCGGAGGAACTATAACGCGCCAGCTCGTTTCTTCCCGCGACCCTGCACACCCCGCTGAGAGTTTCCCACGTACTTCCGTTTTCCCTGTTTCTGTTCTATGCTCATTCTTCTTTTCGCTCTCGAGTCTCCAAGGGCACCCACCCAATTAGAGCCGCAAGCCCCGCGCGGTTTCTTTCGCTTACAGTCCCGTCGTCCTCGAAACTGTGCGGCAACGCTCCATTTTGTATACAATACATTACAATACCAGACGGAATTTAAATAATTGGAGGCAACGACTTCTCGTCCGTGTACATTTTTTTCTGAAAACATAAGTAATTGTTACCCTAAAAAAAAAAGATGATTAACGAATGCAGAAGGGCTGAATTCTTTTTAGTATTTTTTTTCTTTTTTGAAATTTTTATTTTACGATATTTTATGATAATTTGATTTATGATCAGTGTGTATAATTATTTTTTTTCTTTTGTGCCAAGGTTCATCCACTGAATTCGCCAGCGAAAAACGTGGACACGATAAGGCTGCAAAAATCAACGGGGAACACGTATCACACAGGAGTGACAAATTCTTCGGCGACTTCCGGTGGTACCGGAAGTGTGAATCTATCGTCTCCGGAGAGCGCCTACAGCACGGGATACTCGACGGACGGGACGTCGCCGGGGGCGAGTTATCCGCCGGAGTATTACATAAACATCAGAACCGGGACACATTACTTTGAGAGCAACAAGGGCGCCGGCAGCAGGTCGTCGAAGAGGCCGGACGAGCAAAATTGCGTCCCGAGCACCGGGCCGGGAAATGAGAGGGTCGAGGTCAGACTGGCTTCCGAGACGACCGCGAATAACGAAACTGCTAAAATGACGAAGGAGACGAAGCAGAGAGATATTAGAACGAGTACACCCTTCAAGGTGATTTTAAACGCCCCTCCTCTAGCGAGAGGCTTCCAATCCGGGCGAATTTAATTTTCACTCGCCAACCTTCCTCCGCGAGCTTTTACCTCGCTTTCGGCCTCCGTTCTAGAAAAGACCTCGTTAACTCCTCAAAGCGTAATATCATTTTTTAATCTCCATCAGAGGTCGCCTTTCATGCTGACCACAATGCAATTTACCGTACTTCATTGATAGGATTATCCATCGTTTTATAGAGTGACTTATCGATTACACTCCTTTCGGATGCTCCGGACAGGGACGTTTTAGAACGGAGGGACGAAGCTCTTCGCGACACTTGACATTTTCACACCTCCGGCTAAATCTCATTTTCGAGGTCGAGAAAACCGTTCTCCATCGTGTCGTAGAAATTTGCCGTAATAATTCCCTCGCTCCCGAGAGAGCTGCAGTTTCGCAACGGTTGCCGAGGTCCACGAGGCGTCGAAGAGCTTCGTACACGTTCACATGAAATAATTACGTGCTTGCAGCTTGCATTCGCTAATGAATGCAGCGCACACTAGACGGTGATTATGATTCGTATTCCGTAACGTTATATACAGTACTCGGTTGAGGGGAGTTGTTATGTGAAAAAATAGTTTCTCGACGAACCGTTCGATTTAAGATAGACAATACATAATTGTATATATTCATATTCCTTCGCTTTTGCGACTATCGAATAGACTCACAATGTCGGATATTCCACGAGTTCGTGACCTGGGTTTTGCCTTCGCGACGCCCTCGCTGGACCGACGAAACGTGCCTGCGGCCACTCTTCATACTCCGCCACCAGCGCTTCAAAGCTTTGACGGGACGTCCATATATATCTTCTGCCTTTCCTGAAGAGAAAAAAAAAACAAAACATGCATACATTTTATAGCGAGCCTCTCTTTTCCGGCATCGCGAGGCTCCCGCGGTTTACCGTGCCCTGAGGCTTCCGGTGCCAAGGTTCAACCGAGAATAAGACGAGGGGGAATATACCGTTTACCCGTCAGACTCTTTCGTCCCCATTTCGAAATAACGAAACGACGTAAATTTCACAGTTCGTATTTTTAAACATAGAAAAATGTGCGATACCTCATCGAAAAATTATTCTCGGCTTCTTTTGAGTTCGGGAGTTTGGAACAAATGACGGAGAGACCGGGGTAGTTCAGTATGCAAATCGAATTGCCGTTGTCTGGCAATGTCCGCGGAGGCTCGCCAAAAGGGGTGGAACAAAAAAGAATGAAGGGTGTAGAGCCTGCCAGTCGGATTCTCGCTGTGAGAACTGTGTACATGTAGACGGAATCGGAAATAGGCTTTCAGCGGCGAAAAAAATTTCATATTCAGTCGAGTTTTTCCGTGCCACGCTCGTCCTTAATCTAATAGCGTTATCTCGTTTTTGCAATTCTTCGTTCTTCGCCGAAAACCCCATCGCGTCCGACTAATTTACATGAATATGAATTCCAGATCTTTGTCAGTCTCTCACCGTTGAAATTTATATTTCAGGGTACCGATACAGCGACGAATCTCACACCGCACAAGCAGCAACAACCGCAGAATGGTCATCAGCAAAATGGGCATCAGCAGAATGGTCATCAGCAGAACGGTCATCAGCAAAGCGACCACCAGCAACAAGCTCCATCGGTGGCAAGTCAGAAGCACGAATTTTCGCTTCATCGTAGGACCGAGTCCTACACGTTCGACTCGACGAGAAACACTTTGCCAGTGCCCTCTTCGATACCGCCACCATTGGTATCGCCTGCCGTTCAATCGCCGAGGCAGCGTTCACGGATTCGCACTAATCCTTGGCTATCCGCGAATTCATCGGGTTCGTCGAGCACAGCGGGTTGCCTGAAATCCAGACTCACCCTCGACGAGACGTCGAGCAGTTCGGGCCTCAAACTAACGGAATCCTCGGGCAGCGCTAGTGACGTTAATATCAACAATTCACGGGACGCTCAGACGCGAAGACAATACCGTCAGGAAAGCCTCAGCGCGGGTCGAAGCCCGTGAGTAAAAAGGATTCTTCGATTATCCGCCCGAAGAACTTTCGAACAAGATAGTTCCGAAGTGCGCAGCGATAGAGTCACGATGAACGAAGTTAATAGGGCGTTACATCGAAAGGATTGACTCGGCGCAGTTTCGATACCGATTGAATTATTTCTCTATTTTGTGGAGTAAAGCGTACTCCTCTCGTCCACCGTACTTGGCCGCTATCGCTGCTGTACTTTAATACTGTTACTACCACGCTGAAACTTTTAATTACGAAAGTCTCGCTTCTCGAACTTCCGAGCCTCGTAGCCTTCTTGGACTCTTTGGAGAGTCGAAGCCCCGAGAGGGATGAGTTTATTTCATCTCGAAGCCCACCAGCTCTCGATAAATAAAGCTCTGACTTTAGATTTTTTTTTTTTCAAGCAGGATCAATCAGAACTGGCGGATCTCACCGGGAATCGACGTTCGCTCGAAAGTCCCCCTGGGACTTGTCAGACGTAGCACCAGTAGTTCCTCAGCGTCTTCGCTCACCAGAAGCATTCGCTCATCCGAAGACGATATAACGCTTAACGAGATGATGGGCAAGTTCGACGAGAGCTACGTGTATGAGAAGGAGACGGATATACTCTCTGACAGCGATCCCACGGATTGCGAGGATTACGTTCACTGCATGTCGGATGTGGACACCGGACAGGACGGCGGTGACGAGAACGACCCTGTCGAGAATGACTTTGATTACATCGACAACGGTTCGTTTCTCGATCTCGATAATTTGGAGGACAATTTTCGGAACACCGGTCACTGCACGTACTTCACATTTACGAGTGAACTGACGCGAAGGAGTACCAAGCTTCGAGAGTCGTTCTTGAAGAGAAGAGTCAAAGACGATAATTCTCAGCACAGGTAAGGCTTGTCCCCGACAGCACCTGTTGTTTCAGTATCCTTAAAAAAATATTTAACGGTAATTTAATAAGTATTAAAGGCATTTTTTTTCGCAATAGGTCGACCAGTGTAAGAAGCACCGCAAAACGGCAGAGCCGTCGTCACAAAAAGCTCGAGGACAAGCCGAATGAGAAACGAAAGAAACGGGTGTCACAGCGCAGAAAGCCGGCGTTCGAGAAGTGCGACGATGTTACCGCCAACTTGAACAGGGTATTGGTGGAGCGTATGCTGCTAAAAAATTCGGGATTCAATCAGGGTAGTAGAAGCGTCGGTGGTACACCGATATGTCTTCGACGTAAGAAGCATCATGACGTGAACGAGAATTTTTCACCATCGAGGCATAATCAGAACGGATCGACGGATCCACGAACGTTCGTCAGCCCGATTCATTTGACAACCGAGAACAATGAGCAGATCGTTAAACGACGCTCGAATTCGATTAGCTACGTTAACGGAAATATGGTGAGACATCATCAACAGATAACCGGTAGTGCGTACATCAGCACCTTCGCCTCGGAGATCGCGCTAATCGAGGCGGATAAGGAGGCCGACAGAAAGTATCGGGAGCTCATACTGGAGGCTGAAAATATACTGGTGAACATGAAGAACACCTCGTCGCCGGTAATACCGTCGCCGTCCCGCCGAATTCACAACGGCCTCGCGAACAAGAGAGTCGAGCTCATAAAGAACACGGAGCTCAACATCGAGCTCGCGTTGTCCAAGAGTCGAAACTCGCAGCCTGAACTGCAGAGCGGAAACATCAAAGATCTCGAGCATACCAGTCCTAAGAGACAGTTCAGCAATCAGCCCTGTTCGCCGATTCATCGTTTCATGGAGAGGAACTCCTGTCTGCCCAAAGAAAATGTCCACTATCGGCAAGAAGTTCCGCCTAAATGTCCGGATTCACCGGCCATGTCGAGAAGAACACCGCAAGGCTCGCCGAGCCGGGGAAATCTGGTACAAAGTAGAATACGATCGAGCGTCGCACAGGACAGAGATAATGAATGGTCCAAAGGAGCATCGATTGGCATGAACGGATCCAGTTCCGCCAGTCACGAGGGAAGGACGCTGGAAATGGGATTGTTCAACGGCAAGGATCAAATCCTTCTGGCTGCTCAGAAGGCTTCCGGCGTGGTGAACCGGAAGGAAACATGCGCGACTGGTAACGTCAGATCGACCAAAGAAGAAGTACCGACCTCGAGCTCGTCAGACTCCGACGAGCGATGCGAGTCCAGAAGGAGGGCACCTCTGATGACGTTCAGGTCAATTTTCTTTTATCAACAACTCGTCACCTCGTCGAGCGAGAAAAAAAAATTAACAAGCTACCATGTAAATAATTTTGCAGGTCTGTCGACATGGGACCTATACGGGAGAGTTCTTACTACTGTCCTCAGAGCGAGCCGGTCAAGAGAAAAGTATATGCGGGCAGCGCGACGTACGGAAGGATACAGAAGAGCCTGGGTGAACGTCATGTCGTCCTGAGAAATTCAGACGGTGATACGGCCACAGACGACACCGGTATGTTCTTATGCTAGTCCAAGTAGTACAATCCCGATAAAGTGAGCTGCAGACAGAAGTTACCAACAAATTGAAGACGAAAGTCATTATTCAACAGATGACTCAACTATTTTCCTTCGTAAGAATGATTCAATTATTTTTCTGAATACATACGAATTTTTTCAGAATTTTTTTTAACTCTTTAAAAATTACGTTTTTTCTCAACTTGAACATCGAAGAAATAGTTTCATGAAGGAAAATAGTTAAGTTGCCAGGTAATTTGCTGAATGATAATCTTTAGCTGAACTTTGTTACAACGAATTAAAATTATTATTTCATAAAAACTATCTTTGCAGGGCCTCCCATATATATTATTATTTCCAGGCTTTCTCTGAAACTCAAGTTTTGAGAGCCTGTATCGCACGAACTAACTCAACCAATCTCGTCACATCTACGTGTCTTCTACGAATTGAATTTCTTATTTCAGACGACTCAAGACGATCCTTGCGTGAGAAAGTCGCTCAATTGCGCCAGGAGAGAATCGCCGCCGAAGCAAATCTGAACGCTCAAGACTCGCAGCTCTTTCAACATCACATGACGCAAATTCGCAGACAAATGTTGATGCACACGATCGAAGGACTCAAGCGAAGCCTCGAGGATCAGTCCGCGACGCTGAAACAGACATGCCTGCAGGACTCTGTTCTTCACGACGAGATGCCTTGAAAATTTGTGAGGGTGAACGATAGTCTGGACTATGAATTCGTTCTATGTGATTCTCCGTCGGCTACGAGAGGAGACCCGGAGAGCAGTCCTCGATGGAACTTGCTCAGCGATTATTCACAACTGTTTCTATAAGCGTGACAACGCCCGTTCAAAAACGCTTTCGAATCCCTCCCGTGGTGCTTGATCGATGCAGTTTGATGCGCCACGGGTTTCCTCAACCAAGCAACGGATATATTTTTCTGCCTGTGTACTCAGTGAGAAGAGGAATAAATTACGGTGTCGCAATCGGGAAAACTAAAGAGACAATGAGCTGAGAGCGAGAGCACGAAAAAAAAAAGAATATGCTGCACAATATTTTCTGGGCATTTTTCTCGTTTCTTTTTTACGAACGTAAGTGATATAACAGTTTTTTATACGCGCAAAAATCAATGTTAGACTTCGTCAGCTATACAGATCCATGCTCTCGAGTGTTGGTAACGGCATTAACCAGTGAAACTTTTGCGAACCCCAGGCACGATAACGATGGACGAAAGATTGTCCTTAGACTCGTTTTATTGTATGCGGATTTATTGGCGAACTTCGTTACGTTTGGGTATTTAGAGACCGAGATATGATCCTCAGTTTTTCCAGCCAAGGGACAATATCGAGCTCGTAATAACTACTAGACGAATTAGCGACTTATATAATGGGGCCTATTCCAGGGTATCTGTACTTCTAGCGAGCTCAAGATATAACTGAGAATGATGCGTAAAGAAATTGGTACCCGCGGACGGGTACCGATTTAAAACGGTGAATTAAAAAAAAAAAAAGCTGGTGTATTAGAGACGTATCGAAATTTTAGAACCGATCATTCCTGTAGGCCGATTCGTAGCGCGTAGTTTAATAACGAAGAGTCAAGCACGATTTATATACTATAGTATCCATTTGACAAATGATAAAACCCGCGATTGCACGTGAATAAGGTCGAAAACCGATGAATCCTTTACTCTCATTCTATCGCAGATTATGCCCGCTGATTCGGTCGTTGTATCAGCTCGTTTATCCGTTATAATCGATAAGACGGAACCATCAGATTTCTACCCGTGAGTGTATTTAATTGTTTAATCATTTGCATCAATATACGTTTATTTATCGTTGACACAATGATAAATAGAAGTCCGGTGTTCCCGAGTGGGCGCCAATATATTATTCGAAACGTTCCTATTTGCAAGCTCTCGATCGTTTCGCGAGGTACACAGATCAAACAGATTTTTCACGTCTGACGATAGAATGAGCATGATCCAATGGTATACCAAAGATGATAATACCGTAGAAGTAGCGTCGATAATATTCAATCCGCTTGTTAGACGAAAAAAAAACCAGTGAGAGTCGACATTAATCGTAGAATATTAACAAAACGCTCCCCACAAATTCTCTTATCTAAAAACGTTTACATTAATTTCGATTGATCGTGACAATTCGCGGTCTTGTGATTGCATCTACCTGCCGCGATTAAGATCCATTTTAGAGCGAATCGGTAGTCATATTTCGGTTCAATAATAGACTGATAGAGTTTACAATTTCTCATTTCATCGACTAATTAACGACGAGAATCGAGAACGGTGACTAAAAAAAAGGATGAAATAATATAAGAACGAGTAACGATAACACGCACACGGTATTCATTTGTATTAGATATTAGAAATTGTAATTGATGACTCTAGAAGAATGTAGACGTAGAAAAGTATCGACTAGACTAAATAGAGTTGTTTTGGAAATACTTGTTTTAATGGGTTTATTCAATTGAATTTATCTTATTCGATACGTTCAATGGGCGAAACAAAAATATTCGGTGCAACCGACTGTTTTGAGAACAAGAGCTGAAGTTGCGCGATAGCTTTATACTTTATATGTAAGCACGAGCCATGATGATTTATACTAGAATTTCTATGCTTTATCATTGTACAGATTTTATTCTCGTCTTTGGAAATAGTTTCATGGATACTCCAAATAAGTTTAAACGAGTCGCCAATTGGAATAATCAGTTTATTTCATTTGTCCGACGAGACATTCCACATGTGTAAGCGATAACTGTAATCTCTCGGCCATAGAAAACACATTATTATTTATATCCGATATGTCTCCTACTTTATCATTCGTTCATGCCGAGTGTTCATACCCGCTCAGATTTGTCTCTAGTCAATGTACGGACTGCGCAGGGTATTATTTGCAAATTGAAGCAGAAAACAAACAAAAAAATGTTACGAGCGAGGACTATTGTTGCAAATGATGCTGTCTCCGTCACCATCTGTTTACTGCTATCGCTGACTTTTTTGTATATGATTATGAATAAATTATATTATGTTGTTGGTACGCTGCGGCTTCATCCTTTTTTTTTCTTGCAAAATATTTTTCCACATACGATTGTCGAACGTTGCAGCACGAACTGTTTACTTTACCCTCACGAATTTGTGCTCTATGTCGCCAACGCTCACCGGCTGTTTAGTCTTTTCGCAATAGTCAGCCCAGTCGCCGTCCTTCAAGTCGACATCCGTAAAGGTGCTTCCTCCGTCCACAGTTACCGCGGTCCAGCCGTCTCTCGCCCAAAAGTTAGTCGGCTCCATTCCCCGACAATCGAATATGACGATAGACTTGAACTGTCCAACATCGTTCTCGCTGTATGGTTTTACTGAATCTGCGAGAATTGACGCGCTGTTTGAACGCGAGCACATCTTGCATTTGTTTACAAAGTGACTGACGGCTTTCTCATGCTGATCGGGAAACACCTCGCTCAGCGAAACGTCATTCCATTTTTGGGAAACCTCGCCGCAGTTGGAACAAGTGAACTTCAAACACCACGAAAATTCTGGACCGGTGGGTTTTATTTCCTTTAGATTTTCCAAAGTCGCCTTTATCTGCAGTGCTATTTTGACCATGATTCAACGATATCAACAACCGGTGAGCAATTGTGCGCGCTGGAGGTTATGTTGTCTCAGAACCGAATGCCGCGCGTTCCTTAATTCATCGGTTTTTGTCGCTGGCTACAAAAACGGATGAATTAAGGAACGCACGAGAATTTACCGTGATGTCGACCAAAACATCTGATATCGCAGTATTTTTTTGCCTTTTGTCAGTTTGCATCTTCGCTATGATCATTTTCAAGTAATTATTACACATTAATGTTATTTGAAAACAAAGAATGAAACACAAGTTCAGATATGAATATATCGCATGTATTGTGTACATATACAAAACGAAGAAAATTTCTACGCATATGAAAACCTCGCAAATTTACAAGATCGTATTTATCATTTTTATTTCGGATCATGACTTAAAATATGATTACAAATAAATCGTATGGAAAAAAACGGCGGTGATTCGTGTCAACTCTTCTCTACGTGTCTCGCGTATTCTTCAAATCAATAAAGGACAACAAAAAAATGATTGCATAACACTTGTGCCAAATTTTCCGCCCAACGGATTTGAAATAACGAAGTAGTCGGAACGCTTTAGCGGCCATTCTTGCACATATCAATAAATCGACTATCGTGTTTTCTAATAATGATATATAATTTTCTATATATACTATTTATATTTAAAAAAAAAATAAAAATAAATGTTTATCCGTCTGTGTTATCTTCCATCG
Organism: Listrodromus nycthemerus; assembly: GCA_963978505.1. Classification (NCBI taxonomy): domain Eukaryota; kingdom Metazoa; phylum Arthropoda; class Insecta; order Hymenoptera; family Ichneumonidae; genus Listrodromus; species Listrodromus nycthemerus. Next base: position 1,814,983 of record OZ021682.1, on the reverse strand, counting down.
GAATCTACGGGTTAATGGAAGAGACTAATTCGGGAAGATGTTTGTACACAAAGTTTCATCGTGAGGAAGTCGCCGAAGGGTTAGAAGTATTAAACTACACACGACTCCGTCCAGTTTGTCGTCGTCTTTGCGATGAAATTATTATGCGGTATCGTCTAAGAACACGAACGAGATCTCCGACAATAAATCACCGAGTGCAAATATGAAAAACAAGCGTGTAGGCGGTTGTTACTAAGCATCATTTTTGTCTCGATTTTTGAGTTACATTGTTTTCTTTGTATACACATGAGCTACACGAACAATAAAGCTTTGCGTACTTCCGATTACTCGGTCGCCGAGGATAATATATTGTTTTCGTTACATCCGGGTCAGACAGCGACCAACGGTTATCGCTTAGAAGGTGGAAACTAAAGTATATAATAAAGCGTGTACGCAGCAAACCAGATGCAAGCTTCACAGGGAGACATATAGAGGGAGTGAGAGAGAGAGAGAGAGAGAGAGAGAGAGAGAGAGAGAGAGAGAGAAAAATATAAAGTGAATAATTTTCCGTCAATCTTTACTAACAATTAAAAGTATCAATTTTTGGAAAATTGTACCAGCCCAAAATCGATGAAGCCTCGAGTACTATAAATATACTTCCTGTAGTATACATACACAGCCAACATTGTTTTTTTTTTTTTTTTTTTTTTTTTTTTAAGTACACCACGTTACTTTGTCCAGATTAATTTTAATTTATTCTCAAATTGTCTGCATAATTTGTCTTTTGTTTTTTTTTTGTTTTTTTTTTTTTTACACAGAATTCGTTACTTTTCTTTTCTTCTCCCGTTAAGCTATGTACATACAGATAATCGTTGTGAAAGTAATATCGTATCTCGAACGCGACGCGGTAATCGCAAGTACTGCATATAATATATTGTGTCGTTCCTATCGTTCGCTTTGGTATTTACACTGGTGCTTGGATGCCCGTGCGAGTCAAGAAGCGTCTCAATCAGGAGAATCAATTGAACCGAGTATCCTCCGTTATCCGAAACGTGCCGTGTTACATCAGCAAGCAGTACCGAGCATTACTATCGGCATGTAGCATAACTAAACTGTTGAAGCGTCAAGTAAAAAAATTCAAATTAGTGTCGGAGTCCAAGTGTCTTTAGACCTAGAGTCGCTACGGATTATGAAGAAAAAAAAAATAATAATAATTAAATACACATCGGTATGTGTACTTTGGAAGGCATACCTTGCATACCTCGACGAGACGGTTAAAACAAAGGCAAACAAAAATTTGCAATCGGCATCGTCGGTATCGCTCCGTTTGTCCCTTGTTCCCGCTTTATCCACTACAAGAATACATAACAGCAGCCGCAGCGGCCACCGTCGGTTCGCGGATCCTATCCGCGGCATCCGAAGCACCTCTAATTCGTATCCCAATATTCCTTGTATAAATTACAACAAATGATATTACAATATCCGGCTAATCGAGGCGAGCTTTCCTCCCAAGGTCAGTCAGGGTTAAGCGTGATAAAGGAGAGAAGTCGCGAGGCGAAGCGACTCTCCGAGACAATAATTAAAAATAAAAAAAAAAATTAAAAAAAAAATTAAAGGAAAGCCCCCTCGTCCAATTTGGGAAATTATCGATACTCGAGTTCATTAAAAAAAAAAAGAAAAAAAAAAAAGAAATCTCACTCCGAGGGTCCTTGGCCCCAGCGTGACTTTGTCCTTGGTGTTTTTACCGGCGTTACCGGACCGAGCGTCGTGCCGTCCTCGCAAACTTTACGCTTAACACTGAGAACGATACCGCTCTTCGGTACGAATTTTTGAGGACTCGTGATTGGCGGCGTACTCGGAAAAACTGGCAGTTCCTCGTCCTCGAGACCGGGTGGCTTCGGCTGGGTGGAAGCGAAGTTGCAGCTCATCTTCTTTACACCGCTGTCCATGAGATTCGGAGACGGGTAGGCGACCGGGACCTCGCCCGTTGATTCTTGAAGACCCGGAAAGACTGTGCTGACGATGAGCGGAACCGTCGTCGACGAGGGCGATGAAAACGGCACGGCCACCTTGACCGGTGAACTCTGGACGATCGACGGAAGACTCGCCGATGCGGCGTATTCCGCCGGATATTCCGCCAATTGTTCCTCGGCTTTTTTAATGAGATCGAGCTCGCTCAGAGATCCCAGAGTGCTCTTGGTATCTCGAGCCGGGGACGGCGTGTTCTCGGGGAATATCGGCTTGTCCATACCGACCGCTCTCTCGACGGAGCAATTCTTTATGAAGGTCGGCGTGTACTTGTCGGTTTTTTGATACACCGAGGAGTTCACCGAGGTGAGGAAAGTCGCGCTCGGTTTCGATGGCAAGTAGGGATCGACCTTCGATATCTCCTGGCGCTTGACGTTCGCCAATATTTCCTGAAGATTCGGTGGAATCGTTATGTCGGAGACCTTATCGAGAATCGGCTGGGCGAACTTGGAGATTCCTGGCGGCGGTGGTGTAAATGAACGCGCATCGGTTGGACTGTAAGCCTCGTCCATGTCGGCGATGTCCGGAGGATCCAGGCCCAGACCCTGAAAAACAAATCGTGCGTGTTTAATTATTGAGAATTAAAATGAAAAAAAAAATCGGTAAATTCGGCTGAGGGGAATGTGAGCATTTTCACTCGAGCAGGAAACATGCACGCATACACAACATACATATTTTACAATTGCTCGAATGACCAAAAGAGTGCGTTGAATATAGAAAAAAAAAAAATATATCTCATCTATTTCATTTAAGAACTGTCTCGTACAGAAACGCGCATTGGCGCATCGATGAGGATCAGATTTTACGGAAGAATTGCATTTCCAAAGTTGAGGAAATAAATTTTATTTACAACAACGGTCCGACAAGAGAGCGTTTGACAATGGTGGTGGTAAATAAGCCTTTGAAAAAGTCTCACCGGCAGTGTGGTAGTTGTCGTATCGCCGAGGAACGACGAGCTGATACTCTGTATCTGTTGCTTCTGTTCTTCGATCTGTCGATTAAGCTCGTCCATCTTTCGTTGGAGTTCCGTCGAGTTTTTCGTCGACGATAGGATACTCGTGGAAAGATCGTCGATAGCGGATTTCGAAACGATATCGGTGTCGTCGGGCTCGTTGTCGATACCGCCGGGACTGTACGGCTCGTCGCCGTCGTCGTCCGCGTCGTCGACGATCGGCGGACCCCTCGGCGAATCTAAAATTTCAATTTTCGAGGACAATTCAGGTACTATCTTGGAGATTATCGAGTTGTCAAGGATTCCTCCTCTTGACATGCCGACGTGAGCCTTGTTCAGACTGTCGAGAGTGATCTGCGTGACCGACTGTTTCTCCTTGAGAGTCTCGAGCAGCAGACCCTTGTGAAGAGCCCTCGGGGACGAGGGAGGTGACGACGGGCTGTGAATTCCGATCAACGGTTTTACCTTCTCCTTGGAAGCGCTCGCTGCTGCCTGCGGTTGATTGCTCGTGTCGTTTTCCTTCTTCACGAGCTTCGCGGGAATCGGCCCGCTCGGCGTCGTCGATACCCGTTTTCGTTTTATCCTCACTATTATACCTAGAAGAAGATGAGGTCTCTGATCCTCGAAGCCCGGACCGATGAGAGGCAAGAGAACCGGCGGTATTTGACTCTGCCTCGAGAAGGGCATTATGTAAAAGTCTTTGATATTTTTGGACACGTTTCCAACGACCCCCAGTCGACTCCTGCTGTTGAGGTAGCTGTAAAGCGTTATGTAAGGAATCTTCTCCTCGTCGTTCGCGGCTGTTAGCCTTATGACGAGTATCTCCTTGGAGCTAGTTTTCTTCATCTTCGATATATAGTCCCAGACGGTGTCGTGACTTATTCTACCGACTACGTCCACCGTGTCCGGCAAATCCTCCATCAGATCTTTCGCGTGACCGCTCACCTCTTGAGCGGTGATGAAGAATTTCGCTACGTCGACCATGTTGACGAAACCGCGCCAGACCGTCTGCGAGGGACCCTTGGCCACGGTCTTTTCCATTAACTCGGCCTCGGGCTCCTTTTCTCGCTCCGGCTCTTCGTTTATATCGGGGGTCTTTATGTTGACCGTCGAGCTCGGCTCTCTGTCCGATACGTCGGAATCGTTGCCGTCCAACGTGTTACTCGTCGTTTCTTCCTCGACGTGCCGCCACAATCTGTCCTCTATGGGTTTTTCTCCCTCCGGCTGCAGTCCTCCGTCGCTCTTCTTATCGTTTTCCTTCTTACGCTCCTCATCCTTCTTCTCCTTGTCCTTGTAGTCTCTGTGGCCGGCTCTGCCGCTTCGACTCTTTCTCTGACGTTCCTTGTCCTTGGGCTTTCCCTTATCCCTGTCGCGGTCTTTGTCCTTGTCGCGCTCACGCTCTCTGCAACTCTTGTCACGCTTGCTGTCTCTGCTTCTTGTGGATCTTCGATCCCGACTCCTTTCTCGACTCCGATGCCTCGTTCCTCTGCTGTGACTCCTTTCTTCCCTCTTCTCCTTTAGCCTATCCTTATCCTTCGATCTTACACCTCCTCCCCTATTTTTCTCCTTGTCCTTTTCCTTGTCTTTTTTCTTTTTAGTATCGTCGGTTCCCTTAAGCTTTTTCAGGTCATCGACCATGGGAAGCGACGTTGTCTTATTGTCCTTGTCGTCCTTCTCCTGGCTCGATTCGTGACTATTGAGGGCAGTCACGATGTCCTGCACCGGTGTCTTCGGATCAACGTGATCTATTCCACCTTCGTTCTCGATTATCTGCTCACCCTTGTGCGTCTTCACGACTATCGACTTTGCCTGAGCCATCAGATCGAGCTCGTTTTTCTTTATCATCTCCAACTGATGCTTCGTCTCTTTCTCTCGCCACTCGGCCAGTTCCTGACTAGCCATTTCGTCGGGACTGAGTCTGACAACGGCGTCGGGCGTCAAAGATCTGTCGGCGATCTTTCTGAAAAGGGTGAGATTCTTCGTGTCCTTTATGTTGAACAGGAGACTCCTGTACTTTGCTTTGTACTTTGCCCCGGTATCGCGGAAGTACTTGTAAAGCTCCAGTTCGATGTTCAATCCTAATTCTGTTATTTCGTCATCGGTAAGCTTCAAATCCGGACTCGATGTTATTCTCGTTGTCAACGACTCGGCGAGTGTCTTGCGAACGTTGACTCGTATCGGTTCCGGCTCCGATTTTTTAGCCGGTGGTGTCTTTTGAACTACTTTCTGCTGTGGTGGCGTCCAATTTTTGGGCTCCGGCTTCTTTGCGACAGGTGTCTTCGGTGTTGTTACCGGCGATTTCACTTGTTGCGGTACTATTTTTATTGTTGTCTGTCGCATACCCGGACTCTTAGCTGCACCAGTCGGCACTTGCTGCTTCAATTGCATCGTCTTCGCCTCAACGCTCGCTCGCTGCTGACCCCCCGTTAGTACAACGAGCTTCTTGTTACTCGGTGCGAGCACCGTTTGCTTTGAGCCTAGTACTTTTGTGTACACCATTTTACTCTGTAAACCCGGCTGTGCTGCCTGAGTCGTTTTTACCTGTGGAAATGCAAAACACATATGTGAATACAACCGTTATACGAAGCTCAACGGAATCGCAATAAATACGTACGAGTTTGCCTATCCCTTGAGTTTGAATAGCCGTCACAGTTTTTCCGCCTATCTGTAATGTGTTCAAATTGTTCGGATGAACGACTTCGAACGTCGGATTTTCTTTGAGCCACGTCTTGAAGTTTGATCTCGTAGGAGCGTCAGCGCCTGTGAAAATGATCAACAATGCGTGAAATACACTGTGAAAAAAATGCACAAGTTTCGAACAGAAGAGGAACATTTATTACTAACCGGTGAGGACTTTACCCGTTCTTCTCTCGAAAACTATCACCCTCGCTTCGGTAACGGACTTTGGTGCTTCGCTCGGTACTACTGCAGATTTTGTTTGACCTACGGGTGATGGCTTGCTCTCTTTCGTCAGAGTTTCTTGCGCATGCAGCAGAATGCAAGCGTCTGAGCAATATATGCTCGAATTTCTCGCTTCTTTCTTGCAAACAACGCACTGTGTCACGCCGACGACGGTAACCATTCCATGATCAGACGGGACAATTTGGAGATTCGCGCTTTTCTCACTGGGCGAAATGCTCGTCCGTGGCGCCGATCCTTGCGCTGGTTGATCCACCGATACGCGGGACGCTATTTCTAACTTCAATGGCTTGCCGGGTAAGAATTGGAGTTTCGTTTGTTTCGCGCTGGCCTCTTGTTCTTTTTTCTTTGCGCAGTTTGGACATACCCACTCTATTCCCTTCTCTTCCATTTGTTGACCTGTTGGTGAAACAGAATTTAATTTTAAACGCCCAAAAAGTTGGCGTCAGGATATTTTCTCAAAATATAATGAAATTTGATATTTTTAATGATCATTTTCAAATTTTTCTCTGGAATGTGTTTCAAATATTTCCAGCGACAGAAACAGGTTAATTAAGAAATACACGGTGAATGTTTCAGCGTAAACGAACGTCAATCGCGCAGACTAAAGCAAAGTACTATTTAACAACAAATTTTTCTAGTCGATCAGACTGCTGATAACTTACCCATGGCTTTGCTAACATGTACACATTTTCCATGAAACCAATCCTCGCAGACGTCGCAGCATATCATAAATCTATTGTTGTGCGGTCGCTTGCATATGCACCACAGCCTGTCGGGATCATCTTCGGAGTCAGAGTTGTCGACTTCGTCATCTTCGTCATCCTCGTCATCGTCGACAGCCGGCGCTCCGTCCATCTCAGACTCCATCTCTTCGATTTCTTTTACTTGATAATGCGTCTCGTGTTGCTCTTGTTGGTGCATCATCGGTTTCCTAAAATTCATAAATATATTAACATAACGGAATACTCGCAAAATTTTTACTCACACTTAAGAAAGACTCACATAAATTTGTCCTCTCTCTTCAGTAACTCGGGTGTACCGTGTTGCACTTCTGGTTTGACTTGTAATCGTTTGCTTCGTGTTGTCGGTGCTTCGATCGGCGGTAAAGTTATAACACGTCCACCCCGAACTATCTGTATCGGCTCTTTCTCGTCTCTTTTCTTCTGTGGTTCAGCAGAAACAGGTACTGCTGCTGCTGCTAATACTCTCGGAACAGATGGTGCAAGTGGCGAAACAGAAAGTATGGTATTCGGAATTTTCGCATCTTCCGGATTTTTCACCGTTTCTTTTGGCGCTTTCGGCAGTTCTGAACGTTTCATGCTGTTCTGTCCTTCAGCAGTTTTGTCCGATCTGTCGAACGCCGAGGTGGATAACAGAGGCTCGGGTATCGAAGCTGTCGGCTCGACAAGAGCGGCCTGTAATTTGAAGAAAAATTCTTTACACTCTGATCGAAACGTTCTTTTAATAAGAAAAAAAAGGCTGATCGATCAATTGATATGTCCGACAGAGTAGCTTGCTGATAACTTACATGATCTGCAAGATCAACGCCCAATTCGCCCTGTAGATGGTGAAGGAAATCTTCGGCGAGAATTTCCTCGGGTTTGTTTGCCACCATGTCCAATGTGGCAAGTAAATGTTCCGCCCCTTCGATTCCACCTTTTACGAGAGAAAATACATATTTTTTATTCGATCGATAATGTAAACTAATAACATTGGCGAGGGAAAAAAACAGCAAATGTGTGTTGACGTGTGAGTGTGAAAAGTAAAACAATCGGCGCGGTAACGTAAAACTTACTCTGTTCGGAATTAATATGATTTGGTACAACAGGCTCTTCCGTAGATTGTGAAAGCTCAGGAATTCTCGTGGCTAAAGCTGTGTCCGTAGCTAACAAAAAATGAATAAATAAAAATCACGATAGTTTTAATACGAATCACCGATCGATACTCGTCACTGATGAATAACGGGCAAACTGGATAAACGTAATTGTGATAAACGTTTTGGATGATCATAATTTAAAAAATAATACAAAAGTATGACGTCGGGGCTTTTCATTGAAGGTAAAGAAAGATAAAAACTTATCAGACGTCGAGCGTGAGAAAATTGTGGAATCTGGGATGTTCTCGCGTTCAAACTCACCAGCATCCAGAGAAGGCTGAAGTTCTTCAGCCGTTGGAACTTTTGACTCCCCTTTCAGTGCGTCGCAATTGACTTGCGATAAAGAATCGCTCGAGTCGATCGAGGTTTTTTGCTGGGATTCCCCAATCTGCATAGGTTGCCCTGCGATATTCCAATTTTCCTCTTGGCTCTTGGATCGAATGGCAGGCGAATATATCGCTGACTCCTGTACAGAAGGCATTGTGGCAGTGCTGCTCGTCGAATCGGAATCAGCCGAAACCGGTGTTGATGTCAGCGTCTCAGAAGCGTCGGAACCTTTGGCCTCAGCTCCCGAACCGACGCGGCGGATAATGTCGGGAGTGGAAAAGAGCGCCGGACCCAGAGCATCCACAGACACGGCGGGGGTTTTTCGTGAATCTTTTTTTACGTGTTTTTTCGAAGCTGTGAACAGCGCGAAAAAATGTATGAGTTTAGATGTACCATAGGTGCAATTTAACACTGACGATGATAAACTGTTTTTTGCAATTTTACAGTTCCGTCTATTCTAGGATTGAAAAAAATTAAGTACTCACAATCGGGAGTTTTAATCTCCCCAGACTTGGTCGATTCTTCCGTCTTTGGTACCAATTCCGATTCGGATTTCTTCTTTTCCTTCTTAAATTCCGATGTCTTAGCTTTAATCGGTAAGATTTCGACGCTCGTCGGCTTCGAAGGCTGGTGCGGTTGTTGCTGCTGCTCCTGCAGTAGCTGCTGGCTTTTTTGCCGTTGCAGTTCCTGTTTTTGAAATTGCTGCTGCTGCATTTCGCGTTCCTGTTGTTGCTGAAGTTCATGCTGTTCTTGTTGCTGTTCATGTTCCTGTTGCTGTAGACTCTCCAATTCCGAGAGTTCTTGCTGACCTGGAAGAGCGACTGTCGGAGAACAAATCGATGGGTTCAGCGTTGTAGGCGTCATCGGCTGCGTGGCTTGCGGAGATTGCGCGGATTGCGGAGTAACTCTTCCACCGACGGAAACTAATTTCCCTGCCTCCGAACTGCCGAGCTTAGTTTGGATTTGTAGCGGCATAGTTTTTCCGCCCTTATTGAGAATCATCGATGGTTTTTTACCTCCAAAATTTTTCATTTCGTTCGCTTTGACCATTACATTCTTCTGAACGAACATCACTTTCTGATTATTTCTCGCTTGTCCCGGTTTCGTCAGAATCATGTCGCCCTTTATCATATTCGCGTTTATCAGATTGGCCTTAACCTGATTCGTCGTTTGTAAAGGTTTTTCCGGTATTACAAGTGGAGAGTCATTAACCGGAGCTACTCCACGTCCTGGCGAAGGGTCCTCTTTCTTTCGGCCACCGAGTGTTTTCAGCTGCTTTTTCGCCTTGACGGGATTGAAACGATCGGCCCTCTCCGCCTTGTCCGGACTTTTCATAGCGTCGACAGCCGCTGCCATTTCCATGTCCAATCTTCGAACCTGGTCCATATCCATGTGCTTGTTGGCTCCCCTCCTGCGGGTGACCGTCATGCTCCCACCGCGAGTGGTGAGACCTTTGCGACCGCCGCGCGCTCTGACGCCGCCCCTTCTCGGGCCCCGCGGTCCGAAATCTGAATCGCCATCATCCGATGGAGCCTCGGACTCGGAGGATTCGGACGAAGACGTTCCTTCGGCATCTTCCGCTTGATCGGCAAGACGAGTACTCGGTGGACCTATAAATTTTTTTTTTATTGTTTAATGCCAATCGTCTCTAAATAATTATTTAATGAATCGTTGAGCTGCCGAGCTGCCGAGCTGTTACCTTTATTCGGAGCCTGCTGCACAGCATTCGCGTTGCGCGGCGTTGCTACACCAGCGTTGACTGCCTTAACCGTTGCGGGACTCGGCGGAGTACTCGAGGTTGAAACTTTTCTGCCTCGACTGATAACCGTTCTCATCTATCAAATGAAATTAAAAAAAAAAATTAGAAAGATCAAATAACAAGATGCTGCGACTCGACTCGCCGCGAGACACGTCGACCGAAAACTCACAGGTCTGCCTGGCAATTTTGACCGAGAGACCGGTGTCGTACTATCCCCGACGTTAGTGGCCGCCGGAGCAAGCATCGGTGACGTCTGATGCGATAAGGCGGAATGTTTGTACTCGAAATCGTCGATGTCTGGTGAATGGGCGATCGGCAACGGATCCGACGGCTCGGGATCGGCGGGTGACGAGCGACTCGTGTAGCAGTGATCCAATTCGATGCAGTACTTTATCGATTTCTGTTCCTCCTCCACCGTTAACATATCTGGAACGGTAATTATTGCCACATGAAAATACGCAATGCTTGCAATAACATAAATGATCCCCGTACATCACAAAATTCCATACATTCCCGTACATTGCTGATGGAAAAATATTATTTTCATTATTAGAACCGAACATTTTCTTCGCTACCCAATATGCAAACAATTTATGTGCATTCGATAAATATTATTGTGATATAAATAAATTATATTATTAACACGTACCAAGCATAGCCGTAACGTTCTCTCCAAGAATTTGTTTAGCTTGTTCACTCTGGAGAGCCGTCTCCAGTTTTTCCAGCTGCTCAGGATCCATTTCCATAAACGGATCTACCAATCCAGCGTGATCTGTCACCGAAGGCGCGGTAATACCGGCTTCAGGTGGAGCGAACGGCGGCGGATCCACGGTCAGCGTCAAATCGCCGTTCGCCGCATCACCGTCGCCCTGTCCGACTCGTACCACGCTGACGTTCGCATCGGTTTGGTTCACTGCAAAGCGATTGAATAGCAACGAAGTTGATCTATTGGGTAATTTATTATTTCGAGGGATTTCTCCTGTACAACCAGGATATAATTGTTCATTAATATGCCAGAGTCTAAACAATGCATTATAGAAGTTTATGACGCTTTTTTTATCAGAGTTTAAAATATTATAATTTGAAATTCCAATAGAAACAGACATACGTTATAAGCAGACAAAGTTTAACGCTTTCATTTTTCTGTTTTATTTACTAAGTACAAACAAAAATAATAATAACACACAAAGGAACGACGTTACAATTTGAATTTCCACAAATGTAGAATCTTCCATTTTATTTCAATGAATGTGGAAATTATGTACCATATGCATGCATTTGATATGTAAATATTATGATAAGAAGGACCAGTCGTGTATATATATGCAAATATGTAAACGAGTGAATAGTATGCCAAGAGGGCAAAAACAAACGTTCATGGAAAAAATGACGAGAACAAACTTACTTATCAAATTTTGCAGTGTCTCTTGGTCAACCGAGATTGTTCCATCATCGTTTACAACTATGATCAGCGTATCGTCTTTCTTGCAACCACTCTCTTGAGGTTCAACAACGAAGGAACTAGACATAGTGCTTCGCTCTGTAAGAAAATGATCAACAGTTAAAGTGCATTGTCGTATTTTCGGAGGAAACATTCCGTTCATAATCTAAATTCACGAACGAGCCATTCACGTAACGCGGGAATATCCCAAATCGAAGAGAAACGACAACAAATGGAGGTTATGGAGGGAATAAATTAATAAACGACATTCCAGAGGGAGTAAAATCGTAAACAGCGAGATTAACGAACTCACTGTGGACAATGGAAATAAAGATAGGCAACGGGTCGTGTGTGTCGGGTCAAAGCTCGACGAGAAGCTAACACTTGCCGCGAAAAAATGAGGCGAGTCGACGGAGTAAAGAGGATCAACTGGCGAGAGCGACGAACCTGGCGGGGCTTCGATATCGGTCCAATCAGTTCGGACATACGTTTAACACTTCGGAATCACTGCTATTCGACAATTTCAGCACGGCAAATTTACACACGGTCTCGGCAGATTGTGAATTTCGCAAGTTTGTGGTTCAGCGAGCGATTTGTGGAACGACATAAACAGTACCGCAAAAAGGCCAGAGGCCATTTTGTTTGGTTGACTTAAGGTGGTAAACTGAGTATACCCACCAAACCTCGCGCTATTATGTCTTCGGACACGGGACAAGCCCGAGGTCCCCGATGCAATTCACCCTTTCGACAGTTGCGTCTATCGTCGAAGACGTTATTCCGTAAACACTTTACGGACACATTGAAGAATCGGCGATAAAGCGCTGTTTTTTTTCAGGAATACATGCTCGTACGAGTCACTCCGACTTGGTGCGCACGGACGCTGCGCTGCTAGTACGAGCGGGAGCGCGCGCGCGTCTGTCGTTTCGCCCAACAATTAATCGAGAGTGGCATTTACAGATGGAGGGTTGGTAATGCGCGGGATTTTTCAGCGCCTCTTTTTTTTGTTAACAATTCAAGCTCATTCCGCCAAATAGATAGCCTTTTTTTATGTAAAATTCTGTATTACAATGCAATGGAAGACTGTACAGGTAAACTTAACTTGTATTATTGCCATCGTAAAAATTAAGTTTCTTGAGCATACACTATCACCATTTCTTAATGGATTACGTAATTGATAACAAAAGGTTGCACAAATATTATCCATGTTTGTGTGCTTGCCACAGGTACTGCACGTAAAGTAAAGGGACTGCTTTGTACATTTGAGCTGCTCATTACTGAAGTAAATCTGAGATGAGTTTCAGAATCATGCTCATATCTTCGTTGTCATTGGCGATAGTCAAATCCCAGTCTTTTACATCATCCAGATCGCACTCTGTCTCAGAATCGTCTATACCTATAAATGAAACATCGGCTTTGAATGATTTTTCACCAAAACAATTTCTATTAATCTAAAAATAACCTTGCAAAAATCATTCCGTTACCCTTTGTGAAAACCCAGCCACGACCTCTTCTTGTTTCTTCGCTGCTAATCACACGTATGGTTTTACATCTGTCTCTGTAATTTTCTGTGAACCACTTTATGTCAGACTTTCTTCTTATGTCGCTCACTATCCAAATTTTTTTGTTATTCGCTGCAACAGATCCAATTGAACATTAATCAGATGTCATTGTAGATAATCTTTCGCTTTTGCAGCTGTTACGCGATACGACCCTGTCTGCTATCAGTCAATTAATTTAAGATAAAGCCACGAAAAATGTCTAAAACGCAGACAAGAGTTATCGAATGTACCGTTATACATGTCGATCGCCGCTCGACAGAAGTAGCCGTGGTCCTTGTTTCTTATTTCTTCGCCCCACTTTGCCATCTCGACACGATATTTTTCCTTGTATTTTCCGTCGCTGAGCAAGCCATCGAGATCGAGATTCAACGTTTTTGCCCAGTGACTTTTTATCGGGCCGGAGATTTTTATGATTACACTGTCGTCTGACCCAATCCTAATGTACAACGTGAACTCCAGGTAACTCGGGCGTACAGTCAACAGTCCACTGTTGCGATAAAAAATATGAAACACATTACCTGTCATGGAAAATATCCGTAATATAATCCTTTCCCGATTTTCTCTTGCCGCTGAAGAGAAATATTCTCTCAGGAACATGCGAAAAGTCGAGTTTTTGAGGGTCATCTGAGTCCGTCGTTTCGATCGTGGCGGCCATACTGACCATACTGCGTTTGTTTCTAGGGTGGGGGAATTGAATGGGCCTAGTTTGCATCCCGATGAAAGACTCAGCGCGTCGACCAAAATGACAAGAGTTTTTCAATACGAATAATCTGTAGCTTGGATCTTGTATTATTTTGTATGATATTTTTTATCTTAGACTACATAGGTAAAACAGATGGGTCCAAAAAATGAAGCACGAAAATTGCTTTTTTTTTTTTTATTAATGAATACAATTAATGATTCATTATGAAAAATGGAATCAAGAACTATTTCTTAGCTTCGCAAATGGCTTTTTGTTCCGCTGCTCTCTTGAGCTGGGCTTTAGGTTTCAAATTGTGCTTCTTAGCAAAGCGCTGGTTGCGGAGGAACTTCAGATCCATCTGTAAGCAAATTGCCATTAACGTACAACAATGGAGAAATCGAAGCACAGGCGAAATGTGTACTTGAATACTTGGCCTTTTTTTTATAAATACAAGGCAAGTATTTGGCCATGTAATAAAAGGCAAGTATGAAAAAATGTTAAAAAAATATTATAAGTTAAGATTCCATACAGGAATTGTAAAAACAACTTACGCCAAGAGTGGATTCGTGCCTTTTGCGTGTGGGCTTTTTGATTCCATTCCTGTGAGCTTTCCTGTCTGAAAAGTTCCAAAACGGAATGTAAGACAAACGACAATAAACTTTCGGATGTTACGTTGCCCGAAATTGACAACTTTGGTACTTACTCTGGTTGTGATTCGTGTGATTCTTGGACTTAGCCATTGTGTTTCTTCAAGTGACACTGTGAATATATTGCAATTTTTAATATCAACAAACAATCAGGATCGCAGTGCGGTATACGAGAAGGGTCAAGAATGAAAACGGTGGAGGTTAGGAAACGGAAGGTCGATCAACGGAATATATGAACCCCGAGGTAAAAACGGAATGTCGATTAACACTAAAATCATGCGACAGAATTTCATTGATCCAAACGCTATAAAAAAATATCGTATAAATTCGTAGGATCAATTGGATTACATTTTGTATGTATTCAATAGTGCAAGATTAAACGTACCACTTGTCGGAAAAGGAAACGTGAGAAGAAAGAGACGCTAGGACGGCAGCGCTACAGCATCCGGTGTGGTAGATTCCGACATTATCTGCGTAACCTCTTGGAATCATTGTTTCATAGAAATTATGATTAAGTATTTAGATCAAATTATGAATTATTTGTCATACGATATTTTCGTACATTACAGCTTAATATTAAACAATTAATACCCTGCCATCGACTTACAACTGACATTGAAACACGCCCTTGATACACTGTCGTCAATTTTTGAATATATAAAAACGTTCATTGGCTCCGAGCGTTAGTCGACTTTCTGGCGTTTCTATGAAAATTCAACCATTACCGACGTCATTCTCTCTGTCACTTGAGAAGTAGGTTAGACTTCAGCATTCCGTATCTGAGAGCTCCAAAGAATATACAAGTATTTATCGCTGTTTTCTTTCGTCAATTATCGTCGAAGAAATATGTCTTCGTGTCTTGAAAATATTCAGATACCTTCTTGCGTGTGGTTCGAGGGTGGCGAGAAGAGAAATGCCCTTGTATCGATGCTAGCTGGAACTTTGGTAAGTCGCGTTATTTATTTACAATGCCTCGAACACTTGTCAAGTCGTAGACAGCAGACGTACGAATTAAATTGTCGACAACTGTTTGTACTCTAGTTCTTCTCCGGCTGGTGGTTCATCATCGACGCCCACGCAAAGTATCCGTCTGAGATGTACAACGCTTATCATCTCTGCGGTGTCTTCGGAACGATATCGCTATTCATGTCAGTGATCTACGACAGTTGATTCCTTAGTAAATTTCCTTGTCGCAATCTCGCTGATTCTTTTATTATTCCTGCAGGGTTAATTCGGTAACGAATGCTCAGATCCGAGGAGATGCATACAACGGAGGTTGCTTGGGAGCCCGTGGAGCCAGGGGCTGGCTTTTCGTAGGATTTGTGATGGGATTCGCCGCAGTCATTGCTGCGTGCTGGATCCTATTCGCAGATTTTGTTACAGCCGGTAAGCTAGTTTGAACAACTAAAAATGTTTTTCATAGAATTAATTTTTTTTTCATAGATTTATTAAATATTCACACAATATAATAACAACTGTTTCTCTCGATATAGAAGTTCAGCATCATTGGCCAGGAGTCGGACTCTTCCTCCAAAATGTTTTTATTTTTTTGGGATCGTTGACCTATAAGTTTGGGCGGTCAGAAGACCAGTGGGGCTGAAAGCTCGGCTGATCATTCGTTTCATATTTATTTGACTGACAAACAAGGAGTAGGAGGCAAATGGAAATTTTTATTATAGGTATTCAAAAAAGCAAACGAAAAAAAAATGGACTGAAAGCAACGCTTTAGCTTGATTGGAGAATAATCGAAGCAATGTAAAAAAACAATATTGTAACGTTAAGAATTACGAGTAGCTTAACATGTCTGTTCGTGTATGTCAGTGACGAGAGTTTCGCTGCGAAATGATAAAAATTTTCAACCCATATATAAGAACTAGGAAGTTAAAAAAATAATAAATAATAAACAACAATAAAGAACACAGCTGTTGTTTCTACGCTTATTTATTATTATCGACTTCTTCTATAATATATTTCGGTGTACACGTAACAATACTAATCGTAATACTATCGGATGTCTAATAATTATTAAAGTACGTAATAAATACAAGGTTTATATACAGAGAGAGCTATCGACGTAAACGTCAAATTGTCTCGCACGCACGTTCCATCGTCGATGATAATAGATGTACGGACGAAACGCGCGCGACGGTCGTCGACGCGAAAACGCCGAAGGAAGTATGCAGTCTTCTTGGTTGTTCGAGAAGTACAAATTGCAGTCTAATCGGGATATGAACATGACAATCCCGAGTTTTATTCAGTTGTCGAACAGGTCCTTCGATAGATGAAAAAAGGAAAACTAATCGGGTGGGAATACCGTCGTTGTCAAGGGCTTTAACTAATATAATTTTCTCGAATTTCAGTATGGAGGATTCGGTGAGTTTCTCTGAAAGTTGCCCTGCTGATTCTGATTCTGTTGCACGGGACCGGGCGCCCAGCTCGGTGGACCCGGAGCTTTACCGTAATTTCCTCTGGTCGATCCCTGATAACTGCTGTAGCTACTATCGTCGCTGCGGGCAATGTGACCATAGGTGCTCTCCGGCCTTCTGGGATTCGGTCCGCCTTCGGGGCTCGTAGCAAGGGGTCCATTCGGATGCTGCTGCTGCGGCGGTGGTTGTTGCTGCTGCTGTTGTTGCTGCTGCTGCTGCTGCTGCTGCTGTTGCTGTTGTTGCTGCTGCTGTTGTTGCTGTTGTCTCTGCTGTTGTTGCTGCTGTTTCTGCTGGTGGGATCCCACCGGACCTTGAGCTCCATTTCCACCCTGCGCGCCGCCCTGAATGTTCTGCGCGTTCGGTGGTGGCGCCGGTGCTCGGCCATAAATACCATTGCCCGTCGTGGCTCCGTATATTCCATTTTCCCGAGTACTAACGCTCGTCGACATTCCCCTTATTCCATAGATACTCTGCGTGCACTGGGCCAACTGATTCTGCATGTTCTGATTCGTGCTGTTGTGATTTTGCGACTGTGTCTGCGGTCCGTGCGGTCCGGCGCCCGGCGGAGGAGCTATCTGGGTCGGCTGGAGAGGTTCCCGAGTGGAGACGCTCGACAGAGTGTTCTGTCCGATTCTCATGGGATAAAGACTCTGTGCGGGTACGAGAGGACCCGCTTTCGGTACCATGAAAGCGTCGCGAGGGCCGGAGGTCGACTTGGAGTAAACGCTCTGCGAACGATTGAGATTCGCTCTGGTGAGAGGCGGTGACTTGCAGTAGAGAGACTTTGTACCACCGTAGATAGACTCGACGCGCTCGAGGGCTGTCGGCGCTGGAGAATATATGGAGGAGGAAGCACCGGCGACTGGCCTGTACGTCGCGTATCCACCGGGAAACTTTGGACCGGCGGGTTTGTCCAGATCGTCGTAGGTATCCTCGTCGGATCGCATCGACGAATTGTCGCCGTCGTCCATGTCACGGGCATCGCGGGCGCGTTTCGGTATGAGAGCGTACTGATGAATCAGGGCGGCGAGAGCTCCACCGGACGCAGGTCCAACCCAGAATACCCAGTGGCTGGCCCACTTATTTTTCAAAAAGGCCCAGCCAAGTGCACGAGCTGGATTTAAGAAAGGACTCTGAAAAATACACAATTAAAGTTACATTAAAATCAATAATATTTTGATAATATAGAATATAAATTACAAAAGAAACTTATATGGATCTCGATATATTGTTTTTGGGAAGGAATTTCAAAACGTTAGTCTGAACTTGATTGGAAATTCAAGAAGCAATGAAGTTCACGCCAACATCAATCTGAAGTTTGACTTGAAGAGCAATCTTGAGTTTAAACCAATATCTTAAAAATTTGACTCTCACTGGAAGAGAAGAATCGTCGGGTCAAAAATTCGATGTGGCATAGGGGTCTTCAATTTTTTAAATTTATTTATATTAATTTTTTTTTTTTCATCGCTCGACAGCAGCTGGACCACGGGGGTCGACATCCGGTCGACGATTATAAAGGAGCCTGCAATATGAGATTGCCTACGAGGTAGAAGATATTCAGCTCGACGGTCACTGTAGTTTTTTTTTTTTATTTTACTTTTTGGGAGAGCTCATTGTGAGCGGGACGAAGGCGCGTCGGCCGAACAGACCCAGCAGGTGGGTTCGTGGACCGGACGGGCGTGCGCTCTCAATAAAGACGGCAGGTGTTCCCCATCCTTCGCCTCATTCGCTCTTCCGAAAGTTGCAGGGACGCGGAATTCGAGGCCGATAAAGGATTGCGCATTTCGCGTTGAGGAAGAGAAAAAAAAAAATGTATAATTACCGAGACGAGGGTGGCCGCTGTATAGGCGGCAGCCAAAACAGCAGCGGGTCTAGCGGTCACAGAGGCCGATAGATGATTCCTCGACGAATCCGAAGCTAGATGAGCAAGAACGACCAAAGTTGAGAGTGCCATTTCCACGAGGAGTTTCTCAGTCGGCTCACTGAAACGCGCTGAGGTCGACATTATCTGCGTGGACGGAGCGTTGCTGGTGACTCTGCAAAAAAAAAAGAAGAATATCCAGAGTTAAAACGATATCCAACATCCATCAGTTCAATTATGTTTTTTTTTTTATCGAATACATTGGGGAATGCTCGTTTCTTTGGGGCTAGCGGAAGCCACAGTACGAGTCCTGCGGTTGCACACCGAGTCATCGCTTGTGCGGCTTTGGAGATCAATGGAATAAAAGAAACACCATCGATTTCGCTTTTTGAAATATGGAACTCGCATATGTGACGCCTTATGGAAGATACACGTGCTGCGGGCACGAAGTTCTCCTCTCCTGTGTGTGCGAAATAAGTTACAGGTTCGTCGGTTTGATAATATAATGTACGATGATTTTTCCCCATCGAGATCTCTGCAGTGTCGATCCCCATCCGTGTCCATAACGAACGGGGTCCATCAACCCCGAGAACAGTGGGATAGCATCGACAGGAAAAACCCCCTCGCGGCAAGTGGTTCCCTGCGGGCTATAATGTTTATATTAGCCGGTGCATCCTCGTCACCCTGAATTCTCTCCCCTGCGCTCCTTTCCGAGCTCTCTTTCTCACCCCTCGAACATCCCCTGAACCACACTACTCGAAACAAGACCCTGCCAATTTTCTCACAGCAGCGACCCTCTCACAGTCGTGTGTACAATCATACGGGGTCGCGGTTAAACGACCTTTCACATTATATCTTCTATGTATCTCATATGTATATTATCCAATAGCGGTCAACTGCTGGCACTGGGACGACTATGATAAATGCAGATGACACGTCGGACCGAACGGATATTCATGAGGCAATGGAGAACCGTGTATCAACGAGAAGTACCCGCATTCTGTGCGACTATTGAATCTCGAGATAGCCCGAGAGAGTAAATTAATTCTAATCTCTGGAGCTTGTACTCCAATCTCTTCTAGCCCAATCTCGTAATTCCAACATCCCGAAAACTCACGAGTTCCCTGTTTACTATGTAATTAACTCGATCCGGATTTTCATCTCGGTCGATTCAATGCATATTCATCAGTCCTGGCAGGCCTAACGACTCAGGGAAGCTAACGTGAATACTGCGGAGGTGCACCGGATCTCTCCGGTGTAATCCGACGTTTAATACCCCCTTTCCGAGGGGCGAACAGAACAGACAGAGCCAACTTTACCGCGTCCCGGTGTGTGTCAGTGGTTCATGCAAATGATCCCCTCTTCAAAGAGCAGGATAAAGACCGTGTCACGAGAGAATCGATGAAATCATAAATGGGGATCAAGAGATTCAGAAACGCGATTGTTAAATGTAGCGTTTTGAAAAAGCCGCGATGAAAGAAGAATAAAAGTTTCCCGGTCTTGGACTCCGGTGTGAATTCTCAATGAAATTCGAGGCTGGTCAGGTTTTTTAAGGACATTGGAGTGGCCGATTTTTCAACCGGAGACGGTAATAGAACGAAATATTTTTGGAATTACGATTAACGGAATTATCGTAGTTTCGTGGTCGACACACGTGTCTTCTTGTACCGTCCGAAAAATGTGCCAGGGAATAATAGAAAAATTGGAGAACAAGGGAGAGACGCATGAACGATAAACGTGACAAGCCGGAATCCCCTCATTATTCATAGTCGCAGTCTGGCGGTTCGGTAGGACAGAAGTTTAATCTTCCAACCGAGCACTTGACGGACTCGAGTGGATTTTGCAGAGGCCACGGTATGCGCGCCTCGTGAGCGGTGCAACCTGTGCTCTATTTTTGCGATTCACACACAAGAGGGTTCGGAGCTCTCGGTGAAAGGAAGCTCTATGAATCCCACCCCGGCGCACTCTGTTCGCATAGTCGCTCTCGACTATGCGAACGATACGTTTTAAATAAATTTCAACTCGAGTGTCCGATGGGGCGGTGAGTTGCGGTGAACCAACAACCCTCGCATCCAGTTTAACGAGCTATTGATACGCCCTTCCGATTTCGTGGGCACACGGAGTCGACGGCGTGTTACCCGTCGCAGATCCGATTCTCCCACTCGTCGAAGGCTCTTCGATCGTCGAGATCATCTCGATATCCAACGGGACAACGGAAAAAAAACCTGCGTACAGAAAAAAAAATATATAAATGTATGTTCTTTGGAAACTGCGACGAACAGTTTACATTAATCAAGATACAACTTTAAAGCATGTTCAATGATCCGCGAAGCTGTCGCCCCTCGCTTACACGGAATAAGAATTTTCAACGCGCGTTCAACGAGGGTCGACGCGGACCAAATCGACCTGATATCCCACACTGTGTCCCTCGTCATTATAAAGTTACAGCGAAACGCTGGGAAAAATGTGGGGCAAGTGCAGCCAGAGGGTTCGCACGAGCTTCACCCACGGTCAGGGTGCACTTACATCTCTGTGGGAAGCGGTCAGATGCTTACGAGAGAAATTTTGCCGATCCAACATTCGCTGACACGTGTATTAACATGTGTAATGCACTGCGCGTTGACAACGCATGTCGACGACACGTGTCGAATAATGTAACGGGCATTTTATTACCACGGTCGAATCTTGATTGTAGAGTCTGCATGGCAGTCAAGAAGGTAATCGAATGCCAACGCGATTTCTTCACACCGAAGAAATCTTACGTATGCTGTTGGCGGTTTTCAACCGTCCTAGTCTACACGACTTCGAGGGTCTCTGACGACACACATTTATCGACACTTTGAAGCGTGTGTTTTTTTTTTCAGGTATGAAGCTTCAAATAAATCGGTCCGTCATCGATGTGCGTACGAAACGTACGCTAGACCGTCTTCAATCGTTCCAGTGTAAAAGGCTTCGAGGCTGTTCGACGCCTAAATTCATTCCACTGACGACTCAACCTCCTCATCCTCATTTCTTCTTTTTCTTATTCCACGTCGTTCCACCCACTCCGGATTGAAGACCGGATTCCCTGCAAGCGAGCACCGCGTATTAAAATATGAACACAGCAGGTCACAAGCGCAAGAGTGTCAGATCTGGTGAATAGTCCACCCATGAAAAAAAAAAAAAAAAAAAAAAAAAAAAAAAAAAAAAAAAAAACGTACAAGGGACTATACACTATAATCGGGACAGACCGGAAACGTGCACCCGTAGTCAGACACGGACATTGATCGCGTGTGAATCGGCTGGTTCTCTGCAGTCGTCTCTTTGCGTTAAACGTATGCAAAATTTCAGTGAGACGGTCGGAAGAGAGAGGTTTAATGGGCTCGATTAAGAACACAGTGTACAAAGCTGATTGCAGTAGTTCTTGAAACATCTACGAGGAAGAAACCTCTTCGTGACGTTAATTGTACAGTGGTCATCCACGAACGAGAAAGAGAAAGTTTCGTGCAGAGACGAATTTGTTCTGCCTGCTGAGGATATAGCAGGGTATTCGTTATATCGAGAATTTACTTTAGGTATTGGTAATAAAAGAATGAGTGGTGAACGGGGAGAGAGAGATGAAGCGTCGAGGACGCCTATTGAAAGTTTGCATCAGGTATACGGAGAGCTTTGGTCGAGGCGCATCGAAGGACGACGCAGAGGGTGAAGAAGGTCCGTTTGTCTGTACGGAACGTTCTATTGACCTGGGTTCTTCGGCTTTGCGAGGGAGCGACCGAGATGGGCGACCGAAGGAGCAGCTGGCTCCGGATCATCCCAAAAGATCCTTCTGTCTGCAGTGCAAAGGCGAACGGTACGAGACGTGCCAGTACGACCGGAGACACACGTGCCGGCCACATGTTGCACGAAACCGAATCTCTACACGGGCGAAGCAACAGCAGCAGTCGTCCTTACGCTGGCTCAACTCCGCGAGACTCTCCTCTATTCATGAAGGCGAAAGCTTCTGTCGAAGCTGCACGAATGAGATTCTCCGTTATGTATATCGCTCTCGAGAAGGAACGGGCCTCTGGTGGAAGGGCAGATGTTTCACTCTTAAGTCACGATGAAAGACTCCTCGTACGATTCAACGGTGGGCAGACGGAAATTAATTATTTCACCCCTCGGGCGTCCAGTCGCCTCAACCCTCCTGGAATCATAAGCACGAAAATATTATATTGTGCACAGATCCGTACGTAAATATAGAAGAAGAAAGGGAGTAAAAAACCGTAACAGGAAGAAAACGTGTGATGGAAGTAATGGTGGGCAGGAGGCAGTCGCCTCGCCCCTTCCAGGGTGTTTAAGAGTGAGAATCTATTTTGAGGAATTTCGAAAGCCAAAAATTATTGAATATCCTGGATAGAATCGTAAAGATTATTTATAGAAAAATACTCGACTCCGAAGATATGCAACGATTTTAAAATGGCCTATGGAGACACGAACTTTCGAGTATCGAAAGATCCGAGAGGTCCAGCCGAGAGTTTCTCTCTGGGTAGAGGAACGAAAACACGTGTTCCACCGACCATCTGTTGGCATTCTGGCAGAAAACGGACCCACCCTCTTGGCTCAGATCCTACAAGTTGCAGTGAGCGTTGCCTCGAACGTTTCTTCCCTGTTTCAAGAACTCCTCCGCATAATCCCCTCGGCCCTTTTTTTTATCCTCAAAGTCCTACGGTAAACCCTGAATATTTTTCTCAATGCAGCGTCCCTTCTGTTGTGTTAGAAATACGCATAACGGTGCGAGAGGGTCTTACTGCTGCGATCCCAAAATATTGTACGATCTTTACTAAACCAAACAGGCTCATAAAAACGCGGCTATGCAAACTACAGTCTGAATGAATAAAACAAAACCAGAACAGTAAATAAAAAAAAAAAATGCTACATATACTTCACGAATAAATAAACTAGCGAACGAGTCTGGGAAAGAGTTGAAGTTACACCACGTGTATTGAGTTTAAAATTAATGCAAGGAGACACTTAAAAAAAAAAAAAAAAACTGTGCTCTTAGTCACGATAACTCAGCCACATGTTCCATGTTTGAGCATTTTTTTTTCAACAGCTTTCCCTCGACAGAATTTATTTTTATGAGCTTAACGCTGCGAGGGACCCCGAGGATTTTCGGAGAGGCCGAGGGGGGTGGCGAGCGTTATGATACAGTGGAAGCCGAGTAGCTTCTCGCACCTTAGCACTTCTCGCCAGTGGCCGCCCGCAGAAGATATATGAAGCATAACGAAGCGGTACGCAGAACAACTCCGTATGCGTGCACCACGGAAGATGATAAAGGTGAATGGTGAATCGGCTTCGAGAAGCGCGTCCCGAGGCCCCGGAGGCTTTGTTGCTCCCAGGTCGTATAGCCAGGGTAGGCGTTCCGCTCGCGCGCAGGTAACATTCTTTTCGGGCAGCTACCTGACCCACCTGGCTTCGCCACGTCTCTCTCGCACATCGGTGCCACGATTTCGTCAAGGTGAACAAAGCGATGCGACGGGCCCAGGCAAGGCTCGCGACCTCTCGTGAAAAATCCAGCACGACAAAAAAAGAAAAATTCCTGCCCACGAAAAGCCGTCGACGCAGACCATTCGTTCGAATCGTCGAACATCAGCGAGACACAATCTGTGGAGCAGAAAAAAATAAGAAAAATTACTTTCACGAAAACTCGAGTGTAAACCGACTGCATCGAGGAAACGATAATATATCAGATAGATATGAGCTTCGCTTGGACGGGATATGCGGAAAAGGTTCAGACGCTCTTTCAAAGACCTCAAATCCGGGTTTTGCCCGGTGTGCGTCTCACTCGCTCGCTCGGATATTACTTCCGAATCCGTGTCGGAGAAGGAGAGGGAAAAAAAAAGGGAAACTCGATATTTCCGGCAGTGATATTGCTGCGGGGTTTTCTAAAGAAAGATTACACCCCCGCAGTCGGCGAGCGAGAGCCAGAGGGATGCAAGAATCTACGTGCGCTTCTGCTCGCCTGTCTATCAGCGATGGACCAGAGAAACCGATGGAAATTGTTGATGGTGAAGATAATAAAAAAAAATTGAACTGCGTGATTTTGGAAATATATCGGAGGGCAGGAAACTGAGGGAGGGAAATATACCGAAGATAAATAGGGTATTGCACGACTGGCATCCGGCCACGCGCACCGCGTGTGTCCCGACCGACGTCACCGAGGACGACGACGAGCACCTGCTTCCTCACAGCTGTTTCCTCGATTCTCGGTGGCTACGACACGGGACCCCTTCAGTTGGAAAAACTCCGGTGTGGCGATTAACCACCTCGTCACTACGGTCTTTTTTCTTCCATAAAGTTCTCGTTCCCTCGATAAACGCCTGAAAATAAAAATCACTTTGTATGAATTTTCAGATTAATTTTTCACGTCATATTAAATTTTTTCCTTTGATCCATCGCTTAGGATTCATTAATTCCCCGAAACTGAACTGTTGAATCATTGGTCTGGAATGAAACGAAACTTGTGATTCATCCAGGGATCCTACCCGAGCGCCAAAGTTATCGAGCTTTTGTCTTATCGTGGAGAAGTTCGATTATCAGATTCAATAGTTTCAGTCAGAGGCGAGAGAAGGATAGTGAGATAGCGTTGAGGAGGCTCAAAGAGTCGTCCGAAGCGATCTTGCCTGCCTCTGAGAGCTTCGACCCTTTAGAAAGGTGAGACAATGTTCGTCTAACAAAACGTATTATAGCCATACCGACTCTACACCATCTTATAATTGAGATAGAAACGGAGTAAAGTTCGGACAAAAGACGGCGAAGCGATGATTTCGCAGATTCACGAGAGAATAAGATTAGACAAAGCGGCTTATTACTCTGGGAACGAAAAAAAAAAACATACGCGAACCACATATGTTCGATATTTGGTCGTCCAGTTTACCGCGATACTGAGAATAATTACAAACGAGGGCGAAGAAAATTTTTTCCCAAATTACGAGGAAAAAGGCTTACAATGCACGACGTATCACTCCGGGGACAAAAAAAAAAGCCGAGTATGCCCAAAGACTGTACTTTCATTTTACCTCAGTACTGAGAATCACTCCGGGCACCCTTGAATTTTTTTTTCTTCGTAAAATCGAGAACTCCAAAAAAAAAAAAAAAAATGGATTTTTTCCAAGGATTTTTCTTTAATAAGAGGAGCCACCATTGTGGGACTAATGGAGATGCGACCGTAAATTTTCCATGGACTGCTGGAGTGCGAGAAAATTTACGGGCGATCCCCGTTAGGCTTCTCGATTTATCGGCTTTACTTTCCCTTTTTTTATTTATCCCACAGAGGCGTCAACGTTCACTGTGCACGGGTGCCCTGCAGATATATTGACCGTTGACGAACAGGACGTATCGCAGTGCATTTAACACGGAGTCTCATGCGACGATACGCCTTTCCGTCTCTCAGCAGTCGATGGATTTTATACGATAGAGTATAAGAAGCGAAGACAATACGAGATATCACACCCCCTTGGGGACACCTCGTGGCTTCTGCGTGTTTTGCAGGATCGCGCGGGCCCTTTTCGCAACAGATGCAAGCCAAGTCGTCCCCATTTTTTTTTTTTTATGTATCTGCTTCCCTAACTCGCCGTCCCGAAGGGTAACTCTCTCTAGGATACTGGGTGTGATCCCCGGGGACTTCGGGGTCGGCCCACTCGTTCCTCACCGCGGTCACCCAGTTAACTAGAGTATTGTTCGATTATTATTTCGCTACATATCGCGCACTTGTTACCTCTTTGTGGCTAACGTGTGCCGTACGATATAAACGGGACGGTCGCGTGCGATACACCGGACGAGTTTTTTTTTTCTCCAGCCGATTTTTCATGAATTCGACGATGCGAGGGAATAAATTTCGTACTCGTGTGCCGCACCGGAGAGAGAGAGATATTACGTATATCTTCCGCCAGAAGGAAAAGGACCTGCAAAAAAAAAATAAAAGGAATAAATAAATGAAGAAATAACATAAAGTATACTCGAAATACTCAGGCGGCATACTTCCTCGTATAAGGTAAAGAAACATCTGCTCCGATCTCTCCCTCTTCATTTTATCTCTCTCCCGTTCGACTTTTAAAATACAATCCGACGAGCTGTGCGTGTTGCTCCGTGTGCACGTGTAAGACGATCACACACGTCTATCGTCCTCCTTCCTGAAGGCTCCGTAGAGAGAGAGAGAGAAATCTTCACGGCTTCGTGAAACTTGTCCCACCTCTGCGAGGATGGGGCCCGCGTTACTTCGGCATCCGAGGCATGTCCCCTCGTATTATCTCATTTTCAAGATCCACGCGCGTTCACTCTTTCTCTCGTTCGTCCGAGCATATCATCCTGTACCTTGTACAAGAGTCTCGTGTCGATCGTTTTTGGTCCACGAAACATCTGCGGCAGCTGCTCGGCGGCGTCGGCGTCGGCGACGACGATGTGCCCGCGATTCCCTCCCCGGTCTTCGGACAGGGAGAAATAAGGCAGGTGCTCGCCGACGAACTCTCTTTCTCTATCCCTCGTCCGCCAATTACGCGTGCCTCTTTCTGCCTCCGCCTTCTTTTTTCTTCTCCTCGAATCTTTTTTTTTTTTTTATCTCCTCTTCAAGAGCTCCCTCGGACCGAGACGAAAGCTTCGCTATCGGCTGTTCACGAAATTTCCAACGTTTTGTTTGTCTTCTCTCTTTTTTTTTTTTTTTTTCTTCTTTCTTCTATTCTTCGGCTCGTTCCATCATCCACGTCGGGAGGAAGCCCGAAGGATATCCTCGGCACGTGCACAGCTCGCGGGACCGAGAAATCCCGATTGACCGAGACTCAACTACGAGACTCTCCCGCTAAACGACTCTTCGATCTTCCCGACACAGCTTCGCTTTGCATAAGCCTGATGAATGGGTAGTTTTCTTCTTTTTTTTTTTTTTTTGTCGCATTCCAGTTCGTGAGGCGGGAGCTTTTCTTCGGATGACACTTCCTCTGTTCATGCATAACAGACGATGATGAGGAATGACGAGTTTTTTTTTTTTTTTTTTTTTTTTTTTTTAGAATCAATGAGTAAAGATTATTCTTCGGTCATATTCCGGATGAACCGGTTTAAATTTTTGACCTAACAGCGATTTCGTCAAGTCGAGAAGCTGCCTTTGTCAACTCATTTGCTTCTATTGCAGTATTCCTTGCCTTCGAAAAGAAGGAAAAATGGAATCGTGAACACGAGACAGTGGTCGGTTGGGTTTCGTGACTCTCGAATTACGCATCACGCAGCTGCTCGTTCGGAGTACGGTGCAGTACGATTTATCATTAGAAAATAAAAAATAAAATAAAAATGTTTGTAGAAAAATTCTCGTGCAATTTATGAAGTTCCGTTTAAATGAACCGATATATTAAATCTACTATGCCGATATGTGCATAGGAGCCTCGCTATTTTCTGTTTCTCCTGCTTAAAAAAAAAAAAAATTGTATATTAATTCAGTTCATTTTCGGACCATCAAGAGTCGTCGAGGGTAAAACGAGGCGACTGAACGCCGTTGTCCAGAGCCTTTTTTCTGTTCTCCGGCTGTTATCAGCAGAAGGGATAAATGTTCGTGTTCTCGAGGATGAAGAGAAAAATTGTCCACCCCGAGATTACAATATCCACTGTGTTTCCTTGATATCTCACTCACCCATAGAGTACAGCAGCTCCGGCTATTCCACCGCCGCACTGTGCCGCCAAATAGAGACCGGCACGGAGAGGCGATATTCTTCTCGACAGCATGAACGAGAACGAGACCGCAGGATTAACGTGACCTCCTGAAAAGCATTACCAACAAAGATTAGATATGTCTTACATGGAAAAAAAAATAACATTGGAAAAACCCACAGATACTAGTACTTCTATGGTATCAACGACTGGAAATTCAAGCGGTGTAATTTCTATGTTGAAGCATACAAGTTACTCCTTTTTGATTTCCAGCCGTCGATACACAGTTAAAGTTACATTCATTCAATGGACATCCATTGTGCGAAATTAAATAGAAAAATAGGTGCAGAGCTTTTGATCCATGTGTACCAGGCTCCGCGTTTAACTCGCACGAACGGACCGTTTACACTCGAGCAGTACGAGTGTACTCATATTGAAAAGTCTCTGGAAGCGAGCGTGCTGGCTCTTCGACTCCGTACATACGGGTTCAGTCGTACCCGACGCGAACAAGCTATAATATGTTAACGAGAGAATCAAGATAAACGACGAGGGTTGACCGCAAGCTCGTTCGAAGCGTTCAATTGCTTCCTCGACAAAGACAGTAATTTCGAACGCTTCGCACAATGTTACGGATATTGTATTATATTTTTAATACGCCGTCGGATTCGAGATCGACGAGGAAACTCACCGCTAACGTGTCCGAAGATGAGATAAATCGCTGCGATCGCGAAACCCGAGGCTATCGCTGTGGTGAGCACCGACAGAATATGATTCGACGAGTCGGTTGCCCCGAATACGACGAAACTGAAGAGAAACGTGGCGAAACACTCGATGGCAACGGCACCCCAGAGCTCGAGACTCCTAGCCTCGATCGACATCGGTACTCGACGAGCCGGCGCAACTTCACCAGCGTTTTCCTTCAGGGCCGAGAGCTTCGTCAAGAGGGTGACGATGTGAGCGTCCAAGTCGCGTGGTAACGACTCCGTAGTCATTGTCTCGGAATTTTTTTTATTATTCTTCAGTCGATGATCCCACGATATTAATCGTTACGTCTGGCAGCGCGTCTTGCTCCGTTTCGTTTTGGATATTCAAAACATTCTTCAGCTACCAGATTGGAGACCGACGCTTCTTCTTCTTCCTCGTCGTCTTTGTACTTGCGGCGTCGCTCGTTCGTTTCTCACTACCCGCAGAATTTACGTCCGCCCCTTCCTCGACCCACGAATTTACTCCAAGTTATTTTATACTATAACGACTCTATATTTCTCAACGGTATCGAGACGACAGGAAACGAGGCTAAACGAGGTTTAATTGAAGAGCATGAGCCCGCGCCGAGGGACTCGACGATCTTGTATGTGCATACGCGTAAGTTATGTGACTGTACTTGTGCGTACACAAGTAGAAGCGACCGGTTATTGTTTCAATTATAATCGTCGTTAAAAAATTTACTGAATTGCAAGAGAGAACGGAGTTTGCGATGAGAGTAGTGAAATTGGTGTTGATTTTTATGTTCTCACGTGCAGACACTTATTTCTTCACTGTAGTTGTTGATCGACGTGGTTTTCGGCGTCTAATAAATCGGTCACGGAACTGGCAACTCTGAAAAGCGCGCCGATGTTGCCGCTACAGCAACTTGCTCTCGAGTGACAACGAAGTAGGAAACAAGTGGCCAGCCGAAAGCGGTCTGCTGCTCGTTCACTGAGCCGGGGCACCCCCGTCAGGACGCCCCCACTCCGTGCGCACGGCCACTCTCGCACATCCAGCCACGAGCGTCCCAACTTTGAGAGGCACACGAAGCTCGGTTGTGGGGATCCAGACGGCCGGAACGCAAGCTGCTGCACACTTGGTACCCCAAAGGAATAATCCAACCGACAGGGGAAGTTCCGTCCAGCGATGTCTTTATCGTTTCGTTCCGGTAACATTGCTGAGGAATCAACAAATAATTATCTAAGATTATTGAGAAACAATTAACAGCAGAGGATTTTACGAATGTAAGAATCATTACCGAACCACCGAAGCAATTTGTTTTTTTTTTTTCATAACGGTAGAAGTAATAGTTGTAAGCTTCTTAGCAAAGCGACTGCAACGATGAGTTGATGCAAGGCAGCGCAGGTGAAGCACATTCTTCCATCTTATCGGACGCCAGTCATGCTGTTACACAAAAAATAGTGACAATGTAGTAGTGCACAATCCACATCATCGATCGCTGATAAGAATTACTTAAAAACGCACACTTCTTCCCCATGATTGAACTGTGGCGATTCAGTTTCACGCGTACATCGCTACGCCCTGATTCCTCGGATCAATGATCATTGCAGTCTCCTATGCGAACGGGTTCGCAACGTGTAAAGTTTCCGTTAGCGATCGTGACAAAGTACGCGCGTGCCCGCGACACTGCACGGTGCTCGAGCGCGTGGATCGTGAATCGTCACATCGTAGAGTAACTCATTGAGGCGTAGGCGACCAATGAGCTCTTGTACGAGCTGTGGATGACTAAATCGTGATTCATTAAGAATCGGCCAGTGCTCCGAGAACCACCGAGAAATCTTCTTCATCCTCGTTAAAGCAAACAGTCCTCGAGTCTCCTTCGTCCGGTGCGGAACCTGACCTGCAACAAAGTTTCGTGAACAAATTATAATGGCAGACTTTAAAAAATATAAATCTTCTATAATATCCGCGCCAGGACGATTCATAGCCCTCAAGAATTCGTACATCTGCAACGGAGAATCATAATTGTCGCGCCTCTCTATCCGAGCTCGCGTATCCATCATCAGTGAACGTCATAGATACAGCGCTGTAGCGTTCGATGCGTGCAACAAGGTTCATTCACGCCGAGTGTTACGCTTTGTTTTCATAGTGCTGATATAAATATTACTACAGCGGTCCCAGGTCTCCTCTTACTATCCGTTCGTGACGTGAGTCGTGCGGACAGCAGAATGTCCCACGAGCATACAGCGTAAGTGAGGACTTTCGCTTCTTCCCACCCAGATCTCGCTTGCGGGAGTGGAACCGAGCCGGCAGTGACCGGAGCTATTCCGTGGTCGACGGGACGCTACCGTGAACAGTCCCGTAGCAGTTTACCTGTGGTCCGTACGCCTCCGCGTAGTTTGATACCTGTGGCAGCGGGAGAGCGCGCGCTGTTCGCCAAGGTGTGGCGAGGCGAGCGGGGGAAGTGGCACGAGTTTTCTGCTTCGGTATACACACTCGCTATAGCCAGTATAGTAGTCGCACTGTACTATCTCGCGTGCCACCAGTGAGTGAGTCCACACGCGGCAAGATGGATGCGCTTAAGGTACACGCCTTTATAGGGCGCGTCTCTTTCCTCCTCGGGTTGTTGCTCCAAATCATCGATGTTTATTCCCAAGGAGCGTATCCGTACGGCGGTCGCAGTTACGATCGCGATGGCGTTTTCGTACCTCCCGGTACCGCAGAACATCGCACCTATGTTTACAAAGATCGAAGGTACGGTTGGCAGCCCAGCTACCTGGATTCTATCGATAGGGGCCCTACGAGAGCCCCCGAAGATCGCTTTCATAACGCGGTAAGTTGACATAATTTCTAAAAAAAAAACAGAAAATTAAATCAAAATAAAAAAAATTGATAATGCTGTTATCGTCGCGAGGATGTTGGGGATTAAAAAAGAAATACCTGTCAATTATAGAAGAATATAGTAACGGTTTGCAGTCGATCTTAGGACGATGGAACCGTTACGTAGGGATCCATTGATAAGGAAGATACCGTGGTGCGTCGATGCAGAGCGCCGTGTTTTTTTTTTTTCTTTCTTCTCGAGCCTTTCGTGTCAATGAGAACTGCCAATTACCGTTCTTCACGCATGAGCCGCGATCGCGTTTTTTTCCCCAGTAATTGTCAGTTTCTCTGCGAAACAGGATATAAATTCCAATGAGTCATCGTTTAACTTTGATGGTGTTTATCTGTGTACAGGAGGTACCGCCGCATCCCGAATTAGTTGGAGTATTGGCGGGATGGCGCGAAGATCTTCAGGGAAAACAGAGACCCGACTCGAAGAATCTAGACAGAGACGTATTCGTTACCACCAATTATGGACGAGTCCAGGGATTCAAAGTTTATCTCTATGATCATCCTGAGGCCAGACACAGACCCTGGAGCTTACCTGTCGAGAGAGTCACTGCGAGCGTCAATGTTTTCCTTGGTATTCCTTATGCATTACCGATCACGAGGCAAGGGCGATTCAAGCCACCACAGCCACACAGGTTTCTCCTTTTATGTTACTTTTTCTTTATCGAACCTGTAGCGTAGCAATGGAGTTTGCTAAAATCATAATTAATGTTGCAGAGGCTGGCAGCTTTTGCAAGCAGTCGACTGGGGACCAGCCTGTCCGCAACCCAGCTCTTACACGGGTGCTACAAAAGGCATTCGAGACGTCGACGAAGACTGTCTCTACCTCAATGTGTTCACTCCGAATGTGAGTACTTGACTAAATGGACTACCGCAAAATTCCTTTTAGACTGGGCATCTGTAATCAGAAAACAAAAATTTTGTGAGCATTTTTTTCAGAGCATGCAATTAATTGATCGACATGTTTAGGTCCAGTCGGGAGTCGGAAAACCGTATCCAGTGATGCTCTACATTCACGGGGGTGATTTTATCCACGGTGCGAGCAATCAATTTCCCGCCCACATGCTAGCTGGTTTTTACAACGTAGTCGTTGTGTCCATAAATTATCGGCTTGGAGCGCTTGGTAAGTAACGAGCGGATACGCGGCTTCCTGCTAAAAAATATAACGGAATCATTTCTTTAAAAAAAAAAACCAACAAGACGATCAATCAATTGTCGATAGGATTTTTAAGTACCGGAGATGAAAACAGTCCAGGAAATTATGGAATTCACGATCAGGCGATGGCACTGCTCTGGGTGTATGAGAATATAAGAGCCTTCAACGGAATGCCGGACTCGATAACTCTTTTTGGTCCTGGAGCCGGTGCAGCCAGTGCTGGGCTGCTGATGGTCGCGCCCAGAACTCGACATCTCGTTTCGAAAGTGATAGCGCAATCAGGCTCGGCCGTATCCGATTGGGCAATGATAGTCGACAAATACAGGGCTCAAAATACCTCAAGGGTTTACGCCGAGATGGTCGGGTGCAGCATAGAGAGCAGTTGGAAGTTGGTACAGTGTCTCAGAGACGGACGATCGTTTCTGGATCACGGAAATTCAGAGTTTAAGCCACAAGTCGGAACGTTCCCTTGGGCACCAGTTTTGGACGTTAATTTCACTGTTCCTCACGGTTACTACGACGACTGGAGAGCCTCCGACTGGCACTTCTTCGGGGCCACGGCTGAGGACAGCATAAAGGCGGGAAACTTCAGTAAAAATTTAGTCTACATGGCAGGCGTAACGACTCAGGAAGCGGCCTACATGATACGTAAGTTCCGGTATCGAATATTCACAACCGCGAGAGCTCATAATTTCTATTTGATAACGAAACTGTTTTCTTTTTCTTCTATGATGCAGACAACAATGCGACCCTGAGAAAGAACAATTTTATCATTGATGCAGAAACCATCGACAAAAAAATTTGGGAGCTCGTACTCGGTTACAATTACACTCTCAATCCTTGGGGTGTTTATGAAGCTATAAAATACATGTACACTTACTGGCCGGACCCGAAAAACGTTACGCTAATTCGCGATCAATACATAAACGTGAGTATGCAATTTCTCTCGACATTTCGATATCCATACTAGAGGTTCAACAAAAATGTGCGCGGTTTGACAAGTCCGACTTAGCCAGAGACTTCCAAAACTTTTCTTTCTAATTATCTTTACAATTGTTTTGGGTTAACATATCAAAGAAATGCATCTTTGGCAAATGTATAAATCTGTGTAGATTGTACTGTTGTATATGTATTGACGATCATAATTATAATTGTAAATGTAATAGTTATATTTCAAGGTAATCATTATTTCTCTTTTTTTTCTCATTAGTTACTATCCGACTTTCACTATGTCGCACCGTTCGACAAGATGGCAAAACTTTTGGTGGAGAAGCACGTTCCGGTTTATCTGTACGTTTTGAACACTACCATCGAAGCTCTTAATCTACCACACTGGCGTCGTGTGCCTCACGATATCGAGCACTTGTATTTGACCGGAGCACCTTTCATGGATCCACGTAAGCTACTCTCAAACCAAAACTTCATCGGAGATGAATAATCGAGAGAACTGTAAATCAATTGATTTTATTACAGAATTTTTCCCAGAGAAGTGGGCACTGCATCGAGACATGTGGACCGACAATGATCGAAATATGAGCCATCTGTTCATGAAGATGTACGCGAACTTTGCGACTTACGGGTATATTGAACCATTCGATTGATCTTACTTCAATAACAGTATGAAGACGATGTTGATTCATCATCATCTCGTTGTTACTTTCAGAAACCCAACACCTTCACAGATTCTCGGCCTCCACTTTGAAGTAGCAAAGCCCGGCTACTTGAAGTATCTAAACATAAATACGACTTACAACAGTTCAATTTTGTTTAACTATCGTCAAACTGAGAGTGCCTTCTGGTCGCAGTATCTTCCAACGGTCATCGGACGTCTTTTGCCGATTTATCCACCGGTAACAGAGGTACGGTAATGTCAATTACTTTAAAAAACGAAGTCAATATCAGACAAATGAAAAAGCCTGTTTCATTGATTTCGTTTCGCAGCATATTATTGGGTTTTTAAGAGCATGTGAAACACTTTACCGAGTGTGTTTTTCTCTTTTCGGCGAGAACGCCGCGGATGCTACCTCTCTTGCACTCCATAAGGTTTCACATACCCTTAACGTTAAGCTTAATCGATTGGAGTTGCAAATGACGATTATTTCACAAATTTTCAGTACTGGTGGGAGCCAAAGCAACCCTTGCAAATTGCCTTCTGGTCTATGTCCACGGCGTGTCTCCTTCTCATCGTCCTCTCGGTAGTTTGCTGCATGCTGTGGCGTAACGCCAAAAGGTAAGCAAAAGGTAAACAGAACCAAGTCCATGTGACGAAAATACCTCCATATCGTCGGATAATCTCGGGAGCGAGCAGTGGTATTTGGTGATGCACGGGATTACTGGTTCTGCTTCCTATCGCAAAAAAAAACGGCACGGCTATAGTACTAACCGATTTTTTAAAAATTAATTGTAAAAAAATGTTTAAATCAGCAAAACGGAGGCTGCGAGAAAATACGCAGGTATGTCCACAATGCCTCACGTACATACAATTCGCACCCTGTGCATTGAATTATTTTCATTATCGCTATTATGATATATTATATACATTAAATTATTATCAGTTATATTTGTTTATAAATTTGGAATATTTGTTTGGTTGTGTGTGAGCATCTGTGAGTGTGCGTATCGGTGAAAATTCATGTAGTGGTGTATCCACGTGAGTTTCCAATATTACGTATATAGTATCACTGTCATCATGGTTACTCTTATTGTTACTATTATTGTACAGATGTTATGTTCGGCACCTGAGAGAATTTGCATTCATGATTGTTGTACATATCTGCAACATGAAAAGAAAAAAATTACTAACGCATTGCATTTTAAACATCTCTACAGACAATCTGATCACTACTATAGCGGAGACATCCTGATGGTCAGAGAGGACGAGCACTCGGAGGGAATCGAGAATCTGACCAGGGCCTCGAAAGAAAATATGTACGAGTACAGAGACGCACCTCCGGCGCCATTGAAGAGCGGTGGGCGTTTGCCACGACAAAACGACGCAAAACTGCAAGAGCGATTGACCCAAAATCGTAAATTCAGTTCGACACCTTCGTTGAGAAGCAATTCAAACATATCTTTGAAGGATATGAGAAGCGAGGGATTCGTGACAAGCTCACCGAACGGCCATGCAAAAGTTATTGGCAAAGCTTCGAGCCAATCGACCCTGACTAAGAGCAAAGCGAGGACTCACGTTGTACAAGGTGTGCCCCAAACAGCAGTTTAAGAGACGCAAGTAATAGCGTCGTAGTTTACGTTTCTATCATCGAATTTATCATTTTTATATGTGTATTTATTTGGACAAGCTCTGTCGTCCCGTCGACCTCATTCACAGAGCGCCGTGCACGTTAAATAGTGCCTTGCATATTAAAAACAAAACATTGCACTTTGTACCACACAGGGCTCTTATTGCCATGGCGATTATTTTCCGCTGAGAGCAACAAAGTTTGTACCTTAACTAGTTAGTTGCTTGTAATTCCCTCTGGTATTGGCGAACGAGGGTCAGAAACTATATAATCCGTCCATCGAAACAATCTACTGTAAGATATATACATGTATATGTTTCATATTATATAACGACATTGTAATATATGCAGCCACAACTTTAATCTATTCGAGACAGAGATTTATATATATACAAATATATTTATGACCATAAACAACTTTCAATGCATCTCGTAGGTAGGAAGTAAGAAATAGAAAGAGAAAGTGTTCAACAGACGTAATATAAGTACCTAATTTTATCTTTCGCGTACAAGATAGATGGATCGTCAACCTCCAGCAATTACGCGTAATTTTATTAAGTTAATTAATTAAGTTATAGCTATTGAGATCGGCTGGAAGCATGTCGTATGACATTCGGCGCGATCAACGCGCAAAGCTAGAGATCAAACGAAAGGAGACTTCACCGCATTCGTTGTAAACGTATGTGGCAACGTTAAAATTAAACACATGTATGTGAGAAGCGATTAAACACAATGTGTCTAAATGTATACAATTTTTATACGAGAATGTTGATTCAACGAGTCACATTGCACGATGAGTTTTTTTTTTGTAATAAAAAAATAAAGTTGCAAGCAACAATAATTAACTTACGTGTCGTGGATATTTTTTTCATCGAGCGACGAAAGTACAGCAGTGAGGTTGTTGATAGTTTTTTTTTTTTTTTAAGAGATACATCGATTCGCGAGAGGTCTTACGTGCACGCGTTGCTCACATTGCAAAACTCATGTAATTACGAAATACAATTGTAAGCGGGAGAAACAGCTTACGCCATGACGCCCAAAGTCCCGCCGGCCCGCCATCTTGTTTGTTTACATTCTTCCTTCGCGGTGACCTCTAATCGAACTTGAAACTTTTTCCGATCAGAACAATGAAATCTGTCATTGCATCGCTCGCAAACAGTTTATATTTCTGAAACATTTCGTGTCTCACCGGACTAACAGAATTAAATTTCATTTTTCAACAACATTTGATTTTATACGAGACCTAAATTTTCGTTACGGAATTCGGAAGAAGATGCTAAAGGCGGACGAAGAAGTAAGTTTTTTTTTCTCGTATCGTTTTAACAGTCCTTTACACTTTACTTTTTCGTCGAATTACAGAATTGTCGCTCGACGGGCAAAGAACGCGCGGATCGTCAAGTACACTCGGGCAACAGATTCGACTCTTTGCAAATTGACATTAATTGTCCGGACACTGCTGTACTTCTTCTCGGTAGCCGGGAACGTCCCGTTCTCGTCGCCGCGGCCGCCGCTCTAACAAAGTTTGCGGCTAAGGGGAAGGACAATCTGCAAACTTTGTTCGAACTCGATGTCGTCGATAATCTGTTACCGCTTACCCGACACGATGACTTGTTTACTCGAAGGTATCCAGAAAATAGCTTAACATTTCGAGTGCATTCTTCAAAGCAAGGCTGCTTAGATTTAGATTCTTTTCGTTGCCACTGGGAGTCCTTAAGTCATGGTTTTGTCAATTGGCCTATGGTTCATCCAGTTCTTTCCACTGAGTACATGTCACCCGCTATTGATGATAAAAGAACTCTTCTATTAGCGTAAATTTGTGTCAAAACTAAACCCCAAATGGAGAACAGACTGGAATATAAGATGTCCAATTTTAGGTGCCTATACATGCGGAATGTATCCACATGTGTACGCAGGTAAAATAGGCATTCTTATATTGAACTCCCATTGCTAATCGGGGTTTAGTTTGGACCCAAATCTGCTCTGCAGACAACATTGTCGACTCCGAGTGACAATCACAATAATTTCTTCTGTCATTGTTTCAGATTTGCCACAAGGCTACTCGCTGAACTAGCAGCGATGCCATTCGTGCGAGACCATCTGTGCAAATTGGATTCCTATCTCTCATTCTTTGCCGAAACACTGGTCAAAGACAAGGACACGTTTGTTCAAGAATTTTTGACGTTAATCCTTGCAGAAATCTCCAAGGATCCGTACGGGACTGTCAAGATCTTGGAACTTCAGTTCAATTTTGGCATTTTATTTGAGACAATCAAATCACCCGATCCGGACATAAAGAAAAATACCATAGACCTAATTAACAACTTGCTGAAGGATCCCATGGCCGCTGAACAGATAATCACTGCTCAGGTTTGGTTCCTTTCATTCAGAATTAAATTCGAACGAAAATTTTTAGCTGACGTGTATGCATGTGTATGTGAGTCAGATTTGCATCACTTTGCATCATTCTTAGGGTTTTAGCTTCTCTCTCATCTACCAATTGTTCGAGCAACCCTACCCGGCTATCCAGAGTTCAGCTCTATCCGTCGTCGAGTCTCTAGTCGCCCGGAGCAAAGATACCCATCTTCAGAAGCTCTTCCAAGATTCCGGCGGCTTGGGAGTCATTCTCGATCTTCTGGATGTGAGCATTTATTATTACTCTCGTGAAGCTGTGTCTGAAAACAAGTTATCAGTTGATTTTTATTTTTTCTAGAATATTAATTTTTCCGATATGCATTCCGATATCCTGAGGATACTCTCTCGCGCCGCTGACAACGTCGAGACTGCGGAGTCTCTGAACTCGGGAGGAGGTATTGCGAAACTCTTCAGATATCTCGAGAGCTCTGGGAAGCCGCGAGAGTCGCGGGATGCGCTTGAAATCCTCGTTCGCCTCGCGAGCACCGAATCGGGAAGGAAGGTATAGGCAATACCGTATAGAATTTGATCGTAATATTTTTAAACGAATGCATTGTAGACCCTGCACACTTTGGGATTGGTTAAACATCTTCTCGGTCAGTTGAGAAAATTGTCGCGCGACTCGGAGCTCGCTAGAATCGTTTGTCACGGGATCGGCATGATGGCACGGACCGAACCAGCTGCTAGAGAAATAATGGAAGAAAATCCTATAAAACTTATTCTGGGTGAGTCACTTAATCGACTAAGATACCGAAGAGTTATCGCAATTCATTGATGGATGTCGCTATCGTTTCCGTCAGACGTTCTTCAAGACGAGAATCTTCAATGGTCCACTCGCGAGGCGGCGGTCTTCGCTCTGAAGGAATTATCCATCAGCAATGAGAAAAATCGTCGAAACCTATTGGAGATCGGAGGCCACAAGTACTTTCAAAGATTGTTGAGGCAACCGGCAGATAAAATTCCACTGGAAATCGGGACGGTGGTTGTTGATATCCTGAATTTAATGGGAGAATATCCAGACACGAGACAGCAACTCGCTGAAGTGGAACTGATCGATGCTCTGTGCAGTTCGTTCGAGGCACTGCATTCTCGACTATTAATACAGTTGTAGTCATAACTTGAACCGAAGAATCTTCTTCCTCTCTTGACCAGGCCAAAGATCGAGCGTACGACGAGCTGAAGATCGCATGTTGCAAAGCACTATCTAGCTATTGCGTGGAGAAACGTGCGAGAGTATGCTGCCTCGAGACGAATCTCGTTGGAAAGCTCTTTGGACTCTTGCAGGACATTGAGTCGACTCCGGTACGCGCTGCGGCTGTTCACCTCGTTCAGCAGCTCTGCGCTGACCCGTCCATGGCCGAGCAATTCGTTCAAGCTGGATATTTAAACTAGTAGTGTCTACTTGTTCGATTCGCAATATCAATAATATTGGATGCACTCTAGTCGACGCAAATAACATCTTTAACGAAGATTTGCTTGTTTAGTATGCTGAAAAATCGCTCTGCCTCGACCATTGTTCCAAGTTGGGACACTTGCATCAATGCACTCTTCTCGGCGCATTTGCCAGTCAAATTTGCCGCTACCGGTCGTCTGTCCTTGCACGAAGTTACTCACGATGGTTTCTACGTTATGCGCCGGCATACCTGCCCGTAAGTTCACCGAGATAATATCGGGTTTTAATTAGTCAAGAAAATTCTATAACGTTGCTAGCTCAATCTGTCCAGGCGATGTTATAATGGGTTCTATAAATTCGCTCGTTTTTGAAAAGTTCTCGACCTTAATTTTGAGACAGAAACGATGTACTAAAAATTGTTAATCCTCAGATTTCCTATACTCGACGAGCTTTTCCAACGCAAAATGTGTCCCATGGAACCCGTCTATGTGGTAAATTGTGCTGAGTTACCATCGTGCGTGAATGAAGATCGATCTTCGAGGGAAGGGCAAAAATGCATGGACTCATTGAGCGCGTGGCTCGAAGCGAAATTTGGCCAATTGCAGAGCGATCCTTATCTCTGCGAGTATTTGACACTGTTCAAATGTGTTTTAGCAGCTAACGAGCCTGAAGAACCGTAAGCTAAGTTAACATCATGCAGGGTTGATTACGGAGCATCAAAGATAATGATACAATTTTATTTCAGAGTCGTGGAAGAACAACATGGTGTTGTGAACATAAGCAGAATCGCATCGCGGGCGACGCTGCTGGGAAAATTTGTCGCTCGCCAGATGTCCGGACCGGATCCACGAAATCCTTGCATCGATCACCAGTTGGACATTCACGTCCGTGAGATCCGTGAGGATTTAGAGACCAGCGTGATTCCTCTCGGTCAGTTGCGAGTTGGTTCTTATCTCGAGAGAGCTCTGCTCTTCAAAGTGATAGCTGACAGGATTTGTCTGCCTGCTGCACTTGTTCGAGGCGAATACGGCAAGGCTTGGATCGAAATAGCCGTTCCTGAAGTACGTCGAGAAGCCACCGTATAAGTTTATAGATTAAATTAATTCACCGGAAGTGACGTATTGTCCTGAGGAGATATCACCCTCTCTCACGTCCTAATACTATTAACCTAGTGTATATCTGCTCGGTGAGTTTAACTGGTAGTTAATCCCACAAACCAAATTTCCATAGTCTATAGCGAGGTTGTGATGCAGCCGATCCACAGCAACATATTAGCAACATTATATTTCTGGGTCTATTGTATATTTAATGAAATCTCGTTCTTCCGCAGATTGAAAATGTTATCAGCGATACGGATCCAACGGTTCTCCCAAAAGTTTTGGATCCACGAATCACTGCAAGCAAAAAGAGTCTCTTGAGAGGACAGCGAAGAAGAGCTGAAACGTCGAAAGCGTCGAATGATTCACCAGCTTTATCGCAGGAAGAATCAGACAGAGTTCGCGTTACTCGGGACAATCTGAAAAACGTATTGCCGACAAAACTGTTGCAAGAAAATTACATAGTCGATCTGATGGAAAAACCCGGTGACTTGATTCCCATTCGGAGCGGCAGAGCCAGAGCGTACTGCGCGCCAGTTTCCCGCTGCGTCATGACTTGCGATCCTTGATCGCAATATCCTCTCAGCATCAATTTTTTTTGTCGGCACTTTGAGATCTCCATACACGATTTGTCATCGTACGAATATACATTTTATTCATAAAACATTTAAAAAAAAAAGGAGAAGTAGAGACCATTATTTACATATCGCATTGGTGGTAGACATAAGTCCTAAAAATGGCAACTAAAAGCTGGTATTACGATTCATCGTATAATTTACGTATAGTCTGTTTTTAGTTTGTATAAATAATCAAAGATCGTTGATTGATAAATTACTCGAGTTTCAGATCATCGTCCCGGCTCCGTTGATGGTGTCGTGTGCCTGGGCTGTTGCTGCCTCGTATCGCCGAGTTTAACGAGACCGAAGAAGCTCTTGTCGCGTTGGAACAGAGTGTATCTCGCTGGTCCAACGTCTTTCAGGACTAACCGATCGCCCGATTGAAGAACGGTCACCTGAGCGGAGAAGCAGGATCTACTTTTGTGACCAGTACCGGGACTGTAAACCTGCAGGTAACAAATAGTTCAATGTTGATAGAAGTAGTAGTAGTTAATAAATAATTAATTTCCAAAATCTGGCGGAGACAAAGGGAAAATAAAAATTTACCATGCATTGCAGGATCGGCTGCCCGTTCACCAACAGATGAAAACCATTTTCGTCGTGCTCGTCGAGATAATGAATTTGTCCGTAAACGAGGTACAACCCAGCCTCGTGAACTGTGAGTCTACCGTCTCGGGATAGCGTGAAGTGTCGGCTCATTCCAAGATCCGAGACCCAGTCACTGGCTTGCCAAGCTTTGAATATACCCTCGTTGTGTTTCGCCCGGCCGTTGCCGGTGTGTTCATCGTCCATACCGAAGAGGCTACTGTCGGCGCCGTAATGTGCTGCAAACACTTGTCTCGGAGCTCGCAGATGACGTTTCGTCACTCCTCGCGGTTGAACGGATCGTCTCGACACCTCGGAGTTCTGGATGGTTAAAGAATCCATTCACATTCAAACATCGAGACTACGGAAAACACTAACAGAGGGAATCTCGAAGGGTTTTTTTGTTACACAAAAGACAAACCTGATGAAATCTCCGAAATCCATTAAGCTGGCTGTAAACTCCTCGATGTCTGGACGGTTGACGTGGCAATCGCAGCCTGCGCGAGTCTTCCGATCGAGTCAGAGCAAAGTATTTCTTTGGAGGGTGTCGATCCCAAGTCGCAGCTTCTCTGTAAAATAATTATTCACTTTTATTCGTTATTGCCGAAGACTATAGTAGAAGAATATTTTAAAGGATTCCAATTAACTTCGTATATTTTTAGGTTTTAACGTACGTAGTTGCGCTCTTGCTTCTCTCCGTTACCGCCGGAATCTTGAGTTTCTCTTGTTTCGTGCTATTGTGATCGTCACGAGTACGAGGTTCAGCGAAGATCGGTTGACCGCCTACGGTGTAACTAATTGGTATTTCCTCGGTAACAGCTCGTCTTCGTTTCGGATGGTCGTCCTTAGTCTTCTCGTGTTCAGGATCTACGCGACGTTTCTTATCGCGTTCACGAGACAAATCTCTATTTTCCTCCAATGTACGTGCGCGAGCGATATTCTTGCGCTTCTCGTTTACACTCTTGTCGAACTCCTCGCCACGCTT
This sequence comes from Listrodromus nycthemerus, assembly GCA_963978505.1. Taxonomy (NCBI): domain Eukaryota; kingdom Metazoa; phylum Arthropoda; class Insecta; order Hymenoptera; family Ichneumonidae; genus Listrodromus; species Listrodromus nycthemerus. Next base: position 1,771,798 of record OZ021682.1, on the reverse strand, counting down.
CGCTTCGACTTTGTGAAGTACGGCGAGCATCTCCACTAATTCTCGATCTCTTCCCGCACTCGACGACGTGCTCTTCAATTCAGAATTTTTCTTTGAACTCTGAGTTTCCAGAACGGCACTGCTGCTGGTACTCGGACCCGCTACCGTCGACTCTCGAGAATTTCCAGTGTACTCGCTCCAGCTCGTTCCATAATCGTCGTCATAATTGTTATCGTAGTCCGCGCCTTCGATATCCGATTCGCCTGAATCTTCCTCCGTCTCAGCACCATCCGCATAAAGCTGCTCCAAACGAAAACGTAATAGTTGAATATAAAATATTTTTTCATACTGTTTAATCCTAGCAACGCTAAAAATTAACACGTCTCAATAGCAAATCTGAGAGTTCGTGATTATAATTCATGTTTTTTTTATTTTCAGTTCGCAAAAGGATGACCGGAGACTGCGGAATGAATTATCGTTTCGAAAGCCAGATGTTTTGGTATGGACGGAAAAAAAAAAAAACACATCGACGGACTCCTGCTGGCCGTACGCAAAGTTCGAGAGACCCGACGCTGAAATTCCGATGGAGAAATTTAAAAGTTATTATTGGAAACCCATTTACCACTTCAACGCTCAACGTTATCGCGTAACCGGTCGACTTGCATTGGTAATGTATACGTTTCATTGGGAAGAATAAAAATAAGAATTTGCAAAATTCAAACTGTTACGTGGCTCGCGCGATACTCGGGGTTTTTTTTTTTTTTTTTTTTTTTTTATAATAATTGTCGTAATTCCCGAGCTCTTTCTCCGTTTCCATGAAGACTCGAGGTATCGCGTGCTCGATCGAATGATAGATTCAGCGCGCACAAGGATGTTATCAATAAACTAGAAAATTCTGTATAATTTTCATTTAACGAGAACAGCGACGAGTCAGTGTCCGTTTTTTCCACGCGTGAGATGCCTGGTAGTTATTTATTTTACGCCCACGGTAAATCGTCGGGCTCTCTGTCGGTGAGCAATTAAGCCAATAATTATTTGATACAGTCATTAGTTGGGCACGTTGAACCAGCTATCTCCACTCGTTGCGTTAAGGAGGTCGAAGTACTTCACACCACCCAAATTTTTGCAAAGATGCTACATTTTTAGAGTCGTTCATGCAAATTGTTACGTATCTATTGTTAACAGTGAATTATTATTTTTATTGCAGCGTATGCTCTCACCCTATCGAACAATTAATTGCAATGGGTGTGCAGAAAATTAACTGATTTTTGCTAATTTACGAAAATGTGAGTGAATACGTTCAATGACTTCAAAGAAGAAACAGCAATTTTTACTCGATTTTTGTTTATTTATTCTGGGCCTTGCACCACTTACGGATTCGCTTATAATTTTTAATCCATCATTTTCAAACAGAAAATATCTTATATCTAGGTGGAAAATTCACAGAGTATTATGCAAGGAAATAAAATAATCATACTGTATGAAGAACTTGAAAAATGTAGCACTGATTCGATTAGCATGAACCGCTTCAATCTCCTTGATTGCCGTCATATTTAAATAAAAAAGTTTTGAAAATATTAAAAAAAAAATTTCGTTGCAATCTCACTTGTTCCTCGAATGCTTTCAGCTCGTCCATGAAGTCCTCGTCGAACAAGCGATGCCTTAGGTTTTCAACGTCCCTCTTCAACACTTCGATTTCCCGACCGTTCGTGAACACCCGATGGAACTTCCATATCTCTATACTCGCGCACACGAGCGCAACGAGAATCGCTGTAATGCTCAGCAGAGTTTGTCGACTAACGCGAAAGCACCTCGACGGTTTGTTAAATCCTTGCTCCAGTTCGGAATGCGATATGCTCAAATTTTCCCGTGAAAAATTTAAGAACGATCTCGTCTCGTCTCTCACGACCGGTGTACCGGTTGGGTCTATTGTGATTTTTTGATTTCCTGACTTTGGCTTCATTCTTTCAGAGTTCCGATCGTCGGTCGTCAACGCGGAAGTCATCTTCTCATAGATCACAGCCGAGGAATCTCCCGAAACTTGTGTGACGATCTTGCGACGACGAATTCACCGACCGGCATCCAGCGAATGCGGAGACTTGAACGCACGAACGAACGGTACAAACACACACCTGTGTTTTCTTGCTTGGGAGCTCGTCACCGCCGATACAGTGCGATCACGTTGCCCGGTAAGCGAACTCCTCGCTGTAGCGCGACGCCGCTGCAGCTCCGAATTGAATTTCCGATTCTCGTTTGATGCCCCTTCCTCTCTCGTTTAGCCGTGGCGATTAAAATTTACAACACTTGTTTCAGGCATTCGCCGATGATGCGGAGCGCATGCGAGAATAACGGGAAGTCGAGAAGCTCTTATTCCACGAGCCTGTGACGCGTGGCGACGATGCGTTCTGCTCCTCCTCTTCTTTCTCCCGGTGAATCCGCAAGATTTGCGATATTCGCACAGGGAACCACGACGAACGTACCGGGCTATTTCTTCAGCCCTCTCGTAACGCCACGTATTACAACAGTGTGAGAGGGAGAGCTCGCGCGAGAGACCACGATAAGCGGGAGGATCAGTGCGGAATGAGCCCCTTTAAAACCTGTCGAGCTGGTTTTTGTATGCCGAAGGAGGATCTCTTCGGAAGAGGACCGAGATACTCCGTTCTCGCTGCTATTACGATCTTTACCTTCTTTCTTCTCGAACGGGGCACTCCTCGGAAGCCGGCACTGGCTCTTCACAATAGTCTGAGAATCCTCACCGTTCTATGCTTCACTTTTTTTTTTCTTTTTTTTTTTTTGTCACCAACGAGTGGCTGGTTCGCTCACTCGTGCGCGCTTGTCTCGATCATTCGTTCCAGAATCAATTTCGTATTGAATAGAGAGTGAACTTTTTTGCAGAGCCGATTGTCGTCATCCTGGGAACGAATGCCGAGAAGTTGGCGCGAGCACGAGGAAAGTACCGTGGAGCGGAGAAGGTACGAAGGTACGAAGATATCAACGGGACAGGCTTGAGACTACTGGTATTGAAACAGTTACGAGCCCGGCAGGCAACTCAGACGACCGACGCTCGCAAGGGTTTCGAGCGAACTAAACTCTGACACACGGATGAGACTGGAGAGTTCTCGCTCTCTTTTACTGACTGTCTATTTATCATCGGAGGCGCCACGAGCGTCGTAATTGGCACGCCTACGTACTCCCGTAGTGGTACGTACAGAAAGCGGGATCTAAACGAGAGTAATCCGTCAATTCTTCCGCGAAAATTTATCATCTCGATCAAACCGAAAGTCCCTCGCGGGTCAGAGTCGTTGAAGACTCGCTGCGTGCTCTTGGTCAACAGCAAAAAAAAAAAAGATTTACAGTACGAGACTGTGTTTTTTAAAAACGTCGTCAAATGTGATCGGATTAACGAGTCTCTCGTTAATTTACAACGACTTAAAAATGTCTCTAGTAAAAAATCAGCGCGACCTATTGATTCGATAGAGTTAATTATTTTTATCGTAGACTGGCATATCTGATTAATAATGAGTCTCATCAATTGAACTGTTTCAGAGAGTTCGAAGAGCCTTGATATCTCGTACTTGGACCTCCTCCATTGTCCCGAGTACGATAAGACGGATTGCTTACAGCTCTGACGGGCTTTCGTCGTCACGGCTTCCCGGTCGACCCCGCGTTCACAGTCTCTCTCTCTCACGAGACTCGAGAATGCAACGTTCAGAGATAACGGAGAGAAAAGTCTCTGGATCGCGGCGAGCGCACTCTCGGCCGAGCTTACGTCACTTCGATAAAATCCTACAGGGTCGGAGGATCACTTCCTGGAAGATGGTGGAACAACATTGCGCCTGCGACGCATCATATCGTACGAGTACCAAGGCTATGCCGACACAACTTCCTTATAATTGGGTATGGCTCTTTCTCTCTCCGGAGAGTTGAATAATTGTAACGTGATGTCAGACTCGGATGTTATGCTCGTTCGACTATTAATTGAATTTTCTTCTGTTTTTTTTAGCACCGGGAAGAAACAAGAACAAAGTCATCATCTTATGCTCGGTGATCCAAACCAGCGTTTCTCGAAGAGAGACGAGCCTATGTCGCAGTCGCTGCGCAAATGTTTCCGCAACGGGTTCTACCGAATATAAATATCTAGGTGGGTATAAAGAACCCAGTGTGCCGAAGGCAGAGGAGCATCGTACGAACGGCACTGAGCGGCCTTCACCTCGCACCTCGGAAAGCCTCGAATTTCCGCGAGCGCAAGCAAATCCCCGGTGACAAAGGAACACCGTACGACATAGACGGCCAGGTGCATCACTTAAATGTGTATTATTGGGTTGAATATGCTGCCGGCAGCGCGTTGGACTTTTTTTTTTTTTTTTTTTTTTTTTTCGTTACTTACAGACCGGTCTGTTTATCGAGTACGTGTCGTGAGAAAGTTTATAGAGACATCGATATCGAGAAATGTATTTTTTTTTTTTTTTCGCTTTTTATTACGTAAATGAAGATAGTCGGTATTATTAATAATTCTACGAGAGCGTGAGTAAGCTTCGTGCAATCTGAATTCTACGGAATAAAGCGGCAAAATTGACGACGCAATAAAAGTCGGTGCAATAGCCCTTAAAAGACACGTAACAAGACGACAGACAAACGAGGCTTTCTCACGGCTTGTATGTTCGTGTGTAGGACGATAGACTGTCGTAAAGCCGACAGCAGACGCGAGAGGAATGGGAACGAATAATACGCCGGTGACGCTAAGTTAGAATTATTTAAAGCTTTGCAGCACGTTGAAATTGTTTAACGCTCTTCTACCCAAATTAATTTACAAAAATCTATTTATCGAAGAGTACAGAGTCTTGATCTCAAAGAAAATGTCGATGCAAGTCAATACCTCGATAATGAATCACTTGTTACAATTACTCGGTAGATCTACCTGTGAGCGCGCACCTTTCTGGGAAATCGACCTCCTATTGCAGTTCGGGCAGAAAATTGCGAGTCGTAAATTAAAGTAGCGTCGACGCGCGTGTCTCTCACGTTTCTCTCCGTGTCTCCACAGCTGCTCGGCGAATTCCTTTTCCGAAAACTCGCCAAGTGACTCGTTTGCCCGAGTATTCTTTTGTCCGCGTTACAAATGCAATTTTTCGCTCTCTCTATACGCGAGAAAAAAACGACGTAGTATGCGCGACTTCGGTAGTATTTCAACGGGGTGTTAGTGTAAGCTCAGGTTGGTTCGATGTTCTCAACTGCCGGTGCGTTGACACTCGGAGGTCGCGTTAATTTTTTTTTTGTTTTTTTTTTTTATTGAAGAAGCTACTTGAAACTCGACTCGTTCTCGTTCTCTTCCCGACCTGCCCTTCTCATGCTTCGAAAGTGTTCTGTCATTTATTTTTATAGTTGACCACTCGCGCGTAATTAAATTGCGTCGCTTCTATGTTCCCGATGTAACATCTTTATGCCTCCTTTAGCTGATTCCCGTTTGGTAGAGAAGATTAAAAAATTTAAAAGTTTCTTCCGTCCTTGGGAAACGAGTTCCCCAAAACCCAAGTTTGTGAGAGATGGCGAGTTCACGAGACCCACGTTGGTCCTTGAAATTTTCGAGAACCGTTGCCCTACTTTGCCCGCATAACGCGCCTAAAGCACCGTGAAAGACTTTCTCCTATTCTTCTATACCACCATACTGAAAAAGCAAAAAATTTATAGATATATATTTTTTTTTCACAGAGCAACAGCGAAGTTCAAAGCGAAGGGACTGCACACAGTGAACAATGAAGACGACTACAGTTCATTGAGGCGAATCAGCAACAACTTGACGAGATTGGATCAACGAGACAATTGCTGATAACGTTTCACTAGAAAAAAAAAAAAAAAAAAAGGAAAACGCCAAACTCAGTGCGTAGCCCAGACTTCGCCTTTACCACTCGGATGCACTCGGACGGGACTCAATCAAGCATGAAGAAGTTGAACGAGCGAGTTGGTTTTTTCCTGTTAAAATTCATTCCACACTCGAGTAGTGGCACTGAACAAGTTTGTGTTAGTCTACAGGTGCGATAAGGGACCGTCGGAGCGTTGGAGGATAGCGGTCGTGGAGAAAAAAGAGAGAAGAAAGAGCGTTGGAAAAAGCGAAAAGAAGGAAGATAAGAGACGGCAGAGAAGGCCCGAAGGCTGGCCGCTGACCGAATCCGCGCTCTCAGGCGTCAAACTAGGGACTTCAGGATGGAGAGTTGGCAGTGAGCTCAGTCGATGGACATACGCCGAAGCGACCGGTCGTCGTGGACCGTGCGGAGGAGGCAGGAGGTCCAGAAGCAAAGCCTAGTATATAGTATAGCGGTAGTATAGTAAACAAAAGATGGGACCAGAACTCGTCCCCGTGCCTTGAACGTGCTCCTCGACTGGCTCACGATCTTCCGGCAAGCGTCTCAACGTGGATTCTCGAACGCCCGTTCGCTCGTTTAACCGTCTCTCACCAGCATTGTGGGAGAATGTTCGTGGGGTGAGTAGAGAGTTTACCAGTAGGACATCATTCCTATGGAAGCCACCTCGCCGGTTATCGCCGGTTTAACATACACTCTCTTTGTCTCTCACCGCTTTGCTGTAACGTTTTTTTGCTGAGGCGATGAACCGCGAATATCAAAACTCGGAGAGACCAAACATCAACTTCACGATGGTCGCATCGAGACCACTCTTCGATGATGGAGCGGTCCCTGGTTTTCCATTTCGGAGCGCTCTTGGGAATTCGAGTCGGCATTCCGTACGGCATGTCGACTACGACTATGACCGAGCCACAGAAAATTCGCGTTAATTCGTCGCACACGCATTCTCTCACGAGTAATATCGAAAAACGAAATTGGACACGCGGCTGTTTTCTTCGCTGCACGGACTACTCTCGCCTGTGAGCCGGCCTCGAGCACGAACGTGACCGAGCGGCGCAGTCAGTGCTCTCACACGTTTTGTCGAGGGTGGACACCTAGCACACCGACCGAGATTTCACGAAACGATTGTTTGATTTAAAATAGAAAGGGAAGGAAGTTCAACGATAGAGCCGAAGCTTTTACACGCTTTTGCACTTCAAGATAAAATAATAATGTCTGTTATTCGGTCCAAATTTTGCATTGGCAAGTTTAAGATGTCTGTGCGGTTTTGAAAAAAAAAGGGTGTGCTCCTTTTTACAATAATTCACTATATCGCGAATGTTTAAAGATAACTTGTATTTTTTTATTTTCTGTGGTTTTGCTAATTTTGATAAAATTATTTTACAGAATTCCTTGGATGCAGAACAGGTGGGATTGAACGACTCGATCCGTATCGAGAGACACGATAGAGCGGGAAAAAATACAATGTCAGTTTGCACGAAGATGGAAAGCACCGCGACGAGGGAAACGAAGATCCCAGTCGTCGATAACTTGGAAAAAGCCTCGGCGAATGTAATCGAGTGCAGCGTAAATATGAACGTGTCGTTATCGAACGCCAAGAGATCGAAGATTTTTCAGAGAGCTCAGAGCCTGTTCATAGTGGTAATAGCGATCGTATTTGCTATTGTGTGCTTCCATATGAAACGTGAAGTACAAGCTCTCGAAGTACAGGTAAAATATATTCAATCTTATTTTTTTTTTTTTTTTTTTTTTAATGCGTTACATTTTTATTCGAACGCATCGACGACTTCATTCTTTGTTTGGAGGGGAAGTGCGACTTTACCTTGCGCAACCTTCAGCGCGGATCTGTGTCACAGCTGAAACATTCCAGTCTTTGTTTTAATTTTGACTTTACGTCGCGTAGACACGTCCGCGATAAAATGCCTTATGATCTTGTATGAATTATAGTAGTAAGGATCTTGCTCATAGAGAGATGGATCGTATAACGCGGATGAGAGCACGCCTCTCATTCCCTTTTATAAACATTCAATGACCGCGATTTATCGTGCTTAGTTGTGTTTATCTTGAAAAATGTCAACAGGATTATAATCGCGTTTCACTATCCTGATAAGACCAACAAAAAATTCATGTCTCACCAGCCGGATAAGATTCTTGATCAGCACGATACGTCTCTTTCGATAATGGAATTGCTACTTAACTGTCGTCACTTTCTATCGTTTCAGATGAACTGCGTGAATTCGAATCTGATGATGCTGATGCTGAGGTACGAAAAATTGAATAAAAATTTTAATCGTATCTGGCATCGTCGAATAACCAGTCAACATCAATTAGAAGAAGAGTCCGAGAGTTCGGAACAGATTTTTCACGCGAAGACCTCGGAAAAGCAAACGAATTATTCAACGCCTAGAAATTCTACGGATGTTGAGAAGGTTTTAGATAAACATGGGGAGCTTGAGGAAGCGACGACTATCGACGATCGGGTACTGCGAGACGCTGAAAGCGCCGATAGAGAGAGATACGAGAGAGCGATCGTGGCATTTGAGAAACGTAATCGACAAGCGACCACGGCAATGCCGGGTCTCCCGGACGATTTAACCGACGATACGAATTCGTGGAATGAACCGCGCGCCGGAAGATCGCGACGTGACGAAGGACGAGGTAAAAAACGAAGAAAGATCAAAAGGAGGCTCAAACGCAGTCGCCGGCGATTGGGTATACTTAGATTTTTGTATTAGTATACCTGGATTTATATTTCTCTTTCTCTTTTTATATTCCGTCTCAATATTGTTCAACGTGTAACGTATTGAAACGTGGCTGCCGATCGAAAAATACTGCTACACTGTGACAATGAAAAATTCTGTTTGAGAAATTCACCTTCAGTATAAGAAGTTTTTATGCACGAAAGAAATTAATGAAATGTAATGGTGTGAGTTAAAATTAACAGTCGGCATGCTAAATCGAAATTTCTTGTCGCGTTTGATGCACAGATCAATTAATTTGACCTCAATTTTATATGTTTAATTTGAAAAAACTGTCGTGTGCATACAGTCTCCGTTTTTTTTAATAATTTAATTGTTTTAAAAGTTTCAACAGTGTACATCGAACTATTGCACGTAATTTTAAGTTTTTTTCTTCTGAAACAATTGTCACTTGCACGTCGCTATTTCAGTACCTTTTCTTTGAGGATTGTTGTTCTCATAGAGCTGCTTCTCTGAGCTATTTTTCGCGTCAATAATGTTAATTATTACAATTTTTTTAATGTTTCCTTCTCAGTCCCCTTGGTAGCTACGTTCATCGGAGCGGTGCCCGAGCAGCATGTAACCGATGCAGGTAGTTAGTATGAGTCGAGCTTCTAAAAATTCATCGATCTGATATTTATCGTAATGAGATATTGAATAATTGAATGCATATATTTTTCACAGTTTACGTGGGGCCGTGGGTGAAAAGCTCGAACAATAATTCGCGATATGCTTTTAACAAGTTTCATCTAGTCGAGGACAAGACTTCTATCGAAGTCAGCACCAATGGCCTGTACATGATCTCAGCTCAGGTAAGTGAAAAAGCTTTTTCTCGCACGATACCCACAATCGTCGGATTACAGAAAATTTCGATTTGAAAATATTTAATATATTTGTTTTTTTTTTTTTAGATTTACTATTTTGGAAAACCAACTCACTACTCTTATTGGATTCTATTGACCTCGGAGGGTACATCACACACTCGCAAGGTCATTAAATGTGCAACTGTATCGGCAGCGAGTGCAACCGAAGCTTCCTGCTACACAAGCGTCGTTCTACAATTGAAACGAGGCGACAGACTTCACATACAGCAACAAGAACGCGACAGGTGATTCAACGTCTCTCTTTATTCTCGCACTACTTTTATTAACGTATACATTGTACTGATGCATTCTGTGTACCGTTTTGTTTCAGACTGATAAATCTCCGAGAGGGCCACAGTTACGTGCAAATAATGCTTCTGTCCAGTGATACACCAAGAAGACGCGGATCGTAGGAACAGACGCGCGATTCATTGAATTAAGGGCCAAATAAGTCCGCAATCCGTACATTGCAGACGCCGTACTTATCTATCGCGACGGGAATTCAAAAAATAAGAAAGGTGATTTCATTGTGTCTATTGATTCTGTTCAAGCTGATGAGATCCCGAGACTTTTGTTGTTAATAGTTACCAACATACGATAGAGCTTGTTAAGTTTAATAATTGTAGTAGGAGGTCGGAGTTCCCGCCTCGTTGTTCGGTAACGAAATTATCCCTAATTTGCTTTTTATTTGTTTTTTTTTTTGCATCATTCTACACACTCTTCGGTATAAAAAATGGTCTCATCGCTCGATACGCTATTGTAATTATATCTCATCGTCTGTACAGATTCTCCGAGTCATTGACAATACCGACCTCATTGTTCAATTTCTTTATTAACGTTACGCAATTCGTGCATCTCTCTGCTTTGCGGCGACCAAAAGCCTAAGATCAAACAATCGTGTTAGTATTAAGTTGTGTCACATGTATTCTTTTTGTGCTCAAAATGGTCAAAGCGCTAGATTAACATGGATTCAATAACGAAGATGATTTTTTGTAATCATGAGTTTTGTGAAACATTTTTTTAATCCTCAACTGATCCGTGAAAAAACAAACGATATAGGTGTATTACAATGTTCATATGTTTATTTGCGAAATGAATTTGCAACAATACACTGCAGACAAGGAAGTTCTACCTTCTACAGCATTCGTAGTGCGTCGCTCATGCCGTGTTGACTGCTGGGTGTTTGTTTGGCCAGCACCTCGATTGTTCGAGCAATTGAGAGCTGCGATTCTTGGCTGGCCAGTCATGTGGTCCATTCAACGGTGAGATCGGAACGCGTTGTTTTCAGCCTAGATGGAAAAAATGACGATTTAACATCGGTAGACGGGGGTCTCGTTTTGCTCGCCGATAATTAAAATTAACGGGCAATCATTAAGATTTACCAACTATTTTATAAACTCTTTTACGGAGAGATAGATTGCAAACATTTTCCCGGTATCTATAATTATATCGCTAGAATTATTATTTACAACTGTTCCTTTCATTTGTTGAACTGCATAACAATATCGAATCGTTCCTTTTGCCAGTTCGTTGCCAGGTCTCGTCGTTCGTTTGAAAAAAATTGTTTTCTTTTTGGTTTCAATGTTTCTACATCAATTTTTAAATTACCAGCCTAATGCTCGTTTGTGTAATATATGCCCTACGTGTACCGCACGTATAAAGTGGGCCAAACTTCATTATTAGTTTTTATTTATTTATTTATTTATTTATCTTTATAACGTTTCATGCAGGCGAATCAAATTTTCGATTCCTACGTAATACCTACTCCTACGTTGCCTCCGTCAATAGGTCTTATTATGTTTATTGTCTTTTGCGTATCTTATGCGTGTAGTATGTATATATTTTTGACATTAACTTTACTATATTTTTTTTTTTTTTGGTTTCGTACCAGTTTGAATCAACTCGATGGTAATAAACCATGGGCAAATTTATTGACTCTCAGGGAATTACAAGTCCCACTTTAACGTCGATAAACGCAGCTTCCATTTTTGCAGTATTTCTTGCGAATAATAGATATATATATATATTTCCATATGTCTTTTATCCTACGTATAATTATATAATACTTAGATCTCTTGTCAAAATGATCACAAAGAAAAAACGGATATAAACTTATTTATTGTTGTTGTTTTTTTACTCACCTGAGCTTGGGTCGAGGTCTACTCGAGCATTTGTCTTTTATTCGTTTCGATTTTCTTTTGTTTCTTTTTCGTTTGTTAATGGCAACGCAAAGAGTCTGTATACTGGTTGATCAAGTACCGATACATGAACGGTTGGAAGTGTATCGTTACTTGTTACTCTCTTACACGAGAAACTCTCGTGGTAGGTATTCACGCTGACGGGTTTTATTGGTTGTCCCGGTATCCTAGGGCAGTTGCTGGTTTATCAAGTTTCTTTCTCTCATTTTCACTCTCTGAGTTATATAGCATATATATGTATATATATATATACTTTTTTGCTATCCACTCTTGTACAGAAGGTTAAGGAAGTAATAAATGTGCAGAGTAATATGTATTTAATTTTTTTTATGTGATAAAGATTTTTTTTTTTTTTTCATCTCACTGTTCATTTTTTTTTTTTTCACCTCAACTCCGTCCCCAGCTATTGCTTACAATATTTTCTACTATAAAAGGATGACAATCGACGTTGGTTTTCTTTTTTGTTTCGTTCCGTTCTATATTTCTTCATTTTCTTTTAATGATAATCGGTAATTAATTATTACTGTCAATACAAAAACAGAAAGATAACTGAGATATTGGTATCGTCATTAATTTGTCATCGGCTGCGTGTTCTCATTGTCGTGATTAATTATTATTACTATTTTTTTTATTTTTACAACCAAGGGGAAAGAAAGAAATTATTACTATCTATCAACACGTTAAAACGCCGCACACCTGCGCCACTTAATTGCCGCATCGACTTTTCGTTCTTGTTATACCACTGGCAGTCTTACAAACGCAATATTGTGCCTAAATCTGTTGTCTTTGACTTGTAAAAAAAAAAAAAAAAATCTAGTCGCTAAGAAACATACATTTTAAACATTTCATGCCAGAGCACTCGTCAGTACCGTGCTCGATACGTCGTGTGTATCCTAAAACGGACTGCTCGAGTAAGAAAAAAAAAAAAAAAAAAAAAAAGGACATCGACCTCGTAAATGCCGAATGTCGAACGGGCAGGCGAATTACGGTGCTCTCTTTTTCGTTCTCTCTCTCTCTCTCTCTCTCGCTCTCTTTTTTTCTTTTTCGTATTTCCTGTTGAAAGATTCTACGCTTCAATTATACGAGACAAATTTTAATTGTCTCATATTACGCACGAATTATAACTAGAAACGTTTCAAGTATTTTTTGTCCTACACATCACACGTAGTTAATTAAGTGTTCAACAACTGTGAGTTTTTTCCATTACGATTACAGCGACAATACCGTTTAGATTGAAAATTAGTTCTACAATTAAAATGTTCTTTTTTTTTTTTTTTTTTTTTTTTCATGTTCAAGTGACTGTACACCGAGGCCAGCTTAATCCTACGTTAACCGATGAGCGAGCCGTGACGAGGTTTCTCGCGTCTATGGTCAAGTATAAAACGATCTCGTCATCAGTTAAAAACTTTTCTTTTTGCTTTCTTTAAAGTCTTTTTCTTTTCATTGTCTCAACTGTATGAATTTTATTCCTCGCGGTTTGATAAACCGAATTACTATAAGCAATGACCCGTGCGTGACAAAGATCGGGCCCGCTACGATTTTCCCGAGATTAATATTAAACGATCTTTGTCGGTTTCTTTTTTTTTTTTTTTTTTTTAGACGCTAAAGATTGTACACTAGAGTTTTGTTCATCGTGGGGAAAAGTGTAGGGACGTTTGTCGAAGATCTAAACGGTTTATCTATCACTATGCACACTTTCGGCATCCTAAACTTTGTCACGCGACGGGAATTGGAATTATTGGTATTTTTTTTTTCCAATTGATTTTGAAAATGTACTTTATATATATGATAATATATATATTTTTATGTATATAATTAAATAGTAGAATTCGTTATAGTTAATAGCGTCGCTGAGACTGGGCGTTTTGGTAACCAGCACTGCCACCTGCGAACAACCATAGCTTCTCCGGTCATTCACTTGGAAAACTTTCATTTCCCAATCTTGTTTTTTTTTTTTTTTCCAATCATTCATTTAAAACAATATGTTCATTAATCTCGTGTTAGTTTTCTGAGTACGAATAAGTACCGTTTCCATTCTTCAATTAACCAACGACTCGCTGACTCTCCGTTACGTGATGTGATACGTGCACCGAGAATCGCCGAGAGTCTACGTATTTCTTCTACGGATTTTCAAATAAGTGTATAACGTTAAAAAAAATTCCACTCGTTTAATAAGCGAATCAACTTTTTTTTTTCTTTTTGAATTACTAGTACTCGAAAGAGTAAGTGAGGCCTATGAGTAGTTTCATCATACCTATGCTCCCCTACAAACTCGGGCATATTTCGTCGCCTCCCAACGTTCCCGCTCACTTCTCTCATACTTTTGAATTCTCACTAGTTATCATTGAGGTAGTTTCAATCGTTATCGTTTTTTTTTTTCGACCTCGTCCTAAGGGCATCTTTTGTCCATGCCATGAATAATTCCCGGGCAATCAATTAATAAAATTCATTCTGAGGCGTCTGGTACTTACCGTAATCCTGCTTGCCATATCCACCGTCTTGACTCGAATAGTCTGTGAAACGAAAAGCAGAAGAAAAAATTAAAAGTTAGCCATCGACGAACGCAAGATGTGAAAATGGACGCAATAAGTGTTTGAGTCAGACGAGAAGCGAATGAATACGATAGCACATAACATTTTTTTTCGAGTTAGTCATCTTGAATAACAGGAGGCAGTGCTTTCGCAGCGTAGCTCGGAGGTGAAGTTTTCGGAGCGTTTGACAGAGGAGGTATGTAATTGTTATATATCAATATGAATACTTATTTTCTCGTCTGAATCAAATCACAGTTGAACTTGTAAAGATCACAAAACGATGGAGAATTAAACAAAAGAAAACGAAACCCATGAATAAATATAACTAACCATAACCTTGCGTTGAATAACCACCCCTGCCCATCATTCCACTGGGATTACAGGATTGATCGTCGTAGGGATTAGCGGGAGGGTAACCACCTCCCCCTGCAGCTACTGGTGCGGGTACTGCCTCCTGCTGATAATTCGCTGCGCAACCCCCGACACAATTTATCATTTTTTCCAAAAATTATTAATGGCTTTTTTACTCGAACCTTCAATTAAAATTGCTGTTCGACGTATTCTCAAGAGAACGAACCTGGCGGTGGTGCTTTGCCGTAGCCGTACGGATCGGCGTTGAATCCCCCAGCTGCTGGTACCGGAGGGGCGCCTCCGTATCTGTTGTCTGGCGGTACTGGAGCTGCGTATCCCTGTACAATAAAAAAGGATGAAACAGATCAGTGAATCATGATTCATGAACGCGTCCTATTATCCAAGACAAAAATGAAATTACCGCTGTTTGCGAATAATCCGGTGGTGCTTGATAATTCTCGTAGCCTTGATACGAGGAAGGAGGGTAACCGCCCTGTGGCGGACCGCCGTAGCCTCCGTTTCCGCCGTAGCCAGGGCCGCTGCCAACTGGCGGTTGCGGGGGAGGGCCGCCTCCATACCCGTTACCGGGGCCACCACCGTATCCTTGACTACAAAAAACACAGCATCGATAAACGTTCTTTGACGAATTAGATTTTTTTCTTTTTCCTCCGTCCTACCTCGGTGGTTGAGGTGCATAACCGTTGGCCGGCTGTGGCGGGGGTGGTTCGAATCTAGGTCGCTTAGGTGGGCCTCCTGCTCCCGGAGGACCTGCGCCACGCTTCATCGGACCTGCTCCCCTGCCACCGCCAGCACCTCTTCCTCCCCGATCGACGAAACCTCCACCCGCACCTCTGCCCATTCCACCTCTAGGAGGTCCTCCTCCTCTAGGTGGTCCACCGCCTCTTGGAAACCCGCTGCAAGACAACGAAAACGCGATCGATAAAATAAGATTAATCTCGGTATGAAAAATCGATCGTTATAAAGAAGTCGACCCTCACCCGACTCCTCTTCCGCGATCCATTCCGCCACGACCGCGGAATCCACCTCCACGTCCGTCGCCTCTACCAAAGTCTCCTCTGCCTCTCCCCCGGAAACCACCACCCGGGGCGCCTCTATTGCCTCCTCTCATCGGACCGCCCATGCCTGGAGGTGGAGGACCACCTCCGGGCCCTCCCAGGCCAGGCTCCGGCGGACTGCAAAACATTAAATTAATGTGTAATTATATTGCAATCTATCAAATGAAGTTAAAAAAAAAAACATAATTATACAGAATCTCACCCGGGCGGAAAGTGTCCACCACGTCCTCCTCTAGGTGGGCCGCCTCTGCCTCGCATTCCTGGCGGGCCTCCTCTCATTCCCATTCCGGGACCTCCGCGACCTCTCATCATGCCGCCTCTCGGAGGGCCTCCCCTGATCAAAACAAAATTTATTTATGTTGCATCTATCGCTGTGATTGAAAAAAAGAAACCTCTTGCTATAAAATATCGTGAATAGCATGAAAAATTCGAGGTAGATGCGATGGGTATTCGCTGCTCGGAAAAAAAGCGAGACTTACCTTCCCCTGTCACCGAAGCCGCCGCGTCCCCTCATCGGGCCACCAGGGCCACCACGACCGCGAAAACCACCTCGTCCGGGTGGCGGTCCGTCCATTATTCGCTCGTTGGTTCTGCGCGAAAAATAAAACCGGCAACGTTTATTCCCGATAACCGTTAAAACTGGCTCGACAACGGAGAATATAATGTTATTGACTAAACGCGCGACGCCGACTGAAACTATGTCGTCGAACGCTCACGAAGATTGGCGCGTTCTTGCTGTGTAACATCGCAATTGTTTTTTATCACACGACAAAACGATGACACGGGAACGACGCTACGTCGATCTACACGATTATCGAAAAATACAGTGTTTTACTCACCCTTTTACTCGAGACACACGAAGAAACGAAGAAACGCGCCAACAAGGAAGATGCTAACTGGGGGGAAAATGGACGCCGGCTGCCGGAAAGAAGAGCATCGACCGTCCACTAATCAAAATGGGCTCTGCGAAAGACGCAAAAACGTGACTGAAAACATCGACCTCATACGGGCTCGCAAATTTTTCTACCCGACGACTGTACACTCGATTGAACCGCGGATTCTTGTCACATCGTGGATCGATTCGATTCAATGTTTTTCGCTGTTTCTACAAGGCAATCGTGTGATCGTAGATGTTAAAAAACAATAAACAACGGGAGATCGGTCGATAGCATGGCAAAGACGTTCCCGCGCAGTTTCAAACAATCTCGATTCACTTCCGGCATCGTGTCGCTGTCGATTAATACCGCATCTTAAAAATAAAAAATCGAGGTTTCCAACAGTATGCAGATGATATTTTCAGGTAAGACAAATATATTTTCGGCAAGGCTAAGCGATAAAGTCATTCATAAATGAGCGATAAGCGTGAATGAGGGTTAGTTCGTTGGTAGGAAAAACCGTGCACGCACCTGCCATCTTTGATCCCTTTTGTGTCCGGTCACGTGGTAAACTCCCTCGTCGCCTCATTGGTCCGCACCTTCAAATTCAAAGCTGCGAGTCCGTTGCATGCTTTTCGGTATACTCAAAACAGCGGTTTCAAAGAGTTCGTGTGCCGTGCCAGAGAAGCGAGAGCGCGAGGTTCTTCTCGGCGTGTGTTAAACTGTGATAATATTTCGATCCACCGAGGCGTCACCGGGACCACGAGAAACTGCTTCCTCGGAGACGTCGTAACGTGCGATCAACCGAGACCGAGAGAAATGTCAAAAGACGAGAAAGAATCGGTCATTCCGGACGTAATATACGACACCAATTCGGGCAAGAGTTACATCAAAGGTCGCTTCTTCGGAAAGGTAGGCATTCTTGTTTATCGTCTTTACTGATGACCTTATGCCCGTACACAACGACGTTTCGCGCTTTCACAGTGCACACCTCAACGTACGAAGAAAAATCATCCGATCGAGTCTGTTCATTTGTTGCACGGCTCATAAACTTTTTTTTTCCCACTGTCGCGAATAGATTTATTCGCATTAACGCGATCTCTCGAGCCGACGAACGATGGGGCATTTTTTTTTGTCACTGTAGAGTTTCTAACTTTTTGCCTCACTCGTAGGGCCCTTGTATAATCTGACCTTGAATGGAGGAAGCCCTATCGTGGCTCGTTTATGTACATATGTATATATGTGTATATGTAATATATTTGTCTCGAGGACAGTATCCGATAAGATGAATATCCATGTTATATGTATATCTGACGCCATTGATAATTCATGTACAGGGTGGCTTTGCAAAATGTTACGAGATCAGGGAATCGAAGTCACACCAGGTCTACGCCGGAAAGATCGTTCCAAAGTCGATAATAACGAAAAGCAATCAGAGGGACAAAATGACTCAGGAAATTGCGATTCATCAGAGCCTGAATCACAAGCACATTGTCAGCTTTCACGGATTCTTCGACGACCCTCACAACATATACATTATTCTGGAACTTTGCCGTAAGAGGGTAAGAAAAAGGGCTCCCGTCAGCAACATTGGAGTGGATGAAATATATATGTGTTTTCTAAATACGTTAACTTTGGAATAATCATACTACAAAATTTATTTAAAATCAATTACATATAACTTTTGAGTTATAAATATTGAAAGCATAAATAGAGTATAATGGCAACACGACGAGGCTGCACAGACTTTCTACAAAACACGATTACGAGAATTGTTGAACTCTTTTTTTTTTTTTTTCTAATAAGAAATTTTTATATAGGCTGTCTGTAAAATTTGACTCCAAGTCCAGACCAACTCCTTTTTCTTTTGTTTTTGAAATGAAAGGTTTCTATTGATTTTCTGTACAATACAATTCAAAATCCAGTTGAATTCTTTTTCCGTTGATTTTTGTTTAACGAATGAATTTTTTGCTCACAGTCAATGATGGAGCTGCACAAAAGGCGAAAAGCCTTGACAGAGTGTGAGACGCGTTACTACATGAAGCAGATATTGGACGGTGTTTATTACCTGCACAAGAATAGAATAATCCATAGGGACCTGAAGCTTGGAAATCTCTTTCTAAACGATGACTTACAAGTGAAGATCGGAGACTTCGGCCTGGCTACGAAATTGGAACACGATGGCGAGAGAAAAAAGTAATAACGACTACTCCGCGTCGAAAGATTTTTTTTAGATCGATTCAACGATAATTTTTAAATTTTCACAGAACCTTGTGCGGCACACCGAACTATATAGCCCCCGAGATATTGACGAAGGTCGGTCATTCTTACGAGGTCGACGTTTGGAGTATCGGCTGCATAATGTATACCTTGCTCGTCGGCAAGCCGCCCTTCGAGACTTCGAGCCTCAAGGAAACGTACGCGAGGATAAAGCAGGTCAACTACAAGACGCCTACACACATAGGTCCTCAGGCGATGACTATGATATCTAACATGCTCCAGGGAAATCCGTCCAAGCGACCAAGTGTCTCCAAGCTACTCAAAGATCCGTTCTTCACGACAGGCAAGAGCGTTATTTAACCCGCCTGACGGCGAAACTTACTAGGCCCAGTGAAAATTTCGTTAGAATCCATGTAACAATTCATATTTTCGTATGTTCTACCAGGCTACCTTCCGCAAAGTCTTCCACTATCCTGTCTCACAATGGCACCGCGACTCGATACTCTAGAGTTGCACAATAATCATCGTAAACCGCTCACTGAGATGCAAAACGGTAGCGAAGACTTCCCCTTCCGGATACCGACGAGCCCGTCGCGCAAGCAGCCGAAAGACGGAGCAGTTGACGTGCAGAAAAGCAGCCGTGATATTAAAAAAATGTTGATCACGCTAAAAGACCAGCTGGCCGCGGTTATAGCGTCCAAGCCGGCGCGCATTGGTGCTTCCTCAGCCGGTAATACAAATTAGCTAATATTAACATGTACAGATCATTTTCGCAGCCACGATTTATTTAGAGCATTTATGACACTATTTTTTCTTTCGTTTCAGTCGAAATGACTGATCCATCTTCTCAACCCTTCCTGTGGGTGAGCAAGTGGGTCGATTATTCGGATAAATACGGCTTCGGTTATCAGTTGAGCGACGACGGTGTCGGTGTTATGTACAACGACGGAACCCGGCTTATAATGCTCGCTAATAAATACAACATTCATTATATAATTCGCGACGGCACTGAGTTGTATTACACGGTCGAGGATTATCCGATCAATCTCGAGAAGAAGATGAAACTCATGAACTTCTTTCTTCAATACATGAATGAGCACCTGATGAAAGCCGGCGGTTCGGTTGCCGTTAAATCGAGTGACTCGATGTCGAGAATACCGTACATGCATCAGTGGTTCAGAACCCAGACCGCGGTTGTAATGCAGCTTACCAATGGATCTGTGCAGGTGAGACACGTGGTTAAGACTAATATACCATACATTAATATCACTATTATTATTGCATACGGCAGTTATCTTTACTTTGATGGAATTTGAACATTCCGAAGATAATTTATTCGACGGAGTCCTCTATTGCAGTCAATATACAATATATAAGAAATTGTAAATATTAGAACTCTGAAGTAACAAGTTGTAAAAGTTGAAAAAGTTGAAAGCCCTTAAGTTTACGATTCAGAAAAATTAGAAAGGCTTAAGTCCTTTGTTTCATTTAATTTCTTGTCTGAATAATAGTAAAAATACATTTTTTATTTTCACTGTAACAGATTAACTTCCTCGATCACACGAAGATTATAATGTGCCCACTCATGGCCGCTGTTACGTACATCGACCAGGAGAAGAACTTCAGAACATACCGTTTCGAGTCGATTCAACAGATCGGCTGCATCGCCGGCTTAGCGAAGAATCTCGAGTACGCCTATGATAAAATCGGCATAATGATAAGAAACTTCCCCGGTGAGAGTCGAACGGAGAATCGAGAGAGACGACCCCGTATGGACTGCCTTACCGAAGTATAAGAGCTGTCAGGATAATTCTGGTTGGGCTCCGATAAAATGGCATGCACTGCTCGTCAAACGTGAAAATAAGAAAAAATAGAGACTTTACGTATGAAGCAAACGTGTCGCTAGAACAAGGCAGACAATGTTGCGAAGTTCTTTTTATACTTAGAGATAATTAATCCATATCCTCGGGTATCACGACATTCAAAATTTCTGAAACTTTTCCTCATAAATATTTCTGATTGTATAGGTGTATAAATGTACTTTAAGAGGAGGCCCTTTACTAATGTTTTAATGCTATCGACGCAAATGACTTCGAATTTACTAATCATGGACGTAGCGCTCCTTTTAGCGTCGACGAATACCGATAATCTTACTTCCGTACCGATTGGTCTTGTATCCGATTTTTTTTTTGCTATTTTCTATATCCGCACCGTCGCCAGACCGTGGTGTGTGCGTATTTTTTTCTTTATATTACGCAGGTCGAAAGAAATCATTCACTCTCTTTACACCTGTGTCCGTTGCTCAGATAAAAAAACTGTCGGTTGATAACTAAAAAACTCGCTAATTACGATATTGTAGTATAACTTCCCAGACTATCGTCAGACAACCGCATAAACCAATTAAAGAAAGTTATTGAGGAAAGGAAAAAAAAAACTTTGGAGAACAACATATTAGTATTAAATTCGTGAGATGCAAAAAAAGTAACGATAATTAGAATAGTGACCCTATAGTTGATGACCCCCGTAATGATTGATATTAATGTAAGGCACAACTCTAAATGAATCCACAAATGTTAAGCAAGTGTAAATAACGACGTATATTTTTTATAAAGTCGAAACCGTAACGTGGCTCATTCCTGACTGCGGCTAACGATACATTATTAAAAATAAAAACGAGAGACAAAGTAACGAAAAGGGTGAGGGTTTATGGCACAGTAGAGCGACGAGAACGAATAATCGATATTTTGTATAAGAATTTTTGATACATTGTTGCGGTTGTCGATTGACGACCAATTATTGTTTAATACCGAACGCGTTCGTGCCGAAACTGAGCTGCGTACTAAATAAATCCGTTTTTTATGTGAATATACTTTGGATTTAATTTGTCTAGGGAAAAAAGAAAATAAAGAAGCAATATTGCATGACATTGCTATACATTTGCATGTTTGCCAAACCGCAAACTGAAAGGATCCACACTTCGCTTGTGTGCCATTTAAAGAAGTGAATCACGTGTCTGGCTTGCTAGCGTATTTTTTTTTTAACCACTCTAAATTTTGTATCTCAAGAGTGAGCCAGCTGAACTTCGATTTCGTCCCAAAAAGTTCTCTGGTAGACTTGTGACTGTCGAAATGTTATTCCTTATCTGATCCATATCCGAATATTGCGTCATAAGATAGCTTATCGGAAACACATTGGTGGTCATGAGTCAAAACAATGGAAAATGTTTTCGTGAAATTCGAAAAAATGATTGTTTCATCCTCCCTTTTCCAGGTAGTGTGCTGAGGAAAATGGTAATAATTGAGGCGCGCACGCTCGACGTTCCCGGCGAGCAGCTGATCCACCAGATGGCGTATCGGGCTCTGGCAGGGCTGCAGCGGCTTGGCAGTTGGCTTTGGCACGACCAACGTTATGGTTGCGACTGAGTTCGCTCGCAGAGCTCCGCGTGTTTGATGTGTCTCGCTCGAGTGCTCTGAGACAATTTACCCTCATCTTGGCATTGCTCGGCTTCGACAAATCTGTCTCACTCTCAGTTATGACGTGTACGCGTGTTCGGTTGAACGAACGAACGGTTCTTCGATAAACTCGCACGATAGTTCGCCAAGTGTAAAAAAGTGTTCTAATTCAAAGACTCGGGTGACTAAATTTTTCGACGTTTCCACTAGATGGGCCAAAGTCTGCATCGCCGTTACGCAAACATTATTCGTGCTGAGGTAAGATCATTTTTCTTGTCCGTCTCCGTTTCCTGCCGACTCGCAGTTACAAAAACTGTTTCCCACTCTCAGCGATACAAAAAAAAAAAAAGTAGCATTCGTCGAGACAAGTTAGACAAAGCATTCGTCCTAGATTTCATTTGTTTTTCTCTTACATCCAATCGCGAGCAGCGTTCGATTGGTCGTTGGTGACGATTATTATTATTATTATTTTCAAAATTCGCTGACAAATGTTTCGCGCCGTCTGCTGGCCAATCCGGGTTTACGATTGTGGTACAGAAATTGCAATGAGAAACTCTCGATTTTCATAGCTCTACCGAGCTCAACATGCTCCGCGTCTTTAATCGTCGTTATCTCCATTAGGAATAAACTCGCGAGCCGCAACCGCGAGCTACCTTCGATAATTCCGTGCTTTGTTTACGAGGCATTTCTATCACACTGCAACTAGAGACGAGGCAATTTTATCGCAACCGACGCGCGCATAGTGCTTTTCTGACAGAAGACAATGGCGAGGCTCGTGACCTTGGTCGTCGAGTGCTGATTACAAAATTTCAACGGGTCTCGTTATGTTTTTTTCGTACATCAACGAGCGGCTCTCGTCACGGTCGAGCGCTCAATACAAACATAGCACGTGGCGTTTTACAATTCTCAACCGACTCGGCGTCGTTTCACGTGTCGAGATATATAACACTGATCGATAAAATAATAATTGTGTCTGTCGACAAATTGGCTGTTAAAGCGTACACAATATAGATTCATTTGCAGACCAACTTAGTGTATTAGTTATCGTACGTTGGGCGTTCGATAGCAAAGTCCTTGATCAAATTCTACGCTGCGCGCTGTGACAAGTCGTTCGATATATCGAACACGGAACAATAACGCGCGTTCTTCAATCCAGATCCGCTCGACCATGCCTTCATTTATTACTATCTGTCCAGTGCTAGTGGCATTTTTTCAAACTACCAATGGCGAATCTGCTTCTTCTCACTATGAGAGGACATTTTGCATGCGCATGTGCGTATCGGATGCGTTTTTGAACGCACATCCGCGCAGCTCTGCGATTTTCGAAAATTAATGCCGGTTCACTGTCAGTGGGTTTTCGAAAGCGCCGACCGTACGGCCCATTCTGCCTGATAAACACCGTCAGTTTGGATAACAAAAGACGAGCGTTTATCAGTGCATTTTTTCAAGGCAAAACCAAACTGAGAGGTGGCTGGAACGTAAGAACGGCCATTGCAGCTGTGTATACATGTCGATACATCTGGAATATTTCTGGATTTGCGCAAACAGAGCGAAGAAACTATAGTCACGAACGCAGCTGTACCGTATCTCCTTGACTTCGTCGCGACTTCATAGCCCCTTTGTTAATTCCTCCTTATTGAATTCATTTGTTTTGCTCGCGTGTCGCTTGTTGCTCGCGTGCGATCGATTATTACCACGTCCACGGCGATTACGAGCTTCTCGACGCAATCGAAGCGAATGACGAAGAAAGTTTCATCAGCGGCGCTGCTGCTCTCGTATTACTGGAACGAGAATCGATCGATTCGCCGTAACGACGGTTGTTGATAATCTCGCGAGCGGAACGTCGCGGATCCAACATGGACGGCGTCGAGCCAATACTTCACGCGTAATTTTTTATTGACACAATACATATCGCTCACGATCGACGACAAATAACTCACGTTTGTGAGAACAATCTGTGCGACATACACAATAAATACAATGTTTAAATTTACAATCGTATCATTAACGAATATTACGTTACGATATCAGTGCGAAAAAAAAAAACATTCCGTGGCGTGTCTGCGTTGCGGCACGCGGCAAGCGTTGCACATTTTTCGTAAGAATATCGTACGAAATTTTAATTGACAAGTCGTCGAAATGAGAATTTTGCACACACGAACGGTGCGTAAAACTGCGAGGCAGCGAGGAAATTAATAGTAATTTACGATACAACCGCGATTAAACTTCTTTCCGACTCGTGCGATCGCAGCGCTCGCCTTTGCTCTATCGGACGCGGGACGTACGAAATTTAATTTCACTCGGTGTGAAAATCGAAGCCTCTATGGACGATTCTCTTGCACAAAACTTTCGTCTTCTCCGAGTATCATAAAGTACGTGGATAGACGGTATTTCAACGGAATAAAGACGTTTATGTACAATAAAATTCGTTCTCTCGGCCACAGTGTTGCCAACGCAAGGAGTCTGCACGGAAAGTTTTTCATAGACAGTCCGCTCGACCAATCAAATTTCGGACTTCCGTCTGACGAATGTGGAGTTTATGAACGCATGTAAAATGCCGACAGGCTGATATTATTTTTCACAGTTGGAACACTTCTCTCTCGCCACCTTTTTTTTCACTCCCGCTTCAGTCTTCCCTGTTGCGGAAATAAACTAAACAGAAGCAAAAAAAAAATGAAATAACACACGCACGAATGGACGATAAACGATGCTTTATTGAGAGTTCTCGGGGGTCGGGAGTAAATAGAGATGCGCGGACCAATTGTCCGAGCTCGATTCGTTTTTATTGAAACGCGTGCGGGGCGTCGCGCGTTCTCGCTGCAAGTGTTACGCGTCATGACGCGTTGCGTCATCAGCCACGAGAAGCTTCGTCGCCCTGGCTCGGCGTTACCTCGCTCTTCAGCACTTATAGACACAAGATACTCTCCTGCAAATTTATGCCGAATCACACGACATAACCCGGACGACGGACCCGCGTTGGCCAAAATGGTTCCTCCATAAAGCTCCGCTCGAGCTCCAACCGCGGACTAGCTTAATTAATGCGTCGAAATCCCACTAAGATGTTAATTATATCGAACCTCGATTTTTTTTTTTCATTTTTATCGTTGAAGACATTCTGTATAAGAGGTTATTATATTATAGAGCTATAAAAGCGTTTAGTGAAGCTGACACTCCTCCGGTTCAAATACTCTCCATCTTGGGTCATCTGTTGGAAATATATATATACATATATAAATCTCAGGAGTGGGCAAATCGCTTTTGTCCTGGATTTGATTAATTCAAATTGCTCTACAATGAATTTTTTTTTCAATTTTATTTTTAATATTCATTTTTATTATTCATGTTTTTTGTTGGAACATGTTTGGTATTTAAGTAGCAATGTTAAAACTACGCATCGATAGTTTTTTTTCCAAGCTCTGGTACATGTTTGGTATTTAATTCACAATGTTGAAGTTACCCAATAATTATTTTTATATAATTTTTGTTTCATAAAATTTTTATACAATTATTATTATTTTTTTACCCAGCTCTGTTATATTTTTAGCATGTACGTTGCAATTTCGGAGCTACGCAATATTTTTTTTTTTTTATATATAATTTTTTTTTCATAAAATTTTTATACAATTATTATTATTTTTTTACCCAGCTCTGTTATATTTTTTTCACGTACGTCCTAATTTCGGAGCTACGCAATAATTATTTTTTTTTATATATTTTTTTAAAATAAAATTTCTACATAATTATTTTTTCACCCAGCTCTGTTATATTTTTTTCACGTACGTTGCAATGCTGAAGCTACGCAATAATTTATTTTTTTTATACATAATTTCTTTTTCCTAAAATTTTTATACAATTATTATTATTTTTTTTACCCAGCTCTGTTATATTTTTTTCACGTACGTCCTAATTTCGGAGCTACGCAATAATTATTTTTCTTTTTAATATAATTTTTTTTTTTTTTTTTTTCATAAAATTTTTATACAATTATTATTTTTTTAACCCAGCTCTGTTATATTCATTGTCACGTACGTCACGATGTTGGAGCCGCGCCATAATTATTTTTCACGAGCTTGACAAAAGTTATCATGCAACGTATTAAAAAAAAATCATCGAGACCTTAAAGTCGTTCCATGTCTGAGAAACAATTAAAATGTAAGCGGGTCGGTCCTCGCGGCTCGGGACAACTCGACAATTTGTCGAGTCATCCTCGTTATATGACCGGCACCTGTTGGACTCGCATAATCCGGAATGACGATGCACAAAATAAAAACTCAATAAAAAATTAGCAAATGTATGGAGGAGAAACAGGAGAGGGGAAAAAAAAAAAATACTTTGATTTATATAGTCGTGATGTTTGCTGTGCGTCGGGCGAGCGCGAGAAAGGATTCTCGGGAGAGTTTCTTCGCGATAAGATTAAATCGTCGAGTCATGGTGTGGATGTGTCGCAATCGAGGTCTGGCGTCTTCGTGAAATGTACAGGAGACGAGCTCGCAGGTAGCGAGAAATAATTGTCGGCGACGAGAGTCGAGGTCGAAGCGACGTGTTTGTTTCGAATCGACAAGGCCGCTGGCGTAGATTTCCTAGATTATTACATTCGTCCACAGTAGGCGACTCTCATGCATTCATAGACTCCAAAAAAAAAAAAATATGCCTCACGTAATTCGCTGGTAAATTCGTAATTCTTTTTTAAGATAAATTACCATAATTAAAAAAAAAAATTAAAAAAATTAAAAAAATTGGCTCACCAGCTGGAAATTAAGAAGAAGACGTTAGTGGAGTTAGGGTGAAAGGTTTTTGGGATTTTTTTTGAAAATTCTTTGGATTCTTTGGATTCCACTTGTCCCCGAAAATTTCTAAAAATTTGCATTATTTTTGTTCTCCATCCTTAGAGAGGAAGTTTTGTTATGGTGAAACAAAAAAAGAATCGAAGTTTCAGTGAAAACTCGTTCAGAATATCCGAAAAAAAATGTACCATTATTCAGACTATTTTTCATGAATTTTTAATATCTATTAAATTTTTCAAAATTTACATTTCGGCTGGAATTTAAAATTCATGAAAACTCGTCCAAAAGTAAATTTAGAAATTTTTTTTGCTAGTTTTCACTAATCAAAAATTCATGGAACGAGCCCGAACGAAATTTTTCAAAAACATTCATTTCAAATGAATATTTATTTTGTTTCATGAAAATTAGCCCAACATTTAAAAAAATATTTTCCGCCTAGTTTTCATGAATTTTATAAATAAAGGTAGAGCGTGTTTGTTACAATGACTCAGCACAATTAATACATCCTGTATTAGTAATAGTCACTGTAGCGAGATAAGAGTGTTGGTGTTCAAAGATACTTGACCAACGAGCATGTTTCACTCATAAATTCATAACGGCGTAACTTGTATCCGAGAAAACATTGAATTCTGGCCGATTTTTTTTTTTTTGGCTCGCTTTATCAAATTACCTTTGACGTCGAAGTACCTTCCTTCTGTTGCAATACAATCTCCCACCCTCAGAGAATGTTTCGAGCCTCTGAGATACAACGGAGTACCGAAAGTTTTCGACTCAATCCCGAATACAACACTGTTCGTTATGAGATAAGATCGTTAGTATTCAAGTGTACTTACATTGTTTTTTTTTCCTCTTTTTTTGCAGGCTTATCTGAGTCAGGAGGAGGGCAGAGATTCGCCGGAAAAATTCGTCGACGAGCGATGAAAGCGAGATGCGAGCAAAATTCATCAGTAGTCGACGAGGATTCCGCTGACAAAGAAGTATCGGACCATCGTGGGACTGGAACGACGAGACTATCTTAATTCCCCTGAAACAACGTCATCGAGAAGAGAAGAAATATCGCCAGAGTCGAAAGAAGAGGATTTTTACGCCACGGAAGACTTACCCTGCACACAGAGATTTTTACAATTATACAATCAATGCTTTTGCCTTGGTAGAGATTAATAATTTTTATAAAGCTTCATACAAACGAAAAGAAAAAAAAAAGCTGACTGTGATAATTCAGTAGAAATGTAAAGTGGCTTTAGCGTGCTTATAACTGTACACAGCCGGAGTAATTTTTCTACTCGGTAAAGAAAATCGTTTAGTATTACGTTTTACGTATATGTATTTGGTGTGGCGATTGAGGGACTTTGCTGCACGCAATTACACAGATAAGATATACAATAGCTCTGCGAGTCTCGCTCAATCGAACGAGGGACTGAGACACAACTGCCGAGTCTAAAATCTCTCTATTGCTCGCCGAGGACACCGCTAACGCCTTGAATTCGTCATTCACGAGGATTCGACGCTTGATAATTGAGACTGAATGCAAATCGGCGGGACCGTTCTGGATGCATACGTGCTGCCTACCGAGGTACACGACACCACTGTAATTATTCGATAAGAACGCTCGACCAGTCGACGTCAATGAGTGGAATATGGACGCGACCAAAGCGAAGATTCAGCCAAATCCAAGGGAAAAAGCGTCAACGCTGTCGGTATTACTCTGGTGGTGAGTCGTTCGATTCTATTATATTTTTTATTCTAATTTCTATAATTTTTTTTCTCTATTTTTTTAATATTCTCATTTCGATCGACCGTACATTTTTTTTTGGTACGACATCGTTCAGAATTGTTAAATTACATTGCCATACTGATCAAACTGATGCTGTATTTTATTCTGTTCGCAGGTGGACGATAGACTTGTTCAAAAAAGGTTACAGCAAGATATTAGGGACCGATGATCTTTTCGATCCACTGAAGACCGATCGTTCAGCTGGGCTCGGTGATCGATTGGAGTTGTAAGTAATTTTGTCAAGAATTCATTAAACGCATTTACGAGGATGACGAGATTGAGGAAAAATTATTTGTTCGCAGACGATGGAACATGGAATTGGAGAATTCACGAAAAGCGAAACGACGACCGAGCCTACTGAAAACGATATTTCGTACTTTCATTTGGGAATATTTTCTACTCGCTCTTATGCAAATTCTCAACGAATTTTTTATAAGGTAATGAAAGCCTTCGTGAAGCCATGATGTTTTTTTTTGTAACTCTGTTTAAGAATGCGATTTGTTGCAGACTGGGTACTCCGATACTTTTAGGAGGTCTTCTGCGTTACTTCAGATCCGATGAGGAGAAGCATCGGGCCGAGGGTTACGAAGCAGCGCTCATGTATGCGGGTGGAATATGTTTGGCCACTGCCTTAAACGTCGTCACAATTAATCAAGCTATTTTCGGAGCGTTTCACATCGGTGGTCGTATCAGAGTAGCTGTCTGCTCTGTTGTTTATCGAAAGGTGTTGTTTTTATTTTGTATTTTATATAAATTTGCAAGCTCGATCATGGTGTCCAGTTAACGTTGAAGTCCTTCGAGTCATGAAACTGTAATTCCATTTTGCCTGGCCTTCAAAAGTTCTGGCGACTATTGTAATAGTATATGAATCTCAATTTCGCTGACCTACATTCGTACACTGGACACCGTGTAGATATATTCTATTCTTCCGAAGAAAACTCCCAACTTATTATATTCAAATATATATATAATATTTTTTGTCAATAGGCTCTGCGTCTGAGTACAACGGCGCTGGGAGAAACGGCACCGGGAAAAGTTGTGAATCTCGTGGCTAACGACGTAAACAGATTCGATTTAGTTTCGATATTCATAAATCACATGTGGTCGGCACCTTTGTCCGCCTTGATAATCGGTTATTTCTTATGGGACGAGGCTGGTTACGCGGGACTCCTCGGTATAGCGGCTGTTTTCATTGTCGTCCCGATACAGTGTAAGTTGAGAAAAATGTGGCTCAGCAACTTTGTGAAATTTAAAGACATAACGCAATCGGTCTCCAATAATTAATCGGATCATTTGTTGCAGCCTACACTGGAAAACTTTCGTCGATTTTTCGTCTGCAGACGGCGATCAAGACCGACGAGCGTGTGAGATTAATGGACGAGATAATATCGGGCGTGCAGGTGATAAAGATGTACGCTTGGGAAAAGCCGTTCTGCGCTATGGTCGAGCTAGCGAGAAGACTCGAGCTCCGAGTAGTGAGAAAGAGCTCTTACATTCGCGGTATCTACATGACCTTCAATATATTCACAACGCGAATGGCGCTCTACTGCACTCTTGTGGCCATGGTGCTCTTTCGCGATAATCTCACCGCCGACAAAGTCTTCGTGTTCTCGTCATACTTCAATATACTCGCTCACACGATGTCGGGAATGTTCGTCAGAGGATTCGCCGAAATAGCCGAGTGTATGGTCGCTGTCAGAAGATTACAGTACTTCCTCATGTACGACGAATTTCAGATCGGCAATACGGCTACCTCATCGAGATTCGCAGCATCCACGGATACAATGAATTCGATTGATTCACGACCTCCGTCATGGAAAGCCTCGAGACAAGAATTACCGTACATCGACGACGACGAGCAGCCTGACGATCGAGATTCTGGAAAGAAGAAACAGAATGGATTGGCCAGTGTGGCGAACGATATTCTAAAGAATACTGCTAATCTGTACACGGGTGAGTTCACTGAGATATTGTTTTTGGTTGAATTAATTCCGTCAAAAATAATGATGAAGAATACTTGTTGGTTTTTCAGAACAGAAAGGTCCTAGCACCGAGGGTCCTTGGGCGGTGAAACTTACAAAGGTTACGGCCAAGTGGGAACCCGATCAGTCGGAAAATACCCTGGAGGGTTTGAATATAACCGTGGGCAGAGGAAAATTGTATGTCGTAATCGGAGCGGTAGGAGCAGGAAAAAGTTCTCTACTCTCGGCTATTCTCGGTGAACTTCCATTGACGGAAGGTCATGTATCTACGAAAGGAGGCCTCAGTTACGCGAGTCAAGAGCCCTGGGTGTTCGGCTCGAGCGTCAGGCAGAATATTCTTTTCGGAGCTCCGTACGAACGTCAGCGATATCAACGAGTGGTCAAAGCCTGCGCGCTTCTCAGGGACTTCAAGCAATTTCCGCAGGGTGATCAGACGATCGTCGGAGATAGGGGTAGCTCGTTATCGGGCGGTCAGAAAGCTAGAATCAATCTCGCTCGAGCCGTTTACAGACAAACCGATGTGTACATCCTCGATGATCCATTGAGCGCTGTAAGTCACAATTTCCGACCACTCTGCGAGAGCGTCCAGATCTGTTCAGTTGCTACATACAATTTGTTTTGCAGGTGGACACTCACGTCGGCAAACACCTTTTCGAGGAATGTCTGCAACGGTACTTGGCTGGAAAAACTCGAATCCTCGCGACTCATCAACTGCAATATATAAAAGGAGTCGACGGTATATTGTTGATGGAACGGGGAAGAATGAAACATTTCGCGCATTATCACGATTTGCTTACTGCGCGTCCGGAGTACGCAACTCTTCTCGCAACGGATGCTGCCAGTGAAACCGGTGACGATTCGTCGATCGAGAAGAGCGTAGCGATGCGCCGACAGTATTCGACCTCCAGCACGAGAGTAATTAGTCAATTAGTAATTAGAATGAATTCCGAAGTGAAATGCGATAACCAGTTTTTTTTGTTCCATCATCGCTTAGAGCAAAACTCCGGACGGTAGTGGCGGTGAAACGGATATGGAGGACGAGGACGAAGATCCGGAAACGCTCGACGCCTTGGGCGAGGGAACTTCTCGCGGCATTGTAAAAGGCTCCATATTCATGAAGTACATTCGGTCTGGTGGCGGTATGTGTTGTGGATTGACCGTGACAATTTTGTTCATCGCCACCCAGGCCGTCGCGAGTTTGAATGATTTGTTCATACCAATCCTGTAAGTTTGTATAGAGTTGACTTGAAAAAAATCGATTTCGATATTGCACCAGATCTTCACTGATGTCGCATTAATCTGTTACAGCATAACCGAGGAAGAAAATCGTCACTCAAACATCGAAAGGGCACGAAACAACAGCTTTATTCTTAAAGAAACCTATAACGATGCGGATGATTTCGAACCAGTCAAGACGTATATTTACATCTATACGGCGATCGTCGTGTCCATTTTACTCGTGGCCCTGACGCGATCTTTCCTGTTTTACACGCTTGCCACTCGATGCAGTCAACGACTCCACGACCAAGTTTTCGGTGCTCTTATAAGAACGACAATGAGATTTTTCGACACGAATCCAAGCGGCAGAATACTCAATAGATTCTCAAAAGACATGGGAGCTATCGACGAACTCTTGCCCAAGGCTCTGCTCGACGCTGGCCAGATAACGATGATGATGTTCGGATCTCTCATTGTATCTTGCATTGTGAATCCTATATTTATCGTTCCAATAGTTTTTATCAGTTTGATATTTTACTGGATTCGAAAGGTTTACTTGAGGACGAGCAAGAACGTGAAACGTCTCGAGGGAATGAGTTAGTATCCTATTTCAGTCGTCCTTTATGCACGCGTACTACACACTATTTAAATTATGTTTAACACTTTATTTTTTATTTTTATCAAGCGCGATCACCAGTCTTCACTCATCTCAACGCGACTCTCAACGGCCTACCAACGATTCGAGCATACGGCGCGCAAAAAATTCTCAAAGAAGAATTCGACAAATTCCAGGACGTCCACACCTCGTCATGGTACATGTTCATCGTGACAAGCACTGCATTCGGTTTCTCCTTGGATGTATTTTGCTTTATTTTCACCGCACTAGTCACCTTTAGTTTTCTACTGCTAGGTGGATGTACGTATTTGTCTAGATGCATTTAGTTTGGATTCGTAGTAGTGAATTTTTTATTATTCTCCCGTTTATAAATGTAGATTATGAAAATTTAAGTTCTTGTCAATTAACAATGTCCCTTTCATTTTTACAGCCTTCTCCGGAGGACAAGTTGGTCTAGCGATAACGCAAATAATGGCAATGACGGGTATGATACAGTGGGGAATGCGTCAAAGCGCCGAGGTAACAAACCAGTTGATGGCAGTCGAGAGGGTCTTGGAATATACAGTTTTAACACCGGAAGCGAATCTGAGCGACAACGGTTACGCCACTAAGAGAGTCAAGAAAGATAAGAACAACCAACTCGTCTTGCCAGCACCTTTTGCACCGAAGAATTGGCCGAGAGAGGGATGCATAAAATTCCGGGACGTTTACATGCGCTACGCTGATGAAGATCCACCAGTGCTGAAAGGCCTCAATCTCGTAATAAATCCTCGACACAAAGTCGGTATCGTTGGAAGAACCGGCGCGGGTAAATCGTCTCTCATCTCGGCACTCTTTCGACTGGCGAAGGTTGAAGGAGTCATCGAGATCGATGACGTTGATACCGGCTCGATATGTCTCGAGGACTTGCGTCGTCGTATTTCAATTATTCCTCAAGATCCGGTACTCTTCTCTGGCACTCTGCGAAGAAATCTCGACCCGTTCAACGAATTTTCGGATGATGCGCTCTGGTCGGCTCTCGAGGAGGTAAGGCCGCAAGAACTTTGTATTTGTCTTCTCGTACAGTGGAAAATGTTCTACAGATAAAAAAAAATTAATTTAATATGTGAATTCCGTAGGTGGAGCTGAAAGACGCTGTAATCGCGAGTAGCAACGGACTTGAGAGCAGAGTTCTCGATCGTGGCAGCAATTATAGCGTGGGTCAACGACAATTGGTCTGTCTGGCTCGTGCGATATTGAGAAACAATCGCGTTCTCATGCTCGACGAAGCCACTGCAAATGTCGATCCACACACCGATGCTCTCATTCAGAGAACCATAAGAACAAAGTTTGCCGCATGTACCGTCCTCACTGTTGCTCACAGGCTCAACACCATCATGGACAGTGACAGGGTTTTGGTAATGGACAAGGGACGAATGACAGTGAGTACAGAGATTTTAGAAATATCGATATCGATTATATGCAATAGTGAAACGAATTTTTTTTTCTTAGGAATACGATCATCCGCACATACTGCTGCAAGATTCGCAGAGTCAATTCACTTCAATGGTGAGAGAGACGGGTCGAGCAATGACCGATCAACTGATGAGGATAGCGCGGCAAGCCTACACTGCCAAGTTATAGGACAAAATTGACTGGATAATGCAAGTTTGATTAGCGTTTATGAATATTTAGAAGTCGCAGCTGAGCTGGCGACGATTCGGAGACGGGTGAGCACAGTTTTTCCAATACTCCGAATGAATCCGGAGTATACCAAAGAAACAATATTGCAATATTAAAAAAACAATCGGAAAGTACATATGTATATTGTGCTATTGTACAGTCCGAGCATAGCCAATTAAGACCACGCACAACTCCAAGATGTGCGCGGATTTTTGTATAGTGTACAATTTTTTTCTTCTACGTACTTCCGTAAAACGCAAATCGCCGAAAAGATTGTACTTAGTTATACGATCTCTCTGGAGACAAAGTCTTTTGTGGCGTGATAGGATTATTAGAAGTATCCCAACCGTGCGACTTAATTTACTGCGTTCGAATGAGCGGAAAAGTCATTGAATGTGCACCTGGAATATAAAAACTTGAAGGATGAGACATTAAGACGTATCTACGACGAAAAAACAAATACATTTCGTACGTTCGGTCACGTTATTATTTTGTCTAGGCTTTCCAATAGTTCATATTTTTCTATGCGGCTTTCTATATCGAAGTTTTCTTTCTTTTCGTACACCACGTTTTCGCGATCGGTAATGAACGATGGATTGCGTAACGTATACGACGGTGTTATACATATTTCATAAGATCGGCACGCGTAACTATATTAAATGTATCTACTAAACATAATTTTTATATATTATATATTTGAGCGGACTAAATGAATTGTGAGATACTTGAAAGTAATAATTATTGTACAGAGAATCCGTC
Organism: Listrodromus nycthemerus; assembly: GCA_963978505.1. Classification (NCBI taxonomy): domain Eukaryota; kingdom Metazoa; phylum Arthropoda; class Insecta; order Hymenoptera; family Ichneumonidae; genus Listrodromus; species Listrodromus nycthemerus. The sequence continues at coordinate 1,736,865 of OZ021682.1, read as the reverse complement.
GTCCAATCTTTGATATCAATCAAAAAAAATATATATATATACTTTTACGTATACCAGTTAAATTATTAAGCAGAGATAAGTAGTTTACAATGAAGCTTTACATTTCGTTACTGAATAGAGATTATCCAGTATCATCGTTACTTTATGTTAATAATTAATTATAAAGTTTATTATAGATTACGAAAAAAAACCGATAGTTGCGTACGAATTAATAAACAAATTATTTTCAACTATTGTCTGATTTATATTCACGTCTGAATTGCGAGTGGAATTTGGTTCCGCATAATTGTTCGAACAGCCTCCGAAAAAAATTCTCGTGATGACTCTTCTTTTTTCGTCATCGACGCTAAGTAAATTTTATCGCAGTATCTTAAATCCACGTGGCAGGTTTATCGTTGTTTGCCTGCTCGGTGCGAAACGTCGTACCGAAAAAAAGTCTGTGAGTTATGGGTTTTGAGTGCCGAGGCATTGATACGCAAATCCTTGGTGACAAATTTCAAACACGCAGTCATCACTGAGTCTAATAAAGTTTCACGTCTCATCGAAAACTACTTTTTCCGAAAACGAGATCGACGATTCTCTTATATTATTTCTTTAATTTTTTTTTATACTCTTACCGCGACGATCCGGCAAGGCGCTTCGACTGAATTTACGAGCAGAATCTGCGACGAATGATAATTTAATGAGGCCTCACCCATTTGTCTTAAGATTTTGCTTCGACACAGCATAAATCTCATGAGCAGCGCCGAGTGGAATCTTCCTTCTGCCATTCAACCGAGAATTACACCTGCGATCAGAATATCAAATATATTATTACAATATAATTTTTAATTCTACTGTATTATAAAATGATTCATTTAAAAATATAATTAACGCTGCACCGCGAATTACAAAATTTTGCGATTCTTTGTAATGTTGGTGCGCAAAGAGTTACGCTTTCTACGTTAAAACCAAAACGCTTATTAATGTACTTCAACGCGGCTCCTTTATCGTTCGCGCGTACATGTATTTAGAGAAGGTGAAAATGACTCGCGGAATCAGTATTGTTAGAGGTATCGCGACGAGCGGACGCGTAAATTAGTACGGTTGCTGTCGGAAAAAAAAAAGAACGTCCTATTGGATTCTTCGAATAGCCGATCGGTATGCTCAGTCGATATTTGGATGATTGAGTGACGCTTCTCCGATCTACAAAGATAAACGCAATAATATCAGAAAGCCTTCGATCATGGATACCAGAGAAAAGAAGAAAAAGATTAATCCGTTGGAAACGGCGAATCCTATAAGCAAATTATTTTTCTGGTATGGAAGTTGAGTTAGATCTACGCTAGAATACTTCTCGTGTAAAAAAAAAAATACAAATCTGCAGAGGACTCTCGAGCTTTGTGAACGCATTCCGAAAAGTGTTAAGAGTGTTTTTATCTTCGCTGTTAATCATCACAGAGAACTCGATAGCTTCATCGCTCTGAGCCAAAGGGTTTAACGGTTCTATTACAAATTACCAAAGTAACACTCCAAAGAAAAAACATTAGAGTAATAATCATTTAAATTTCTGCTCACTTGAACTAAAATCAAGCATTTGCGAACTTCTCGCAATGAGACTGCACATTAAAAATCATCGAATGAGTTTAAGTAAGCCACGGATGGCAAATTTTCTTCGCGATAAAAATATACACCACAGCTGTGAAAACTCACTGAGTATGTGATGCACGTATTAAAGTCGTCACGTATTAAACGTCAGTGTAAATAATTCGGCAATAAATATGCATGTTTGTTCTAATTCCGGCGATTTAACAAGAAGCTAGAATTCTTAAGAAAATTTTTTTTGTACCTCAGGTGGACAATGAAGCTATTTTGGAAAGGTGCACGCAACAACTTGAACATGGACGATATATACGATCCAGTGAAATCCGACGAGTCAGAACGGCTGGGAAACAATCTCGAAAGGTAAGAGAACGAATCGTCAATATTCGCGGATTGAAAATTCGTTTCTTTGATTTTTTTGTTTTCATTAATAAAAATGTATATCTTCCAGAGAATGGAGTGTCGAGCTCGAGAGACTAAAGACTTTGGAGTACGGTATCGACGGCGATGGGAAGAAGATAAATCGCACGAGGCGTCCCCGTTTGACCTGGGCGATAGCTCGAGTGTTTTGGTGGAAATATTTGAAAATCGGTATTGTCTTATTGATCCAAGCAGCATTTCTGCGCACGCTGCAACCGATTCTTCAAGGATGGATCGTGAAGTACTTCAATGGCGGTGATCGGAGCGAGTTGCCGACTCTGAACGAGACCCTGGGTTATGCGGGTGGTCTGGTGTTGACGACTCTCAGCATTATGTTCATGATGCATCACACGAATCTCGGTACTCAGCAAGTCGGTATGCAGATTCGGGTGGCCTGTTGTTCCCTCATTTATCGTAAGGTCAGTCGATGCGACATCGAATTATCTGAAATATGTACAAGAGCATTAGTCAATCTGTCGAGATAGTGTCATAGAAAAAACGACGAAATGAAATGCAGAAAAAAAATGTTCGACAAATGCGAAAATAATCCGCGATAACAATGCGGACACTTGAATTTTAGCATACTTTGATACCCGCGTGGCTGACCGAGGGCACATCCTTCGTCAAGGAAAGAGATAAGCTCGTTGCCGTGAAGCTTCTGTGCGCTTAACGTACATGCATATTTTCCTTGTACCGACGTACATTTATGCTACACCAAGCAGTTTCACCAATACGCTATCTAGTATCTACTTTCGCGATTCACTCCAAGCTACAAAATAAATTACATTTCATCGATATGATTGCTACTTTCGCGAAAAAAATTTAAATTCGTCTTGTCTTATTCCTTCCTTTTATTTCAGGCACTGCGTCTGAGCAAAGCAGCGCTCGATAAAACGGCGGCTGGACAGGTCGTCAATCTTCTCAGCAACGATGTCAATCGTTTCGACATTCTTCCTCTGTATTTAAATTACATATGGATAATGCCTTTTCAGGTATGTCGAAGAGATTTCTAAGTGAAGTTTCATCCGTCTTCCAGCAAACTCGACCAATTCCCAACATTCGCTGAAATATTCTTTCAAGATTATTGATATTTACCAAAAAAAGGTTCAGCAATATTTAAAAAAAATTGACTCGAATTATCATCATGAATTATATCAAGTTAGAAAACGTTCGAATAACGCATCAGGTATTTCGGAGGAAAAATATCCTAAGGAGGCAAAGTTATGTTAGGTGGAATGTTAACAAATGAACCGCTGATAATTTATGTTTTTCTTATTCCTAACAAGATTTTAATGACTCCTATGTAAAGTTTTTTTAATAGCGTCCATTTATGTACATTACATGTACAAATTGACGATAATAAAACAGCTTTGCATAGGACTCAAATAATAGCTTTTCCTTCAGGTAAATAAATCCATAAACAAAATATTCATGATCCATTCACTTCAGATAAGAAAGCGTTTGCTACGTTCAAATCTAGCTAGGAATTAAAAAAACACTCAAATGACAAATGATAGCACAGTGTTAGAGTTTTAGGCTAATATGCTATGTGCTTTCTTTCTCCGAAGCATCCGAATGTACCCTGAAGTAATGTCGATTCACGATAATAGTTCAAGCAATTTTCTCAAACTTTGCCAAACCTTTTTTTGGTACATTATAAGCGCCTCGATAAAAATGGTATAATTGATGATGTTATGTTGAATCGATAAAGTTATTTTTTTTAATATTTGTAATGACCGGTAGGTGATGATTATCGGATACGTTATGTGGCAGAAAGTCAATGTAAGCGCGCTAGTAGGAATTTTCAGTCTTCTGCTCTTAGCAGTACCTGTTCAAGGCTACCTGAGTAAAGTCAGCAGCCAGCTGAGAGCTCGTATTGCAAGGCTCACCGACAAAAGAGTACAAATGATGAGCGAGCTAATCGCCGGAATTCAGGTACATCGGGACCCCACGACGAATTTTTTTTCGCTCGAACAATATATAATCTCCAGAAAGAAAATGAATTTAAAAAATTATCTGAAAGTCTTGTTAACAGGTCGTAAAAATGTACGCTTGGGAAAAGCCTTTCGACAAGATAGTGTCATTAACGAGAGCCTTCGAGATCAATGTTATACAAAAATCGTCGTACCTTCGAGGATTGTATCTCGGTATAATGGTCTTCACCGAGAGAACCACACTCTTCCTTACTCTTATCTCTTTCGTTCTAATGGGTAACGACCTGACGGCTCAGGTCTCGTTCGAACTCGCGACGTACTTCAACATCCTGCAGATGACCGTCGCTATATGGTTTCCCCAAGCTCTCATAATGTGCGGCGAGACATTGGTGTCGATCAAGAGACTAGAGGTATGAAATATCCGCTTTACTACACAATTTTCGTACCCATTGATAACGCACATTATCGTTAATTTTAGGAATTCTTAATGCTCGACGAGGTGATAACGGTTGGGGAAGATACAAAAGTATCGACGAAAATTTTGGATAAAGATTTCCGAGACGTGAGACCAAAGAAGCCTGTTACGGTGGAATTGCGACGGGTTTCGGCCAACTGGATCACTGGACAATTACCACCGACAATTTGTGATTTGTCGATGAAGATACCGAGCGGTAAATTATGCGCTCTCGTCGGTCCAGTCGGCGCTGGAAAATCTTCGCTACTGAACGTTCTATTGCGCGAACTACCGGTAGGCGCTGGTTCGGTATCGCTGTTGCAGTACAATGACGGAAAATTCGAGGACACCGGAGCTAAGCGTGGCTACATCACGGACGATCCCGACTTCAGTATATCTTATGCTAGTCAGGATGCTTGGTTGTTCGGTGGTACCGTACGTGACAATATACTCTTCGGCCAACCTTACGAAAAGAAGAGGTATCAAGAGGTCGCGAAGGTTTGCGCACTCCTCAGAGACTTCAGGCAATTTCCCGAGGGTGACATGACGATCGTTGGTGAGCGCGGCACAGCTCTCTCGGGAGGTCAAAGAGCGCGGATAAATCTTGCCAGGGCGATTTACCGAAAAGCCGATCTTTATCTTCTCGACGATCCTCTGAGCGCCGTTGACGCGCGGGTTGGCCGTCATCTCTTCAAAAATTGCATCCTCGACTATCTTCATGACAAAACTCGGATTCTCGTGACGCATCAGCTTCAATATCTGAAAAAGGCAGATACCATAGTTATGATGGATCGTGTAAGTTGTCGACATTACAGCGAGAATTCTTATATGGAACTTTAGTAATTTTGAAACAATGATTTAGAAGTATTTTTTTTTTTTTAGAAGTTTAATTTGAGACGTGTTATTTCAATAGAATCTTTGAAAAAATCTTTTTGCAGGGAGCAGGTAAGCACCAAGGTTCTTGGGACGAGCTCATAAAGTCCAGCCCCGACTTCGAGGAGATGCTGAATCGAATGGAGGAAGAACAGGGGAGTTCGGGAATCACGGAAAACGAAGTGATCGAGACAACAGTCGAGGATGGTGAAGGAAAAAACAATCAGCTGGGAACTATCGAAGAGTCACAGATGTCTCTGAGCTGTGTGCTCGATAAGTGGATAAGTTTTCGAGGAAGCCAAGAAATGAACGGCGATCACTTATCGATAAACCGAACGTTGGAAGATAGAAAATTTGTGCCACCGACGCCATTCAAACCGCCTGTTACCACACTCGAACAATTTCGAAGAGCTTCTGTTCGATCACAAGATAGCTTTTGCTGCGTGGGTAATTTTTTTACACTTCAGTACTCGATTGACTCGATTGCATGAACTAATTTAATAAGTTCCATTCATCGATCCAGGGTTTCGAGGAGAATTATGAGACACCTGACAAAGACGACAGCGAAAACGAAGAAGCAATTTCAAGGGGACAATTGTCTAGCAGAGTATACGGTTCTTACTTTCGCGCCGGTGGGAACTTCGTAATCCTGCTATTGCTTGGTGTGAATTTCATTCTCGCTCAATTAGCCACGAGTGGTTCGGATTATTGGTTGAGTTACTGGACCGAAGTTGAAGCTGTGCGAACGGGTATCTCCAATCCTGACAGACATATATCGGCTCATCAATACAATTCCGTCGTAAACGACACGATCTGGGCGTACTTTAATCTTCTTGATGACGACGGTCTTCTCCCTACGACATATGCTATTTACGTTTACACATTTTGCATAGTTTCGTGTATAGTATTGACACTATCGCGAAGCTTCCTCTTCATGATGATAACCATGAAAGCTTCACGTACTCTACACAATACTATGTTCTCTAACATACTACAGGCCACAATGCGATTCTTCAATGTCAATTCGTCTGGTAAGATATAATAGTAATCATAAATTAAAATAGAAAAAAAAAAAACCGATTTGAAAACTGATTTTTTACGCAGGACGAATTCTGAACCGATTCTCGAAAGATGTGGGAACAATGGATGAACTCTTGCCGAAAGCGATGCTTGAGGCTATTCAGATATTTTTTGTAATGACGGGGGTATTAGTGATGGTCGCACTCGTAAATCATTGGATGGTAATACCTATGATTATAATAGCTGTGACGTTTTACGTCGTGAGAATCTTATATCTCAGAACGGCTCAGGATATAAAACGCCTCGAGGGAGTCGGTAATTTTGCAGTTTCGGATTCGCTACAACATACGATATCGTATGACACGATATAACGAGACGTTTCATTCTTTGCAGCTAAGAGCCCGGTATTCTCGCATGTGAGCGCGACACTGAATGGTTTGACGACGATACGAAGCAGCGGAAAGGACATTCAAGAACAGCTTCGCAAAGAATTCGACAACTGCCAGGACACTCATACAGGAGCGTGGTTTTTGTACCTTGCGACTTCCAGTTGCTTCGGATTGGCTCTGGACCTTGTTTCTTGCATGTTCATCGCTTGCGTCTGCTTCTCCTTCATCCTTGTCGATATGGGTACGGGTAGTTTTCACGACCTAGTTGGTTAATTCAATAATTTATTAATTCGCAGAAGTAGGTAAGACAATCCCTTTTCATCCTTCAATTATAACAGGCTATCAAATTTCTTGCGTTTATGTTGAACGAAAAAAAAAAAAACGAGAAAATATTCTGCACTTTGTGCACTAAGAAAAAGATGCTCATTTGTGGTAGGAAAACACATCGTAGACCATGGTCTAGCTGCTCAATTACTCAATGTGAAGAATTTGGTTCGGAACCACAGTCTAAAACTTCTCACTGTCGAAACGTCGACCGTGGGAAGCTTCAACGATTAATTGAACGTTCGATAGTTAATGAAAAAAAAAAAAAAAAAACGAACGTTTGAAAATTTGTAACTTACAAATGTGCACAGGTGATACTTTCGGCGGATCCGTCGGTCTAGCAATCTCACAATCGCTGATCCTCACTGGAATGCTCCAGTACGGTGTGAAACAGACTGCCGATGTGCAATCGCAGATGACCGCGGTCGAGAGGATCCTCGAGTACACGAATCTGCCGAAGGAAGGTCCGATGCACTCGCGGGATCCGCCTCCGCCTTCGTGGCCGCACAGCGGCCGTGTGCGAATGAGAAACGTCTTCATGAGATACAAGCCGGATGATCCACCAGTCCTGAAGGTCCGTTCCTCATCCGGTATCTGTAAAAAAATTGTGGTCGTTAAATATTAATTTATAATCTCATTCGTATCTGATCCATGGCTATCGTACCGTTGATTTTACTTCGACGAGTAGAATTTAAACGTGACGATCGAACCTGGATGGAAAGTCGGCGTAGTCGGTAGAACCGGCGCCGGAAAATCATCGCTGATAGTCGCGCTGTTCAGACTCACCGGAAATGGACTAGAGGGCGAGATTTCCATCGACGGACGCGACACCAGCAGCCTCGGTCTTCAGGAACTTCGCTCCTCCATATCGATAATTCCTCAGGAGCCCGTACTCTTCACGGAAAGCCTGAGATACAATCTCGATCCCTTCGGAAAATATCCTGACACGGCTCTGTGGGACGCCCTGAGAGAAGTCGAATTAGGAGATGTTGCGTTGGATCAAAAGGTAACCGAGGGAGGTACGAACTTCAGTGTCGGTCAACGACAACTAATATGTCTCGCTCGGGCGATTCTGCGAAATAATCGCGTATTGGTACTCGACGAAGCGACCGCTAACATCGACACTCGGTAAATATTTTTTGCAAACGGAAACTCTTGCACGGAAGTTTTTATGGGTTTTATTTTTCCGTAGGACCGATGCATTGATTCAGAGAACCATAAGGTCGAAATTTGCCGACTGCACCGTCATCACCATAGCTCATCGTTTGAACACGATAATCGACAGCGATAGAGTACTAGTCATGGACGGTGGAGTCATGGTTGTACGTACACGCAAAAAATCATTAATTTTTTTTGTCGATACTCACAGTTCGTTCATGCTCTGGCAGTACATTTTTTTCTCTCGTAACAGGAATACGGATCGCCTTACGAACTTCTTTACGGCAAGTCTGACGGGCACTTCGCGCGGATGATACGTCAAACCGGTGAAGCAATGACTAAAAATCTCATGAACATCGTGGCAAACACTCATCAACGTAGCAATTGACGATTACGATATGTTAAATTTGTGAAATTTGTATATGTGTACAAAAAAATGTATTTTATTGTACTATACTTAATATCTATTTCTTACATATGAAAATTTTCACCTATACCGGAGGAACGGGCAGCCAGATTTCTCCCGATTGCATCATAATTTTCTCTCACTTTTTTTTCATTTTTTTTTTCTTTAATTTCTCATCATAAAAAGGTGTGATCATCGACGGGACTTAGCGATCGATCGGTGCTTTGTTGTTGCGTCACGAATATATTTTGTGGCTTCGTGACTGAATTTGCCTGGTGAGCAGACACGAAGGTTACGATATTGTTTTTCTGCTGCAATATTTTTTCTTTTACAAAAGAAATGTTCGTTCAACTTACCTGAGAGACGATAGTGGGATTCGCGTGAGTGCTGTTCGGCATTCCGACGACGACCCTTTTCGGTACCGTTGTAGCCTGTTGCGGGGTCAAATGCGGTTTCACCTGCTGAACTCCTGTAGCTTGAGTCACTTTGATCTGCTGCGGCTGCTGTTGCTGTTGTTGATTCGACTGCGATTGGACTTGCGACTGTTGCGGCTGCTGTTGCTGAATTGTGTTATTCGCGACTCCCGAGGCAGTGGGAGTTGCCGAACGCGACTGCAAGATAACGAATTTCTGTCCGCTCGCAGTTGGAGGTCCCGTAGACGTTCTACCGGTTCCAAGCATTATCGGCCGTCCAGTCGGTGGTTGCGCTGAGCTTGGTGTCGATACTGTAATGTTTTCTAATAAGAGTGCCTTAGTACTCGGAGCGAGAATCGTCGGTTGATTGAATAAATTATTATTTTTTTTTACAAATCACGTAAATGCATTTGGCTTACCCGCTTGTACGAGATTCTTCGTAGCAGTAGTCGTCGTTGGACCTTGCTGATTCGTTGTCAAAGTCGTCGTAGTCGATGGTGTTGTTGCCAAGGCAGTTGGCTGGGCACGTGCTTTCGCTACAGCTGTGCAAAGCATCGGTCCTATATATCCATACTCCTGCTTGTATTCCTCAACGAAATCCGGTGGCGATCGTATCGTTCTCAAGATCGGTGCTACGCATTTCTGCAATTTATCGTTCAAATGTAGTCTGTCGTTTGCCGTTTTCAACGCGTACATAAAAAGTCCAACTTTACATGTCCGTAACGCGAGACGTAAGTGGTGCTTCTTAGTGAGGCGTGCGAGAAAAATACTGCGGAAGCGCAGACTACACTAGTGACTCACCACCAAGACATTCTTTATATGACCGGCGGCGTTCTTGTCAACATTCGACAGAACGGTCCCTTCCACGCAGCCCTCTATGCGGTCTGATATCGCTTTTATCTTTGGTATTACCAAAGCTTTTATAACTTCGGGGCCGAGCTCGCAGAGACCACCAATAGCGCCGTACAACGAGGCCAATGGTGTCTACAATTGAAGGTCAATGACAATTTAAGTAAATTTTTTCTTTTTTTTCATAGTTTTTTTAGGTGACACGATAACTCACTTGACTGTTTCGCGCCAAAGCCTGACTGAACATACGCGTCACCCTCGTCTGGACGTTGTTCGTCGAAGTGTTGAAGTTGCGGCAAATCTGGCCCATTAGTCGGGAGGCAAAATCGCGAAGAGCCCAGTGATTGTCTAGCTCAGGCCTCATGCACAATTGTCTAGAGACGATGCATGTCGCGACAGATGGTATCAATTCGTGAAGCTGTGAAACAAATTACATTCCATATTATTTTTCTCAATGGTTACAGAAAGATAGTATCAACTTATATAATCATGAATAATGCTAACAGAGCATACAATAAAATAGTCTGTAAGCGATTAAACAATACATACGTATTTCTCTAGATAAAGGCTGGGATTGTCGAGCAGTGCCTTCACCATTCTCATGAGATAAATTAGAAGGGCGAGATTGTTCTGCACAACGTTAACGCGAACGCCTTCAGCTATGAAGGTACACATTCTCGCAAGCATCTCGTGAAGTCCCGGATCAGCGGACAACGATTGAAGAGCCTCCGCGCGACGAGCCTCGTCGGCGCCGACGCAGGCTTCCGTTATTTCCTTATAATACAATTGTTGCTCGACGCTCAATTCGTGAGTAGCCAGTTGCTTCACGTGAACCGTCTCGACATTCCGCAATTTTTGACACTTTCCACCTCCACCGGGTTTTCCAACGACCATACTCTGATTCTTGTTGGAGAGTTTGCTAGTCGGATCGACGCTTTCCAGTTTTTGGACATCTGTAATGAACTCATATGGTTTAAGGTGATGTGAAGCTTCCGCCACTGCCACTTATCCTAACTTAATTAGTAAAAAAAGAAGCTGTGAAACAACTGTTTTTGTTATCAAAAACAGAAGTGACGGGACTGATAGTTGTAAATTTTAAATCAATGTCATTCAATGGTGCTAATTTTTTTGAGATAATCAAATAGTAGTGGCGTCATGCTGAACCAAATGCGGTGTTTAAGACTGACTCCAGCAAATCCCATCTTGTTTTTAATCACCTTTAGAGACTGGCGGTGGATTCTCAGGAATGGTCGGCTGTACTCCGTCTATACATAACCAATGCGCTCTCAGCGTTATTTCCAGCGGTAACTTAGGCCACGTCTGACCTCCGGACATCGATAGCATTTCATTGAGATCAATTTCCTTGTCTTCGACAAAGTGCAATTCCCTGCCTCCGCCAGAGGCAAAACGAAACGGTATATGGTCTTTGGAGAAAAAGCCGTAAGTGGGCTCGATGTTTTTCATTTTCAGCGCGTGATCAATGTCGTGAGTAGACATACGCTGACGTTTCCCGTGCCTCATACATTTGGCGGCATCCTGCAGGCAAGCGCGAAAGAAGGGTTATGTACGGTCATACACAGTTTTTTTCAATTTTTTTTTGTACCCAAACGATTAAACCGACCTGGATGATTTCTTTCAGTCTGTAACTCACATCCTCGGCAAGATCTTTAGCGGCCTCGTCCGGTAAATTGCCAACGCCTATACTTTCGGCGATAACTTTCATTGACTCCTGGGACAGTGTTGTCCCATAAATTGAATCGTTATCATTCATGTTGCACGAGTGATTACCGTTGCAACCCATATGTTGAAACTTTCACTACTCTAAGTTACTGTTATCCATCAGCTTTGCCGTTCCATCGAACGTAAACACAATCGTGTGCTTTACAAATTTATCGGTCACAACAAACGACGACCGAGAGTGCAACCTCAAGACATTTTAGAAGCCATTGCCGCCCGCCATATCGCAAGATCGCGCGCCGACTGATATAAACGATTCGGTCGTTCATCTCTCGCGTCCTCTCTCGATGCAATATCAAATTAACAATTTTCTTATTTTATTTTTTCGACTACTCGTAACTACAAATTATTAGTAAAATCTACTAACTGTGATTAGTACGTTAAGTTAATTTAAATTTCATTTATAGCTAAATATACGAGTTTGCCTACTAAGGTCGAGTTTCGATGTTAGGGCAAAGCCTCGAATTCGCTTCCGGTTTGAGATCCGGATATGCGTATATCGTCTTTCTCCAATCTAGTTATTTTTAAACGAAAATATGTTTTGGCTGAAATGAGTTTGGCGCGAACCAGAATCTCAAATGGCGATCGATGCATGTGTAAATAATGGAGGAAAAAGAAACAAATATGGACTCAATATTTGAAATCGCAGTTTGTGAAATCATAGACTGTCACTGATCCTTTGTCTTGTTTATCACGTAAAAATCATGGGTACAAAAATATTGAATGATATTCACAACGATCTGAAGCTTCTAATCACCGCAATAACTGGATTTGAGGTGCGGTTGTGTTAGGTTAGGTCCGTCAACACCGAATTTATTTTAATCGCATCATTAATAAATTTATTTTGTTACCTTTTAAGGCTTCCGACGAAGGTTTCCGTATATGCGAACGTTACGTTCTCTCGAATATAAAACACCATCGTTACCTCTCCGTCGACGGGCATGCAACAAAAAAAGCCATTGAGAATGTGGCAAAAAAATTTTCCATTCACGGAAAATACGAGGTGGCCAAAAAATTCGACGACCTCGTCGATTCGTTTCTTAAGAGCTTCGACTTTGAGCATCATCCGCAGTACGACTTGCAATGGTCGTTGCTCTCTTTGTTGCTGAATTTATCTAACGAGACTAACAAATCAGATGTTAAAAGTCTCAGAGCATCGAGAGGCGATCACACCTTGAATTTGACTCTTGCCAATCAGGGCGGAGTCCCAGAGGAAATCGACTGGGGACAGTACTTGAAGGAAGGAGAGGAGGAATTTTTCTACGACTATCAGAGCAGTAGCGAAAGTGTAGGCTTTAACTTACACAATAATTCTCACCTTTTTAATCTTAGCCGAACAGTGGAATGCAATTTTATTTAATGTATTCCATCCTCAGGACTAAAATTTTGAATGGTTGAATTTTAGTTCATGAAACAGAATTTTTTCCATACTACAGAAAACACTTTCAGATGGTTATGAAATAAAATGAAAACGACAAATAAATCTGAAGGCTGACTCTGTTGTAGGAATGGTCTGATAAAGATGAGGGTGAAGTTTCAACTACGACTTCGGAGGAAGATCCCGAACATCGGGGACATGGTGCTCTCGTCAGCTTACTGCCTGTAAAAAAAACTCTGAATACCATTGAGAAACTGTCAGAGTATCTAGCCAGGGAGGTCGACTCTCGAAATTGGCTGGAAAATAATGTACAGAGTAGATGGTGGAACGAATTGGACTGGAGTAATTGCGATACGGACAGCCAATTTTCGGACGCTCATCTCTGCGATCTGTGGCAAGAAAAAATTTGTTTACATAAAAAATTCTATTAGTCGTTGACTAGCACTGTTTGGCAATAGATACGGTGGTGTTTATTCAACAGGAACAGAAGCACATTGAGAGGATCGGAAGTCTGCGGTACACTGAGCGAGTATCAGATGTGCAGGGAAATTCTTTGGATGTTTCACGTGCCAGCACGAATGGCAGTTTTTCGGAAGAGTCCCGAAGATTGTTTTAGCGTCCGCGGGGACGTCTCTATACCAAGTCTCACACCAGTCAGTAATTGTACAATTTAAACGCTATTTAAATATGCAGGTCAATGCAAATTTACGGTTTCACTAAGATATGTTACATTTCGTTATTGCAGAACGCCTTCAGTAGTATTCTTTCGCAATACTGCGAATTCTACACAATGATAAACGAGATAGAGAACTTTGGAAAGGATTTATATCAACGTTACAATTCGTCTACCAAAGATAAATTGCCTCCTCTTACTTACGAGGAGTACAACGCGGCTGTAGTTCAGCATCTCGTTGAGCTAAGAGTAGGAATATTGCAAATCGAGAAACGAATAATGGAGCAGGGTACGTTGAGAATCCCTAAATATAGTCAAATAAAATAACACTAAAAAAATGAAAATTTCCGTAGCTGATTGCCAAACTTTTCTCACGTTGTCGAGAGATCTAAATAACTATATGAAGAACGTGAGAATGATTTACGATATCCATCGAGCTGTGACAATGGATTGGAAAGTTTGGCCAAACTGGAAATGCGCTACGAAATTACTATTCGGTCTCTACCAAGAGGTGCAGAATTCGAGCAGTCGAGAAAGAACGAATCTTTGTGCAAGCCTGTATCTCTCGAGTCTCAAGGTATATTTAAACATAATTGCCACTTGGTTGAGTGAGGGGCGACTCGAGGATTGGAGACACGAATTCCTCATAGCAAGGTAAAGAATCTCTTTGTCATTCAATTAATGTACTTACGTCGATACTCCTACATCGCAATCAACTATTACTTTTTCACAGAAAACCGGAAGTCGGAGTGATGAACGAAATAGCTCAACAAATAGAAATAGCAGAGGACGATGAGAAAGGCGAACATTTTATTGTACACAAGTTAGACGATTGTTGTTTGTCGGATCCTGTGATAAACCTTATATGTCGTAAAGTGAAACACATGGGACGGAATGTAGAACTTCTCGTAACGTTAGATCGTATATCCGACATGTGGGAGATGAACGCAGAACGGGATGGTAAGGGAATGTCCATTCTATATAAAAATATTTTAAAAAAATTGTAAACCATGAAATATGTTCTCCACACTGAGAATTAACGAATCAGCCACTATAATATTAATATTTTCGTTCACTTTACAGTTGCGAGAATATCGTTGAACGATGAATTCCTCAACGAGGTAACGTTACAATTATCAAAGTACAATTTCACCGATCGCTCGGATACGACCGACGCGGTCCTTCCTGTCGAAAAAGGCTCAACGAAGACAATCGTCGATCGCGAAATTGAAGACAACGTAATGCAGCAAATGATAAAAATTGACAATCCATTCCTCATGAAAGGCTTCGAGGAGTATCTGCCGATGGATTTGTTTCCTTCGAGAGACAGCGTGGATGCCAAGGATCAGAACGACACCGAGACGATCGGATGGGGTCAATGTATATTTCGCAGGCTCGAGAGTATATCGGCAACGCCGGTATTGCCGTTTAAAAAGGTCCTCGAGAAGACGCTTGAGAAAGTTCTCGATCAGCGTTACAGCTGTGCCAGTAAATTAGTGAAAGACATATTGGTGAGAGAGTACAAACTTGAGGGGCATCTTAAACTCATGAGATGCGTTTACATGATGGAACGCGGACACGTAATGACACAGTTCTATCAACAGATGTTCAATGAGGTATGGGCTTCGAAAATTATGAAAGTATCTCTGAGCTTATTTCAACGATTGACATTGATCTCAGGTCGAATCTTCGCCAACGTGGAACAACGCGAATTCCTTGACGTGCATTCTTCAGGAAGTATTGTCCCAGGAATGGCCGGACTCGAGTTCTCACTGGTCAATCACCGTCGAAGATGCGAGAACTCATCAGGTACTTCAAGCAGCCGATCGTGCGATTCTTCGTTACACGATAGGCTGGCCGATAAATATGGTATTGAACGACGAGGCACTGGACAAGTACAACGCGGTATTTCGCTTTCAATTAAAACTGAAATGGGCCCTGTGGACGTTGAACAACTTGCGCTTTCGGGATCTCGAGGAAAAAAATTCAGGGGCCATGCGAGACAAGCTTCAACACTTTTATGCGAGGAGACTCGAGAGCCTGAGATTCTGGTTGATGCACGCTATAGGCTCTATACACGCTTATCTCGCAGGTCAAGTTTTGCAGGGTTTCGGCATTGCACTTGAAAAGC